>OX421494.1:33689277-34889277 GCA_949126835.1 Anisus vortex
AGAAGAATATGTTAACGCATTGGATTATAACAGGAATGGAGAGAAGAATATGTTAACGCATTGGATTATAACAGGAATGGAGAGAAGAATATGTTAACGCATTGGATTATAACAGGAATGGAGAGAAGAATATGTTAACGCATTGGATTATAACAGGAATGGAGAGAAGAATATGTTAACGCATTGGATTATAACAGGAATGGAGAGAAGAATATGTTAACGCATTGGATTATAACAGGAATGCAACAGTTGAGTTTAAAGCAAAGTACATGGAAATAAATTTAGTTTCTTGTTATTTTTTTTTTTTAGAAGCACCTAGATTTGTTTTTACAAAATCTAAACTCCCATATTTCTACATACTACTACAGTGTCAAACCACAGTCGCATCTTAAAGTTTCAACTCTAAAATAGCCAGTTCGACTAAATCTGCAAACAAATGGTCATCTGTTTTTGTAATAACCAACGTAGAATCAGTTGGACAATTAAAAAAAAAATTAAAACTTTGGCAGACTTACTATAAATTTGGATTCATTAACTCATTAACAAAGAAAAAACTGGAACATTATTATTTTCTCCATTAAAAATACATACATAAACTAGACTTGTTAATACTACCAGAAGGAAATGTCAATGTTAGCTCAACTTGAACTATACAAGAAGGTCAGCAAATGTCAGACGTAAAAAAAAAGCATGTAGAATTTTGACAAAATACTAAATTATGTCATTTTTTGTTTCCAAAACGGCTTCCGGTTGTCCATTAAAGTAGTTGGAACTGAAGACCTTAACAGCGCACTCATATTAATTTATTCTCCCGACCCACTTGTTCACGTAAAGGCCCACAACCCTGCTGCCACCTGAGTTTAACACTGCCAACTTGCCAAATTTGCTGGAGAAATGATAATAAGCAGATCTGTGTTTGTGTATGTCTGCGTGTGTGTTTGTAGTTTGTTTCCTCTCGTATAGTAAACTTTATTATTTTTTTTTTTATAAACAAACTACGTAAACTAGGTTAGTGTTTTGTTTTTAAGTCTTTAACAAAATTATTCAGAAGTTCCTTAGAATGATATTATCTCCCGATTATCTAAAAAATGCCAAGCTAACAGAAACCTTATCAGACTAAATAGATGTACCATATACAGCATATAAATAATCCTAATTCGTTAACCAATTTAAAAAAATATGAATGAAAAAGGCAAGCACAAAGAAGGGTGAACACAGTCACAATATACGTTCAAATGACACCTTTAAACCTTTTTAAATTTTGTTCAGTGATTGGATTATATTTATGTAACGTTAGCCTCGCAATTTGTGTCTAGTTGCTTGGCTAGCTATGTGTCCATCAAGCTATACAGCTAGCTAGACACCTGGGGGAGTTATGCAAGTGATAACAGTTTTTCACTGTTTCCGTTCTAACTTGTTCTATATATAACCTCTGTCCTACTTGATCAACCTATACTAGTTATAGTAACAGTAACAAATTAAATCAATGAAATAAAATAACACTGGTTTGAACAGTTATGAGCCAGCAGTTAAGCATATGAAGTCAATTTAATGTGTCTTACAATTAAACCGTGTCTCTCACATTTAATCAAAGTGTGTCCTCCGGTTTACTTTTGACGACCACAAGTTACCTAGGGTTAATGTTCAGCTGTTTAACTAAGCTATTGACAGTGTCCCCCCCCCACCCCAAGTCAAGCTGAAAGTTTCCCCCAGCCAATATCTGTCTAATCCTCAGTGTGTCTGGAATAGCTCTCGATGTTGACCTAACCAGCGGTAAGTCATTGTATTCTAGCCTAATCCTCTTGTTAACGTATTTATCTAAACCCCATGCCCCCCTTCCCCTGTACGTTAACAAATTCAACTTTGAGGAGGAGGTTAAAAAAGGTTTTAATTATTATCCAGTGACGCGGCCCTAAAAAAAATGCCTTAACACCTCCACTCCCAACCCCTCACCTCTCCCGTATTTGAATCCCAGAGACAGTCTTGGCAGAGATTGGCAATGTCAATGCAAGGTCATAGTGTACAACTGCCACGTCACCTAAGGGCGGAGAGGGGATGTCTGCTACATTCCCACAATGCAATGCTTTGTTTAAGCCCATGACGTCGTGAGTACTTTATAACAACAACATAATAATTTGCTTAATTCATTGAGAGGGATGGGGGGAGAGAGAGACGCAGAGAGAGGGAATGAGGGGGAGGGAAAGAGAGAGAGAGGGAATGAGGGAGTGAGAGAGGACGGAAAGAGAAAAGAGAGAGGAGCAAGAGATGTATGTACTTTGGGCCTGTAATAAATTATTTCAATGAATAAAGCCGGTAAGTCATGTGAACATGGTTATAAATATGACTCCAGGATACAGTTAGCCTGACTGGTGAAGGTATGTTTATGTGTGCTTACAATGCATGTTTTTTTTATATGATCAAAGATGAAAGTCATAAGGTCGCTCGTAATGAAAGTCATAAACTTGTTGATAACGAAACTACCGACTACGTGTCCTCTGCGTCAGTTTTATTTTTTTACAAATGCTGGACGAGCCATTGTCTACGGATCATTTTTTACATGTCCTAACAAATGCTGTATACGTCAGCGTCCACGATTACGCGGATTCACAAATGCAGGACTAGCCAGTGCCTACGGACTACGTGTACTCACAAATACTTGACAAGTTAGTCTCTATGAACTACGAGTTTTCTTAAATGATGCACAAGTCAATATCTACGGACTATGCGTCCTCACAAATGCTGGACCTGTCAGTGTCAAAAGACTATGCGTCCTCGCAAATGCTGGACAAAAAAAGTCAGTATCTACGAACCAGCGTCCTCACAAATGCTAGACACGTCAGTGTGAAAAGACTATGTAACCCCAAAAAATGCTGGACAAGTCAGTATCTACGGACAATGCGTCCTCACAAATGTTAGACAAGTCAGTATTAAAAGACTATGCGTCCCCAAAAATGCTGGACAAGTCAGTATCTACGGACTATGCGTCCTCACAAATGTTAGACACGTCAGTGTCAAAAGAATACGAGTCCTCACAAATGCTGCACAAATTAATGCCTGCGGACTGCGCGTCCTCACAAATGCTGCACAAATCAATGTCAGCGGACTACGTGTCCTCACAAATGTTGTAAAAAATCAGTGTCTACGGACTACGCGTCCTCACAAATGCTGCACAAATCAATGTCTGCATACTACGCGTCCTCACAAATGCTGCACAAGTCAGTGTCTACAGCCCTTATAAATAACTGTAACGCTAGTAGACACCAGTGTGTGTATGCGTGTGTCTGTGTCTATATCTGTGTGAGTGTGTGTCTGTGTATCTGAATTCACCCATCCGCCACGTAAATATCTGCACATCGTGTACAATCTCACAATCAGCTGTGCCACAAACCATGTGGACCGTGACAAGTTTTGATCGCTTAACCCTATCTCGCCCGTTAGAAATGCACACGTCACGCTGGGGCCACAGTTTCTGTACAGGAGCCATTTATCCAGCCAATGACAGTTGATTGTATCACCAAACCAATGTTACCAACGTCCAACGCCGTGACTGTTGACGACTACAGGAGTCATGTTACCCGTCTCGGTGTGAGAAAAAAACGTGTTAAGGGGAAGTCACTGGAGATCTGGAAGACATGACGTATCGCATTCAACTCTTATGTGATGGAATGTTATCTCCCCCTGGATGGGTGGATTACATAACACACGGGATTATCTCCCTGTCAATTAGCATAAAATACTATAGTGATGTTGTCGTACGATCAGACTGTGCCAGGTTTAATTAGAATGTGAAGTTAACAATTGCTGGGCTTTTGATATTTACATTTTAGACTACAGACAGTTTAGATTTTATTCGGTTTCTATTTCATTTTGTAGCTAATGCCCTCATTGTGTTATTTATATACATTTATATAAAGATTCCTTTCGCCGATTCAGAAATGTTAGTTATTAAAAAAACAACAACTGTAATTTACTAACGAGTTTTAAATAATTTACTTTTCAGTGGGACTTTTTATTGAGCTGTGTTAACATCTCTTTAACAAGTGTCACCCAGTCACCCATCACCAACCATCCCCCACCCTCCACACCCCACCCCACCCCTCAACACCCCACCCCCTGATGACAGCACTAATACTGACTGCATAAAAAACTCCAAAGATAAACAGGAATGTGATGAAACAAACGAATGCAGAAAGTCATATTTCGCAGAAGATTTAATCACTGTGCAGTTAAGTTCTAGACAAAACTAAACCAATAGGGTTGTTCAGTACTCCACAAGTAGGCTATTATTCGTGAACCAAAACTCAAAGTACAAGAACGATATTTTCGTTATGTTTTTTTTTTTTTTGTAGTGATAAACATCCAAGATTTATCAGAAACCGGTTATTTAAAGGCAGATAATCTCTAATAGGTTTATTTATCTCTTTTTTTAAATTTAAATTTTTGGATAATCAAATAACCATTACACTTTTATAATAACTTCTGAAAACGGTTTATGACCTAGTGCAAGTTGGGGTCTCTTCTAACAGTTGAATAAATGCTTACCTGGGTAAGACAAACTTGGAGGTTGGCGCCAAAGTTGACTTTGGACTCTCTACGACATCATCTGCTGACGGCCAATACATGATTTAGAAATCTGCAAAACACTGTAACAAGCTGAAAAAAAAAGAGAAAAAAAAATTACAACATAATATATCTATATACAGTATAGGCCAGAAACATTTTTACTACTGTAGTGTAACACATCAATGAATCCACTGCTGATATTGTATAACACATCAATGAATCCACTGCTGATATTGTATAACACATCAATGAATCCACTGCTGATATTGTATAACACATCAATGAATCCCCTGCTGATATTGTATAACACATCAATGAATCCCCTGCTGATATTGTATAACACATTAATGAAATCACTGCTGATATTGTATAACACATCAATGAATCTGCTGCTGATAACACATTAATGAAACAACTGCTGATATTGTATAACACACCAATGAATCTGCTGCTGATATTGTATAACACATCAATGAATCTACTGCTCATATTGTATAACACACCAATGAATCTACTGCTGATATTGTATAACACACCAATGAATCTGCTGCTGATATTGTATAACACACCAATGAATCTACTGCTGATATTGTATAACACACCAATGAATTTACTGCTGATATTATATAACGCACCAATGAATCCACTACTGATATTGTAATTTTTTTTACATTTCCATAAAAGTTTGATATAATTGTATATGCCCCGCATGAGGCATTATAGCGCCATTCAGTGAAGTGAAGACCACATAGCGTTGTATTGTCAACACTATCACACATTCCAGCACCTTCCTTTCCTTGTGTTTACGTTGTTCCCCCAGGTATCTCTGGCATATGAATGTTTACTAACACCATGAACCAACAATGGGATTTTATACTCACGTGTCTGTCAGCAGGAACACAAAAAAATACAAACAGCCCTAAAAAATTTGTTTGGCGCCCATTCAAGAATGTGTCTGTGTGTGTCTGTGGTTTAAAAAAACTCCCCGTTCTTCTGCTTCAAACTCAGAGATGTATGGGCTTTTCAATGCATCCCATTCATGGTGGTCTGTGACTTTCTCTTATCACATCTAGACTACGGTGAGTTGGGCTTTTTTTTCTATAACGTGTTAAATTCAAGGTTGTGGGATTATTATTATTATTATTTTTTTTTTGTTGTTGTTGTTGTTGTTGTGGGCACATTTATAGACAACGTTTGACTGTGTAATGTATAACCTTGGACAGAATAATGTGTGACGTTGCAGTTTTCGGCATCGGTAGAATGAAAGATAAGAGAAAGGGCATTAGAAAATGTACGGGACAGTCAAGACAGAGAAGGGGCATTAGAAAATGTACGGAAGATGTAGGACAAATAGATCTACCTGTAGACCAGTAGCTATAGTCCTGACCAGCAGTATAAAAATATATTTCAGAAACACGTGACAGGAAACAATGGCTAACACGATTCATTTTCCAAGAACGAAAAGTTCGCCCCAGACTAAAAAGAAATATTCTTATTAACTTTAAATTTAATTAAAATCTCTAATTTTTGGATCCATTTTTATTTTAATTTAACGCCCCCGCCCCACCTCTCTGTAAAAATGTTGCTCTTTTTTAAAAGGTCCTTAGCACGAAGGTAAAAAAGGTTCAGACCCATTAATTACGCATACAAAAATGTAGATATGTAGGTCTATCTTTTGTTGTGTATAATGTGTCGCTTTTGACAGACATTGATTGGAAATTCTAATTATGACAAGAATTATTCGATAATCAATAATTGACTCCTTTAGCACAAGTACGATTACGGTAAAGAATTAATCTTTTCAATCAGCCACTATATGGTATTGATTTCAGCTGCTTCAAAGTGTTGTTTTTTTTACACGTATTAGCAAACTGGTATAATTTGTACACTAGTGTAATTTTAAAAATGACACTAATTTTTTTACTGTATGTCTGGTCAACAGATCAACTTGCCCAATGGATTTAAAAAAACAACAAGTGGAAATATACAGAATATTCACACAGTCTCAATACAATTGTACTTTTCTATCACAGAGACATTTAATGATATATGTTAATCTAATTTATTCTATGTACTTAGCATAGTATATTAATACTATAATCTTATTTGGTCTATGTACTCAATATATATTATATTAATACCATATTCATTTGTCTATTTCAGCAACAATAGGAAGACTCAAAAATAGCTGCCAGAGAATTGATAAACTGACCAGGTTTTTTAACTCGTGATCTACAGAAATGTGTCCAAAGCTCTAACTCTAAACAAACCGATCACGAACTTTTATTTAAAGAATAAAATAAAAGAAAGAAAAATACCACAATTGATGTAAAGGTTGTTAAATTGTAATACAGTAAAACTTTGAAAAAATGCAGCTTTTCAGACAAAAATAAACAATAATAGTAATCAAATAATACGTGCATAATAAAAATATAACACAAACAGAAAATTATTATTCAAGAATTTATTTAACAGGAAATTCATTCATGTACAGGCCCATTTGCAGAAAACTTGTGACAATTGAGTTTGAGGCAGCCAATTATGTTGATTTTTATATTATATATACAGTCAACTGTTCATGCTATAGAATTTCTTTCGGAATGAGGAGTAAAATAAAATCTTTTATCTCATTCTTTACACATGAATTCAATATGTGAATAATGAAAGAGTTTTCTCCCCTGCATTGATTGAAAATATTTGCTGTGAGCAGACAATGAGGATTGTGGAATAAAGCTGATGATTCAGTGATGATTAGAATAGTTAGAATTAATGTAGATCACAATTTGATCACCACGTTGGATAACTGTGTGAAATTGACTGTTACATTTTTGGATTACGTGTTGGTAACAAAAACTGATAATATAGATGGGTTTACTATACACTATAGATGGATTTACTATACACTATAGATGGGTTTACTATACACTATAGATGGGTTTACTATACACTATAGATGGGTTTACTATACACTATAGATGGGTTTACTATACACTATAGATGGGTTTACTATACACTATAGATGGGTTTACTATACACTATAGATGGGTTTACTATACACTATAGATGGGTTTACTATACACTATAGATGGGTTTACTATACACTATAGATGGGTTTACTATACACTATAGATGGGTTTACTATACACTATAGATGGATTTACTATACACTATAGATGGGTTTACTATACACTATAGATGGGTTTGCTGTAGGTAGAGCTACATTATAGATGTGTTTACTTTACACTATAGATGGGTTTACTATACACTATAGATGTGTTTACTTTACACTATATATGGGTTTATTGTACACTACAGATGGGTTTATTGTACACTACTCATGAGTTTACTATACACTATAGCTGGGTTTACGGTATACTATAGATGGGTTTGCTATACACTATAGCTGGGTTTGCTGTACACTATAGATAGGTTTACTGTAGGTAGAGCTACATTATAGATGGGTTAACTATACACTATAGATGGCTTGACTGTAAACTCTATATGGGCTTACTGTACAATATAGATGAGTTTACTGTAGACTTATTACATACAAATGAAAGGTATTTACATACAGTTAAAGCATTATACAGTTATTACATACGGCTTTAACATAGGCCTAATTGTGGGTACAAACATAACGGTAGGCCTATATCTGTTGCATTGAGTTGAATTTCATTAAAAGACATTCATCGCACACATTGTATAAAATAAACAATTAATCTAAAAGCCTCCAGCGATCTTCATATCAGTAATAATCCCTGTCCTTAATCTCTGTTACATTTCAATTAAGGAGAAAATATTGGCAATTTTCTTTTTCCATTGAACTGGAATCTTTAATATCTTGATTTTAAAATTACGACAATGTGATTGGCACAATCACAATCATTTATGGGGTCATTTTATTGGTACAGTAAATTGACTTGTACAAAGTGACAGAATGGCAACTTGGGAACATAGACAAGGCGACAAATTTAAACGACACGGCAGCACCCACAGCGTGACAACATAGACAACGTGACAACCAATAAAAACATGACGACACAGAGATTTATGTAGACGAATACAAACAAGATTATTAATGTCTTTAGGCAAATACTAGAATAAGTGCACGTATTTATGTGTGTGACATTTGTTCAATACTACACTTCCACTTGACTATTAAATTTAGTATCACATTAGACCAGGGGCCATCCATAAATGACGTCACGCAACTAGGGAATGAGGGGGGGGGGGATTCAAACATTTGTTAAAATATGTGATGATTTATGACGAGGGTTAGGGCGTATTTAAACAATGTGACGTCACATCAAACACATGTGTAGGCCTATCTTCAAATAAAATTTCCACATGAACAATTTTCACTTAATTAACTACATTAGCTATATTGTTTATTTTAATACTTATAGGACAATGATAATGAAAGTGAATTTAAACATTCTTATTTTGAATTTAGAAATATTGTGTTTTTTTCTTGGCGGGAAGGGGTGCAACAGCTTTGAGAGATTGGTTTGGAAGTAAGTATGACGATTTGTGACGACTTGAGGCGATTGGGAGGGGGGAGGGGGGTAAAATGGGTGCGACGTCATTTATGGACGACTCCTATCATAACGGGGCAGCTGATTCAAGGGAAGTAGTTTACTAAAGGGAAATAATCATTTCATATCACTACATATCAATGAACAGCACTACATATCAAGCAATAAAAAACGGTATTTGTGTGTGTGTATGTTCGAGTTCGCATCAACCAGTTAACAAACATCTTGAACTGTAGTTTCAATTCTATACATGGTATGAAAGCACAGATTTATTTCCCCTTAAATAATCCTCAGGTCAAAAGTTACGGGCCCTGCTCCCCATGTCTGCTAAACGCGTAGATTTTTTGTTGAAAGCATGGGTTTTAGCCAGGTAATAGACAACATGCAAAGGTTAACCAACAGTTGCCAGGTTGGTTTTTTTATTATTATTATTTGTTCGTCCTTTTGGAAACTTTCATTGAAGATGTAAATAAATCTCAGGTCCCATGTATCGTTTGGTCCCACTAGCTGAATACTGGTGTTGACATTAGCCATGCCAAAGTATTATGTAACAACAAGGTAATGTTAACAGGATCAATGCTCCAGGGAATATCCAGGGGATTGCATAAGCTCAACATTCTGGATTGGTTACAGGTTATATGTTATATATAACACAAGAATATTGGCACATACACATGAATATAGTATTTGGCAAATTATATTGAATTAGAAACAAAAAAAAACAGAACATTTCTAGTAATGAAGAGTTCTTAAATCTTATTTCTTTTATCTCATTTCTCTCTATTTCTTTCTCCCCTTCTCTCTCTCACTCTCTCTCTCTCGCGATATATCTGTCTATTTGTCTATCTATCTATTAATCTATCTATTTATCTATCTATCTATCTATCTATCTATCTATCTATCTATCTATCTATCTATCTATCTATCTATTAATCTATCTATCTATCTATCTATCTATCTATTAATCTATCTATCTATCTATCTATCTATCTATCTATCTATCTATTAATCTATCTATCTATCTATCTATCTATCTATCTATCTATCTATTAATCTATCTATCTATCTATCTATCTATCTATTAATCTATCTATCTATCTATCTATCTATCTATCTATCTATCTATTAATCTATCTATCTATCTATCTATCTATCTATCTATCTATCTATCTATCTATCTATCTATCTATCTATCTATCTATCTATTAATCTATCTATCTATCTATCTATCTATCTATTAATCTATCTATCTATCTATCTATCTATCTATCTATCTATCTATCTATCTATTAATCTATCTATCTATCTATCTATCTATCTATCTATCTATCTATCTATCTATCTATCTATCTATCTATCTATCTATCTATCTATCTATCTATTAATCTATCTATCTATCTATCTATCTATCTATTAATCTATCTATCTATCTATCTATCTATCTATCTATCTATTAATCTATCTATCTATCTATCTATCTATCTATCTATCTATCTATCTATCTATCTATCTATCTATTAATCTATCTATCTATCTATCTATCTATCTATCTATCTATCTATCTATCTATCTATCTATCTATCTATCTATCTATCTATTAATCTATCTATCTATCTATCTATTAATCTATCTATCTATCTATCTATCTATCTATTAATCTATCTATCTATCTATCTATCTAACTATCTATTTATTTATCTATCTACATACTTAAGCCCTACATATCAATTTATCTGCTATACATGTAGTAAATATCTAGAATTATCTCCAACTATCTATCTATCTATCCATGTATCTATTTATATCAGACTTGACTAGATTTAGTAAGTAGCCAAAATTGTTACAATAAACGAGTTTTTTTGTTTTCAATGCTATTCGCTACTTTCTTTTCTGCATGCTGTGCGTTTTATTTTTTCGGATCTCTTATTTTTGGCT
Organism: Anisus vortex; assembly: GCA_949126835.1. Taxonomy (NCBI): domain Eukaryota; kingdom Metazoa; phylum Mollusca; class Gastropoda; family Planorbidae; genus Anisus; species Anisus vortex. Next base: position 33,700,311 of record OX421494.1, read on the forward strand.
CTGTTTAAAGATTTTGGATTTCTTCATTTTTTACTCTGTGTTTTGGAAAGTAAAAAAAAAAAGATCATGACATTAACAAAGATCAAAGAAACACGGTGCAAGAAATTCAGTGTAAGAAGATTCTTATAGAAGAAAAAACTGTTTTTGTTTTAATAACATTTTTATAAGGAAATAGACACAGTGGGCTTACAGGTTATTTTATTGAGTACAGTAATAACCAGAGTTGTGTAAACTTATTTTCAATGAAAACTTTTATAATCACCGGGTCGTAACCCCGCACCGGGCCACAGAAGCAATATGACCGGGCATAGAGAAAGACGTTTTTAAAAAATTCAAAATCTAGGTAAATTTTTTTTTGTAAACTAAAAAAAGGTCATTACGTTTACACTTTTCATTAAAGGTATGTTTCATTTCATGTGTGTGTGTGTGTGTGTGTGTGTGTGTGTGTGTGTGTGTGTGTGTGTGTGTGTGAATCATTGAATCAGCGTTTGGGAATCATTTGTTTTATATATATATTTTTTTTTTAGACTAGTCTAATAGTGTTGATATAGATCTAAAAAAAATGTGGTCGTCAAGTTGAAGTATAAAGATAACTGGATAGCAACAAAAAAAAATAAAAAAATTTAAGAAACGTTACTCTAAATGAAACAATATAATAATGACTGGATAGCTTTTGTCACTTGTCGTTCCGAAACCGAGTGTTTGATTTGGAGTTCAGAGGTTGGTCGTGCATCGGACGTTGGACTACCGTTGGGCTTTGCTCCAGCATCGTCATATTTGGGGGACCAACATCTTCGCCAATAAGAAATATTTCATTGTTTCCGTACCAATAAAGTATCCCCATGCCCCACCGCCAGAACCGCCGTTTACTGCTGCCCGATCCGGCACCATGAGGAGGTGGTGATTGGAGTTTACCACGTTCTGCTGGCTTAAACTTAGCTACCCATATTTGTTTTTTTTTTTTTTTTATATTTCTGCGCTATTCTCTTTTTTTTATTTGGGGGTGGGGGTGGGGGGGCGGGGTTGAATTATTTAATACAATATTAGTCTTATTGTGTTAGTTTTCAGCCATGAGCTGGGTTTTCTTACCAAAAAAAATACTTCATAGAAATGGTAATCATTATAACCCAGAGAATGAACACCTCGCTCATCCACACCTTTCATTAAACTTAACTGGTAGGTGAGCACCCCCTCCTCCATATTCACGAGACTGGGATTACATCACGGTATTTATCAAGCTTTAAAAAATAGTCAAATATAGGAATGGATATTCAACTCTCTATCACAGGACCACTGCTGGACTCTACCACAGGACCACTGCAGGACTCTAGCACAGGACCACTGCAGGAATCTACTTGTCTAATGTAGATTAATTAACCCAGCTAAACAGAAAAAAAAACTGTTGTTTTTTACACAAAGCAACCAAATGATTTAACAATAATACAAGAGTTAATTTAAACCATAGTCTTGTCAAGAAAAAGATAAAGAAAGAGAGAACATGTATGTGTCCATGTGTGTGTCCATGTATGTGTCCATGTGTGTGGTTACTTGTGTAAACAACTTTGTAGACAGAATTCTGGACAGCCTTCTAGTGTACACAAATATAATGGAGTCAAAATAAAATGGCATGTTACAAAAAAGAATGTCAAGATACGTCGCTCCCCCATCCCACCCCGCCCCGACTCCACCCCTAAAACAAAAGTGTCCCTAACATGTCCATATCTAACAAGGGGACGAAACTATTGTTTAAGCTAACAATGAGTGACACAGTTAACGGGAAATGCCGATCTAGGTCCTCAGATAATAGGAGCAAAGTTTAAACAATGTTTGTCATTGTCCTTGAGGCTGATTACATGGACGTGCCTGCCTTCATGTAACTCGCAGCTGTCACTGGGCGAGACTAATGTCGAGTCTATATTCACACTGAAATAGAGACATTTTCCTCGCTATAGATCTAGGAATCAAACACATTCCATAACTTTATATTTTTATAATTCATCCAACGAATTATTTTGATGAATGTCAAAGGAAGAAACTGTCATTTTTTGCACATTATAATTCTAGACAGGTGAGGTGGGCAGGGGGAAGGGGTCAGAGGTTAAAATGTCATAAGGGTTAGCGACGGTATGCAATAATATGTCAATGATTAGCCAAGTATTTAGGGTGGCATATTACTCATCTAGTAAATATATGTGCACACACGTAGGGCCTACAAATGCTATACACACATACATACACACTTACAATTTGTGCATACAAACATTTGTATTAAGTATCAAGGTAAAGATAAAAATATTATAAGAACATAATAGCCTACTAAAAAGATGACAATACTAGGCCTACACACTTCTCGATGTAAAGACGAAAGTACCATAAAAGACATAATTAGATAAAGATGACGCTAATATAAAAGTCAAAATATAAATATAAAAGAACTATAAAAGTATCAATGTAAAGATGAAAGTAGGCTACTATAAATGTATTGCTGTAAAGATGAAAGTACTAGAGTGTGCTAAGATCAAGAATGAGATTTATTTAAGGCACCCAGATGCTGCACACATTTATTGTGCCTGTCAGATGAAAGAAACCACTCCTGGAACTTCACGTGACTCAAGTACCATGAGTACAAGCAGTACAGTAGAGTACAGTATGGGTGAAATAGAAGAAATCATACTCGAGAATAGTCAAATGCTGACCTCATTTTGAAACATCAAAGAAAGTAGACAGACTTAGGAAGTAACAATTTGTCAACAAATACATTAAAACTATGTACGGCGACATGACTGTAAGAAGACATTCCACTCCCCTCACCCAGACACACTTCATTCTTTGAATGTTTTCATTACATTCTATTTTTATTAAACCTTTATTTAAACTTTCATGCGAATAAATCAACTTTTCGTAACCCTGCTTAAAAATGTATATCTTCTAAAAGAAATGGTTTATTAACCAATCAAATTGTCGCTTTTCGAGTTCCGCTATAAAGCTGATCAAGAGAACTTGGAAAAAAAAAACGATTGACATACAAGTTGTCTTTATAAAAGCATGCATATCTAACGAGCTGTTTAACGAAACTAACTAACAGATAAAATAAACAACAAACAAAGAAATATCGTGGCTGACAACAAAATAAAATCGAGACTAAAAGGTGAACGAAAGTTCATCGGCTTGGATGATCACGTGACACAAGGGCTATTGTGTGGCCAGTACACTGTTAGTTCAATGCCCCCCCCCTCCCACACACACAGGTTTTTTGTTTTTTTCCATTCTTTCTTTTGACCTTTTCCTGGTGGTCAAGTATCCCTTAGGAATAGATAAGAGAATGGAAATGTGCCAGTTCTAGGGTTTTAAAGTCAGTCACACGATCACGCAGCCATATAACAATGTTGATAAACAGTGAAAGTAAAAGCCCTATTAAATGTCTATCTATCTATAACATGACTTGAATACTAGCGATGCAAGAATCTTTTCCAATATATATTTTTCACCACGATAAAATTTGGGGTCAAAGTTACATTTACACATTCCAACAGGCTAGTTGACCTTAACATCATATAGGTGGATTTATTTTACACGAACATTGGCCCAATAAATTATATCTTTAAAAAAATCTCTCTTCTCATCACGGCTTGTAATGAGTGGACTTACTTAGAGTTAGCTACTCTTAATTACCTCCCTTTGTGTGTGTATATGTGTGTGTTTAGAAACTGCTACGTTAAAATGACGTCAGATGTCTCAATAGTTTGCGTCATGTTAACATTGACGTTTCTCATAATGTGTTTAAGCTTGCACAACGCAGGGATTTAAAATCCAACTATCAAACGTATGCACATGTGACATGCCAGGCATTCATTAAGACCAATGCATGTACTAGAATATAGATAAATTCAACAATAACTACAACACCGAACTGAAATTTTGGAACAAACCAACAAACCAACCAACAACTGAACTGAATGCGCAAGACATTTCAGCTACACGGGGCGGGTTCAAACACAAGAATACAATTGTTGAATCTATCAATTCAATAGCAACCTACAACAATTGTTGAATCTATCAATTCAACAGCAGCCTACAACAATTGTTGAATCTATCAATTCAATAGCAGCCTACAAAAATTGTTGAATCTATCAATTCAATAGCAGCCTACAACAATTGTTGAATCTACCAATTCAATAGCAGCCTACAACAATTGCTTACTCAATCAATTCAATAGCAACCTACAATTGTTGAATCTATCAATTCAATAGCAGCCTACAACAATTGTTGAATCTGAATTCAATATCAGCATACAACATTCTTAGATTCTATCTCAATAGAAGTAAAAGCTCGTTGTGACAATTTGAGGTTCCCTTCCCCACCCACACGTCCCTTACCCAAATGACGCTGGTGGGTTGGTCAAATAAAACTGACCACCTGGATTTACTTTAAATAATGAACCCACACAGCTTAGCGTTTCACATTTTCAACCCACACTTGGAAAAAGTGTGTTGTGTGTGTGTGAAAGTGTGTGTGTGTAGAGTCAGTATGTCTGTGCGTGTGTGTGTCTGTATGTGTTTCTTTATGTGTTCTAGCCTGTTCCCGTATGTTTTGTTCAGCTGCTACAACAACTTCAAAAGGTTGACAAAATGTAATTTCAGGAAACAGCGTGACAAGACATTCAGTTTAAAGCCATTTATTTGTAAATATATTTCCTCACGGCGTGACATTCATTTTGTCACCCAGGGAATGCTGGGATATAACGTCGGCCGGTTTCCTTAAATTACGACACTAAAAAAATATAATTTATAAAATACAAGGAATTTCAAGAGACTCTTTTTGTGTCTCCCAAGGTAGCAGGTGAAGTTGTTTTCTTTCTTCTACTTAATGCAACCCAAAACATTTTGGGGGAACTCAGGTCTGTGTGGTCACTACAACATTATGAGGGAAGTCAGGTTTGTGTGGTCAGTACAATAGGATGAGGGAAGTCAGCTCTGTGTGACCAGCACAACATTATGGGGGAAGTCTGGCCTGTGTGGTCAGTACAATATTATGGGAGCAATCAGGCCCATGTTGGTATTGGATATTTCAAGCTCCAACATTCAGAGAAATACATTTGAACTGGGAGGGGGGGGGGCAGAGCTTATTGACTAGTATTCTGACCAGTATACAACAAGAGCACGCCTCATGTTGCGCAGTATAATTCTAAATATAGAATTAATTTTAGTTTGAGCTTCTCCATTACCTTTTGTCTATCTGTTTTAACTATGGGGGTTCAAATAAATTGATGAAAATGTAGGATTACCAGACTACCATACTACCAGACTACCAGATTACCATACTACCAGACTACCAGATCAACAGACTAAAAGACTAACACCTTTTTTTGGTCATACACTCGTCGATCTCCCCCTCCCCTTCCCCCACGACAGTTGTATCTTTCCTTTCTCTGTATGAATCTGTTTATGTAGCACGGAATGCGCCAGTTTTTAAAGCCCCGCCGTTTTACGGCTCCGGCACGGAGCGGCAACAGAATGGAGCGGTGGTGGGTAGCGGTTGGTGGGTGTGAAATTGAGCTAAAGGGTTTCACACACAAGAACTAGGGGATTCTGTAGCCACGCTCCACTTCAGACACATAGTGCCGTGAAGTTCCTACTAACAAACAGATACATTTAAACCCACACACAAAATGGCGGGGGAGCTACGAGTGTTTCAATGGACTACTCAATGGATTCCATTACCCACGAGTTGCCCTTAATACTATTAAATGGGAGGGGGGGGGGACAGGGGCGGAAAGGCACTTCACGTTAATGAAAATTGATGTTTTTTCAATATGGAATTACGGAACGCCCTCCACACTCCCCCCACCCCTCTTCCACTCCAACTCCTTCTCATTATTTGCTTCATTTATCTGTTCAGGCACCGCCTTTGAAAAGTAAACAGTGTCGGAAAAAAAAAGAAAAAAAAAACTTGAAGGAAAAGAGCAACCCGTTCTAAACCATTTACAACTTTTTTTTTCATTCTCCATTTCTCTAAGTTCTTGTACTTACTAATGGAGCATTACAAGTGTACAAATGTACTGAGTACTGAGGTGTAGAGTGGCAGGTGGGGTATCATCAACATTTGTTGGTCATTTGTTTCCTTGCCGTTCATGCAATGAATCAATACGCAACTAGCTAAATTACCCGGCGTTGCCCCGGGGGAGGGGGTGAATTAAATAGGCCTGAATAAGCTACGGATAAAAATGTCATAAACTACAATGAACAGATCTAATAACATATCTAATAGTTTTAATAATAGAACTATTATTTGCTGAAAACATTTACGAAAGTAATTTAAAATAAATATTGTAACTGGGTTTAAAATAAAGCATGTCTTTTTACTTAAAACAAAAAGTTAAAACTATCCCTGTGGATGAGAATCTAACACCCGTCTCTCGCATGTTTCTAAAATATAATTATTAGATTTTACTTACTAAAAACATTTTAGGAAAGCTTTTAGTCCTAAAATTCTTTACAATCCTTAAAAAAAGTAATACTAATGGACATTTTTTTTAAAGTAGAAAAAGAAAGCTATAAGTAAGGAATCGAACCCGGGTCGTCCGCATGGCAGTCGACTCAGCTAGAGACAACACCTGTCGGAAGCACGATATCGAAAGTAAAATATGAGACTATAAGAGCACGTGTCTTTAAATTAACCAATGGGGATCGGAATACACACACACAGTCTTCGTTATAAATGTAGATAATATCACATTGATGTTGTACAGGCACTGGGCAACACAAAGGTTTAAGAGTTAAGAGTACATATGGAAAGTTAGGGGTAACTTACTCTACATGTATGCTGGTGCACAGTGTAGATGCTGACATCACGAGGGCTTGGATTTCGTTGGTGAATGATTGTGCAGTAATGGTGAATGATTGTGCAGAAATGTGGGCAAGCCAGGGTTTATGGGAGACACATTAATGAAGTGAAGTTTTATTTAGGGCCTAAGGCAATAAATCTAAATGGTTTTCTTGTGCTCCGGCACTATATAATTTCTTTTTAAAGTTCTAGTGAATGGATCATTTGATTAAAAAACAATTTTTGGGTCATGTATGTCTTCAGAAGAGTCTAACAATTGCAAAAGAATTGCAGACGGTTGGGCAAATTTTTGTAGTCTTTGATAAAACGACGAATAGAAAATCTTTACTGTGATAATTATTGTCAAAATCAAACTTAAAATTTTTAAAACACACGTGTAAACAAATTTATGTTTAGATTCCCCCTTACAAATATGTTTTAGTGAGCATACACACCAGAGGTCTGTACCCCCCTCGTTAAATACTAAACAAACTATTCAATATTCTGTTGGTGTGTGTGTTGGTGTGTATGTTTGTTTGTGTGTGTAAGTGTGTGTGTGTCTTTATAGAGCGGTACTCTTTATTCAAAGTGTGAAAGGAATAGTCCTCTGTGCTTAGATCTATCACTAAAAGGGAAATAGTCCTCTGTGCTTAGATCTATCACTAAAAGGGAAATAGTCCTCTGTGCTTAGATCTATCACTAAAAGGGAAATAGTCCTCTGTGCTAGGATCTATCAGTAAAAGGGAAATTTGCTTATTAAAAAGGAAAGTGTTTAGAAATGTTTATACATGAATTTGGCGAGGGCTCTTTAATTCTGCGTCTAGGAAGTTTATATCCCCAACATATACCGGTATATATTGTTTGAAACATTTAGGAATAATACTTATAAAAAAATCTAGACATTTATTTCCAAATCTAAATGTTTGGAAAATTAAGCCCCCGACGACTTCATTCTAGAATTGATGTTTTATTCCATTATTTCTCTGTTTGCCACCATGGTCAGTTCTATTAAATAGTACTGTGGCTATTTGAGTTTCAACTCTTCATTGATAGACTCGATGCTAAACTCTTGTTACGGCTCCTTTCTGAATACAGTTCTTTATGTTCATAACCTGGCCACTAGATATAATCAAACCAAAGAAAAAAGGTCAAAACCTCTGAAAGGAGTAGAATCTAGTCGGAGTGTTTGGGGCATTGTGTGTAATCTATTTGACACTATATGGCCGGAGTGTTTGGGGCATTGTGTGTCATCTATTTTCACACTATCTGGCCGGAGCTTTTGGGCATTGTGTGTCATCTATTTTCACACTATCTAGCCCACATAGATATTGTTATCTGTCTATGGTGGGAAAGAGGGCGCTGTCCAGTTTGTTAGGTGACGGTCTAAGACGAAACAGTTAGTGTAAGAAGATGGGCGGTGTTGGTTGTACTTACAAGATGATAATGTACTTTGATGTTGTGCGGGGAAAGTTGTTAATCAAGTCAACAGTTTAGTGAAATCTTAGTAAATGAATTATTACAAGAAGGATTACCTTATTCCATACCTTATTATTAAGACAAACCATTTTAGGGGGTGAGGGTATATTAACCATAACAAATGTTAAAATGCAACCAGTAAAAAAAGCGTTAAGAAAATAATTCATTCATTTAGTTAAACGTTAAGAAAATGGTTCATTCAGTTAGTTCAACGTTAAGAAAATAATTCATTCATTTAGTTAAACGTTAAGAAAATAGTTCATTCAGTTAGTTTAACGTTAAGAAAATAGTTCATTCACTTAGTTTAACGTTAAGAAAATAGTTTATTCAGTTAGTTCAACGTTAAAAAATAAAATAGTTCATTCAGTTAGTTCAACGTTAAGAAAAAAGTTCATTTAGTTAGTTCAACGTTAAGAAAATAGTTCATTCAGTTAGTTCAACGTTAAAAAAAAGTTCATTCAGTTAGTTCAACGTTAAGAAAATAGTTCATTCAGTCAGTTCAACGTTAAGAAAATAGTTCATTCAGTTAGTTCAACGTTAAGAAAATAGTTCATTCAGTTAGTTTAACGTTAAGAAAATAGTTAATTCAGTCAGTTCAACGTTAAGAAAATAGTTCATTCAGTCAGTTCAACGTTAAGAAAATAGTTCATTCAGTTAGTTCAACGTTAAGAAAATAGTTTATTCAGTTAGTTTAACGTTAAGAAAATAGTTCATTCAGTCAGTTCAACGTTAAGAAAATAGTTCATTCAGTTAGTTCAACGTTAAGAAAATAGTTCATTCATTTAGTTAAACGTTAAGAAAATAGTTCATTCAGTTAGTTTAACGTTAAGAAAATAGTTCATTCACTTAGTTTAACGTTAAGAAAATAGTTTATTCAGTTAGTTCAACGTTAAAAAATAGTTCATTCAGTTAGTTCAACGTTAAGAAAAAAGTTCATTCAGTTAGTTCAACGTTAAGAAAATAGTTCATTCAGTTAGTTCAACGTTAAAAAATAGTTCATTCAGTTAGTTCAACGTTAAGAAAATAGTTCATTCAGTCAGTTCAACGTTAAGAAAATAGTTCATTCAGTTAGTTCAACGTTAAGAAAATAGTTCATTCAGTTAGTTTAACGTTAAGAAAATAGTTCATTCAGTCAGTTCAACGTTAAGAAAATAATTCATTCAGTTAGTTCAACGTTAAGAAAATAGTTCATTCAGTTAGTTTAACGTTAATAAAATAGTTCATTCAGTCAGTTCAACGTTAAGAAAATAGTTCATTCAGTTAGTTCAACGTTAAGAAAATAGTTCATTCAGTTAGTTTAACGTTAATAAAATAGTTCATTCAGTTAGTTTAACGTTAAGAAAATAGTTCATTCAGTCAGTTTAACGTTAAGAAAATAGTTCATTCAGTTAGTTCAACGTTAAGAAAATAGTTCATTCAGTTAGTTTAACGTTAAGAAAATAGTTCATTCAGTCATTTCAACGTTAAGAAAATAGTTCATTCAGTTAGTTCAACGTTAAGAAAATAGTTCATTCAGTTAGTTTAACGTTAAGAAAATAGTTAATTCAGTTAGTTCAACGTTAAGAAAATAGTTAATTCAGTTAGTTCAACGTTAAGAAAATAGTTCATTCAGTTAGTTTAACGTTAAGAAAATAGTTTATTCAGTTAGTTCAACGTTAAGAAAATAGTTCATTCAGTTAGTTCAACGTTAAGAAAATAGTTCATTTAGTTAGTTCAACGTTAAGAAAATAGTTCATTCAGTTAGTTCAACGTTAAGAAAATAGTTCATTCAGTTAGTTTAACGTTAAGAAAAAAGTTCATTCAGTTAGTTTAACGTTAAGAAAATAGTTTATTCAGTTAGTTCAACGTTAAGAAAATAGTTCATTCAGTTAGTTCAACGTTAAGAAAATAGTTCATTTAGTTAGTTCAACGTTAAGAAAATAGTTCATTCAGTTAGTTCAACGTTAAGAAAATAGTTCATTCAGTTAGTTTAACGTTAAGAAAATAGTTCATTTAGTTAGTTTAACGTTAAGAAACTTTGTTACTATAATTTGAAAATTCACACACATGATTTGGACCTTTTTCCCTCCCAATCATTGCGCCCAAACAAGTGTGTCTCTAAGAGGAAGTAAGCGTGTACGGCGTGTATCAATGCGCCAATGGGCTTGAATGGGAAACAAATCGACGTAATACAGTTCATTGACAAATTTATCAATAAACCCTTGGATAGATAGTCAAAGAAATGTTAAAAGTTTGATATCAAAACTTACTTTGATTAAAGTTATGGTCAATATTGTAACATCAATTTATGATCAATTCACATTATCATTGTAGCATCATTTATCAACTTATCATGACGGAATAAAAAAAAAATTTTTTTTTTAAAAATCGAATCCTTCACGTAACGGGTCACTCCCACTTTGTCCCTTACGCATGCACACCTAGGTCATCGGCAGGTGATAGTATTGACTGGATGTACAAGTACAACATCTGGTGCAGCAGACACACATACACGTATTCACACACAGATACACACACTCATATATACACACAAAACACACACATATACTGTTCTTACCTGTATAGAGTAGGTCCCACTGAAAGTTCACACCTGTGCTGTGTGACGCAATGTATATGACAAATTAAGTTTTTTTTTTACAGTTAAAGTCACTGCGGCTTTCAAAAAGAAAAAAACAACTTTCTCTTTTTTTTTGTAAGGTGCACAATCACACGTAGGCCCAATAAATCACATAATTAGTCAATTACTGGTAGGGATCAACGAGAGAAATCTACTGCAACAAGACACTATTTTGAAAAAGAAAACCCACGCAGTAATTCAGAATGTATATATATATATATTATATATCCGAATAATAACAATAGGAGATTTTATGAACAATTCGCACGTTATGTTTGAGTAGTGTTATTTCCAGTCCAAACACTCTATATGTACTGCCAACATGCAAGTGAAACCACTTCGAATATAGTTTAATTTTTATGTTTTAAGAATGCTTGTAAAATAGAGAGAGCAAAGAAGAGAGAGAGAGACACACACAGAGATACTAGGGGGTAGGGGTTGGAGAGATTAGGTCTGTTCACTGACAACGTCTGTGGGAAGGCGGAGGCGCGAGGCGCAGAAAGCACGCGGCGTACGTAAGATGGCGACTGCTGGAAGTTGATAGGAAACTTTTATTTATGTTTTTTTGTTTTTATTTTATTAGGGGCATCAGGTTGAGTGCAGGAGTGAGCGACTTCTAGGTCAAACAGTGCTGACCTCTCGGCTCACCCACGTAATTGGTATGGCTCGGCAGTTTTCTTTTTATTACAGTTGTGTTGGTTAGCACCTGTTCAACATACCTGCTACATAAAGAAATGTACATACACCTGGATGCCAGGCGATCCGTTTTTATCTAGAAGAAAAAATGTGTGAAGAGTTTGTTTTTTTATTGCTAAGGAAATGGCAATTGAATACATATTACATTTTGTCACATTTGTTTACAATGTTAATATGTTCTTGTTTACTGCTAACAAATATATTATTGTTTACTGCTAACAAATATATAATTGTTTACTGCTAACAAATATATTATTGTTTACTGCTAACAAATATATTATTGTTTACTGCAAACAAATATATTATTGTTTACTGATAAAAATATATTTTTGTTTACTGCTAACAAATATGTTCTTGTTTACTGCCAACAAATTTGTTCTGGTTTACTGCTATCAAATATGATCTTGTTTACTTCTAACAAATTAAATATGTTCTAGTTTACTGTTAAACCATATGTTCTTGTTTACTGCCAACAAATTTGTTCTGGTTTATTGCTAACAAATTTAATATGTTCTTGTTTACTGCTAACAAATATGTTCTTGTTTACTGCTAACAAATGTGTTCTGGTTTACTGCTAACAAATATGATCTTGTTTACTGCTAACAAATTAAATATGTTCTGGTTTACTGTTAACACATATGTTCTTGTTTACTGCCAACAAATTTGTTCTGGTTTACTGCTAACAAATTAAATATGTTCTTGTTTACTGCTAACAAATGTGTTCTGGTTTACTGCTAACAAATATGATCTTGTTTACTGCTAACAAATTAAATATGTTCTGGTTTACTGTTAACACATATGTTCTTGTTTACTGCCAACAAATTTGTTCTGGTTTACTGCTAACAAATTAAATATGTTCTTGTTTACTGCTAACAAATATGTTCTTGATTACTGCTAACAAATATGTGCTTGTTTTCTGCTAACAAATATGTTCGTGTTTACTGCTAACAAATTAAATATGTTATGGTTTACTGCTAACAAATATGTTCTTGTTTACTGCCAACACATTTGTTCTGGTTTACTTCTAACAAATATGTTCTTGTTTACTACTAACAAATATGCTCTTGTTTACTGCTAACAAATATGTTCTTGTTTACTGCTAACAAATAAATATGTTCTTGTTTACTGCTAACAAATATGTTCTTGTTTACTGCTAACAAATAAATATGTTCTTGTTTACTGATAACAAATATGTGCTTGTTTACTGCTAACAAATATCTATAGTATACAGATAATACATTTTGTTACACGTGTTTATATAGTTATTATGTTCTTGTTTACTGCTAACAATATCTATAGTATACAGATAATACATTTTGTTACACGTGTTTATATAGTTATTATGTTCTTGTTTACTGCTAACAAATATCTATAGTATACAGATAATACATTTTGTTACACGTGTTTATATAGTTATTATGTTCTTGTTTACTGCTAACAATATCTATAGTATACAGATAATACATTTTGTTACACGTGTTTATATAGTTATTATGTGCTTGTTTATTGCTAACAAATATCTATAGTATACAGATAATACATTTTGTTACACGTGTTTATATAGTTATTATGTGCTTGTTTATTGCTAACAAATATCTATAGTATACAGATAATACATTTTGTTACACGTGTTTATATAGTTATTATGTTCTTGTTTACTGCTAACAATATCTATAGTATACAGATAATACATTTTGTTACACGTGTTTATATAGTTATTATGTTCTTGTTTACTGCTAACAATATCTATAGTATACAGATAATACATTTTGTTACACGTGTTTATATAGTTATTATGTTCTTGTTTACTGCTAACAATATCTATAGTATACAGATAATACATTTTGTTACACGTGTTTATATAGTTATTATGTTCTTGTTTATTGCTAACAAATATCTATAGTATACAGATAATACATTTTGTTACACGTGTTTATATAGTTATTATGTTCTTGTTTACTGCTAACAATATCTATAGTATACAGATAATACATTTTGTTACACGTGTTTATATAGTTATTATGTTCTTGTTTACTGCTAACAATATCTATAGTATACAGATAATACATTTTGTTACACGTGTTTATATAGTTATTATGTTCTTGTTTATTGCTAACAAATATCTATAGTATACAGATAATACATTTTGTTACACGTGTTTATATAGTTATTATGTTCTTGTTTACTGCTAACAATATCTATAGTATACAGATAATACATTTTGTTACACGTGTTTATATAGTTATTATGTTCTTGTTTACTGCTAACAATATCTATAGTATACAGATAATACATTTTGTTACACGTGTTTATATAGTTATTATGTTCTTGTTTACTGCTAACAATATCTATAGTATACAGATAATACATTTTGTTACACGTGTTTATATAGTTATTATGTTCTTGTTTACTGCTAACAATATCTATAGTATACAGATAATACATTTTGTTACACGTGTTTATATAGTTATTATGTTCTTGTTTACTGCTAACAATATCTATAGTATACAGATAATACATTTTGTTACACGTGTTTATATAGTTATTATGTTCTTGTTTATTGCTAACAAATATCTATAGTATACAGATAATACATTTTGTTACACGTGTTTATATAGTTATTATGTTCTTGTTTACTGCTAACAATATCTATAGTATACAGATAATACATTTTGTTACACGTGTTTATATAGTTATTATGTTCTTGTTTACTGCTAACAATATCTATAGTATACAGATAATACATTTTGTTACACGTGTTTATATAGTTATTATGTTCTTGTTTATTGCTAACAAATATCTATAGTATACAGATAATACATTTTGTTACACGTGTTTATATAGTTATTATGTTCTTGTTTACTGCTAACAATATCTATAGTATACAGATAATACATTTTGTTACACGTGTTTATATAGTTATTATGTTCTTGTTTACTGCTAACAATATCTATAGTATACAGATAATACATTTTGTTACACGTGTTTATATAGTTATTATGTTCTTGTTTACTGCTAACAATATCTATAGTATACAGATAATACATTTTGTTACACGTGTTTATATAGTTATTATGTTCTTGTTTACTGCTAACAATATCTATAGTATACAGATAATACATTTTGTTACACGTGTTTATATAGTTATTATGTTCTTGTTTATTGCTAACAAATATCTATAGTATACAGATAATACATTTTGTTACACGTGTTTATATAGTTATTATGTTCTTGTTTACTGCTAACAATATCTATAGTATACAGATAATACATTTTGTTACACGTGTTTATATAGTTATTATGTTCTTGTTTACTGCTAACAATATCTATAGTATACAGATAATACATTTTGTTACACGTGTTTATATAGTTATTATGTTCTTGTTTACTGCTAACAATATCTATAGTATACAGATAATACATTTTGTTACACGTGTTTATATAGTTATTATGTTCTTGTTTACTGCTAACAATATCTATAGTATACAGATAATACATTTTGTTACACGTGTTTATATAGTTATTATGTTCTTGTTTACCGCTAACAAATATCTATAGTATACAGATAATACATTTTGTTACACGTGTTTATATAGTTATTATGTTCTTGTTTACTGCTAACAAATATCTATAGTATACAGATAATACATTTTGTTACACGTGTTTATATAGTTATTATGTTCTTGTTTACTGCTAACAAATATCTATAGTATACAGATAATACATTTTGTTACACGTGTTTATATAGTTATTATGTTCTTGTTTACTGCTAACAAATATCTATAGTATACAGATAATACATTTTGTTACACGTGTTTATATAGTTATTATGTTCTTGTTTACTGCTAACAATATCTATAGTATACAGATAATACATTTTGTTACACGTGTTTATATAGTTATTATGTTCTTGTTTACTGCTAACAATATCTATAGTATACAGATAATACATTTTGTTACACGTGTTTATATAGTTATTATGTTCTTGTTTACTGCTAACAATATCTATAGTATACAGATAATACATTTTGTTACACGTGTTTATATAGTTATTATGTTCTTGTTTATTGCTAACAAATATCTATAGTATACAGATAATACATTTTGTTACACGTGTTTATATAGTTATTATGTTCTTGTTTACTGCTAACAATATCTATAGTATACAGATAATACATTTTGTTACACGTGTTTATATAGTTATTATGTTCTTGTTTACTGCTAACAATATCTATAGTATACAGATAATACATTTTGTTACACGTGTTTATATAGTTATTATGTTCTTGTTTACTGCTAACAATATCTATAGTATACAGATAATACATTTTGTTACACGTGTTTATATAGTTATTATGTTCTTGTTTACTGCTAACAATATCTATAGTATACAGATAATACATTTTGTTACACGTGTTTATATAGTTATTATGTTCTTGTTTATTGCTAACAAATATCTATAGTATACAGATAATACATTTTGTTACACGTGTTTATATAGTTATTATGTTCTTGTTTACTGCTAACAATATCTATAGTATACAGATAATACATTTTGTTACACGTGTTTATATAGTTATTATGTTCTTGTTTACTGCTAACAATATCTATAGTATACAGATAATACATTTTGTTACACGTGTTTATATAGTTATTATGTTCTTGTTTATTGCTAACAAATATCTATAGTATACAGATAATACATTTTGTTACACGTGTTTATATAGTTATTATGTTCTTGTTTACTGCTAACAATATCTATAGTATACAGATAATACATTTTGTTACACGTGTTTATATAGTTATTATGTTCTTGTTTACTGCTAACAATATCTATAGTATACAGATAATACATTTTGTTACACGTGTTTATATAGTTATTATGTTCTTGTTTACTGCTAACAATATCTATAGTATACAGATAATACATTTTGTTACACGTGTTTATATAGTTATTATGTTCTTGTTTACTGCTAACAATATCTATAGTATACAGATAATACATTTTGTTACACGTGTTTATATAGTTATTATGTTCTTGTTTATTGCTAACAAATATCTATAGTATACAGATAATACATTTTGTTACACGTGTTTATATAGTTATTATGTTCTTGTTTACTGCTAACAATATCTATAGTATACAGATAATACATTTTGTTACACGTGTTTATATAGTTATTATGTTCTTGTTTACTGCTAACAATATCTATAGTATACAGATAATACATTTTGTTACACGTGTTTATATAGTTATTATGTTCTTGTTTACTGCTAACAAATATCTATAGTATACAGATAATACATTTTGTTACACGTGTTTATATAGTTATTATGTTCTTGTTTACTGCTAACAATATCTATAGTATACAGATAATACATTTTGTTACACGTGTTTATATAGTTATTATGTTCTTGTTTACTGCTAACAATATCTATAGTATACAGATAATACATTTTGTTACACGTGTTTATATAGTTATTATGTTCTTGTTTACTGCTAACAAATATCTATAGTATACAGATAATACATTTTGTTACACGTGTTTATATAGTTATTATGTTCTTGTTTACCGCTAACAAATATCTATAGTATACAGATAATACATTTTGTTACACGTGTTTATATAGTTATTATGTTCTTGTTTACTGCTAACAAATATCTATAGTATACAGATAATACATTTTGTTACACGTGTTTATATAGTTATTATGTTCTTGTTTACTGCTAACAATATCTATAGTATACAGATAATACATTTTGTTACACGTGTTTATATAGTTATTATGTTCTTGTTTACTGCTAACAATATCTATAGTATACAGATAATACATTTTGTTACACGTGTTTATATAGTTATTATGTTCTTGTTTATTGCTAACAAATATCTATAGTATACAGATAATACATTTTGTTACACGTGTTTATATAGTTATTATGTTCTTGTTTACTGCTAACAATATCTATAGTATACAGATAATACATTTTGTTACACGTGTTTATATAGTTATTATGTTCTTGTTTACTGCTAACAATATCTATAGTATACAGATAATACATTTTGTTACACGTGTTTATATAGTTATTATGTTCTTGTTTACTGCTAACAATATCTATAGTATACAGATAATACATTTTGTTACACGTGTTTATATAGTTATTATGTTCTTGTTTACTGCTAACAATATCTATAGTATACAGATAATACATTTTGTTACACGTGTTTATATAGTTATTATGTTCTTGTTTACTGCTAACAATATCTATAGTATACAGATAATACATTTTGTTACACGTGTTTATATAGTTATTATGTTCTTGTTTACTGCTAACAATATCTATAGTATACAGATAATACATTTTGTTACACGTGTTTATATAGTTATTATGTTCTTGTTTACTGCTAACAATATCTATAGTATACAGATAATACATTTTGTTACACGTGTTTATATAGTTATTATGTTCTTGTTTATTGCTAACAAATATCTATAGTATACAGATAATACATTTTGTTACACGTGTTTATATAGTTATTATGTTCTTGTTTACTGCTAACAATATCTATAGTATACAGATAATACATTTTGTTACACGTGTTTATATAGTTATTATGTTCTTGTTTACTGCTAACAATATCTATAGTATACAGATAATACATTTTGTTACACGTGTTTATATAGTTATTATGTTCTTGTTTACTGCTAACAATATCTATAGTATACAGATAATACATTTTGTTACACGTGTTTATATAGTTATTATGTTCTTGTTTACTGCTAACAATATCTATAGTATACAGATAATACATTTTGTTACACGTGTTTATATAGTTATTATGTTCTTGTTTACTGCTAACAATATCTATAGTATACAGATAATACATTTTGTTACACGTGTTTATATAGTTATTATGTTCTTGTTTACTGCTAACAATATCTATAGTATACAGATAATACATTTTGTTACACGTGTTTATATAGTTATTATGTTCTTGTTTACTGCTAACAATATCTATAGTATACAGATAATACATTTTGTTACACGTGTTTATATAGTTATTATGTTCTTGTTTATTGCTAACAAATATCTATAGTATACAGATAATACATTTTGTTACACGTGTTTATATAGTTATTATGTTCTTGTTTACTGCTAACAATATCTATAGTATACAGATAATACATTTTGTTACACGTGTTTATATAGTTATTATGTTCTTGTTTACTGCTAACAATATCTATAGTATACAGATAATACATTTTGTTACACGTGTTTATATAGTTATTATGTTCTTGTTTACTGCTAACAATATCTATAGTATACAGATAATACATTTTGTTACACGTGTTTATATAGTTATTATGTTCTTGTTTACTGCTAACAATATCTATAGTATACAGATAATACATTTTGTTACACGTGTTTATATAGTTATTATGTTCTTGTTTACTGCTAACAATATCTATAGTATACAGATAATACATTTTGTTACACGTGTTTATATAGTTATTATGTTCTTGTTTATTGCTAACAAATATCTATAGTATACAGATAATACATTTTGTTACACGTGTTTATATAGTTATTATGTTCTTGTTTACTGCTAACAATATCTATAGTATACAGATAATACATTTTGTTACACGTGTTTATTAAGTTATTATGTTCTTGTTTACTGCTAACAATATCTATAGTATACAGATAATACATTTTGTTACACGTGTTTATATAGTTATTATGTTCTTGTTTACTGCTAACAATATCTATAGTATACAGATAATACATTTTGTTACACGTGTTTATATAGTTATTATGTTCTTGTTTACTGCTAACAATATCTATAGTATACAGATAATACATTTTGTTACACGTGTTTATATAGTTATTATGTTCTTGTTTACTGCTAACAATATCTATAGTATACAGATAATACATTTTGTTACACGTGTTTATATAGTTATTATGTTCTTGTTTACTGCTAACAATATCTATAGTATACAGATAATACATTTTGTTACACGTGTTTATATAGTTATTATGTTCTTGTTTACTGCTAACAATATCTATAGTATACAGATAATACATTTTGTTACACGTGTTTATATAGTTATTATGTTCTTGTTTACTGCTAACAATATCTATAGTATACAGATAATACATTTTGTTACACGTGTTTATATAGTTATTATGTTCTTGTTTACTGCTAACAATATCTATAGTATACAGATAATACATTTTGTTACACGTGTTTATATAGTTATTATGTTCTTGTTTACTGCTAACAATATCTATAGTATACAGATAATACATTTTGTTACACGTGTTTATATAGTTATTATGTTCTTGTTTACTGCTAACAATATCTATAGTATACAGATAATACATTTTGTTACACGTGTTTATATAGTTATTATGTTCTTGTTTACTGCTAACAATATCTATAGTATACAGATAATACATTTTGTTACACGTGTTTATATAGTTATTATGTTCTTGTTTACTGCTAACAATATCTATAGTATACAGATAATACATTTTGTTACACGTGTTTATATAGTTATTATGTTCTTGTTTACTGCTAACAATATCTATAGTATACAGATAATACATTTTGTTACACGTGTTTATATAGTTATTATGTTCTTGTTCACTACTAACAAATATGTTCTTGTTTACTGCTAACAATATCTATAGTATACAGATAATACATTTTGTTACATGTGTTTATATAGTTATTATGTTCTTGTTTACTGCTAACAATATCTATAGTATACAGATAATACATTTTGTTACACGTGTTTATATAGTTATTATGTTCTTGTTTACTACTAACAAATATGTTCTTGTTTACTGCTAACAATATCTATAGTATACAGATAATACATTTTGTTACACGTGTTTATATAGTTATTATGTTCTTGTTTACTGCTAACAATATCTATAGTATACAGATAATACATTTTGTTACACGTGTTTATATAGTTATTATGTTCTTGTTTACTGCTAACAATATCTATAGTATACAGATAATACATTTTGTTACACGTGTTTATATAGTTATTATGTTCTTGTTTACTGCTAACAATATCTATAGTATACAGATAATACATTTTGTTACACGTGTTTATATAGTTATTATGTTCTTGTTTACTGCTAACAATATCTATAGTATACAGATAATACATTTTGTTACACGTGTTTATATAGTTATTATGTTCTTGTTTATTGCTAACAAATATCTATAGTATACAGATAATACATTTTGTTACACGTGTTTATATAGTTATTATGTTCTTGTTTACTGCTAACAATATCTATAGTATACAGATAATACATTTTGTTACACGTGTTTATATAGTTATTATGTTCTTGTTTACTGCTAACAATATCTATAGTATACAGATAATACATTTTGTTACACGTGTTTATATAGTTATTATGTTCTTGTTTACTGCTAACAATATCTATAGTATACAGATAATACATTTTGTTACACGTGTTTATATAGTTATTATGTTCTTGTTTACTGCTAACAATATCTATAGTATACAGATAATACATTTTGTTACACGTGTTTATATAGTTATTATGTTCTTGTTTACTGCTAACAATATCTATAGTATACAGATAATACATTTTGTTACACGTGTTTATATAGTTATTATGTTCTTGTTTACTGCTAACAATATCTATAGTATACAGATAATACATTTTGTTACACGTGTTTATATAGTTATTATGTTCTTGTTTACTGCTAACAATATCTATAGTATACAGATAATACATTTTGTTACACGTGTTTATATAGTTATTATGTTCTTGTTTATTGCTAACAAATATCTATAGTATACAGATAATACATTTTGTTACACGTGTTTATATAGTTATTATGTTCTTGTTTACTGCTAACAATATCTATAGTATACAGATAATACATTTTGTTACACGTGTTTATATAGTTATTATGTTCTTGTTTACTGCTAACAATATCTATAGTATACAGATAATACATTTTGTTACACGTGTTTATATAGTTATTATGTTCTTGTTTACTGCTAACAATATCTATAGTATACAGATAATACATTTTGTTACACGTGTTTATATAGTTATTATGTTCTTGTTTACTGCTAACAATATCTATAGTATACAGATAATACATTTTGTTACACGTGTTTATATAGTTATTATGTTCTTGTTTACTGCTAACAATATCTATAGTATACAGATAATACATTTTGTTACACGTGTTTATATAGTTATTATGTTCTTGTTTATTGCTAACAAATATCTATAGTATACAGATAATACATTTTGTTACACGTGTTTATATAGTTATTATGTTCTTGTTTACTGCTAACAATATCTATAGTATACAGATAATACATTTTGTTACACGTGTTTATATAGTTATTATGTTCTTGTTTACTGCTAACAATATCTATAGTATACAGATAATACATTTTGTTACACGTGTTTATATAGTTATTATGTTCTTGTTTACTGCTAACAATATCTATAGTATACAGATAATACATTTTGTTACACGTGTTTATATAGTTATTATGTTCTTGTTTACTGCTAACAATATCTATAGTATATAGATAATACATTTTGTTACACGTGTTTATATAGTTATTATGTTCTTGTTTACTGCTAACAATATCTATAGTATACAGATAATACATTTTGTTACACGTGTTTATATAGTTATTATGTTCTTGTTTACTGCTAACAATATCTATAGTATACAGATAATACATTTTGTTACACGTGTTTATATAGTTATTATGTTCTTGTTTACTGCTAACAATATCTATAGTATACAGATAATACATTTTGTTACACGTGTTTATATAGTTATTATGTTCTTGTTTACTGCTAACAATATCTATAGTATACAGATAATACATTTTGTTACACGTGTTTATATAGTTATTATGTTCTTGTTTACTGCTAACAATATCTATAGTATACAGATAATACATTTTGTTACACGTGTTTATATAGTTATTATGTTCTTGTTTACTGCTAACAATATCTATAGTATACAGATAATACATTTTGTTACACGTGTTTATATAGTTATTATGTTCTTGTTTACTGCTAACAATATCTATAGTATACAGATAATACATTTTGTTACACGTGTTTATATAGTTATTATGTTCTTGTTTACTGCTAACAATATCTATAGTATACAGATAATACATTTTGTTACACGTGTTTATATAGTTATTATGTTCTTGTTTACTGCTAACAATATCTATAGTATACAGATAATACATTTTGTTACACGTGTTTATATAGTTATTATGTTCTTGTTTACTGCTAACAATATCTATAGTATACAGATAATACATTTTGTTACACGTGTTTATATAGTTATTATGTTCTTGTTTACTGCTAACAATATCTATAGTATACAGATAATACATTTTGTTACACGTGTTTATGTAGTTATTATGTTCTTGTTTACTGCTAACAATATCTATAGTATACAGATAATACATTTTGTTACACGTGTTTATATAGTTATTATGTTCTTGTTTACTACTAACAAATATGTTCTTGTTTACTGCTAACAATATCTATAGTATACAGATAATACATTTTGTTACATGTGTTTATATAGTTATTATGTTCTTGTTTACTGCTAACAATATCTATAGTATACAGATAATACATTTTGTTACACGTGTTTATATAGTTATTATGTTCTTGTTTACTACTAACAATATCTATAGTATACAGATAATACATTTTGTTACACGTGTTTATATAGTTATTATGTTCTTGTTTACTGCTAACAATATCTATAGTATACAGATAATACATTTTGTTACATGTGTTTATATAGTTATTATGTTCTTGTTTACTGCTAACAATATCTATAGTATACAGATAATACATTTTGTTACACGTGTTTATATAGTTATTATGTTCTTGTTTACTGCTAACAATATCTATAGTATACAGATAATACATTTTGTTACACGTGTTTATATAGTTATTATGTTCTTGTTTACTACTAACAATATCTATAGTATACAGATAATACATTTTGTTACACGTGTTTATATAGTTATTATGTTCTTGTTTACTGCTAACAATATCTATAGTATACAGATAATACATTTTGTTACACGTGTTTATATAGTTATTATGTTCTTGTTTACTGCTAACAATATCTATAGTATACAGATAATACATTTTGTTACATGTGTTTATATAGTTATTATGTTCTTGTTTACTGCTAACAATATCTATAGTATACAGATAATACATTTTGTTACACGTGTTTATATAGTTATTATGTTCTTGTTTACTACTAACAAATATGTTCTTGTTTACTGCTAACAATATCTATAGTATACAGATAATACATTTTGTTACATGTGTTTATATAGTTATTATGTTCTTGTTTACTGCTAACAATATCTATAGTATACAGATAATACATTTTGTTACACGTGTTTATATAGTTATTATGTTCTTGTTTACTACTAACAAATATGTTCTTGTTTACTGCTAACAATATCTATAGTATACAGATAATACATTTTGTTACACGTGTTTATATAGTTATTATGTTCTTGTTTACTGCTAACAATATCTATAGTATACAGATAATACATTTTGTTACACGTGTTTATATAGTTATTATGTTCTTGTTTATTGCTAACAAATATCTATAGTATACAGATAATACATTTTGTTACACGTGTTTATATAGTTATTATGTTCTTGTTTACATTTGAGTCTATTACATAGAAAGTGAATTTTCATTATTTTATTGGCTGACCTTGCGGTACATTCCCATTTTTATTAACATGCTCGATGTGCCGTGGACAAGGAGGCAACACGAGGTACCCTAGCAACCGACATTAGACCAGGAAACGATGTTTGCACGCGCGAGAGAGCAAGGCGAACTTTTATGTCACATGCACCCACATAGAATGAGTAAACTCGAACTCATGCCTTACAGTCGGGAGTGTACACAAAGTACAGCAAGACTCTACCACACCCATTGTTGTTGTATTCTATTGAAATACAAAATACTAATTGGTACAATACTAATTGGTACAATACTAACTGGTACAATACTTATTGGTACAATACTAATTGGTACAATACTAATTGGTACAATACTAATTGGTACAATACTAACTGGTACAATACTAATTGGTACAATACTAATTGGTACAAAACTAATTGGTACAATACTAATTGGTACAATACTAACTGGTACAATACTAATTGGTACAATACTAACTGGTACAATACTAATTGGTACAATACTAATTGGTACAAAACTAATTGGTACAATACTAATTGGTACAACACTAATTGGTTCAATACTAACTGGTACAATAGCCTACTAATTGGTACAATACTAATTGGTACAATTCTAATTGGTACAAAACTAATTGGTACAAAACTAATTGGTACAATACTAATTGTTACAATACTAATTGGTAAATTTGATATAGTCAGACTAATAGTGTAGTAAACAAACTTTAGTTTTTACTGAAATCTCCACACTAAATATTTAACCATGGGGTGGAGGTTTGAGGGTCTCGGACTAGGTTAATCCTTCTCCATTCCATTCCCCTTTTGTAATGCAGAAATATTGCACCCACCTACTGAGTGCAATTTCGTGTTAAAAATCTCGAGGTTCTAAGTAATTGGCGCATGTGTCAGACACGTGGTGTGCGCCAGTATCAAGTGACACACCAGAACAGACGTCTAGCACCACACTAGGTGGCGTCAAATTCAACAGAGAGTGACACTCCAACCTACGTAACAAAATATATCTCTACATAAATGATCCTAACTCAATGAACCACTCATACAGTACACTGGCGCAGACTATGTAATTATCAGAGTGTAGTAGTCATTTGACTGAATTAAATCGTGTTTCACTTCTTCTATAAGTTAGGAGAGAAATACGTTGACTTGGATGATTGATGAGTTTAAAGGCTGAAATTATATAATTCGCTCAACAATCAACCTTTTTAAAAAAATGACATGAAGATATAAAGTTTATTTAAATTGCGAATGTCATATTTAAATTGTACAATAGTAAGTTGAGATATAAAAAAAGGGAAATAATAATGTAGAAGTAAGGTAGATGAAATTGAAGGGACCAATAGACAATACAGTATAGTGGAAGTAATAGAAATATAAGTCAATATCTGCTCAAGTTCAAGGTCACAAATTGTAGTCAATATGAAACATCAGTACTTTGATATATTTTGAAAACATGCCTAGAATGTGACAAAAAAAAGTTAGTTGATGTTTTCTGACTGTTTGGGTGTCTATAAATTTTGGGAGTGATTGTGCCAATCCTTTATGGTGATGTATCACACCTGCGTGATACAGCGGAATTTGTTTTTCCGAACCCTAAGAGAGTAGAATCGCGGCTCGTATTCTCTCAAAGAGAAGTTGGATTCAAGTCTGTTCGTCTTAGTTGTTGGATCTCGCGAAGCTGAGATGATCAGTTTACGTGGCCATGGCGTAAAGTGAATGGTGTGACCAGCAAAAATGTATAAATATATTGAATGAATTACTTTAGCTTTACAGATAGATTTAGATCTATTTTTATAACCACCAACATTATAATAATAACTAGTGGTTATGCCCGTCAAAATGACGGAGAAATGAATGACTACAATGTGTTTTGTTAAGACAGAAAGAAAATAGACTATTACAATAAAGACAATGAACGTTTCTTTTCGGTATTTAGTTTTTGTTATTTTTAATTTTTTCTGGTCGCCCTGACCCTGGCATGTGCATAATATTTGTTACTGTCAAGCTTCTGTTATTAAAACGTATCGAACAGTTGTGTTGACTTGACTTGTTATTAATAATAGCCTATTAAATTTACAATAATATACTATTTAAAAGAAAAAAAAACCCACAATACAAAACAAAAAAAAAAGGTAAATAATAAAAAAGCGTAGAAAATAATATTTCAACACCTTAAAAACTAAAGTGAGAACGATTTTTTTCGGTATTTAATTTTTATTCTTGCTAATAAAACAGTGTTGAGAATGTTTCTTTCGGTATTTAGTTTTTGTTATTTTTAATTGTTTCTGGTCGACCTGACCCTGGCATATTCATAAGAATTGTGACCCCAAGGACTGGCGTAGTGTGTCGATACATTCCCATTAAGAATACACTGGCGGGCGAATGCATGGGGCACAGTCCCCGCAGGGGGTCCGAGGTCCATTACACTGCCGAGAGGCCACCGGGTCTTGGTGGGGAGGAAGCAATGGACGTTTACTTAAAAAAAAAACGCGAGGGTCTTATCGGGTTTTCCCAATTCTGCTGCTATTTTTTTAATGTGGCGAGACCTTTTTTAAAAGTTACGCACCGAAATTTGGCTTGGAGAGTTGAATGGTGTATTTTTTAAAAATACTAGCGTATGACGTAATGACTATCAAATGTTTGAATTATTTAATGGATTCACGTCGCTATTGAGAATATCCTTTAATAGGCGACGTTCTACACTCTATACATTAAATGATACGAATTATAAAGTACAAGCAATAAATGATTACTTTTAAATACAATTTTTATGCCTGTGCTAGGCTCAGGGCAACTGGACAAAATATAGAAGAACAAAAGCTAAATACCGAAAGAAACATTCTGAATACTGTTTTTTTGATACAATAAGCAAAAACAAAAATTAAATACCGAAAAAAATCTTTCTCACTTTAGTTTTTATTGTATTGAAATATTATTTTCTACGTAGACTATAAGTTTTTTTTTACGATTTACCTTTTTATTGCTTAGTATTTGTGTTGTTCTTTTTCCTTTTAGATAGTATATTATACTTAATTTAATATTATTAATAACAAGTCAACACAACTGTTCGCTACCAGAAAGCTTGACAGCAACAATTCTTATGCATTTGCTAGGGGCGACCAAATTAAAAAGTCTCTTAGAAAACCCGGACGAGTCTTTCGGCTCTTGTGTCCAGGTCGTAATGTTTAGGATTGAGTGATCTCGTCCGGGCTCCAACCACCCCGCGACACGCCGAAGGCGGGGCGTGTAACAGAGAAGGTTCCCGCAGGCCAACGACCGTTCATTGCGGTTCCCCTAAGGATCATTATCGTGATGGCCCGCCCGTATGCCTGCACTGTCACTCGGTAGCGCAAATCCTATACAATAAGTACAGGCATCCAGGCACCGGGTGGTTCTCGAGACGGGAATGCAACGTCCATTGCTTCCTCCCCACCGAGGCCCCGTGTCTTCTCGGCAGTGCAATGGATCTCGGACCCGCTGCGGGGGCTGTCCCCCACGCGTTCGCCCGCTGGTGTATTCTTAATGGGAATGTATCGGCGGCTTACACACTACGCCAGTCTTTGAGGCCCACGGGTACAGTAGTGGGTCAGGGCGACCAGAAACAAGTAAAAAGAACAAAAACTAAATACCGAAAAGAAACGTTCTCATTCCAGTTTTTATTGTATATATAAATATATATATATATATATGTAATTGTATATTTTATTGCATATTTTTTCTTTCTCTCTTAACAAAATACATTGTAATCATTCGTTTTTCCGTCATTTTGACGGGCATAACCACTAGTATATATCTATAAACAAACATATAAGCAAACTCAGGGTAATTATATATGTTGATACAATAATAGTTTACACAATTCAAGACACATAAAAAACAACTTAAATTTGTTGTAAGAGGTATTTCAAGTTAAATATGTGTAGTAATTTTTTCCCTGCATTACAAGCTAACTGCTAGTCGAAAAGACGCATCATCAATAAACAACTAGCTGTTAGAAGCATCACAAATAAACAGCTAGCTGTTAGACGCATCACAAATAAACAGCTAGCTGTTAGAAGCATCACCAATAAACAACTAGCTGTTAGACGCATCACAAATAAACAGCTAGCTGATATAAGCATCACAAATAAACAGCTAGCTGTTAGAAGCATTACAAATAAACAGCTAGCTGTTAGACGCATCACAAATAAACAGCTAGCTGTTAGACGCATCACAAATAAACAGCTAGCTGTTAGACGCATCACAAATAAACAGCTTTTTGTTAGAAGCATCACAAATAAACAGCTAGTTGTTAAAAGCATCACAAATAAACAGCTAGTTGTTAGAAGCATCACAAATAAACAGCTAGCTGTTAGAAGCATCACAAAATAAACAGCTAGCTGTTAGACGCATCACAAATAAACAGCTAGTTATTAGAAGCATCACAAATAAACAGCTAGCTGTTAGACGCATCACAAATAAACAGCTAGTTGTTAGAAGCATCACAAATAAACAGCTAGTTGTTAGACGCATCACAAATAAACAGCTAGTTGTTAAAAGCATCACAAATAAACAGCTAGTTGTTAGAAGCATCACAAATAAACAGCTAGCTGTTAGACGCATCACAAATAAACAGCTAGTTGTTAAAAGCATCACAAATAAACAGCTAGTTGTTAGACGCATCATAAATAAACAGGTAGTTGTAAGACGCATTACCAAATGAACAGCTAGTTATAAGACGCATTACCGAATAAATAGCTAGTTTTAAGACGCATTTCCAAATCAACAGCTAGTTGTAAGAGGCATTACAAAATAACCAGCTAGTTGTAAGACGCATTGCCAAAAAAACAGCTAATCAAAAAGTAAGATGCATCGCCAATCAACTTTTTTTGTTAAGATGCAACGTTAATCAATCTAACGTCGACACAATGTCAACAATTAAACGTAGTCGAATGAATGTTTAAGTGTGGTGTCAATCTCGTGTTAGATGTCCCTCTCTCCCTCCCTCCCGCGCCCACAAGCCAAACTTCCCATAAATGTCAACGTAACGCCCCTTGCGATGCAATTTTATTTCTGACTTAAAGTCATAAGTCATAGTAGCCATTAAGCAGATGATAAGATAAAGCTGTCGCCGATACGTATGAATGATTTCTGAAGCGAAAAAAAAAAAAAAAAAATTTCTGGAATTCGAAGCATTCGAAAGAAATTCTGAAGTTCTAAAGGCTCTCTCTCTCTTTCTCTCTCTCTCTCTCTCTCTCTCTCTCTCTCTGCCTGTCTCTCTCTCTCTGGCTGTCTCTCTCTCCCTACCCTCCTTCCTCACAGATTGTCTCAAAAGTGGGTCGTTATTACGTTTTCCAGTGTTTCTAAAATTATGCCCTGGCAGTCAACAAAAAAAAACTACATAAACAAATGTTTTTACATACAGGATGGTTATGAATTCAATGCAGTTGAGACGTTAAGCCTAGAAAAATGAAGCATGGAGTCAATTACCATTTAAAAAGAAGAATTCGATTTTTCATTAAGTTATCAGAAGGAATAAAAATGAAGAATCACCGACGATCGTTAATGTCAAGACATGAAGCGTCAAAATATTTGCTAGTAAGTCACATGATCAACAAAACACGACAACATGGAGACAATGGAAGTTCTGGAACCAGTAGTCTGGATCAGGGCATTTACCTTGAATAGAGCTATTTGTTTTGTCTATTGGTTACATTCTCTTTCATAAACATAAGACTATACAATTCCAGTCTTAAGTATTACTTTGTTTGTACCAACCAGTGGTTAGTGTTGTGTTTGTATCAACCAGTGGTTAGTGTAGAGTTTTTATGAACCAGTGGTTAGTGTAGAGTTTGTATCAACCAGTGGTTAGTGTTGTGTTTGTACCAACCAGTGGTTAGTGTTGTGTTTGTACAAACCAGTGGTTAGTGTTGTGTTTGTACCAACCAGTGGTTAGTGTTGTGTTTCTACCAACCTGTGGTTAGTGTTGTGCTTCTACCAACCTGTGGTTAGTGTTGTGTTTCTACCAACCTGTGGTTAGTGTTGTGTTTGTACCAACCATTGGTTAGTGTTGTGTTTGGATCAACCAGTGGTTAGTGTTGTGTTTGTACCAACCATTGGTTAGTGTTGTGTTTGTACCAACCATTGGTTAGTGTTGTGTTTGGATCAACCAGTGGTTAGTGTTGTGTTTGTACCAACCATTGGTTAGTGTTGTGTTTGTATCAACCAGTGGTTAGTGTTGTGTTTGTACCAACCATTGGTTAGTGTTGTGTTTGGATCAACCAGTGGTTAGTGTTGTGTTTCTACCAACCAGTGGTTAGTATTGTGTTTGAATCAACCAGTGGTTAGTGTTGTGGTAGTATCAACCAGTGGTTAGTGTTGTGTTTGGATCAACCATTGGTTAGTGTTGGGTTTGAACCAACCAGTGGCTAGTGTTATGTTTGTATGAACTATTGGTTAGTACGGTGTTTGTATCGACCAGTGGTTAGTGTTGTGTTTGTATCGACCAGTGGTTAGTGTTGTGTTTGTACCAACCAGTGGTTAGTGTTGTGTTTGTATCAACCAGTGGTTAGTGTTGTGTTTGTATCAACCAGTGGTTAGTGTTGTGTTTGTATGAACTAGTGGTTAGTACGGTGTTTGTATCGACCAGTGGTTAGTGTTGTGTTTGTATCGACCAGTGGTTAGTGTTGTGTTTGTACCAACCAGTGGTTAGTGTTGTGTTTGTATCAACCAGTGGTTAGTGTTGTGTTTGTATCGACCAGTGGTTAGTGTTGTGTTTGTACCAACCAGTGGTTAGTGTTGTGTTTATACCAACCAGTGGTTAGTGTTGTGTTTGTATCGACCAGTGGTTAGTGTTGTGTTTGTATCGACCAGTGGTTAGTGTTGTGTTTGTATCAACCAGTGGTTAGTGTTGTGTTTATACCAACCAGTGGTTAGTGTTGTGTTTGTATCAACCAGTGGTTAGTGTTGTGTTTGTATCAACCAGTGGTTAGTGTTGTGTTTATACCAACCAGTGGTTAGTGTTGTGTTTGTATCAACCAGTGGTTAGTGTTGTGTTTGTATCAACCAGTGGTTAGTGTTGTGTTTATACCAACCAGTGGTTAGTGTTGTGTTTGTACCAACCAGTGGTTAGTGTTGTGTTTGTATCGACCAGTGGTTAGTGTTGTGTTTGTATCGACCAGTGGTTAGTGTTGTGTTTGTATCGACCAGTGGTGAGTGTTGTGTTAGTATAAACCAGTGTTGTGTTTGTATGAAAGAATGTTAAATAATAAAGGATGTATTCACATCTATGATTGTATACAACAATGAAGCTTTTGGGTGCCTGTTTTTGGTTTTGTGCGGTGAGAGAGAGAAGCGGAGATAGAGAGGTGGATATATAACACCAAAAACAAACGTTATCACAAAGAAAATCTCTAAATATCTTAAGAGTTCATTAAATACCAATAGATGTAGATACAAAAATGTTTTATAGTGTAATAATAGTCGTTCGTAGACTAGAACATATTCGAGATTGTATTCATTGGAGATACACATAACTAAAACAAGATTGAATTCAAGCTTTCTGTAACGTTAGGCCAATAGGTCATTACAGAAGCACCCCCGTCAACAATAAAATGTTGTACAAAACTAGAGAAACAATTACTATTACTTCCTGAATAGAACAAGTCCTCAACATCTTGTACCAAATGTATGTTTCATATTTCCTACATCTGTTAGGGCCACATGTTTTGTCTTGGTTATTGAATTATTTCTTTATAATTTGATAGATAAGGTTTTTGTGCTTAAATATAATTGTTTGGTGTTGAATGCTTATGTCTTTGTGCTGTATTATCTTGTCTTAATACGTCTAGATATTTATGTCTTTAATCTGGATAATCTTGTCTTTATGCTGTATAATCCTTCCCTAAGGTTGTATAATCTTGTCTTTTAGCTGTAAAATCGTGACAGTTTGCCGTATAATCTTGTCTTTGTGCTGTATAATCTTGTCTTTGTGCTGTATAATCTTGTCTTTGTGCTGTATGATCATTTCTTTGTGCTGTATGATCTTGTCTTTGGGCTGTATGATCTTGCTTTGTGCTGTATGATCTTGCTTTGTGCTGTATGATCTTGTGTCAGTGCTTTATGATCATATCTAAGTGCTATGTGCATGTCGATGAATGAACACTGCAAGTGTATCTTTCTTTCCTCATTCATGTACATCTCTCCACTCTTCAACCTCTCCATAACTCCATCTCTCGTTCTCTCTCCACATTGTCCTAATTAAGATACACAGGTACACCCACTGTGCTTGTCTTTAGGTACACCCACTGTGCTTGTCTTTAGGTACACCCACTGTGCTTGTCTTTAGGTACACCCACTGTGCTTGTCTTTAGGTACACCCACTGTGCTTGTCTTTAGGTACACCCACTGTGCTTGTCTTTAGGTACACCCACTGTGCTTGTCTTTAGGTACACCCACTGTGCTTGTCTTTAGGTACACCCACTGTGCTTGTCTTTAGGTACACCCACTGTGCTTGTCTTTAGGTACACCCACTGTGCTTGTCTTTAGGTACACCCACTGTGCTTGTCTTTAGGTACACCCACTGTGCTTGTCTTTAGGTACACCCACTGTGCTTGTCTTTAGGTACACCCACTGTGCTTGTCTTTTTTTGTTATTCCTCGTTGTCACGGAAATACACTTAAGGCTGGGTACGGCACCCATTTTAGGGGCATTCAACTCGGGTACTGATTTTTAGGTTTTACTTAATTAAATAAGTTCAATCATTTCTGTATACAAAAATGCCACGCTTATAGTAAAAAGCGCAATAGTTTTTTATATATATATTTTTGAAATGGTATGGATGTAGCTAAGCGGCGAAAAAAACAAACTTTTTTGCAAGTTTGACACCTCGAAACTCAAAGTAAAAAAGCAAAATGCTTATGGTTCTTTATACTAATAGATACATAGTTTTATCCTACGCAATAATCAACTACATTTGGTCGAGAGAAAAAAACAAGCGATTTATTTCAAATTTTTATAAGAAAAAAATGTTATTTTCATGTTTTTCTGACTTTTTGCATTTTTCAAAAAATATTCATTTTTACTTCTTCTTCTTACAAGTTTCACATTTCTTAACATATTCTATTAAAACTTTGCCATTTTTATCTTGATACTAATTACAATAACTTGAACTAGCTAAATTTAAGTATTAGTTGGTTAATTTTACATTATAGAAAAAAAATGCTGAGTTTAATTATTTTATTATTTTGACAGGTATAGTATGTATTTTTCGTAAAAAATTTTTTTTACAAACTAATCAAAATTAAATTTTGTTTCAGTATTCCTTATACTATTGCTAATAAATTTCATGTTGATTGTTATATTAAGTACTTTATAAATTTCTTGTTTTTCAAACTTTTTTTGCTTTTTTGCGTTTTACTCAAAATAATTATTTTATACCTTATTTTTACTACTCCTCTCACATTTTTTTACCGATTGTATTGAGACTTTGTAATTTTTATCTAAGCACCTATTACAACAGCAAGTTCCACTTAGATTTTGGAATTTTTGGTTAATTTTAATTTTATGGGCGCAAACGTTGATTTTTTTTGCAAAAAATTAACTATTTAAAATGTGCCTAAAGAAAAAAATTAAAAAAAATTAAATATCTTAAATAAAAAAAAAGTGGGTGGAACATTCTGTTGTAAATTCATATCTTTACTAAATGTATCTAATTGTGTATTTGTAGGTGTAAAGGTTATAGAAGAGATATATTTTTAAAAACACCTATAAAATCCAATATGGCGGTCGTTGCCATGGCAACCAATGCATAAAAATTTTTTTTAACTGATTGCCCTTAATGATATTCCCTACTTGTTATGTGGTTAAAGTTTCAGACGTTTTGGTCGGTAAATTCAAAACAAAGTGCCTAAAACGTGCACCCCAGCCTTAACATCTTACACATGACATGTTCATGAGTTATTAAATGATAATTAGGATTCTCTAATGAAAGAAAATCAACAAACCTTGAGTCATCAATTCTCTTATGAAAGTAAAAAAACTAATTTTGAGTCATCAATTCTATTATGAAAGAAAATCAACAAACCTTGAGTCATCAATTCTCTTATGAAAGAAAATCAACAAACCTTGAGTCATCAATTCTATGAAAGAAAATCAACAAACCTTAAGTCATCAATTCTCTTATGAAAGTAAAAAAACTAATTTTGAGTCATCAATTCTCTTATGAAAGAAAATCAACAAACCTTGAGTCATCAATTCTCTTATGAAAGTAAAAAAAACTAATTTTGAGTCATCAATTCTCTTATGAAAGAAAATAAACAAACCTTGAGTCATCAATTCTCTTATGAAAGATAACAAACTAATTTTGAGTCATCAATTCTATTCTGAAAGTAAAATAACAAACTTTGAGTCATCAATTCTCTTATGAAAGTAAAAAAAACCAACTTTGAGTCATCAATTCTCTTATGAAAGTAAAAAAACAAACTTTGAGTCATCAATTCTCTTATGAAAGTAAAAAAAACAAACTTTGAGTCATCAATTCTCGTATGAAAGTAAAATAACCAACTTTGAGTCATCAATTCTCTTATGAAAGTAAAAAAACTAATTTTAAGTCATCAATTCTCTTATGAAAGTAAAGAAAACAACTTTGAGTCATCAATTCTCTTATGAAAGTAAAAAAACAAACTTTGAGTCATCAATTCTCTTATAAATGTAAAAAAACAAACTTTTGAGTCATCAATTCTCTTATAAATGTAAAAAACTAACTTTTGAGTCATCAATTCTCATATGAAAGAAAATCAACAAACTTTGAGTCATCATTTCTCTACTATAAGCAATTCAACAAACATTGAGTCTAAAATTCTCTAATGAAAATGCTCCAACATACTTTGAGTCATCAATTCTCTAATGAAAGTGATACAACATACTTTGAGTCATCAATTCTCTAATGAAAGTGATACAACCTACTTTGAGTCATCAATTCTCTAATGAAAGTGATACAACCTACTTTGAGTCATCAATTCTCTAATGAAAGTGATACAACAAACATTGAGTCATCAATTGTCTAATTAAAGTGATACAACCTACTTTGAGTCATCAATTCTCTTATGAAGGTAAAAAAACAAACTTTGAGTCATCAATTCTCTTATAAATGTAAAAAACGAACTTTTGAGTCATCAATTCTCATATGAAAGAAAATCAACAAACTTTGAGTCATCGTTTCTCTACTATAAGCAATTCAACAAACATTGAGTCTAAAATTTTCTAATAAAAATGCTACAACATACTCTGAGTCATCAATTCTCGAATGAAAGTGATACAACATACTTTGAGTCATCAATTCCCTAATTAAAGTGAAACAACATAAATTGAGTCATCAATTCTCTAATGAAAGTGATACAACAAACATTGAGTCATCAATTCTCTAATGAAAGTGATACAACCAACTTCGAGTCATCAATTCTCTAATGAAAATGATACAACCTACTTTGAGTCATCAATTCTCTAATGAAAGTGATACAACCTACTTTGAGTCATCAATTCTCTAATGAAAGTGATACAACCTACTTTGAATAATCAATTCTCTAATGAAAGTGATGCAACCTACTTTAAGTCGTCAATTCTCTAATGAAAGTGATACAACCTACTTTGAGTCATCAATTCTCTAATGAAAATGATACAACCTACTTTGAGTAATCAATTCTCTAATGAAAGTGATACATTCTACTTTGAGTCATCAATTCTCTAATGAAAGTGATACAACCTACTTTGAGTCATCAATTCTTTAATGAAAGTTATACAACCTACTTTGAGTCATCAATTCTCTAATGAAAGTGATACAACCTACTTTGAATAATCAATTCTCTAATGAAAGTGATGCAAACTACTTTGAGTAATCAATTCTCTAATGAAAGTGATACAACCTACTTTGAGTCATCAATTCTCTAATGAAAGTGATACAACCTACTTTGAGTCATCAATTCTCTAATGAAAGTGATACAACCTACTTTGAGTCATCAATTCTCTAATGAAAGTGATACAACAAACATTGAGTCATCAATTCTCTTATGAAAGTAAAAAAAAAAACTTTTGAGTTATCAATTCTCATATGAAAGAAAATCAACAATCTTTGAGTCATCATTTCTCTACTATAAGCAATTCAACAAACATTGAGTCTAAAATTCTCTAATGAAAATGCTACAACCTACTTTGAGTCATTAATTCTCTAATGAAAGTGATACAACATACTTTGAGTCATCATATTCTATTCTGAAAGTAAAAAAAACAAACTTTGAGTCATCAATTCTCTTATGAAAGTAAAAAAAACAAACTTTGAGTCATCAATTCTCTTATGAAAGTAAAAAAACAAACTTTGAGTCATCAATTCTCGTATGAAAGTAAAATAACCAACTTTGAGTCATCAATTCTCTTATGAAAGTAAAAAAAAACTAATTTTGAGTCATCAATTCTCTTATGAAAGTAAAGAAAAGAACTTTGAGTCATCAATTCTCTTATGAAAGTAAAAAAACAAACTTTGAGTCATCAATTCTCTTATAAATGTAAAAAAACGAACTTTTGAGTCATCAATTCTCTTATAAATGTAAAAAACGAACTTTTGAGTCATCAATTCTCATATGAAAGAAAATCAACAAACTTTGAGTCATCATTTCTCTACTATAAGCAATTCAACAAACATTGAGTCTAAAATTCTCTAATGAAAATGCTCCAACATACTTTGAGTCATCAATTCTCTAATGAAAGTGATACAACATACTTTGAGTCATCAATTCTCTAATGAAAGTAATACAACCTACTTTGAGTCATCAATTCTCTAATGAAAGTGATACAACCTACTTTGAGTTATCAATTCTCTAATGAAAAGGATACAAAAAACATTGAGTCATCAATTGTCTATTTAAAGTGATACAACCTACTTTGAGTCATCAATTCTCTTATGAAGGTAAAAAAACAAACTTTGAGTCATCAATTCTCTTATAAATGTAAAAAACGAACTTTTGAGTCATCAATTCTCATATGAAAGAAAATCAACAAACTTTGAGTCATCGTTTCTCTACTATAAGCAATTCAACAAACATTGAGTCTAAAATTTTCTAATAAAAATGCTACAACATACTCTGAGTCATCAATTCTCGAATGAAAGTGATACAACATACTTTGAGTCATCAATTCCCTAATTAAAGTGAAACAACATAATTTGAGTCATCAATTCTCTAATGAAAGTGATACAACAAACATTGAGTCATCAATTCTCTAATGAAAGTGATACAACCAACTTCGAGTCATCAATTCTCTAATGAAAATGATACAACCTACTTTGAGTCATCAATTCTCTAATGAAAGTGATACAACCTACTTTGAGTCATCAATTCTCTAATGAAAGTGATACAACCTACTTTGAATAATCAATTCTCTAATAAAAGTGATGCAACCTACTTTGAGTCATCAATTCTCTAATGAAAGTGATACAACCTACTTTGAGTCATCAATTCTCTAATGAAAATGATACAACCTACTTTGAGTAATCAATTCTTTAATGAAAGTGATACAACCTACTTTGAGTCATCAATTCTCTAATGAAAGTGATACAACTTACTTTGAGTCATTAATTCTCTAATGAAAGTGATACAACCTACTTTGAGTCATCAATTCTCTAATGAAAGTGATACAACCTACTTTGAATAATCAATTCTCTAATGAAAGTGATGCAAACTACTTTGAGTCATCAATTCTCTAATGAAAGTGATACAACCTACTTTGAGTCAATTCTCTAATGAAAGTGATACAACCTACTTTGAGTCATCAATTCTCTAATGAAAGTGATACAACCTACTTTGAGTCTACAATTCTCTAATGAAAGTGATACAACAAACATTGAGTCATCAATTCTCTTATGAATGTAAAAAAAAAACTTTTGAGTTATCAATTCTAATATGAAAGAAAATCAACAAACTTTGAGTCATCATTTCTCTACTATAAGCAATTCAACAAACATTGAGTCTAAAATTCTCTAATGAAAATGCTACAACCTACTTTGAGTCATTAATTCTCTAATGAAAGTGATACAACATATTTTGAGTCATCAATTCCCTAATGAAAGTGAAACAACATAATTTGAGTCATCAATTCCCTAATGAAAGTGATACAACAAACATTGAGTCATCAATTCTCTAATGAAAGTGATACAACCTACTTTGAGTCATCAATTCTCTAATGAAAGTGATACAACCTACTTTGAGTCATCAATTCTCGTATGAAAGTAAAATAACCAACTTTGAGTCATCAATTCTCTTATGAAAGTAAAAAAACTAATTTTGAGTCATCAATTCTCTTATGAAAGTAAAGAAAACAACTTTGAGTCATCAATTCTCTTATGAAAGTAAAAAAACTAACTTTGAGTCATCAATTCTCTTATAAATGTAAAAAAACGAACTTTTGAGTCATCAATTCTCTTATAAATGTCAAAAACGAACTTTTGAGTCATCAATTCTCATATGAAAGAAAATCAACAAACTTTGAGTCATCATTTCTCTACTATAAGCAATTCAACAAACATTGAGTCTAAAATTCTCTAATGAAAATGCTACAACATACTTTGAGTCATCAATTCTCTAATGAAAGTGATACAACATACTTTGAGTCATCAATTCTCTAATGAAAGTGATACAACCTACTTTGAGTCATCAATTCTCTAATAAAAGTGATACAACCTACTTTGAGTCATCAATTCTCTAATGAAAGTGATACAACAAACATTGAGTCATCAATTCTCTAATTAAAGTGATACAACCTACTTTGAGTCATCAATTCTCTTATGAAGGTAAAAAACGAACTTTTGAGTCATCAATTCTCATATGAAAGAAAATCAACAAACTTTGAGTCATCGTTTCTCTACTATAAGCAATTCAACAAACATTGAGTCTAAAATTTTCTTATAAAAATGCTACAACATACTCTGAGTCATCAATTCTCGAATGAAAGTGATACAACATACTTTGAGTCATCAATTCCCTAATTAAAGTAAAACAACATAATTTGAGTCATCAATTCTCTAATGAAAGTGATACAACAAACATTGAGTCATCAATTCTCTAATGAAAGTGATACAACCAACTTTGAGTCATCAATTCTCTAATGAAAATGATACAACCTACTTTGAGTCATCAATTCTCTAATGAAAGTGATACAACCTACTTTGAGTCATCGATTCTCTAATGAAAGTGATACAACCTACTTTGAATAATCAATTCTCTAATAAAAGTGATGCAACCTACTTTGAGTCATCAATTCTCTAATGAAAATGATGCAACCTACTTTGAGTAATCAATTCTCTAATGAAAGTGATACAACCTACTTTGAGTCATCAATTCTCTAATGAAAGTGATACAACCTACTTTGAGTCATCAATTCTCTAATGAAAGTGATACAACCTACTTTGAGTCATCAATTCTCTAATGAAAGTGATACAACCTACTTTGAATAATCAATTCTCTAATGAAAGTGATGCAACCTACTTTGAGTCATCAATTCTCTAATGAAAGTGATACAACCTACTTTGAGTCATCAATTCTCTAATGAAAGTGATACAACCTACTTTGAGTCATCAATTCTCTAATGAAAGTGATACAACCTACTTTGAGTCTACAATTCTCTAATGAAAGTGATACAACAAACATTGAGAAATCAATTCTCTAATGAAAGTGATACAACCTACTTTGAGTCATCAATTCTCTTATGAAAGTAAAAAAAAAAACTTTTGAGTTATCAATTCTCATATGAAAGAAAATCAACAAACTTTGAGTCATCATTTCTCTACTATAAGCAATTCAACAAACATTGAGTCTAAAATTCTATAATGAAAATGCTCCAACATACTTTGAGTCATTAATTCTCTAATGAAAGTTATACAACATACTTTGAGTCATCAATTCCCTAATGAAAGTGAAACAACATAATTTGAGTCATCAATTCCCTAATGAAAGTGATACAACAAACATTGAGTCATCAATTCTCTAATGAAAGTGATACAACCTACTTTGAGTCATCAATTCTCTAATGAAAATGATGCAACCTACTTTGAGTAATCATTTCTCTAATGAAAGTGATACAACCTACTTTAAGTCATCAATTCTCTAATGAAAGTGATACAACCTACTTTGAATAATCAATTCTCTAATGAAAGTGTTGCAAACTACTTTGAGTCATCAATTCTCTAATGAAAGTGATACAACCTACTTTGAGGCATCAATTCTCTAATGAAAGTGATACAACCTACTTTGAGTCATCAATTCTCTAATGAAAGTGATACAATCTACTTTGAGTCATCAATTCTCTAATGAAAGGGATACAACCTACTTTGAGTCATCAGTTCTCTAATGAAAGTGATACAACCTATTTTAAGTCATCAATTTTTTAATGAAAGTGATACAACCTACTTTGAGTCATCAATTCTCTTATGAAAGTAAAGAAAACAACTTTGAGTCATCAATTCTCTTATGAAAGTAAAAAAAACAAACTTTGAGTCATCAATTCTCTTATAAATGTAAAAAAACGAACTTTTGAGTCATCAATTCTCTTATAAATGTAAAAAACGAACTTTTGAGTCATCAATTCTCATATGAAAGAAAATCAACAAACTTTGAGTCATCATTTCTCTACTATAAGCAATTCAACAAACATTGAGTCTAAAATTCTCTAATGAAAATGCTACAACCTACTTTGAGTCATTAATTCTCTAATGAAAGTGATACAACATATTTTGAGTCATCAATTCCCTAATGAAAGTGAAACAACATAATTTGAGTCATCAATTCCCTAATGAAAGTGATACAACAAACATTGAGTCATCAATTCTCTAATGAAAGTGATACAACCTACTTTGAGTCATCAATTCTCTAATGAAAGTGATACAACCTACTTTGAGTCATCAATTCTCGTATGAAAGTAAAATAACCAACTTTGAGTCATCAATTCTCTTATGAAAGTAAAAAAACTAATTTTGAGTCATCAATTCTCTTATGAAAGTAAAGAAAACAACTTTGAGTCATCAATTCTCTTATGAAAGTAAAAAAACTAACTTTGAGTCATCAATTCTCTTATAAATGTAAAAAAACGAACTTTTGAGTCATCAATTCTCTTATAAATGTCAAAAACGAACTTTTGAGTCATCAATTCTCATATGAAAGAAAATCAACAAACTTTGAGTCATCATTTCTCTACTATAAGCAATTCAACAAACATTGAGTCTAAAATTCTCTAATGAAAATGCTACAACATACTTTGAGTCATCAATTCTCTAATGAAAGTGATACAACATACTTTGAGTCATCAATTCTCTAATGAAAGTGATACAACCTACTTTGAGTCATCAATTCTCTAATAAAAGTGATACAACCTACTTTGAGTCATCAATTCTCTAATGAAAGTGATACAACAAACATTGAGTCATCAATTCTCTAATTAAAGTGATACAACCTACTTTGAGTCATCAATTCTCTTATGAAGGTAAAAAACGAACTTTTGAGTCATCAATTCTCATATGAAAGAAAATCAACAAACTTTGAGTCATCGTTTCTCTACTATAAGCAATTCAACAAACATTGAGTCTAAAATTTTCTTATAAAAATGCTACAACATACTCTGAGTCATCAATTCTCGAATGAAAGTGATACAACATACTTTGAGTCATCAATTCCCTAATTAAAGTAAAACAACATAATTTGAGTCATCAATTCTCTAATGAAAGTGATACAACAAACATTGAGTCATCAATTCTCTAATGAAAGTGATACAACCAACTTTGAGTCATCAATTCTCTAATGAAAATGATACAACCTACTTTGAGTCATCAATTCTCTAATGAAAGTGATACAACCTACTTTGAGTCATCGATTCTCTAATGAAAGTGATACAACCTACTTTGAATAATCAATTCTCTAATAAAAGTGATGCAACCTACTTTGAGTCATCAATTCTCTAATGAAAATGATGCAACCTACTTTGAGTAATCAATTCTCTAATGAAAGTGATACAACCTACTTTGAGTCATCAATTCTCTAATGAAAGTGATACAACCTACTTTGAGTCATCAATTCTCTAATGAAAGTGATACAACCTACTTTGAGTCATCAATTCTCTAATGAAAGTGATACAACCTACTTTGAATAATCAATTCTCTAATGAAAGTGATGCAACCTACTTTGAGTCATCAATTCTCTAATGAAAGTGATACAACCTACTTTGAGTCATCAATTCTCTAATGAAAGTGATACAACCTACTTTGAGTCATCAATTCTCTAATGAAAGTGATACAACCTACTTTGAGTCTACAATTCTCTAATGAAAGTGATACAACAAACATTGAGAAATCAATTCTCTAATGAAAGTGATACAACCTACT
The DNA here is from genome assembly GCA_949126835.1 of Anisus vortex. Taxonomy (NCBI): domain Eukaryota; kingdom Metazoa; phylum Mollusca; class Gastropoda; family Planorbidae; genus Anisus; species Anisus vortex. The sequence goes on from OX421494.1 coordinate 33,743,133, forward strand.
TTGAGTCATCAATTCTCTTATGAAAGTAAAAAAAAAAACTTTTGAGTTATCAATTCTCATATGAAAGAAAATCAACAAACTTTGAGTCATCATTTCTCTACTATAAGCAATTCAACAAACATTGAGTCTAAAATTCTATAATGAAAATGCTCCAACATACTTTGAGTCATTAATTCTCTAATGAAAGTTATACAACATACTTTGAGTCATCAATTCCCTAATGAAAGTGAAACAACATAATTTGAGTCATCAATTCCCTAATGAAAGTGATACAACAAACATTGAGTCATCAATTCTCTAATGAAAGTGATACAACCTACTTTGAGTCATCAATTCTCTAATGAAAATGATGCAACCTACTTTGAGTAATCATTTCTCTAATGAAAGTGATACAACCTACTTTAAGTCATCAATTCTCTAATGAAAGTGATACAACCTACTTTGAATAATCAATTCTCTAATGAAAGTGTTGCAAACTACTTTGAGTCATCAATTCTCTAATGAAAGTGATACAACCTACTTTGAGTCATCAATTCTCTAATGAAAGTGATACAACCTACTTTGAGTCATCAATTCTCTAATGAAAGTGATACAATCTACTTTGAGTCATCAATTCTCTAATGAAAGGGATACAACCTACTTTGAGTCATCAGTTCTCTAATCAAAGTGATACAACCTATTTTAAGTCATCAATTTTTTAATGAAAGTGATACAACCTACTTTGAGTCATCAATTCTCTTATGAAAGTAAAGAAAACAACTTTGAGTCATCAATTCTCTTATGAAAGTAAAAAAAACAAACTTTGAGTCATCAATTCTCTTATAAATGTAAAAAAACGAACTTTTGAGTCATCAATTCTCTTATAAATGTAAAAAACGAACTTTTGAGTCATCAATTCTCATATGAAAGAAAATCAACAAACTTTGAGTCATCATTTCTCTACTATAAGCAATTCAACAAACATTGAGTCTAAAATTTTCTAATAAAAATGCTACAACATACTCTGAGTCATCAATTCTCGAATGAAAGTGATACAACATACTTTGAGTCATCAATTCCCTAATTAAAGTGAAACAACATAATTTGAGTCATCAATTCTCTAATGAAAGTGATACAACAAACATTGAGTCATCAATTCTCTAATGAAAGTGATACAACCAACTTCGAGTCATCAATTCTCTAATGAAAATGATACAACCTACTTTGAGTCATCAATTCTCTAATGAAAGTGATACAACCTACTTTGAGTCATCAATTCTCTAATGAAAGTGATACAACCTACTTTGAATAATCAATTCTCTAATAAAAGTGATGCAACCTACTTTGAGTCATCAATTCTCTAATGAAAGTGATACAACCTACTTTGAGTCATCAATTCTCTAATGAAAATGATACAACCTACTTTGAGTAATCAATTCTTTAATGAAAGTGATACAACTTACTTTGAGTAATCAATTCTCTAATGAAAGTGATACAACTTACTTTGAGTCATTAATTCTCTAATGAAAGTGATACAACCTACTTTGAGTCATCAATTCTCTAATGAAAGTGATACAACCTACTTTGAATAATCAATTCTCTAATGAAAGTGATGCAAACTACTTTGAGTCATCAATTCTCTAATGAAAGTGATGCAACCTACTTTGAGTCAATTCTCTAATGAAAGTGATACAACCTACTTTGAGTCATCAATTCTCTAATGAAAGTGATACAACCTACTTTGAGTCATCAATTCTCTAATGAAAGTGATACAACCTACTTTGAGTCTACAATTCTCTAATGAAAGTGATACAACAAACATTGAGAAATCAATTCTCTAATGAAAGTGATACAACCTACTTTGAGTCATCAATTCTCTTATGAAAGTAAAAAAAAAAACTTTTGAGTTATCAATTCTCATATGAAAGAAAATCAACAAACTTTGAGTCATCATTTCTCTACTATAAGCAATTCAACAAACATTGAGTCTAAAATTCTATAATGAAAATGCTCCAACATACTTTGAGTCATTAATTCTCTAATGAAAGTTATACAACATACTTTGAGTCATCAATTCCCTAATGAAAGTGAAACAACATAATTTGAGTCATCAATTCCCTAATGAAAGTGATACAACAAACATTGAGTCATCAATTCTCTAATGAAAGTGATACAACCTACTTTGAGTCATCAATTCTCTAATGAAAATGATGCAACCTACTTTGAGTAATCATTTCTCTAATGAAAGTGATACAACCTACTTTAAGTCATCAATTCTCTAATGAAAGTGATACAACCTACTTTGAATAATCAATTCTCTAATGAAAGTGTTGCAAACTACTTTGAGTCATCAATTCTCTAATGAAAGTGATACAACCTACTTTGAGTCATCAATTCTCTAATGAAAGTGATACAACCTACTTTGAGTCATCAATTCTCTAATGAAAGTGATACAATCTACTTTGAGTCATCAATTCTCTAATGAAAGGGATACAACCTACTTTGAGTCATCAGTTCTCTAATGAAAGTGATACAACCTATTTTAAGTCATCAATTTTTTAATGAAAGTGATACAACCTACTTTGAGTCATCAATTCTCTTATGAAAGTAAAGAAAACAACTTTGAGTCATCAATTCTCTTATGAAAGTAAAAAAACAAACTTTGAGTCATCAATTCTCTTATAAATGTAAAAAAACGAACTTTTGAGTCATCAATTCTCTTATAAATGTAAAAAACGAACTTTTGAGTCATCAATTCTCATATGAAAGAAAATCAACAAACTTTGAGTCATCATTTCTCTACTATAAGCAATTCAACAAACATTGAGTCTAAAATTTTCTAATAAAAATGCTACAACATACTCTGAGTCATCAATTCTCGAATGAAAGTGATACAACATACTTTGAGTCATCAATTCCCTAATTAAAGTGAAACAACATAATTTGAGTCATCAATTCTCTAATGAAAGTGATACAACAAACATTGAGTCATCAATTCTCTAATGAAAGTGATACAACCAACTTCGAGTCATCAATTCTCTAATGAAAATGATACAACCTACTTTGAGTCATCAATTCTCTAATGAAAGTGATACAACCTACTTTGAGTCATCAATTCTCTAATGAAAGTGATACAACCTACTTTGAATAATCAATTCTCTAATAAAAGTGATGCAACCTACTTTGAGTCATCAATTCTCTAATGAAAGTGATACAACCTACTTTGAGTCATCAATTCTCTAATGAAAATGATACAACCTACTTTGAGTAATCAATTCTTTAATGAAAGTGATACAACCTACTTTGAGTCATCAATTCTCTAATGAAAGTGATACAACTTACTTTGAGTCATTAATTCTCTAATGAAAGTGATACAACCTACTTTGAGTCATCAATTCTCTAATGAAAGTGATACAACCTACTTTGAATAATCAATTCTCTAATGAAAGTGATGCAAACTACTTTGAGTCATCAATTCTCTAATGAAAGTGATACAACCTACTTTGAGTCAATTCTCTAATGAAAGTGATACAACCTACTTTGAGTCATCAATTCTCTAATGAAAGTGATACAACCTACTTTGAGTCTACAATTCTCTAATGAAAGTGATACAACAAACATTGAGTCATCAATTCTCTTATGAATGTAAAAAAAAAACTTTTGAGTTATCAATTCTCATATGAAAGAAAATCAACAAACTTTGAGTCATCATTTCTCTACTATAAGCAATTCAACAAACATTGAGTCTAAAATTCTATAATGAAAATGCTCCAACATACTTTGAGTCATTAATTCTCTAATGAAAGTTATACAACATACTTTGAGTCATCAATTCCCTAATGAAAGTGAAACAACATAATTTGAGTCATCAATTCCCTAATGAAAGTGATACAACAAACATTGAGTCATCAATTCTCTAATGAAAGTGATACAACCTACTTTGAGTCATCAATTCTCTAATGAAAATGATGCAACCTACTTTGAGTAATCATTTCTCTAATGAAAGTGATACAACCTACTTTAAGTCATCAATTCTCTAATGAAAGTGATACAACCTACTTTGAATAATCAATTCTCTAATGAAAGTGTTGCAAACTACTTTGAGTCATCAATTCTCTAATGAAAGTGATACAACCTACTTTGAGTCATCAATTCTCTAATGAAAGTGATACAACCTACTTTGAGTCATCAATTCTCTAATGAAAGTGATACAATCTACTTTGAGTCATCAATTCTCTAATGAAAGGGATACAACCTACTTTGAGTCATCAGTTCTCTAATGAAAGTGATACAACCTATTTTAAGTCATCAATTTTTTAATGAAAGTGATACAACCTACTTTGAGTCATCAATTCTCTTATGAAAGTAAAGAAAACAACTTTGAGTCATCAATTCTGTTATGAAAGTAAAAAAAACAAACTTTGAGTCATCAATTCTCTTATAAATGTAAAAAAACGAACTTTTGAGTCATCAATTCTCTTATAAATGTAAAAAACGAACTTTTGAGTCATCAATTCTCATATGAAAGAAAATCAACAAACTTTGAGTCATCATTTCTCTACTATAAGCAATTCAACAAACATTGAGTCTAAAATTTTCTAATAAAAATGCTACAACATACTCTGAGTCATCAATTCTCGAATGAAAGTGATACAACATACTTTGAGTCATCAATTCCCTAATTAAAGTGAAACAACATAATTTGAGTCATCAATTCTCTAATGAAAGTGATACAACAAACATTGAGTCATCAATTCTCTAATGAAAGTGATACAACCAACTTCGAGTCATCAATTCTCTAATGAAAATGATACAACCTACTTTGAGTCATCAATTCTCTAATGAAAGTGATACAACCTACTTTGAGTCATCAATTCTCTAATGAAAGTGATACAACCTACTTTGAATAATCAATTCTCTAATAAAAGTGATGCAACCTACTTTGAGTCATCAATTCTCTAATGAAAGTGATACAACCTACTTTGAGTCATCAATTCTCTAATGAAAATGATACAACCTACTTTGAGTAATCAATTCTTTAATGAAAGTGATACAACTTACTTTGAGTAATCAATTCTCTAATGAAAGTGATACAACTTACTTTGAGTCATTAATTCTCTAATGAAAGTGATACAACCTACTTTGAGTCATCAATTCTCTAATGAAAGTGATACAACCTACTTTGAATAATCAATTCTCTAATGAAAGTGATGCAAACTACTTTGAGTCATCAATTCTCTAATGAAAGTGATGCAACCTACTTTGAGTCAATTCTCTAATGAAAGTGATACAACCTACTTTGAGTCATCAATTCTCTAATGAAAGTGATACAACCTACTTTGAGTCATCAATTCTCTAATGAAAGTGATACAACCTACTTTGAGTCTACAATTCTCTAATGAAAGTGATACAACAAACATTGAGAAATCAATTCTCTAATGAAAGTGATACAACCTACTTTGAGTCATCAATTCTCTTATGAAAGTAAAAAAAAAAACTTTTGAGTTATCAATTCTCATATGAAAGAAAATCAACAAACTTTGAGTCATCATTTCTCTACTATAAGCAATTCAACAAACATTGAGTCTAAAATTCTATAATGAAAATGCTCCAACATACTTTGAGTCATTAATTCTCTAATGAAAGTTATACAACATACTTTGAGTCATCAATTCCCTAATGAAAGTGAAACAACATAATTTGAGTCATCAATTCCCTAATGAAAGTGATACAACAAACATTGAGTCATCAATTCTCTAATGAAAGTGATACAACCTACTTTGAGTCATCAATTCTCTAATGAAAATGATGCAACCTACTTTGAGTAATCATTTCTCTAATGAAAGTGATACAACCTACTTTAAGTCATCAATTCTCTAATGAAAGTGATACAACCTACTTTGAATAATCAATTCTCTAATGAAAGTGTTGCAAACTACTTTGAGTCATCAATTCTCTAATGAAAGTGATACAACCTACTTTGAGTCATCAATTCTCTAATGAAAGTGATACAACCTACTTTGAGTCATCAATTCTCTAATGAAAGTGATACAATCTACTTTGAGTCATCAATTCTCTAATGAAAGGGATACAACCTACTTTGAGTCATCAGTTCTCTAATGAAAGTGATACAACCTATTTTAAGTCATCAATTTTTTAATGAAAGTGATACAACCTACTTTGAGTCATCAATTCTCTTATGAAAGTAAAGAAAACAACTTTGAGTCATCAATTCTCTTATGAAAGTAAAAAAACAAACTTTGAGTCATCAATTCTCTTATAAATGTAAAAAAACGAACTTTTGAGTCATCAATTCTCTTATAAATGTAAAAAACGAACTTTTGAGTCATCAATTCTCATATGAAAGAAAATCAACAAACTTTGAGTCATCATTTCTCTACTATAAGCAATTCAACAAACATTGAGTCTAAAATTTTCTAATAAAAATGCTACAACATACTCTGAGTCATCAATTCTCGAATGAAAGTGATACAACATACTTTGAGTCATCAATTCCCTAATTAAAGTGAAACAACATAATTTGAGTCATCAATTCTCTAATGAAAGTGATACAACAAACATTGAGTCATCAATTCTCTAATGAAAGTGATACAACCAACTTCGAGTCATCAATTCTCTAATGAAAATGATACAACCTACTTTGAGTCATCAATTCTCTAATGAAAGTGATACTACCTACTTTGAGTCATCAATTCTCTAATGAAAGTGATACAACCTACTTTGAATAATCAATTCTCTAATAAAAGTGATGCAACCTACTTTGAGTCATCAATTCTCTAATGAAAGTGATACAACCTACTTTGAGTCATCAATTCTCTAATGAAAATGATACAACCTACTTTGAGTAATCAATTCTTTAATGAAAGTGATACAACCTACTTTGAGTCATCAATTCTCTAATGAAAGTGATACAACTTACTTTGAGTCATTAATTCTCTAATGAAAGTGATACAACCTACTTTGAGTCATCAATTCTCTAATGAAAGTGATACAACCTACTTTGAATAATCAATTCTCTAATGAAAGTGATGCAAACTACTTTGAGTCATCAATTCTCTAATGAAAGTGATACAACCTACTTTGAGTCAATTCTCTAATGAAAGTGATACAGCCTACTTTGAGTCATCAATTCTCTAATGAAAGTGATACAACCTACTTTGAGTCTACAATTCTCTAATGAAAGTGATACAACAAACATTGAGTCATCAATTCTCTTATGAATGTAAAAAAAAAACTTTTGAGTTATCAATTCTCATATGAAAGAAAATCAACAAACTTTGAGTCATCATTTCTCTACTATAAGCAATTCAACAAACATTGAGTCTAAAATTATCTAATGAAAATGCTACAACATACTTTGAGTCATCAATTCTCTAATGAAAGTGATACAACATACTTTGAGTCATCAATTCTCTAATGAAAGTGATACAACCTACTTTGAGTCATCAATTCTCTAATGAAAGTGATACAACCTACTTTGAGTCATCAATTCTCTAATGAAAGTGATACAACAAACATTGAGTCATCAATTCTCTAATTAAAGTGATACAACCTACTTTGAGTCATCAATTCTCTTATAAATGTAAAAAACGAACTTTTGAGTCATCAATTCTCATATGAAAGAAAATCAACAAACTTTGAGTCATCGTTTCTCTACTATAAGCAATTCAACAAACATTGAGTCTAAAATTTTCTAATAAAAATGCTACAACATACTCTGAGTCATCAATTCTCGAATGAAAGTGATACAACATAATTTGAGTCATCAATTCTCTAATGAAAGTGATACAACAAACATTGAGTCATCAATTCTCTAATGAAAGTGATACAACCAACTTCGAGTCATCAATTCTCTAATGAAAATGATACAACCTACTTTGAGTCATCAATTCTCTAATGAAAGTGATACAACCTACTTTGTGTCATCAATTCTCTAATGAAAGTGATACAACCTACTTTGAATAATCAATTCTCTAATAAAAGTGATGCAACCTACTTTGAGTCATCAATTCTCTAATGAAAGTGATACAACCTACTTTGAGTCATCAATTCTCTAATGAAAATGATACAACCTACTTTGAGTAATCAATTCTTTAATGAAAGTGATACAACCTACTTTGAGTCATCAATTCTCTAATGAAAGTGATACAACTTACTTTGAGTCATTAATTCTCTAATGAAAGTGATACAACCTACTTTGAGTCATCAATTCTCTAATGAAAGTGATACAACCTACTTTGAATAATCAATTCTCTAATGAAAGTGATGCAAACTACTTTGAGTCATCAATTCTCTAATGAAAGTGATACAACCTACTTTGAGTCAATTCTCTAATGAAAGTGATACAACCTACTTTGAGTCATCAATTCTCTAATGAAAGTGATACAACCTACTTTGAGTCTACAATTCTCTAATGAAAGTGATACAACAAACATTGAGTCATCAATTCTCTTATGAATGTAAAAAAAAAACTTTTGAGTTATCAATTCTCATATGAAAGAAAATCAACAAACTTTGAGTCATCATTTCTCTACTATAAGCAATTCAACAAACATTGAGTCTAAAATTCTCTAATGAAAATGCTACAACCTACTTTGAGTCATTAATTCTCTAATGAAAGTGATACAACATACTTTGAGTCATCAATTCCCTAATGAAAGTGAAACAACATAATTTGAGTCATCAATTCCCTAATGAAAGTGATACAACAAACATTGTGTCATCAATTCTCTAATGAAAGTGATACAACCTACTTTGAGTCATCAATTCTCTAATGAAAGTGATACAACCTACTTTGAGTCATCAATTCTCGTATGAAAGTAAAATAACCAACTTTGAGTCATCAATTCTCTTATGAAAGTAAAAAAACTAATTTTGAGTCATCAATTCTCTTATGAAAGTAAAGAAAACAACTTTGAGTCATCAATTCTCTTATGAAAGTAAAAAAACTAACTTTGAGTCATCAATTCTCTTATAAATGTAAAAAAACGAACTTTTGAGTCATCAATTCTTTATAAATGTCAAAAACGAACTTTTGAGTCATCAATTCTCATATGAAAGAAAATCAACAAACTTTGAGTCATCATTTCTCTACTATAAGCAATTCAACAAACACTGAGTCTAAAATTCTCTAATGAAAATGCTACAACATACTTTGAGTCATCAATTCTCTAATGAAAGTGATACAACATACTTTGAGTCATCAATTCTCTAATGAAAGTTATACAACCTACTTTGAGTCATCAATTCTCTAATGAAAGTGATACAACCTACTTTGAGTCATCAATTCTCTAATGAAAGTGATACAACAAACATTGAGTCATCAATTCTCTAATTAAAGTGATACAACCTACTTTGAGACATCAATTCTCTTATGAAGGTAAAAAACGAACTTTTGAGTCATCAATTCTCATATGAAAGAAAATCAACAAACTTTGAGTCATCGTTTCTCTACTATAAGCAATTCAACAAACATTGAGTCTAAAATTTTCTTATAAAAATGCTACAACATACTCTGAGTCATCAATTCTCGAATGAAAGTGATACAACATACTTTGAGTCATCAATTCCCTAATTAAAGTAAAACAACATAATTTGAGTCATCAATTCTCTAATGAAAGTGATACAACAAACATTGAGTCATCAATTCTCTAATGAAAGTGATACAACCAACTTTGAGTCATCAATTCTCTAATGAAAATGATACAACCTACTTTGAGTCATCAATTCTCTAATGAAAGTGATACAACCTACTTTGAGTCATCGATTCTCTAATGAAAGTGATACAACCTACTTTGAATAATCAATTCTCTAATAAAAGTGATGCAACCTACTTTGAGTCATCAATTCTCTAATGAAAGTGATACAACCTACTTTGAGTCATCAATTCTCTAATGAAAATGATGCAACCTACTTTGAGTAATCAATTCTCTAATGAAAGTGATACAACCTACTTTGAGTCATCAATTCTCTAATGAAAGTGATACAACCTACTTTGAGTCATCAATTCTCTAATGAAAGTGATACAACCTACTTTGAGTCATCAATTCTCTAATGAAAGTGATACAACCTACTTTGAATAATCAATTCTCTAATGAAAGAGATGCAACCTATTTTGAGTCATCAATTCTCTAATGAAAGTGATACAACCTACTTTGAGTCATCAATTCTCTAATGAAAGTGATACAACCTACTTTGAGTCATCAATTCTCTAATGAAAGTGATACAACCTACTTTGAGTCTACAATTCTCTAATGAAAGTGATACAACAAACATTGAGAAATCAATTCTCTAATGAAAGTGATACAACCTACTTTGAGTCATCAATTCTCTTATGAAAGTAAAAAAAAAAACTTTTGAGTTATCAATTCTCATATGAAAGAAAATCAACAAACTTTGAGTCATCATTTCTCTACTATAAGCAATTCAACAAACATTGAGTCTAAAATTCTATAATGAAAATGCTCCAACATACTTTGAGTCATTAATTCTCTAATGAAAGTTATACAACATACTTTGAGTCATCAATTCCCTAATGAAAGTGAAACAACATAATTTGAGTCATCAATTCCCTAATGAAAGTGATACAACAAACATTGAGTCATCAATTCTCTAATGAAAGTGATACAACCTACTTTGAGTCATCAATTCTCTAATGAAAATGATGCAACCTACTTTGAGTAATCATTTCTCTAATGAAAGTGATACAACCTACTTTAAGTCATCAATTCTCTAATGAAAGTGATACAACCTACTTCGAATAATCAATTCTCTAATGAAAGTGTTGCAAACTACTTTGAGTCATCAATTCTCTAATGAAAGTGATACAACCTACTTTGAGTCATCAATTCTCTAATGAAAGTGATACAACCTACTTTGAGTCATCAATTCTCTAATGAAAGTGATACAACCTACTTTGAGTCATCAATTCTCTAATGAAAGGGATACAACCTACTTTGAGTCATCAGTTCTCTAATGAAAGTGATACAACCTATTTTAAGTCATCAATTTTTTAATGAAAGTGATACAACCTACTTTGAGTCATCAATTCTCTGATGAAAGTGATACAACCTACTTTGAGTCATCAATTCTCCAATGAAAGTGATACAACAAACTTTGAGTCATCAATTCGCTAATGAAAGTGATACAACCTATTTTGAGTCATCAATTCTCTAATGAAAGTGATACAACCTACTTTGAGTCATCAATTCTCTAATGAAAGTGTTACAACAAACCTTTGAGTCATCAATTCTCTAATGAAAGTGATACAATAAACTTTGAGTCATCAATTCTCTAATGAAAGTGATACAACATACTTTGAGTCATCAATTCTCTAATGAGAGTGATACAACCTACTTTGAGTCATCAATTCTCCAATAAAAGTGATACAACCTACTTTGAGTCATCAATTCTCTAATGAAAGTGATACAACCTACTTTGAGTCATCATTTCTCCAATGAAAGTGATACAACCTACTTTGAGTCATCAATTCTCTAATGAAAGTGATACAACCTACTTTGAGTCATCATTTCTCCAATGAAAGTTATACAACCTACTTTGAGTCATCAATTCTCTAATGAAAGTGATACAACCTACTTTGAGTCATCATTTCTCTAATGAAAGTGATACAACAAACTTTGAGTCATCAATTCTCTAATGAAAGTGATACATACTTTGAGTTATCTACTCAGACCACCAATGCAAATCTGCTACACTACAGGTTCCGTTAATTGAATTGTCCCAACAAAATGCACTCATTTAGTCTGCGTCTACCTTGAACAGTTTTAGGAATACAAAGTTTGGCGCCATCGTAACAGTTTGTAGTGCATGTTATAATGGACTTCTTTTATCTTTAATAACTTGTTGTTTTTACAAATTAAATTTATAAAAACAAAGATCCATTGTATTTAAAAGTTTGTTTATTATAACTGTTAATAATACTGCTAGTTAACCCACCAGAGTCTGGAAAATGTTTAGTTTTTATTAAACAAATGTCATAAAATGATTTTTCATGTTTTAATTGGGAATAGAAATATGCTCTGTATAAGTACGCACTAGTGCAATTAGGGTTGTTGTTGATTTTTGCTTAGCTACCAGTGAATTGGTCTTGTAATCTCAAGTATTTTCATTTATCTCACATTCGTCCTGACTTTTAAACTACTGCCTATCTGTCTGTGGCTTAAATCCTAATTAGTTAAGAAAACAACAAACATCTTTCCTAGTCTAGTTGATGTTTAGACAGTAAAAAAAAAGTCAATATAATGAAATATGTCATCGTGTCCATGTCCAGGTTGATGAGCCTTTTAAAACATGTATTTTTTGTTACCTGCGTGTACCACGTGACTAGCTTACAGAACTCTAAAGTAATGGCAGATGTTGGAATTTGTATTTTCTTTTTTTTACACTTGATATTTTTGTTTTTTTTTGTTTTCAGTATCAGATACGTTTTTGTGCACTAAGTTGTTGATTGTTTGTAAGCAAAGAGTGTTGTATATAGAGTGTTGTATATAGAGTGTTGTATATAGAGTGTTGTATATAGAGTGTTGTATATAGAGTGTTGTATATAGAGTGTTGTATATAGAGTGTTGTATATAGAGTGTTGTATATAGACTGTTGTATATAGAGTGTTGTATATAGAGTGTTGTATATAGAGTGTTGTATATAGAGTGTTGTATATAGAGTGTTGTATATAGAGTGTTGTATATAGAGTGTTGTATATAGAGTGTTGTATATAGAGTGTTGTATATAGAGTGTTGTATATAGAGTGTTGTATATAGAGTGTTGTATATAGAGTGTTGTATATAGAGTGTTGTATATAGAGTGTTGTATATAGAGTGTTGTATATAGAGTGTTGTATATAGAGTGTTGTATATAGAGTGTTGTATATAGAGTGTTGTATATAGAGTGTTGTATATAGAGTGTTGTATATAGAGTGTTGTATATAGAGTGTTGTATATAGAGTGTTTAATGTCAGCAAACTATAAATTATAGCGGAATTCTGAATAAGTGGCCGCGGACCAACTGGTAGAGAGAGGTGGGGTATCCCGTGGTCAAAATACTCTTTAAAAAAATTACCTCATAAATCCGCGTAAATTACTGAAAAAAAAAAGTTAACCTAGAGCACTCCAATTTTAAACTGATGTCTGTTAGCTGATATCTGTTAACTGATGTCTGTTAGCTGACATCTGTTAAGTCATATATTAATAGCTCTCTCTCAACGCAAGTTTTGTGGGAGGTACTAAGCCTAGACTATTCTAGAAATCCACTCTTGTGCAGACCTCAAATTCTCGGAATAGCTAGGTTTAGTCTATTATTTCTCTTACAGGGGAGTTCATGTTAAAACTATCAATTTTATTATGAGTTTTGTAATGATGCCATTATTTTCACCCTTTCTAGTAATAGGTCTGTTCCCCGCTCTTCTCCGCGATTATTTAATGACTAGGGTCCGGCTAGGCAGCCAGTTTAGGAGAGTTTTTTGTACAGAGTTTTTGTACAGAGTGTTTTGCAGTTTTCTGTAGATAATTTCTTTTGAGTCTGTTGGATGGACGCTTGTGTTGGCACTATTCTATTATTGCTGTAAATACTACATTTATTGTACATACTTGCAAATTATCACCTGAATTAAATTATCAACAACATTTACACTGAAGCTTCCTCGTCAAGTTACTATTTTATTTTATTGTTTACAATATTATAATAGGCTATATATATTTATTTACAACTTGTTGTTGTTGTTGTTGTTCGTCCGTCGTGATCGACGATGACCATTTTTGTCGTCCTATGAAGTATGGGGTGTGGCTGTGCGGTGGGTTTTCATGTGGCTAATGAGGCCTATCCTTGCGCGGAAGGTACGACTGCAAACCGTACAGGGGAAGGTCAGAGCGTCGACAATGGGCTCTAGGGCACGATCTTTCCTGGCTTGTCTCTTGGACTCAGCTGCTCTCTGTTTTTACTCTTCGCAAAGAGCTGCTCCTTTATGGACTGCTGAGCGCCATGAGGCACGGTCTTTGGCTGTCACCTCCCAGGAGTCCTCTTTAATGGAGAACGCTTTGAGTGATGCCTTGAGGGTGTCTTTATATCGCTTTTTTGGACCTCCGCGAGCTCGCTGACCGTTTTTTAGCTCGCCATAGAAGAGCCTCTTTGGAAGACGGCAGTCAGGCATGCGTATAACATGCCCAGCCCAGCGAAGTTGAGACTGCATCAGACTTGTGTGGATGCTTATTTACAACTACAACGTCAAGGAAAGGAACTGTTAGTACGCAAATCCTGAGTTTGTGCCCAGGACAATAGGGAGAGTTCGTGTAATACTGAAATATAAATAATAATAACCAAAGTCTACCCTAGGACGAACGAGAAAAGGGGATTGTGGTGTAACAGTTAGCTTATATCTGTTAGCTGATATCTGTTAGCTGATGTCTGTTAGTTGATGTATTTTAGATGATATCTGTGAGCTGATATTTGTTAACTGATGTCTGTTAGCTGATATCCGTTAGCTGGGAGTCATCTAGGAAAGAAAACTTTAAAAAAAATTCAACTGCTGTCTTGCAGTCGATCTTGGTTGATTAAAGGCAATGGAAGCACACCCAGAGTTATAAATACTCTTTTGTACAGGACGTAACGATAGGTTTCAGCTCAGGTGGGAGGCACTCCCAAGCTCTGTCCGGGCTGAAGCCACCATACGACACGCCAAAGGCGTGGCGTGCCGTGTGACAGTGAGGATTCCTCAGCGAGGATTATACGTTGCGATTTCCCTAAGGATCCAGAAAGAGAAGTCAGAGACCACGGGCCAACTGGCACAAAACACGGCTGCAGGCAAACCTCAGAATGATTGAGGAAATAGATAAAATAATACTAGCACCAAATGAATCCATGATTTCTATGATTTCTATGACCACGCTGATGTAAGGATCGTTCACTGACTCAATGTAATACTCAAGATTTAGGAACCAATTATTCAGTGCAAGTTATTCAATTACAAAGACGCAACGAATAGTCAAAATACTTGTTATAATGACCCATAGATAGTGATTGAATAAGCGCACCTCATTAGCGACTGGGCAAAGACTGAATGAATGAACTATTGGCAGTATAAATTGCATTTCTAACAAAAATGAAAGAAAGGCATGACGGGAATTCTGTATCAGATAACTATTCATTTCTTCAGACATTTATTGTGATAAAATGACGAAATAATTTCCTTTCATTTACTTTAACAGCTCAACAAACACCTTTTCTGTCTTTTCTTTCACACTAGATGTGTAGATAGTGCACACTAGACGTGTAGATGGTGCACAGATAATGTTTTATCAACACATTCTCATGTAATGAAGCAGAGAGCGGCAATAACTTAACCAGGTTTTGACATACTTGTATGCTCTAAGGGGGTGGCCGTTACTTAGCCCAATAGTCTTGGCGTCTTTCGTGTCACCATGGGCCATTGCCCACGACGTTGTTTCTGGCTGTTTATGAAAGGTGTCTGGATTTCAAATTTATATAATCGCACCCAATTAAACAAAGTAGAGCAAAAAATGCGTGGTCATTTAACCGTTCAGCGGATGACCTTATCAGCATAGCATCTGCAGCATGGCATTCTGCGCAACAGACCTGCCGTCACCCACCCTCTCTCTATGTTGTAGACACCTGGGGACGGGGTGGATGATAGGCTGGTGTTTTGTAACAACTTCGCCTTTGACAATAGTGTATTTTGTTGCCAAGATGGCCGAATTATGATAAGCTGTGACAGACATGTGATATGCGAATATTCCAGGTGTTTGATAATAGCTTTAAAGAACAAAGTTGATTATGTATGCCCTGTAACGAAATATGGACAAGGTGGATCATTACGTTGTATGACTGAATTATACCTTGCAGCATTCTAACTTTATGTTTATTTAGGTCAGTTGCTCTATGTGAAATCGTTCAATGATAATGTGTGCACATAATTTTAAGGCCATGTTCCGATTTTGTACACTGTAATGTAGCTGTTTGTATACACTGTAATGTAGCTGTTTGTATACACTGTAATGTAGCTGTTTGTATACACTGTTATGTAGCTGTTTGTATATACTGCAATGTAGCTGTTTGTATACACTATAATGTAGTGTTTTTTTTATACACTATAATGTAGTGGTTTGTATGAACTGTATTGTAGAGGTTTGTATACATTGTAATGTAGCTGTTTGTATACACTGTAATGTAGCTGTTTGTATACACTATAATGTAGTGGTTTGTATACACTGTAATGTAGTGGTTTGTATACATTGTAATGCTGCTGTTTGTATACACTGTAATGTAGCTGTTTATATACACTGCAATATAGCTGTTTGTATACAATGGAATGTAGTGGTTTGTATACATTGTAATGCGGCTGTTTGTATACACTGTAATGTAGCTGTTTATATACACTGTAATATAGTTGTTTGTATACAATGGAATGTAGTGGTTTGTATACACTGTAATGTAGCTGTTTGTATACACTATAATGTAGTGGTTTGTATACACTGTAATGTAGTGGTTTGTATACAATGTAATGCAGCTGTTTGTATACACTATAATATAGTGGTTTGTATACACTGTAATGTAGTGGTTTGTATACAATGTAATGCAGCTGTTTGTATACACTATAATATAGTGGTTTGTATACACTGTAATGTAGCTGTTTGTATACACTATAATGTAGTGGTTTGTATACACTGTAATGTAGTGGTTTGTATACAATGTAATGCAGCTGTTTGTATACACTATAATATAGTGGTTTGTATACACTGTAATGTAGCTGTTTGTATACACTATAATATAGTGGTTTGTATACATTGTAATGCGGCTGTTTGTATACACTGTAATGTAGTGGTTTGTATACACTGTAATGTAGTGGTTTGTATACACTGTAATGTAGTGGTTTGTATACACTGTAATGTAGTGGTTTGTATACACTGTAATGTAGCTTCAGTCAACCGAGTTACCAAACTAGACAGTTTTAGAGCTCTGCGACAGCAGGAAGTTAAAAACATAATCAAATGATTCAAATCTCTATCGGAAAAAAACATGTGAACTAGACTGCATGCCAAAGAAGATTTTAAAAGAAAGACCATAAATTAAATATACCATTCTGCCCGTAATAACAAAGATAATAAATTCATCACTAGAACAAGTAAACCTTAACAACATGCTGGAAAACTGCAATCATCAGATCACTGATTAAGAAAGCTGGGCTAGACCTAATCGCTAATAACTACAGACCTTAAAGCAACTTGTCTATCCTTTCAAAAGTTTTAGAAAAGGCATCTTTCATTCAATTAATGGAGCATTGCAATAAAAATGATCTCATTTCGGATTATCAATCTGCATACAGACCAGACTATTGTTGTAAAACTGCAATGGAAAATCAGGCGGTAACTGCAATATAAAGCGCATTCGAATACTAATTAATTGTTATGAATAGCGCTATATACAATATGTAATTTGTAATTTGTTGTACACTATAATGTAGTGGTTTGTATGAACTGTATTGTAGAGGTTTGTATACATTGTAATGTAGCTGTTTGTATACACTGTAATGTAGCTGTTTGTATACACTATAATGTAGTGGTTTGTATACACTGTAATGTAGTGGTTTGTATACATTGTAATGCTGCTGTTTGTATACACTGTAATGTAGCTGTTTATATACACTGCAATATAGCTGTTTGTATACAATGGAATGTAGTGGTTTGTATACATTGTAATGCGGCTGTTTGTATACACTGTAATGTAGCTGTTTATATACACTGTAATATAGTTGTTTGTATACAATGGAATGTAGTGGTTTGTATACACTGTAATGTAGCTGTTTGTATACACTATAATGTAGTGGTTTGTATACACTGTAATGTAGTGGTTTGTATACAATGTAATGCAGCTGTTTGTATACACTATAATATATAGGTTTGTATACACTGTAATGTAGCTGTTTGTATACACTATAATATAGTGGTTTGTATACATTGTAATGCGGCTGTTTGTATACACTGTAATGTAGTGGTTTGTATACACTGTAATGTAGTGGTTTGTATACACTGTAATGTAGTGGTTTGTATACACTGTAATGTAGTGGTTTGTATACACTGTAATGTAGCTTCAGTCAACCGAGTTACCAAACTAGACAGTTTTAGAGCTCTGCGACAGCAGGAAGTTAAAAACATAATCAAATGATTCAAATCTCTATCGGAAAAAAACATGTGAACTAGACTGCATGCCAAAGAAGATTTTAAAAGAAAGACCATAAATTAAATATACCATTCTGCCCGTAATAACAAAGATAATAAATTCATCACTAGAACAAGTAAACCTTAACAACATGCTGGAAAACTGATCACTGATTAAGAAAGCTGGGCTAGACCTAATCGCTAATAACTACAGACCTTAAAGCAACTTGTCTATCCTTTCAAAAGTTTTAGAAAAGGCATCTTTCATTCAATTAATGGAGCATTGCAATAAAAATGATCTCATTTCGGATTATCAATCTGCATACAGACCAGACTATTGTTGTAAAACTGCAATGGAAAATCAGGCGGTAACTGCAATATAAAGCGCATTCGAATACTAATTAATTGTTATGAATAGCGCTATATACAATATGTAATTTGTAATTTGTTGTACACTGTAATGTAGTATATAGTTTTGGTGGCAAAATGTTTCAGTTCTATGTAGTCGTGTGTTAGAGTTTAGTGTAGCCTTGTGTTACAGTTCTATGTAGTCGTGTGTTAGAGTTTAGTGTAGCCTTGTGTTACAGTTCTACAGCTTCATTATACCGTTTGTACTTACACCTCACAGTTACTTCAACTAAAGGTCATGTTGATGTTTCGTCGACGACGGGGGCCATTTATTTATTGTTCTAGGGGGCACCAGGTTACCATAATCTCCCCTCTTAATCTACACATGATATGAAGACAGAGCTGTAAACATTTCCCGCCAACCACAAACAATTCAGACAACATTAGACGATTTAGTTGCACACACACACACACACCATAACTTTCTCTTTATTACTGATTCTCTTTTCTGATTCTATATGATAGGAAGCCATTTATCTCATCTGCCATATTACATCTTTCATAAATCACACTTATACTATTAGCGTTGACTTTGTACTGCCAAAACACTGAAAAACAACAAACAGTTTTTTCTCCTTGTGTTGCGAACCGCCAAGAACGATAACTCATCTACTTTTATCAAAATTCACTAGTCATTAATTTTTATCTTTCACAAGTTATTTCCCCATTAAAGTTCATAACATTTTTCCTTACTTGTTTATTTTTTTAATGGTTTAATGGTTTCACCCCCACCCCCCACAACCCTCCCCCACCCCCCACAACCAACCCCTCCTTATTTTCCCTGTCTATTAACCACTGTAAAAGAGTGTTTAACGGTGACCTAAATCTGCACAAGTCAGGATTCTCAAACGGGCAGTAAATGGCATTTTGCATTCTGTAGCCACTTTAGAAAAGCCACCAAAAAAGATCCGAACTCTTAAGTGGCTCATTGAAATGAATCGAAATAAGACCACTTGATGGAATGTTCGGGGATTTTTTCTCCACAACGGGAACTAGGCTAGAAAGGAAACAATTTTAATAGCACAAAAAAAAAAAAAAAGGTTTATTTTGCTGTAAGGTAAAATATCGTCTATATTTTGTTCCACTTCAAAGGTTAATGATACAATAAAGGGCCGTAATGCAACACTGAAATTTGAATAAAGGGGAATAATGAAACTAAAGAAATCTAGAGAGCTGTTTTGATGCATTATGAATACGATATAAAATGGCCATAACAAAAACATATTGAAGGTAAAGTTGTATACAGAGTGTTTTTTTTATAATAAATATATTAAATTTTTAATATAAACATGTTATTGGCTAGTATAGTAAGGTTTCATTATATTAGTATTTATATTTTAATTCACACTTTGTCATTATATGTCATGTACACATGTATAGTTGTTCTTTTCAATACCCGGTACGTGTTTTTGTAAATATGGAGTATATTTGAATGGGAGCTGCGCTAACTAAACAGTGGATGTTTTGATGTAAAATTTGGGCGTTGAAGTTTAAATTATTTTTTTAAGTTCAGTTTTAAGGATAACAGAGATGCCAGAGCATACAACAATTATTTTGATGTTTTGAAGTAAACTTTTAAATGAATGAACTCTAGTTAACCCTTCCGGTACCGACCTACTTCTATCTATGCTGCCCTCAGTTCCGCTATATACGCGCCCGGGACTGTAAGGGTTAACCTTTTGATAAACAAGAATCTCATTGCCCCACGTTTTTCTTGTATTGACTGTATAGACTACCCAAAAAAAAATCTTTTATGGTGAACTAGTCTTAGGAAAGCGATCGCGAGGATGGCAGAAGAAGAGGTATAAAGACACCCTGAAGGCCTCCTTAAAAAATCTGGAAATCGAACCAAACAATTCAATTGGGAAAGACTGGCTGAGAACTGATCCTCTTGGCGAAACATGACTGGCAATGGAGCAGCAGCTCATGAGGAAAAAAGGCGAAAGGTCGCAACTGCAAAACGCTATTGCCGGCCAGTAGGCCTCGCACCCATGCCCCCTCTGCGGCAAACTTTTTCGGGCAAGAATAGGCCTCACCAGCCATTTTCGTACACATAAGCATCTATGACGCTTACAAAGGATGGTCCTCATCGCAAGCGATGGACAATCATCATCGTATAGACTTTACATCCATTATTCACCAGGCAATTTGAATTGAACTTTCTAGCTCTTCGTGTTTAGTGATTCTCTAATAATCTAATATAATGTTCCATTCCACCCCCCCTCCGCCCCAATAAAGTACTATCAATATCAATGCAATAAGCTTATTTAACTGGCAAAAAAAAAAACTAAATTCATTTGTTTAAAATTACCTTTGTATCTCAGGCTTTAGAGGCTTTAGAGTAAAGTTTACAAAAACACAATTTGATCTTATGGCAAGTGAAGCGGCGTTACAACTTCCATAATTACGGAATACTAGTGGACTATGTGTCCAGAACACCGCCCATACATATCCAGTGTAAAATAAACATTTTTTTTATTATATTGATGTACTATTCTTTATTGAATGTACATGACACTATATCCCTGTCAAACATATATACTTAATGGACATCTTGAATGACACGTAGAACATGTATTACTTGATAGCACTTGTTAGCACTTGAAGCTTGTATTGCTGACTTATACATTCACCCTAAAACATAGATCCATTCATAGTTGACAGTAATGATATAACAAAAAACAAACAACAACCATGCATACAGTTAAGGTCATACAAAATGGAACTAATTTTCGCTCTCGTTAAGAGTCTGGAATGTTCGTTGTTGTTTTATATGTTTGGTATTACATTTTATTGCTTACGTCTAGTCTAGTCTATATTTAACTTTGAATGTTTGAAAACGAAACCAAAACAAAACTTTGGACTTTAAAACAAAATACTCTCTCACACACACACACACACGTTTTCTGTTGGAATACCTTGACTTCTATTTATAGTTTCAAGCCTGTCTGCTGTAACTAGTACATAAATGAAACTCACGCCAAAGGGACGCAAAAACAGCTCACGCCAAGGGGACGTTATCATGTTCAATCTTTATACAAATGCATTCTTCGCACATATACAAACACACACAATTTTTTTTTTTACAAGATGCAGACGATGATGAGACATAGTTTGTTATCATTCTGTTTGATATTGAACTTATTTTATTGAGCATGAAGGTAAACATTTGATGTAGAAATTTATAAAAGGTAGGTATTAGGGAGCCGGTTGGGGGGGGGGGGGGGTTGACGGCAAATTTCTACAAAATTAAATCTGGGCGAAATCTAATGAAAACGGTTTAGAGTTATGTAAAGAAATTCAAGCAGACGAGATTTTTTGGAATAATCGAATAAAGTAACAGACGAAATGATTGCATCTTTAAGAAAGTGTGGAATTGTGCTTGTATATGTGCAAAGTGTAAATACAATGACTTCACTGCATAATGAAAACAAAATGACCAGAGAGATGAGCGTCAATAAAGACAGTGTTAAGATTTTTCTAGGCAAGAAAACAAACAAACTCAAAAGATATAAATGAACGTTTTGACGCGTTTTTCTTTTCATATAGCAAAGAAATCAGCAAAACTATCAACCTGATTGTCAGTTAATCAGATATTTCCATTGGTCCAAATTTAATGTAAGGACAAGTGGGTCCAAAAGATGGTGTCCTCACGGAAGGCGACGCGGAATATTACAACTGCTTTATAATATTTATTTTTCATTTTCTATTATTCAATGCGGTAAAATTAGACGTTTAGGGCCTTTTCGCTGTGGGAAATACTTGAAGAGGGCGCCTCGAGTGGAGACGGTTCGGGGACCACTGTTACCTTTATATCTAGATAGATTGCTCGCTAGCTAGCTAGATATATAAATAGATGCACATAATATAGGTTTTCAAAATGTATAATGTCATAATAAACACCTGCTTGTTAATGTGTATAGTGTATGTACTTAGTGATTTCATAATGTCTCTATCCCTGACACTAGAACGTTGATGCTTATTGCATAGTTTATTGCAGCTTTATACTAAATGTAGTTGGGGAGGGGTTAGCAGCATTGGTGTTTTATGAAATTCGAATGTCAGGTGCATTTGCATGTCATTGATTCACGTTATAAATTCTGTAAGATGTAAGGCTATTTATAAAGATAGCTTTGAACGACAGACATTTTTTAATTATTAAATATCATCGACAGATATAGTCTGAACAAATAGGAAATAAAATATAAAAAAACAAACGATTCAAAATAAAATGTTTTGTTCACGCCTTCAACAACTTCGTTTTTGTTGTTGTTGTTGAAGTAATCCACACTTTTTATATTATCCAGCCATTTAAAACAACTTATTAAACTTTGTTTCTTTTTGTTTTTCTTTAGTTTTTCACTTTAACATTTAAATTTAAAGTATAATTTCTTGCAATTGAAGACAACTCACAGGCGAAACCAATGAGTGATGCTAAGAGGAGCGAACTTTTAAGAAAAAGGGCCCCAATTTTGTCACTTGTTCCAGATGAATACAAAAACGAAGAATGTGTAGATCACAAGTCTTAGTCTTATAAGACTATCCCGTGTCTTATCCAACTATCTAATAGTTAATAGTGCAGTTTTTATTTAACCATTCACGACTCTTTGCTTAGCAACTACTATTAGTGCTGACAAACTCAAAATTAATTGTATCTACTGCTGATTTCCGGAATGCACATATAGTATCGTAAACTATTTATAGAATCAACGTACATGCTTCTAATTAGAGTCCAACATATTTAGCCAGCCAATCGGTGGGGTGTATGTGTCACCATTGTGTCAGTGACGCGATCATAAAGGTCAGGTCGCCTCTGGATTAACTTTTATTTTTTTGAATCCTGAAATCACTCAAGGTCGATGCCTGTGAGTACTTTTGGAAAGTGGCTTTCCCCCCCCCCTTCCCCCGGCTACGCCACTGAGACAACTCTAATACATATATACAATCTATAAATATCTCTCCTTCTCTCTTTCTCTGTTTGTGTGTGTGTGCCAATCTATATCTATGTTTATATAAGATCTGTTTGTGTGTGTGTGCTATATCTATGTTTATATAAGATCTGTTTGTGTGTGTTTGCTATATCTATGTTTATATAAGATCTGTTTGTGTGTGTGTGTGCTATATCTATGTCTATATAAGATCTGTTTGTGTGTGTGTGTGCTATATCTATGTTTATATAAGATCTGTTTGTGTGTGTGTGTGCTATATCTATGTTTATATAAGATCTGTTTGTGTGTGTGTGCTATATCTATGTTTATATAAGATCTGTTTGTGTGTGTGTGCTATATCTATGTTTATATAAGATCTGTTTGTGTGTGTGTGCTATATCTATGTTTATATAAGATCTGTTTGTGTGTGTGTGCTATATCTATGTTTATATAAGATCTGTTTGTGTGTATGTGTTTATCTATGTTTATATAAGATATGTTTGTGTGTGTGTGCTATATCTATGTTTATATAAGATCTAGAAAACAATCAACATTTAGATAGAGAAAAGAACAAGCTATGTAAAGAACAAACCGAAAGTAAATAGAATCGAAAGTTAAGAAACAAAGTCAACAATATATGTCAGTGTTATGTTCCTATCGAGCGTTTGCAATAGGCGGAGCTTAAGTTTTTTAGTGACGTCATTTGTAAATATAAGCCACTTGAGGAACAAATACGATGCCAAGTGATAGTGTTGGTGAATATCTAGTCAACTCACTAATAGGCTCACATCGTCTATGATTTATGTCTATGATAATAATAAAATAGCCTATTTTATTTAACAGACCTAATACAGCTTAAATCTTAATAAGACTTAAAACACAAAACATCATTTAAAAAAAGCTCGAGCCTATATGACACTTTATTAATACAGCGGCCATTGTACACCACTACACAAAGTAAACAAAAATCACGTGCTTTTTGTCACGTGATTGCAAACGCCCTATTCGAAGACGGGAAAAATATAATATATCAGCTTTACTAATGTACAGATTTCGTATTTTTGATTTTCATTTTGTTTTCAGATCCTATTTGGCTGTACCAGTTTTAGTATTTTTTGTAGTCTGGATAAAATAACGTGAATGTGTTCCTGTATATGTTGGTGATCTATTTAATGGTTGACTTGTCCATGTTGACGACTGTCTGTCTCACCTGGCCGAGGTTTCGGTGTGTATCGCAGAGAACATCTGCACCCTATAGGCCAACATACGCATGTAAACAACTCAAACAGCAATTCACGCTTCAAGTGCTAGCAAGTGCTATCAAGTAATACATGTTTTACGTGTAATTCAAGATTGTCATCAGGTATACATGTAGTTAGAGATATATAATGATATATAGTGTGATGTAGGCCTACATAGATATATTTTTGCTGAAGTTGGTGTCCTCTAGTTAAAGCTTCTCTTACACTGTTTCCCAAAGCGTGTGTCCTGGAGCCCTGTAGAGCTAAGGCGACTTTACATAATTATTGGTTTCTTTTCCGAATTCCTGCGGGGACTTAATTTTTCCGCTTTCCCGCTAGACTTTATTTTCCCCCTAGACTTGAGTTTCCCGCTAGACTTGAGGTTCTGCTAGACGTTAGTTTCCCGTTGGACTTAAGTTTTCGCTAGACTTGAGTTTCCCACTAAAAGTTTAGTTTTATGCTGCACTTTATTTTCCCGCTATATTTTAATTTTCCGCTAGAATTTAGTTTCCCACTAGACCTTTAGTTTTTTGCTAGACTTAATTTTCCCGCTCGACTTTATTTTCTCCCTAGACTCGAGTTTCCCGCTAGACTTGAGTTTCCGCTAGACGTAAGTTTCCCTTCAGACTTTAGTTTCCGCTAGACTTGAGTTTCCCACTAAAAGTTTAGTTTTGTGCTGGACTTTATTTTCCCGCTATATTTTAATTTTCCGCTAGAATGTAGTTTCCCACTAGGTGACTAGACCTTTAGTTTTCTGCTAGACTTAATTTTCCCCCTAGACTTGAGTTTCCCGCTAGACTTGAGTTTCCGCTAGACGTTAGTTTCCCGTTAGACTTTAGTTTCCGCTAGACTTGAGTTTCCCACTTGACGTTTAGTTTCCGCTAGAATTTACTTTCCCTATAGACTTTATTTACCCTCTAGACTCTAGTCTAGAGCTTACTTTAATCAACAGCTCCGAGTGTAAAAAAAAGTTTGGAAACTGCTGGTTTAAACAAATAATTCCGTAAATACAGAGACCCAGGATTTTTTAAGAGGTCGAAACACTCATTTATGAATCTCCATGGTTTAACTTCTTTTCTATAATTATAATGTTTATGTTTTTTATATTAAAATACTTCTAGAAATGTTTGTTACCTATTTTTCTTATTTGGGGGGGGGGGGAAGGGGAGGGGGAGGATCTGGGGCCCCCTCAATGTAACGCAGGTTACCGTGACCTTTCTACCACCTTGTAAGTCTGCACCAACAGTAAAACTTAAAATAAAAATCTCAATGAGTCAGGCATGAGTTATCTTTGCAGAAGAATGCGTTAATTCCATGAGACAGGTGGCGCTGTTTGAAGGTTTATTACAGCTGTCGGTAGTTGCTTCTTCAGCGATGATGGTGCAGAATTGTTCAAAAATATTTCGCAAACGTGAAGAAAAAAAAGAGAGATTTACACTACCCACCTCCACACCCCTCCCAGCACCTTTTCTAAAACTACCCTGGAGATTAACATCGTCTGCCTGGTTTTTTAATCAGATCTTTTTTGCCTTACTTACTTAACAAATTTCAAACCCAATAAACGTTGCGTGGAGGTATGATATATATTTATTTAGAGATTGTGTCGTAGTTCGTCTGCTTGCTTTATTGTCGCAGCGCCCTCTCCCCCCTCCCCCAATCCTCTCCACAACATCATACTTTTTTTCCCCTCTGTACCCTCCCTCGCCAAGGCCGTAAGTCTGCAGTTATTTACACTAGCGAGGTTATCTGTCAATTATATCGTAATTATATTTTTTTAACAGGTCGTGACGTCGCGTGCGTCCTTGACATTTTCAGCATTAAAATCTTCACTGGTTCATATCAAATCCTCATTGCCCAAGTTAATCCTTCTACCTACAGTAGTTTGATGTTTCCACATGTATGTATGTGACAATTTCAATATGTAACAAATATGTAATTCAGTTTATGTTTTTATGTTTGTTGTGTAGTTTATTTTAGTTCTGTTTCAAGAGGTTCCCTCCCTTGTTACACACACCGCTAATGTTTGTTTGGCATCCTGCATGAATTTGACTACAAAACTTGAATGTTAACTCCAGTTGTTTCAACGATGTACTTTCATTAAATTTGCTTAAAGTTAAAGCGACGTCACATTTTCATTGACCAATCCCTCCAATAATCATCACAAGATATCTCACCCACCCCGCCCCATGTGATGTCATTGAAATGAAAATGAAAAAAAAAGGGGTTGTAAGTTGTAACAGAGTCTTTAAGACTCTAACTTTTATAGGTTAGTGAAGGTGTAGTGTATAAAGGCGGACATTTTTTTTTAGCTTCACTGAAAGTGAAAGTAAAGTCCATCCAATGATTGAAACTTCTTTGATTGCTCTTGAAGCCACCAGTGAGCACATCAGTGACAATGACAATTTTTCCCTAGGAAAGTTATATATTTTCCCATTCAGCGATTTCCCCTAGGAAAGTTATATATTTTCCCATTCAGCTATTTCCCCTAGGAAAGTTACATTATTTTCCTATTGAGCTATTTCCCATTTGAGCGCTACATATTTTCCAATTCAGCATTTTGTCTTTCTAAATAGTTTCGGCTAACTA
This sequence comes from Anisus vortex, assembly GCA_949126835.1. Taxonomy (NCBI): domain Eukaryota; kingdom Metazoa; phylum Mollusca; class Gastropoda; family Planorbidae; genus Anisus; species Anisus vortex. Next base: position 33,770,478 of record OX421494.1, read on the forward strand.
ACATGTAGGCCCACAAACTTTACAAAAGACATTCTCTAGTTTATGTACAAAATTACATTAACAAATCATCACAGATCCTTCCTGAATCACGGAAATCAATCAATCATGAATTATTGCAATCCTTCCTGAATCACGGAAATCAATCAATCATGAATTATTGCAATCCTTCCTGAATCACGGAAATCAATCAATCATGAATTATTGCAATCCTTCCTGAATCACGGAAATCAATCAATCATGAATTATTGCAATCCTTCCTGAATCACGGAAATCAATCAATCATGAATTATTGCAATCCTTCCTGAATCACGGAAATCAATCAATCATGAATTATTGCAATCCTTCCTGAATCACGGAAATCAATCAATCATGAATTATTGCAATCCTTCCTGAATCACGGAAATCAATCAATCATGAATTATTGCAATCCTTCCTGAATCACGGAAATCAATCAATCATGAATTATTGCAATGCCAGTCAGAGGTACAAATGTTATGGAAGGTCAGGTTCCATTGTCTTATTGATGCTTGACAATGTTTAGTTTCGGCCGAAAACGAAACCATACCGAATATTATACATTGACTTTCGGCCGAAACCGTAGCCGAAACCAAAAGTTTAACTACAACTTCGTCCGAAACCGAAAAATAAACCGAAAATGCGAAACAAATGATTTCAAAAGACTGCACATTTATGTGTAAAATCAACTAGTTAATGGAGACTCTATTTGAGTAAACCATTCTTTGGAGAGATTAAATTATCCGTTATTATTAACTTCAGTCTTCTACTTCACATTAGGGATGTTAATATCCTTTTTTTTTTCTCAAAACCTATTTTCAGTTCTAAATATCATTTTTTTTTTTACCCATTTTCAGTTCCCCCTCTCCACCCCCAGGCAAAGTAAGTCATATTTTGGAAAAGACAAATTTGCATTGTTTATACTTTATACTCTCGTGTGGAGTTTCTGATCTCCCATCGAGCGCCTCCCCGGGTGGCGGATTGGGGAACGCCCACCAGATATGGTAGGTACCGGGGAAATCAAATACCCGGGGCGGACCAAAATCAGAACCTGCTGCCTTGCAGGAAGTGGAGGGATCCACAAAGGCTAGGGAACCTTACCCGAAAATAAGGCAGCTATCCAGAGAGCTGTAAAGGGAATCATCCCAGACGGTTGTGCGCAGGGCTAACAACCCGGCCATGGAAAAAACAAAACGTTACAGAAACCAAAATCAAAGCGAACTTACAAAACACAGTCAGAGGGGAGAGTAGGGCTCCACAAAGGAGATTTATGAAGCTGTGTGGGGAAATTCAAAAGAATCCCACAAGGCCGACCACCCTACTCAAACCGACGAAAAAGAAACATTTCCTAATGCAAAAGGCACCCTTCAGCTTGGGTACATGGAATGTCCGAACCCTGCTAGAACCAGGCAGATGCGCCCAAGTCGCCAAAGAGATGGCTAACTACAAATTGCAAATTTTGGGACTGAGTGAAGTACGATGGAACACTTTTGGAGAAACTAGGCTTCAAACAGGTGAAACTCTGCTCTTTTCTGGAATGGAAAACGAAGAGGACACCCATGAAAATGGAGTGGCACTCCTATTGAACAAAGATTCATTTAAAAGTCTCCTGGAATGGGAGCCTGTTTCAGACAGAATTATTAGAGCTAAATTTCTATCAAGATTCCAAAATGTTCACATCGTCATGTGCTATGCTCCCACCAACCTTGCACCTGAAGAAGATAAAGTTGCATTCTATGAACGACTTCAAAGTATAGTGGATAGAATACCCAAAAGAGATATACTGATCCTCTTGGGAGATATGAATGCTAAAATAGGAAATGAAAACAAAGGGAGAGAGAAGACAATGGGCATACACGGACTGGGCAACATGAACGAAAATGGAGAGATGTTTGCTAACTTCTGTACATTCAATGAACTGGTGATCGGAGGCAGCATCTTCCCACACAAAAAATGCCACAAAGCAACGTGGGTCTCACCAGACAACAAAACAGAGAATCAAATAGACCACATCGCTATATGCCGTACTTGGAGGAGCACATTACAGGATGTACGAACCAAAAGAGGAGCAGACATTGGATCAGATCACCACCTGGTAGTGGCCAAGCTAAAAATAAAGTTAGCCAAACAAAGGTCAAAAACAAACAGGAGAACCAAATTCGACCTAGACAAACTCCAGAATTCACAGAAGAAGTGTGAATTACAATTAACCCTTAAAAACCGATTCTCTGCACTACAACCAGATGATACTGAGGAAAGCATAGACAAAACCTGGGATAATTTCAAAGAAATTATTATAGGAACTTGTAATGAAGTACTAAGACCTGCCCCAGAAAACAAAAAACATTGGATTAGCGACGAGACATGGCAAAGAATTGAAGACAGGAAACATGCAAAACAAACAGTAAACCAAGCTAAAACAAGAAAACATAAACAACTAACACAACAAGAGTATCATACAATTTCAAAAGAGGTCTCAAAAATGCTTAGACATGATAAAAGAACATTTTATAATAAACTAGCTGAGCAAGCAGAAGAAGCAGCAGGAAAAGGAGACCTAAAACAGTTATATAAAATTACTAAACTCTTGAGTGGCAAGAAAGCTAACTACAATGTGCCAGTCCGAGACAAACAAGGTAAACTCCTTTCTTCCATAGATGACCAGCTCAGAAGATGGAAAGAATACTTCCAGGAAGTGCTAAACAGACCAACCCCTCTAAATCCACCCGATCTGACCACAGGAGAAACACTGGACATAAATATGGAAGAAATATCCAAAGAAGAAATATGGAAGGCCATCAATCAAATGAAGACAGGCAAAGCAGCAGGCATAGACAATATACCACCTGAGGTCCTAAAAGAAGGAGGAGCTGAAATTGTTAACCAACTCCACAATGTCTTTAATAAAATTTGGTCAACCGAAACCCCTCCTGCAGAGTGGAAAAAAGGCCTACTGATTAAAATTCCAAAGAATGGGGACCTGTCAAGATGTGATAAATGGCGAGGAATTACTCTACTCTCAGTACCAAGCAAGGTCTTCAGCAGAACAATACTCAACAGAATTAAAGAAGCCTGCGATGATCTCCTAAGAGAAGAACAGGCTGGGTTCAGAAGAGGAAGATCATGCATTGACCAGATAGCAACACTCCGGATCATTATAGAACAATCTATTGAATGGCAATCTCCACTCTATGCTACATTTGTGGACTTTGAAAAGGCTTTTGATAGCATTAATAGAGAGACAATATGGTCAATCATGAGGCACTATGGAATACCTAATAAAATAATAGCCATCATCAAAGGTCTCTATGAAAACTTTACCTGCCAAATAGTACATAATGGTAAGATGTCAGATGAATTCCATGTTACAACTGGAGTCAAGCAAGGATGTCTCCTCTCACCACTTCTGTTCCTTCTAGTACTAGACTGGGTCACAAAAGAAGCTTATGCTAACTCAGGAAAAGGAATACAATGGACCCTAATGCAAAAACTAGAAGACTTAGAGTTTGCAGATGACCTGGCCATTCTGTCCCACAGATTACAGGATATGCAAGAGAAGACCACAGCTTTGAGTGAGACCGGAAAAAGAGTAGGACTCGGTATAAACCATAAAAAAACCAAAGTGTTGAAAATAAACCACCAACAAGATGGCGACATACAAGTAGAAAACCAAAGCTTAGACGAAGTGAATCACTTTGTATACCTTGGAAGTGTGGTCAGTGCATCAGGAGGAGCAGACGAGGACATCGAACGTCGAATAAACCTGGCGCGACTAGCCTTTGCCAACTTGAAACAGGTCTGGAGATCTACATACATCTCTGTCAAAACTAAAGTAAGGATCTTTAACACAAACATTAAAACGGTCCTACTTTATGGGTCCGAAACATGGCGAACGACAGAGAAAACTAAAAATAGACTCCAGACCTTTGTTAACAGATGCCTAAGAAATATACTCAAAATAAAATGGTTCGACAAGGTAGAAAACTCCAAGCTGTGGGAGAGGTGTGGACAAAGAACAGTAGAACAACAAATCATGGAAAGGAAGTGGAGATGGATTGGACACACCCTCAGGAAAGATAACAACAACAGAGCTAGACAGGCCTTAGAGTGGAATCCCCAGGGTAAACGGCATAGAGGAAGACCCAAGCGAACATGGAGACGAAGCATACTGGATGAAACTGAAAGAACTGGAAAGAGCTGGGAAGAATTGAAGCGACTAGCAAGAGACCGTGAAGAGTGGCGTGCTTTGACAGAGGCCCTATGTTCCACAAGGAACCAAAAGGACAGATGATGATGATGATACTTTATACTAAAAAAATAATACGAAGGACCATTGATCCTTTAAACTTGGTGAAATCTTAAAAAAAAAAAGAGTTGATTTTAGATTAGCAGAAGTCAAAAGCTGTAGTGTCATGAATTTAGACCTTTATAATTATAATGTAAATCAGTGAATGTTAGATCTATATGTTACACACATTAAAAGAATATTTGTAGAATTTGAATAAAATCCCAGACACATCTATCTAGGGTTGACAGACGTCCGGCAAGAAAATTAACCGTTTTTTTAAAGATTGTGGATTGTGAAACTCTAAATATGTCATTCTTTTTGTCTCTCTCTGTCCTCCTTTTGAAGTCCAAGTATCTCACAACCTTACGTCTATCGCTCTGTTTGTCTATTAAAGGAGCTTTCATCATCAGTGGGGAAATTCCAGTAACTTTTTTTTTCGAATACGTAAATCAAATGAATAATTCACAACAGTTTAACTAAATGAAAGTATCAATAAGCAGAGTAATAGATGCAGCAATAGCGTAGCATTATTAATTTTTAAAGTTAAAATAGATATTCGGCTGATGACCGAAAGTCAATATCAGTTTCGGCCGAAACAGTAAAGTAACCGAAAACTAACCTGTTGGCTTCGGCCGAAACCGAAAACTCGCAAAAAAAAAGTTTTTTTGCCTATTTTAGGCGCCGAAAACGAAGCCGTAACCTAATATCGGTCGGTCTCTAATTGCCATAATATAATGTTTACTAATTGCCATAATATAATGTTTACTAATTGCCATGATATAATGTTTACTTTGATACCATTTAGTCTTCAACTGAATTGACAGAGAAGTTTTGATTTCCTTGATTTTTTCTCGGTAGAAGATAATATGAAACGATATCGATTTCTCTTACATGTAGTCATGTAATTTTATGTTACTTGTTATGGTGTAATTATATGTTACTTGTTATGATGTAATTATATATAATTGTTATCTATCGTTACCTATCGATATCTATCGTTATCTATCGAAAACTATTCAAAAAGTTTCTGGTTTTAATTTTGATTATACAAAATCTCAGATTATCTCTCAGTCCCCCCCTCCCCATCATCTACTCAGACCTGACCAATCGTTTAAATAAGTTGAGGAGCGCCAACACTGGTGATCTTTTACGCTGACCACATAATCATCATATAAACAGGAATAAAAAAGTTATACTCTGCTTCAATTGACCAGACCATTATAAAAAAAATAATAATACGACTGAAAGAGAAACTGTTGTAAAATAACATGTAGATATATAGAGATCTTTTGGAATTTTCCAGATAACGTTTATATAAGTCCAAGTTTAGAAGTAACAAATGTTATTGCTATTAAAGCGAGTGTAGAGATGTAGGCTACATGTATTTTATTGTGTGTATTAAATTTAGAATTAAAAAAAACATTGACAGTTGAAACGGTAAAAGCCAATTCTTCAATGTCCCCTTCAAAAACAGGTTTAAATAGTGTATTAATATCAGTTTTGAAACATGTAACTAAACGAAATCACATCAAAATGAAAGTCAGCCTTGCAGTTAACAGATGACTTCATTTAAACATGATTCAATGTGAACATGACATGCTCTGCCAAATGGAAAAAGGAACTATTAATGCCGTGAAAATGTCTTTCTAAACGGGCATTCACTGCAATTTACTTCAAAAATACATCATGCGATTATGACCTACCTTTTTGTTACTCTTTTTTTTTTCTACTAAAAAAACAGGATGTCATTCACCCTTTCCCTGATTGGTTTATTCAAATGTTTGAATCTTAAATAAAAGTACAGGTCATACGTTAGTCCTTTAGTCCACAATTTACTCCAACTATTGCCATCTGACTTACAAGAAAAGAAAACTGACTAATAAGAAAACCATAAAAACGAAGTTTTCATTATAATCCCTATATTTGCAAACTAGTTTTACCATCATGTAATTAAAAAATTGATTGACTACTGGAAATGAAACGTACAGAAAAATATATGTGTCGCAAATATAAAAAAAATATCTCCTTACTCCGTATGAATTGTTATAAAAATAATCTTAGCGCATAAGTTTTTTTCTAGCTTTGCGCCGAAAAACTATAAAAAGTTGCACAGGCATTTTTAAAGTGAAACCAACATTTTTCTTATACTTTCCTTTTAAGAAATAAATTTTGTCATAAGTGTAGTATTGTTAAGTTGTTTTAACTGAAAATTTTATATAATGTATTGTTAGTCGCCCCAAGTCTGCTGTCCAAATTTCAGCTCGATTGGACCACGGGAAGTGGTCGAACAATCGAAGCCGATTCTTGCTTTCACGACGCATGATTGCAATCAGACAGACAGAAATTGCAACATAAAATAAAGGGAGTAAAAAAGAGTTCCTATAAATGCAAAGTAAAGTAAAGTCTAGAGACCCAGAGTTTCAGACTCGCTATAGTTATAATTAAAACGTTTCACCACTGTAGGCAATCACGTTTACAGAGGATGAATACAGGATTTATACAGCATGGATACACCATGTTATGTGTTAAAATCCAAAATTCAACTCAATCATTTAAAATTAAACAAAGAAAAATATTGCATTAACATTGTAACAAATTAGATTCAACTTCGACAATGTAGATGAGTTTTGGCTAAGGTGGAAAAAAAAACACTAACTAACTACATGATGATAAACTAACTGAATACGAATTGAAACATTAACTAACTACATGATGATAAACTAACTGAATACGCATTGAAACACTAACTACATGATGATACACTAACTGAATACGTATTGAAACACTAACTACATGATGATACACTAACTGAATACGTATAGAAACACTAACTAACTACATGATGATACACTAACTGAATACGTATAGAAACACTAACTAACTACATGATGATACACTAACTGAATACGTATAGAAACACTAACTACATGATGATACACTAACTGAATACGTATTGAAACACTAACTACATGATGATACACTAACTGAATACGTATAGAAACACTAACTAACTACATGATGATACACTAACTGAATACGTATAGAAACACTAACTACATGATGATACACTAACTGAATACGTATAGAAACACTAACTAACTACATGATGATACACTAACTGAATACGTATAGAAACACTAACTAACTACATGATGATACACTAACTGAATACGTATAGAAACACTAACTACATGATGATACACTAACTGAATACGTATAGAAACACTAACTAACTACATGATGATACACTAACTGAATACGTATAGAAACACTAACTACATGATGATACACTAACTGAATACGTATAGAAACACTAACTAACTACATGATGATACACTAACTGAATACGTATAGAAACACTAACTACATGATGATACACTAACTGAATATGTATAGACACACTAACTAACTACATGATGATACACTAACTGAATACGTATAGAAACACTAACTACATGATGATACACTAACTGAATACGTATAGAAACACTAACTAACTACATGATGATACACTAACTGAATATGTATAGAAACACTAACTAACTACATGATGATACACTAACTCAATACGTATAGAAACACTAACTAACTACATGATGATACACTAACTGAATATGTATAGAAACACTAACTAACTACATGATGATACACTAACTGAATACGTATAGAAACACTAACTAACTACATGATGATACACTAGCTGAATACGTATAGAAACACCAACTACATGATGATACACTAACTGAATACGTATTGAAACACTATCTAACTAAAGTCTACAATTTTCATGATGAAACACTAACTGAATAAATATTAAACCATATGATTAAATGAATGCATGAGACTCATGTCACGTTATTCAAACTTTCCCAGCAAATTAAAGGGGTCAAGGTTCTCTTAAGACACTACAGCAACGAGTGACAGGGAGATTTGGGAGGGGGGGGGTGTAGTGTCTTGAGGCTTTAACTTAAGGGAGGCGTTATAAGGCGGATCCGCCGTATAACGCCCAGCGTTATGCGGCGGATTTTTGCGTGAACTCGTGACCTATATTATTATTATACAGGATCTTTTCCACTGCCTACAACGCGAAGTACTAATTTTTGGGAAGCGTTATTCAAACAGCCGAAAGTGTATAATACCGAATTTACGAAAAATTGTGAGAGTTAGGCTATACTTATGACTTAAAACTTTATATTCTATTCTATAGTCTATAGGCTTTTAATTAGGATCATATTCCTAGCTAAGTCCTAACCCTAACCGGGCCTAACCGTAAAATCAAATTCTAATTGTGATTAAGAGACATAGGCCATAGTAATAGGGTAACCTTTATGTTTGAATTAATTATAAAAAATGACAAATGGTTACTTACAAAAAAATCACGAATTAAACTAAAAAATATTTATCGTTTTACTATAATTGAACGGAGTGATTACGGTGTATTTTTTATAATACTAAAAAAAAATGGTAGAGCTGGCTGGATTTAAACCTGCGTCACCCCTGTTGACAGCGCAAGCTACTAACCATTGGGCCAACAAACCTTGTTCTAAATAGTACGAAAAAATAATAATTAAGCATATAGGACCAGATAAACAATTATGTATAATATATGTCAGGAGTTCACGCAAAAATCCGCCGAATAACGCTGAGCGTTATACGGCGGATCCGCCGTATAATCACTCCGTTAACTTAACCAAAAAAAAAAACTCCCCGTCAATGAAAAGACATGAAAAAAAAGGATATAATAGTAGAATGTTGCGTCATACAAACGTGACCGGGTCAAAGTATCGGAACACCAGTGTCGGAAACTGAAAAAAACATTTGGAGAAGTTTCAAGTAACAGCTGACCTTAACATTGAAATGTCATGAAAATATGGATTTAAATAAATTTTTGCATTAGGCTATTCAAGTTGAATAGCGAATAGTCGCAACGCCAGAGCTTACAGTAATGGTGTCCTGCCAGAGCTTACAGTAATGGTGTCCTGAACACATAAACCCAAGAGCTTACTGTGTTGATTTTTTCGAACTAGCATAGCCAAGGTCTTACAGTGGTGAATTTCTTGAACAGATAAACCCACGATCTTACAGTGGTGAATTTCTTGAACAGATAAACCCACGATCTTACAGTGGTGAATTTCTTGAACAGATAAACCCACGATCTTACAGTGGTGAATTTCTTGAACAGATAAACCCACGATCTTACAGTGGTGAATTTCTTGAACAGATAAACCCACGATCTTACAGTGGTGAATTTCTTGAACAGATAAACCCACGATCTTACAGTGGTGAATTTCTTGAACAGATAAACCCACGATCTTACAGTGGTGAATTTCTTGAACAGATAAACCCACGATCTTACAGTGGTGAATTTCTTGAACAGATAAACCCACGATCTTACAGTGGTGAATTTCTTGAACAGATAAACCCACGGTCTTACAGTGGTGAATTTGTTGAACAAGTAAACCCACGATCTTACAGTGGTGAATTTCTTGAACAAGTAAACCCACGATCTTACAGTGGTGAATTTCTTGAACAAGTAAACCCACGATCTTACAGTGGTGAATTTGTTGAACAAGTAAACCCACGATCTTACAGTGGTGAATTTCTTGAACAAGTAAACCCACGATCTTACAGTGGTGAATTTGTTGAACAAGTAAACCCACGATCTTACAGTGGTGAATTTCTTGAACAAGTAAACCCACGATCTTACAGTGGTGAATTTCTTGAACAGATAAACCCACGATCTTACAGTGGTGAATTTCTTGAACAAGTAAACCCACGATCTTACAGTGGTGAATTTCTTGAACAAGTAAACCCACGATCTTACAGTGGTGAATTTGTTGAACAAGTAAACCCACGATCTTACAGTGGTGAATTTCTTGAACAAGTAAACCCACGATCTTACAGTGGTGAATTTGTTGAACAAGTAAACCCATGATCTTACAGTGGTGAATTTCTTGAACAAGTAAACCCACGATCTTACAGTGGTGAATTTCTTGAACAAGTAAACCCACGATCTTACAGTGGTGAATTTCTTGAACAAGTAAACCCACGATCTTACAGTGGTGAATTTCTTGAACAAGTAAACCCACGATCATACAGTGGTGAATTTCTTAAACAAGTAAAACCACGATCTTACAGTGGTGAATTTCTTAAACAAGTAAACCCACGACCTTACAGTGGTGAATTTCTTAAAAAAGTAAACCCACGATCTTACAGTGGTGAATTTCTTAAACAAGTAAACCCACGATCTTATAGTGGTGAATTTCTTGAACTAGTAAACCCACGATCTTACAGTGGTGAATTTCTTTAACTAGTAGGCTATAGCTAAGATCTTACAGTGGTGAATTTCTTGAACAATTAAATACTGATCTTACAGACGTTATTTCCAGGAAAAAAGATTATTAATGATAGTTTCACAGAAAACCTTACAGCTGTAGGCCTATAGACTATCAGACGATCGGAAGATTTCATTAAACGGCGTTGAAAGGAAAAAAGGGCCAAGTGACGTCATTCTTGGAGGGAAAACTGTTGTGTGTGTGGTCGCATTACATAAATATTCCTGTGTGTTGGCGGGCCAGGAGGTCAGACAGACATTGAATGTTTTGATTTGTCTGGGAGTTGACCTCATCAATTGGCTGGGGGAGACCCAGACCCATGTACGTGACGCTAGGCTCGTGTGTGCACGATTATATGTTGGCGAGATGTTTCAGTGAGTTAAGCCGGTGGGTGTTAGCTTGGTGGGTGCAGGGTTAGCTTATCTATAAAGAAAACGCAAGCTATTTACGTGTGACGCAGTGATAAGAAAACAAATCTCCCTATATACGTACGTGTGTTTATTTTCTTCTATACCCAAACGCGTTCCTGAAAATGTCGCCATTTTCCTAAAGATAACAATTAAGAACCACTTTACTAATAATACACAAGGAAATAGAATTAAGGACGCCAACTACAACCTATTCCGTGAAACCCAAAACTAAAATCTCTAGATAAGAAGATTACATAGCGGACCACATCCGATGGTATAGATTTATTACCAATCCCAGCGAAATTTGTTCTTAGTTGAATATTTCCAGACCATTATTTAGGCCTATACCAAGCAGTTAGTAGGGCCTCTGGTACTTCTATTGGAGCGAAATAATATATAGATATATCGAGATATAGCGAGACTACGACGCAATAGTGATTTTAAAAAAAGGGACAATTCATTATTTATAATAATTGTTGGAGACACAATCCCTTGAACTATTATAGAGATGTGCAATGTGTAACATTTAGTTGTCATACTTTGGCTGTCTAAGGACTTTGATACATTTAGAATCTAGAAGGATAAAACAATCTGAAATTTATTTACATTTTAATTGAATGGATTACATCGCCAATTAACAGATTTCTTAAACTTTTTAACAAACCATTGGATCTGATATCAGCATTTTGATAATATCCTAATTTGAATTGAAAGACGCATTTCTTCTTAGATACATCCATAAATAATATTTAAATACAAAGTCAAACAGTATAGAAAGCAGTAAGAACTGAAAAGAACTCACCATATTTATGTATATACCTGATATACTAATATTAATTAATTGCAGGCATATAAAGTATATGCAATATATTTTATTTATATATAATATATATATATTTTAACGAAAAAAAATAACACAAATGTTTCATTTGTTACAAGACATATTTTATACAAACTAAAATGAACCATCTACAGGAAAAAAAAATCTAAACAAAAAAAAATCTAAATTTCACAGAGGAGACCGCTGCGTAATTTATCGGTGATGCCCTTAACTAAGGCATAATTTAATGGTGATGCCCTTAACTAAGGCATGATTTAATGGTGATGCCCTTAACTAAGGCATGGTTTAATGATGATGCCCTTAACTAAGGCATGATTTAATTGTGATGCCCTTAACTAAGGCATGATTTAATGGTGGTGCCCTTAACTAAGGCATGATTTAATGGTGATGCCCTTAACTAAGGCATAATAAAAGGATGATGCGCAAAACGAAGGCATAATTTAATGGTGATGCCCTTAACGAAGGCATAATTTAATGGTGATGTCCTTAACTAAGGCATAATTTAATGGTGATGCCCTTAGCCAAGGCGTGATTTATTGGTGATGCCCTTAACTAACGTATGATTTATTGATATGATGTAAAAGTATAAGGGCCTTGACGTAGCAACATCTGTTGTACATATATTTATAACTCAGTTGATATTTACTCCCACCCACGCAACAACAGCTCGGGCAACAGCTGATTTAAGAACTGATGACGTAAACATGAACGCTGACTTGTCACTTCAAAGTGTTCGGTTTCAAGAGTTTAAGAAAATTACAAATCATTCATAGCGTAGGAATACAACACGCCCTGTGTCGAGCATTAATACCGAAGGAGCAATGTTGCGATTACATGCCCTGTGTCGAGCATTAATACCGAAGGAGCAATGTTGCGATTACATGCCCTGTGTCGAGCATTAATACCGAAGGAGCAATGTTGCTATTACATGCCCTGTGTCGAGCATTAATACCGAAGGAGCAATGTTGCGATTACATGCCCTGTGTCGAGCATTAATACCGAAGGAGCAATGTTGCTATTACATGCCCTGTGTCGAGCATTAATACCGAATGTTGCTATTATTAAGTCTGGAGTGGGCGTGATATTATCGAACGAACCAGTCACAGAATAATGCGTATCTAGCTTTACCATAAACACACGCTCACACGTAGACCAGATATAAATATAACTTATAACGTTTAAAATAGGTCATTGGGATAGACCTGACCTACTTGAAAAGACGGTTATAATTAGAAACAGACAATCGTGCACTTTAGAGTAAATAAATACAGATCTACTTCTAGTCTTGCAGTACAAGCACACCTCTTTTATCTACATACTTGGGAACCTACAATATAGTAGTAGGGGTGTCACCGTGTCAGTTTATACCTATCTCATTTAAATTACTACATTACTTACTCTTGTAACTATGAAGTCATTTCGATTTTAATGACGTCATTTCCTTATAATCAAAACTCCTGGTGCGGCGTCGTATGGGTGCTAGCATACGCAGACGCTTAAATGGCGGAATAGGAAAGACAAACTCTAAATATCGCTCCCTCATACAACATCAAAGAACGAGATGTGCCAACTGTTGAATACCCCCCCCCCAAACCTTCCTGGCCAACATCCGATCAGCCCCCTCCCCCGACTGGTAGTCATAGCCTGTGTCATGGATTTAGAAAATATAGAACTAGATCACTGACTCTCCAAAAGTTATATAAAAAAGTATTTCTCCTTCCACCCATAAGCAGATGGTAATAAAATAATAATATATGCACAATCCGCCCATAGCCATACAATAAAGATTACAAATTAATAGATTGCCAATATATGCTCTCAACGAATTTTTCAACATGATAATCAATGTTAAATTTTGAGAGTAAAGTATCCCGTCGGACCAAATTGATTATGTACAGCCGCCTTTACTTTACCCCAACTAAGGTCAGGTACCCATCAGAGCTGGGTAAACTCAGTGACACCCTCCAGACCGGGCAAAAATCCTCGCCTGCACCAGGACTCGAACCCGGGACATTCGGTACGCCAGCCGGACGCCCCCATTTTGAGAGTATACGATCTTGTTATTTCTATGGATTGCGTGAACTAAGTTGAATGTTAATGGTTTCATTCATTGGCCTAAATATAGCCAATCACATTAATACCGTCTGAATACAAAATGTCCTTGTGAAATGCCCTTATGAAATGTCCTTGTTGAAAGATGTGCATTGTATTGGGATCTAGATCTAGTGGTGGAAGAGAAAAACAATCTCTTCAAAACACATCTTTATATTTAGAACATAATGACGGTAATAAATAGGTTTTACAGTCATACATATAATTATATAAACACACACACATACACATATACACGCCAGGCCATTACACTTACACACACAGACGCGAACACCCACTAAAGTACATCCGCACTCAAATACACAGTTACATGTAACGCACATTGTCATTACAGCAGTATTACATCACTACATATAAGATCGATGTTCAACAATGACAGTTTAATTAAATATAAAGATTTTAAACATAGAAATTAAAAATAAAATAAAACAAGAGGCGTACACTATCTTAGATGTATTATAAAAAAGATAGATTAAAACACTGATATATTATAACATAGATAGATTATAACATAGATAGATTCTAATATAGATTATAACATAGATAGATTATAAATAACAGATTATAACATAGATAGATTATAACATAGACAGATTATAACTTAGATATATTATAACATAGATAGATTAAAACATAGATAGATTATAACATAGAAAGATTATAACATAGATAGATTCTAATATAGATTATAACATAGATAGATTATAAATATACATATTATAACATAGATAGATTATAACTTAGATAGATTATAACATAGATAGATTATAACATAGATAGATTATAAAATAGATAGATTATAAAAATAGATACAGGCATCGTGTGTTCACGGATCTTAACCATAGAGAGATAAAAAAGTCCAATAAAGATCAAAAGAAAAAAATATATTATAGAGGAATAGATCAAAAGATACGTATATTTAAATAGATAAACAAAGCTAGCTAAATGTTTTATAATAGAGATAGATTGATAGAAAAATAAATAGTTTGATGGAAAGATAGAGAGATAAAAAAGATAAGTAGAAAGGCTGTAGTACTATGTAGCTTTACAGATCAGTAGATAATTAGATGTAAGGGTCAAGATGACACATGATGTTAGAGATCTAAGATAGATTTATCAGGGATACAGACATTGATAATTTATATGGATGGAATGATAAATGAGTAAGATATAGGAACAAATAAAAATATAGATAGAGTGATAGATTAACAGATAGATATATGGAAACAAAGATATATCAAACCATAGATACATCTATAGACCGATGGATCGAAATATTGAAAGACGACAGATTGATAGTTTGGGAGTGCTAGAAATACAGATTGACAGACAGAAAAACAGATGCATAAATTATATATATATATATATATATATATTCTAGATAACAAACAGAAAGAGAGATGACAATATAAAAGTATAGAAAGATATAGTAATTGATTGATAGGTTAACAGATAGATAAGATAGATATTCAAATATCTTTAAAAGATTAGATCTACTTACCCCCCAAATAAAACTTTTTAAAAAGTTTCAAAAGTTGATAAACAAATCTGACAACAGCACTCCAATATTCTTTTTTTTCCCTTCCAAACTATCTAATTGACTCTTTGAAATCGTCTCGCAACGTCTGCCTCGCCTGTGACCTACTAAAACGAAACTGTGTCACAATGCAACATGCAGCTGCACGTGTGTGTAATCATGTACAAGCAACGATGATGCAATCCACTTGCACACAGCAGTTCGCACTTCTCTCGACAACATGTGGGGGCTGTGAATGGTACCTCGGCCTGTACGTATGTGTGAGTGTGTGTGTGTATGTATGTGTATGTATGTGTGTGTATGTGTATATCTATGTGTGTGTGTACTTATTTGTGTGTGTGTATCAGTGTGGCGTCATGCGTTGTCATGCTGTTAATATTTTTTTGTTGTTGTTTGTAATCGATTATAATTTTTTCTTAATCCATTTCATTCTTTGAACGGAACTGATTATTTACCAGTTTAACCTTTGTATTTATCGATTACGAATGTCTGTTTAAAGTTGAACGCCATGCAGTTCGTCTAGTTCGTTGTAGGTGCAGAGTGTAGGGGTCAGGGTTCAAAGTTCATCAGGCTGATTCATAACTGAAAGGAAAAATTATAATGGAATCGTGAGAAATTGTTGCTGTCTAAATGTATAGGCATACGCCTTAAAATTAGTTGCATAGCTTGTCCAACATTTCGTGCACCCAACCCCAACTAATATGTTTAAAGCTATCCGAACTATTCAGAACAAAGGCTGCTTGGTTTACCTTTACATTGTGGTACTAGTTCGTTAAGAAGACAAATGTATTACTATGGCTTTAATGTACGGATAAGCTGGAAATAATATACATGGTAAAACTGGACTTGGGATAGCCTACATGTGGTAGAGTATTATATATATTATATATATATATATATATTTATATACAATATACATGTAAAAGATTGTGTAAAATCTAAAGTGAACATATTATTATGATAGACTATCATAGATATCATTAAGTTATACTTCTTGACCTAGTAGCTTATAGTGCATATACACAGCGAGTTTAGTGTCAGGTGCTAGGTTATTGTGCAGATAATCAAATGTTTTTTTTTCTAAAATTCTATTCACGCCTTTTAAACCAGGAATAAGTTTGAGCCTTTCCAAGATTTCAAACCAGGACTTTTACCACAACTCCCTTCTCCGGTCCGTGTGACAGTTATTTAAAAACTTTTTCTTATAGATAGGAAATATAGGGAGAGATTTTATTTTGTACAGGGTATATTATATATTAGCTAAAGGTTGGTGTGATTGTGTGGCCTATTTAACGAAACATACGTACCGATTGGCATGATAGATTCTAAACAAAACTCGTTAATATTTATAATGTCTGAGGCGTGTTACTAGTGATGTCCGTGGACATTTGACCATGTCCAGAATGGTCCAGACGATGGAAAGATGTATTCAATAGAGATGAAAGAAAAGACATTGTTGTTTAGCTTTAGGTTCAAAGTTCAAACATAATGCTCGACCGCAACACGAAAGCAAAATTACAGTCACAAAAAAAAAAAAAAAAAAATGAAAATAAGCTCAAAATCCAAATTAGATTTTCGTGACGTATTATACTTAACATCTCACTATATTAACCTGATATTGGTCCAACATTTGACCAAGATTAAATATTGGCGGCGTATTGGGAAAATATAGTCTGCTGTAAGGGCAGTGATAACCTAAAACAGGGCTCGGCAACCTAAGGCAGAGCGATTTTCAGTGGCACGGGAAAGATCACCAAGAAGATAAGTTAATGCAAGTCAAAACAACGTACGTCAGCATAAATAAGTAATGCTGCGTGGTGAACTACAGGGGAATCACACTGGACGTCGACTGTTTTAGTTCAGGAATGTTGGTAAGCAAAACTATCATCATAATTGGACTTGCGATCTGTGATTGAATCTATTGTCTATTGTTAATTGATTCAAGAAAACATTTCCGGTATTGAATGAGGAGAACTGACTGTTGAAGCCGATGGCGACATATTTCAGTGAGTTGAACTTGCATTTACAAAGATGGGGTCGAAAAGCAATTGAAGTGTACTCTTGGACCACTGGAATGGATTTGCATTGAAACTGGACGTATTATGCCGTGAAATTAATTTTGAAACATTTAAACTATTTCCCTATTTTAAGGCCAATTAAGATAAATGAGCTTTTTCAAAGTACATCGAATATGATTGAAGTTGAAGCACTCACTCAATCACCAATGCCGAGTCTTCTTAACAAAGGCAAAACTTTCAAATTCATGAACTCATGTTTCCATACCACATCCAACCTTACTAGCTTGATCTTACTACAAACTACTTAGATCTGTATCTTTAATAGCGGAGGAATATTGGCTTTGTTTTCATTTTAAACATTGGAAAAATGGGCATCGAAATGTGACGATTTGCGGGAAAATCTGAAAAGAATAGCTGCTTAGGAAAGTCATATGTTGTCAACTGCAAGGCATTCACTCTACTTTCAGCTTTTGGTTTAATTTTACACTATTGAACATATTTTATCCAACACGAAAGCTGTTTAAGCATACCAGGACGTCACTTAAACTTGACCAATCAGAAGTGACTAAATATGTATCTGACAATGAACAATTAGTGAAGAGCATTCAATGAAAAGGCGCTCATGAATTGATACATGCTAATTGCATTCAAAATAGTTTTTATGCTCATCTCTCTTAATAAATATAATTATTTTTAAAACAAATTTGTTAGTTTTATTATTGTAATAAGAGGCTTATATAGGCCTACTAGCATAATATTTGTTGTAATTATTCATGTTTAAAAAGATAACCTCCTTAAATTGACTTTAATAATGCAGAAAATGTTTATTTACAACGTTAGTTAATTGCGTACATCTAATTACACAGTTAATAAAGAGCATAATGCTGAATTTGTATAAAGAAATAATAAATTTAAAGAAAAACTAGTTATATATATATATATTTTTAAATTACTCGTTTGGCATCACTAGCATCAAGTTAAATATTGGAGAATTCAATTAAAGGGAGATAATTAAACCGTTTTCTTTGCGTTTATATTTTTTTTAATGTTTTTGTTTTTATAAAAAAAAAACGGCTTACAATTTATATGTAGGCCTACATTTTTAAACATTGCATTAACTACCCAGTGTGTATGATTACTACGCATCTATTCCGTTTAATTGTTGATCACTGGCCTGAACGATTACATTTTAAAGTAATAATATTAAATTGGCGGAAATCTTAGTTAGGCTGAGATTAAAATATAAAGAATTAAAAGCTATTACTAGAATTATATATTGACAAATAAATTCCTATGTTGATACAGTAACCATCAATGTGTAAGTTGAGAAATGAAATTGTGTATTAGCTGTGAATGGATTTTAAGAGAAGATGATAATAACAACCAGGTAAATTTTTTATTAAAAATAAAACGCTTTTATGATTTTCTCTATAATGCTCCTTTTTTTGGTCTTGCTACAGCACTAAATAAATTGTCTTAAAAAAAAAATTATGGTTAAGCAGTTTGACTTTCACGCTGTTGGCACGCTAAATGATTTAGAAATCCTAGTTTGCCACACTATAAGCAAATGGTTGCCGACCCCTGGCCTATAACAGTATAATTTGCCCCAAGCTGTCATTTTATGATATTGAAATCCCTGTATCAGCTACAGTCTTCGTGTATGGAAGTCAAGGTGTCAATCTATGTAGACATTCAAATCTCTAATATCTTACATAAAGAAAAATTATAAATATAAAGACTATAGAGCATACACGTGGGTCACAAATGAAATGTTTAAAAATAACCGGGACATGGAACAAGAAAGTTTGAATAACACTGACCTAGATATGCATCTCATCTTGGCTCAGTGCTATCAACGACGCAATATATTCCCCTCACCGCTCACACCCACCCCTCCCCCTGCTACCTTATATACCCTGGCACCTGACGAGGCACTGCTTCTCCGCAGTGCCACCAGGAATGTTTTAATAAGGTCTTTAATTTCCAGGCATTGAATCCTGCAGGTTCATAACTCTACAGAGTCTTGGCCTTGACCTTGACCTAGATGAAACAATTCTTTTTCTCCCCCCCCCCCCCCTTACAACCCTCACCCCTCCGACTCAATTCCAAGGGCTAATTCTGTCCCTTTGTTTACATTTAAAATCATAACAAAAAAAAAACCGCATTGTTTCAAAAACGATTATTAACAGCAAAACTCTACCATAGAATTATATCTTCACTTTCTTTCCCCTTAGAAATCAACAGCCAAAAAATAATAATAACAAAAAATGAAACAACAAACACAATGATTAGCCTACATTACGGACGCAATGAAAAAAAAGTTACAACTGCAATGATCTGGAATCACCAAAGAAAATTATCATTAGCCAATCCCACCTCGTGAAGCTTCAAGTTTTTTTGTGTGAGTTATATTCCCCCCTCCCCCCCCTCCATCCCCTTTCTCGCCCTCTCTCTCTGTCTGTGCATTATACTGGTTGCCCATCCCTTAGTCGCGCCTATGTTATTTCTTGTCTCCTTGATTTCTTGTGAGTGCTAAAGTGCACAGAAGTGAAACGTTACAGCACCAAAATACCATGTGCTTTATAGTGCTTTCAAGCCAAATGTTACAACACTTATATAAACAAACTTTTTTTTTGTTGCATCTTCTTGTGCAGGTATTTTGAAACTTTTGTAGCGCTTCGTTGTAGATTCTTGATCGATGGCATTCAAACTGACTCCAGGTACAGATTTAGTTCTTATTTCTTTAGATGTCTTCCGTAAATACAATTTTTTAACGAATAAAAAAACTGGTGCTACTTACTCTGGTTGTTTTCTATTTCTACACAACTTCTTAACAAAAGAGGAGATAGATAGCTTTGGGGGATCGACTGAGAAAGTTGAGAGTGTGAATAAGAAATATGAACGAGATGGACTGAGAAAGTTGAGAGTGTGAATAAGAAATATGAACGAGATGGACTGAGAAAGTTGAGAGTGTGAATAAGAAATATGAAAAAGATGGAGTGAATGCGTTGTCTGTCTAGGAACATGTTCAATATAATAATATAAAAACAACAATCCACTCCATGTATGTTCAAAGAATAATTTAATGCTTGACAATATTAACATTCAACTTCACTGGTAGCTAAGCAAAAATCAACAACAGCCCTAATGTTGCACTAGTACGTACTTATATAGATTTTCGTGCAGAAAGTACCAGAAATGGAATTTCCCGAAACTTTCCGACTGCAAAAGAAATTGCTTACTAGAAACTCGTAGAGATTACGAGAAAGCATTTGGTGTATTACGTCATAATAAACAGCTAGCTAAACACTTACTATCTACACCATAGGTGCTCAACCTTTTTCGGTTCACCGCCCCCTTTTACAATTTTTTTCCGCTCACCGCCCCCCCTTAACCTTTATTTTAGCGTCCATTCCCCCCACCCCTCTGGAAGTTAAAAGGTCAATATTGTTTCCGCAATTTTTCTTAGGCCGACCAGATTTGTGTGCTTATTTTTATCTTAAAAAAAAAAACACACGAAAAGTAAATATATTGTAGGAATTATAGATCAAAAATTACCTAAACAAGAGGCTTAAAAAATCAATACCGGTATTAATGTGAATCGTTTGCCTGGTGTGTTGCTAGTAGTTTGTCTATATTTGTTTCAATTTTGGTTGCAAAATACTTAGGTCTCCACGATTCACTATTTGCATTTCTTTTTCTTTTTTTGACAACCCAATGGTATTAGCATAAAATCCACTTTCCACAAAAGAGGGTGATAAGAATGCAATACTAAACTTGTTGTCAAAACTCACAAACCTAGAGAAACTGATTAATTTTCTCCCAAAGAATCGCATTTGCTTTTCAAAAACTCGAGCACCGAATCCAAGTCTCACACATTTTATTTAAACGGTCATCTTCTGCTAACCAACCTCTGTGTCTCTGTGTGCAGTAGCCATCGCTTGTAGTCCTCGTCAATGAACAATATTTATTTTGCAACATAGTACATAAGTACAATAAAGGCATAGATCTAGTTAAAGACATAACAAGAAAATTATAAAATTGGCAAACAATAAAAAATTATATCGAGACAATCACAGTACTACATATATCAATAATAATAATGTAATCTAAATGAGGGGTCGGCAACCAAAGGCACGCGTGCCAAACTTGGCATGCACGTCGATTTTGAATGACACGCGAGAGACCTCCACGAGGTGTTTTTTATTGATAAAAACAACAACAACATTTTCCGGTTCTGAATGACAGTTGAGCCGATGTTTCTGAATGAGGAAAACTGACTGTTGAGCCGATGTTTCTAATTGAGGAAATATGACTGCTGAAGCAAATGTTTCTGACGCATTGCAGTGAGTGGAACTTGCTTTAACATTTGCAATGGAATGGATATGCATTGAAATTGGACATATCTTGCCCTAAAACAATTTCAAAACACTTAACTACATGTACATCCCTATGTTAAAGAATATATTAAGATATATAGTTGTGCTTTTTCAGAAGTACATCGAAGCACTCAAAGCGGAACTTTTATGTATGTTTTTAAACATTACATTAACTACTCAGTTTGTATGATTACTACGCATCTATTGTGCGTAACGATATCGGCTACTTGAAACAACGATTTAAAACACATTAAAAGACATCTCAGTAAAACTGAGACAAAAATATCATTAATAATAGCACCTAAAGACATCACTCTTTATAACTGGATGAGTCAACGCTACCAGACAATCAAGCTTTATTTTTAGCTTACGATTATTTGAGTACCGGGATTGGTTGGCGCGGGGATAGAACCCGCCACGTGTCCGTTGACAGTCAGATGAACTAACCACAGGACCAGCCGGCCGCACACCATACCATTCTAGTACTGACCCCTACTTCTTCGAAAAGTCCATGCGATTCCTATTTCTTATTAGTTTAATAATATGTAGGTCTACGGTTGGGGGATATCACATATTTAGCAGCACCAGCGTTTACATCACATTTTATCAAAAAAATAATCGATTCAAAGAGCTGAAGTATTCAGATTATATCAGGTATGTGTCTACCGCCTACTTGCCCTTCACCGCTCCCCCAATCGCCCCCTTGAACGTCAGCGCCCCCCCTAAAGCTTCTCACCGCCCCCCCGGGGGGCAATAACGCCCTCGTTGAGAACCTATGCTCTACAGACTCTATACCATTAACATCTAATTTAGAAATGCAACTCCATAACAATCTATTATAATACTCCCACCAAGACTACAAGGTAAAAACACTTTTCTTTTTCCAAACACGCCAGAGCAAACGCATTAAATATAAATTTACCAAGGGGTATCCGGGCATAGAATGGGTTGTTTGAACAAATCAGGAAAACCAACATAATACCCTAATAAAAATGCAAGACTATAGTGTTACGTACTCCTGCAATATTATATATGTGGCTGTTGCCTAGATGTAGGCCTTAATATTCCGAGAGTTATCTGTTTGTATATTGCCTTGATTATTTGATTTATTAGGGCCTTATTTTAATGTTCATTCAATGTAACACTTTTAATTTCAATTGAGATCAACACCAACTGCACAATAATTGTAGTTTATTTTAATTTGATAATACTTGAAACACATTGATTATAAATGTAAAGAAAAACACAAGTCCAAAAACAGTTGTGATAAACACTATGTACAGTTAACGTAACTAGAAAACTAGAACAAACTGAAAAACTGAGAAACTAAACTCAACTGAAGTCTGAAGGGAGAAACATGGCTTTTTTAAAGTCTATCTTCTCATTATCCAGAAGTACTCATTAGTTAGGGTACAGCCAATTGTAACTAGGGGAAAAACTTCCACTCCCAAAAACACAGACACAAGTCTGGTTAGAAAGTCGTTTAATTAATGGAACAACAGAGTCAATTCCTCTTTGTTCGAAACTAGGTGGACAGGGCGAGGTCAGGGTGTAGCTTGAAAATACAAACATTAATATTACTTAATTACAGTACATTGATTAAACTTCCAACAAAATAACAATCATGCCAGACCTCATGGTGCCCTCAAACCTTAGCAATAGACATTAAGGCGTTATTGGATACACTTCCAATAAAAGTATCTACGCATGTGTGTGAGCGTATATGTGTTTTTCTTCAAGGAAAGATGCGGAATAGGAGGAGAGAGGTAATTGTAAAAGGAGTGTAGGTGGGGGCAATTGTAGTTACGATTGCAATTCAGTGTCATAACTTGTAGATGCCAGGCCAAGTAATTTAACCACCCTAGTTGAAGAGTTGTAAATGTTTTGTAAATGATAGTGGAAATGAAGAGGAGGGGGTTAATTATCTCGGCTAACACTCCTTCTTTAGAAAAGCGACACGAGGTCAAGTGTCAAATTAAACTCAGCTAGAACGGTGACATATATTTATCTAGTTCAACCAAACGATGCACTATGTCTAATGATGCACTATGTCTAACGATGCACTATCTCTAACGATAGAATTCTACAGCGTTACATATAATGCACTAATATAACAATAGAGTTAAGCTTAGAATGTAGACCATCACCATCTGTGGGGCAGAAGGAGTTTTTATAACATTAAACACAACACAATTCACTGATCATTCAATTACAGTCACGGAGAATGCAGAAATAGATGAAGCTGTTAAGGATGTTAAGGCTTATAACGATGCTGGTAAACCGATAATATTATTAATATTGTTGTATTTAACCCTAAGCTTACATCTATTAATGAGTAGATTATACGAAGTATATCACATCTTCATTCAATAACACCGTCACGAGTATTACAAAACCTCATAGAGAACAAGTAATGACACTGCTCTTGAGATTCGTGATTCAAAAGGACTCTGATTTATGGCGTCTGTGATTTAGTGATTCCTAAAAGGGAGTAAAATGGTTATTTAGTAGTAGTAAAATTGCCCAAAATTGTTTAAAAAGAATCATGTTGAAGTGAAATTGTCCAATCGTTAAAAAGAATCATGTTGAAGCAAAATTGCCCAATTGTTTAAAAAGAATCATGTTGAAGTAAAATTGCCCAATTGTTTAAAAAGAATCATGTTGAAGTAAACTTGCCTAATTGGTTAAAAAGAATCATGTTGCAGTAAAATTGCCCAATTGTTTAAAAAGAATCATGTTAAGTAAAATTGCCCAATTGTATAAAAAGAATCATGTTGAAGTAAAATTGTCCAATTGTTTAAAAAGAATCATGTTAAGTAAAATTGCCCAATTGTATAAAAAGAATCATGTTAAGTAAAATTGCCTAATTGTATAAAAAGAATCATGTTAAGTAAAATTGCCTAATTGTTTAAAAAGAATCACGTTGAAGTAAAATTGGCCAATTGTTTAAAAAGAATCATGTTGAAGTAAAATTGTCCAATCGTTAAAAAAAATCATGTTGAAGTAAAATTGTCCAATCGTTAAAAAGAATCATGTTGCAGTAAAATTGTCCAATCGTTAAAAAGAATCATGTTGAAGTAAAATTGTCCAATCGTTAAAAAGAATCATGTTGCAGTAAAATTGTCCAATCGTTAAAAAGAATCATGTTGAAGTAAAATTGTCCAATCGTTAAAAAGAATCATGTTGCAGTAAAATTGTCCAATCGTTAAAATGAATCATGTTGAAGTAAAATTGCCCAATTGTTAAAAAAGAATCATGTTGAAGTAAAATTGCCCAATCGTTAAGCGTGCCATTTTTGTCCAATTTGCTTTTCATGCAGATCCCCCCTCACTCAATCTAATATTATCCTTATATTTCAGAGCAGTCTATCTAACACTTAGGCCTACATACATATACACAGTGCTAACTTCCTGTCGGAATCATGAATTATGTAGTCGATACGTTTCATTGCTTGAATGTTGTTAAAAGTCCAACAATGGACATACTTAGCATATCTTAAGGGGGAAGGCTGTGTTTCCTGACTACTGACGAACATATTCTTTCTCACCCCCACCGTCACTCTCACCACCCCCCTACCTCTCTAACCAACCTTTCAACCGTTAGGTGTGCCCAACAGGTTCTATGACCTTTTTGTAACTGTCTCGTACATCCGGTTTGTAACTTTTTATGAAAAGGGTGGATTCCAGTCTGGACTGGATCCCCTCCTGACCCCACCTCAGTTTGTGAATGAAAATGTAATTTCGATAGTCCCACCACTGTACGCTTTTGTGTACATAAGGCTTATTGACACAGTCTTGTGTCTACACTTAGTTGTACTCGGTAACCTAGACAGTAAGATAGTTCTTCCTTCATTGTAACATTCTGTGAATGAGTTTGGATTGTTATGTAGTAAATCTTACTGAATGAATTTTGATTGATTTTTACGACACACACAAATCTCTTATAGTCTAATTCCACAAGCTGAATTGCCCGGCGTTGCTCGGGAGAAAATAAAACAGGCCAGTATACGCTACAGATAAAAAATTTATAAACTAAAATGAACAGAAAGCTATAAATCTAATAATTTTTTTTAACTCAAGACTTTTTTAGGAAAGTAATTTAAAATAAATATTGTAATCGGGTAAAAATTGGCAAGTCTTTTTATTTAACTAAAATCTAAATTGTTCGGTGCTGCTCGTAGATTTACAATCTTTTTTAAAAAAAGTAACCACTTAGCTAGCAAAGACACATGTCCAAAGTGAAATCGCAAAAGTATAATATGAGATAATAAGGTCGCGTGCCTTTAAATTAAGTAATATGAATGGTTGGACACACACACACAGTTTTATATATATATATATATATATATATATATATATATATATATATATATATATATATATATATATATATATATATTGTAAATTTTTTAGAAATGTAAACAATGCAATAAAACAAAAAAGCTTAAAGGAACAGTCTTGGACACAAGAAACCTGTCAGACCACGGTTTCATCCTGCATGCAAATTGTCATGATTGGGTGTCTAACTGTATTCACCCTTTCAAGTCTCCCATTTAGATGTTGGAATTGAATGAAAAAAAAAAAGCTTTTCAAGTGTTGAACTAAATACTACACTAAAACTTAAGACTTTTTTTTTATAGTATATAGGTCTAGTTTGATACTACATGGTCTGCATGATTTGTTGACACACAGATAGGCTGTGTCAATGATTTATTTCTACAGTTGGTATTCAATTTAAATGTAGTTTCCTCAGTTTTCTTTACCGTTATATATTTAGATTCTTACGTAGAATATTTTACTTGTAACGTAGTATATTTGAAGTGTACCGTAGTATACCTTACTAGTACCGTTGTATGTTTGACTTACACCGTAGTCTATTTAAATTGTACCGTAGAATATTTGTAGTGTACCGTAGTATATTGACTTGTTCCGGATATATTTGACGTTTATCTGTAGTATATTTGACTTGTTCCGTAGTATACTTGACTTGTTCCGTAGTATACTTGACTGGATCCGTAGTATACTTGACTGGTTCCGTAGTATATTGACTTGTTCCGTAGTATATTTGACTTGTTCCGTAGTATATTTGACTTGTTCCGTAGTATGCTTGACTGGTTCCGTAGTATACTTGACTGGTTCCGTAGTATATTTGACTTGTGCCGTAGTATATTTGACTTGTTGCGTAGTATACTTGACTGGTTCCGTAGTATATTTGACTTGTTCCGTAGTATATATGACCTGTTTCGTACTATATTTAAGGGGGTTGCTGCATGATTAAGCTATATCATGTATTTACAGGTTAAATACTATAATGTTTCACCCCCATATTGTATTAGGATAGAGTAAAAAAAATATCTTGTATTTATAATGATGTGAGCATTGGTTACCATGGCAATGGCGGCCATCTTGAAAATAAACATATATTTTTTAAATCTTAAAATTATCTAAACTAAGATGAATTTATGAAAGTTTTAAATATATATTTGTTGTATGATAGTTTCTGTGGCTAGCTGGCTAGTTTTGGTTGTTTTTATTTAAACAATTATGAAATTATGATTTTTTTCATTTTGGTCTATATAAATTGCGGAAAAATTTTTTTTATAACTCATAAATAATATTCATAAAAAAATAGCGAAAGAGACTAATGTAACAGTAACTAGCTAGCTAGCTGCAATATATATCCATGCATCATCCTTATAAGTTTAATTAATATATCTCAAAGGACTTTAAAAATTTTAAGATTTTAATGACCAAAATACCACAAAAACAACATTTAGAGAAAAATGACTTTGAAAAAAATATTTACTTTTTTTTTAAATTTATTTACACTAGACTACACCACAAACATATATTTCTTCAACAATGACATATACATAAACAGAAAAACAACATTAAACATTTAATTGTCCAGGTTTGTACGTTGTACCTTCCATTGATTTTTTACGGCGTTCTGCTTCTACCTGTCTTTTTTTCAAATTTTTGCGTTTCCACTTGGACAAACCCTTAGATTTTTTGGTAGCCGACTTAATCTTTAGCTCCTGTTGCCTTTTGGCAAAGTCATTATTAAGGACAGTCCACTTCAGATTCAAACAACCAAAAGCAGCCCTTATACCAGCAGGTCCACAGTTAAAATTTAACACAGCCAGATGAGTAGCAGTTTCCACTGTTTCATATGATGCATGTTCTATTTTGGGACATCTTCTCCAAATTGTGGAGTGGAAACTTTCATTAGCATTTTGTGTGCCCATCTTGGCACACCTAATCAACAGGTCTGGTTCTGTCAGCCTTTTCACAATTGGAAAAATAAGTTTACCCACATCTGAAGTAAAAGTAGGCGTATGCTTCCGCGGAGGACGATTACAAGCTTTGGCCCTTTTAAAATGGCACCAAGAGGTTTCACCATCTGGACACAAACGATGATTAGGCTCTCTATCAGTACTGAGCATATGAAAAAAAGAAGCCATTACTGCCATTTTCATTCTGTTCACATCTGGCGCATGCTCACGAAGATTGCTAGCATATAAATTAGTTATCTTTTCTATATCTGGTTGTGTCAGCTTATAGTTTAATTCCTTTTTGTTTGCCGATTTTAATGTTTCTAGGGCATTAAACATTCTTTTAGCAATGTGGTTGATGCAGTCCTCTTTGATAATGTTAATGTCATATCCTGAATGTTTTATTGCAGCCGCATGTGACTTTGAATCTCCATCACTCAGAATAGTTCCATATACAAGACCTCTGCTAAGAACACTACGTGAAAAAATAAGAGCCGCAGACTGTGGTTCCATTGCATTGGCAGAACCATCAAAATTTTTTTGACATTTACTTTTGTGTGAAGCTTGCCACTGCATATACTGTTGTGAGTCTGGCTTTGGGGAGGATAAACATCCTTTACACAAATTAGATAGCACTTGAGTATCTAAAATGAGCCCAGTGTGAAATTCGATTACCGTTCCAACACCAGTATGCGACGAGTGACCACGCTTGTGCCATGTACCATCAAACGACACAGTGATAACTGGGCAATTAGAAGAGCTAGCCCTTTCATCCGGTTGGACTTTTGCTCTTTCACAAACAACAGCAGCTGCATTTTTCATACAGTCCTCAGATGCATTGATTACAGCGGCACGAACCATTTTCCCAAGTCTTGCAAATGTATTTCTGTGTAAATATTTTGGGAATGACATGAGACCACAGAAGTTGAAAAATTTAGAGTGGGTTATACCACATTCTTTTAAAACTAGAACACTCCTGATGTTGATGTCTAGGATCCCTTTTTTGTTTTGCACTGGTGGTGAAGTCCAATTAGACCAAACCCGTTTTTCGCAATGAGCACAGAAAAGTACGATATGTTCACCTAGGCCTATCTTCTTTGTAGTTTGTATGGACAGCTTGTTGTTGGAACATTCAGGGCAAGATGCCAGTGAAGCCAATGATGATAAAAACATTGAGCTAACGATGCTGTATTGTAGGTCACTGTCAGCCGGGTTTGTGAGGTTGATTGATGAAGATGCCACCTTTCTTTCAGCAACAGAGGTTTTGAGTACCTGGTGATCCTCTGCTTCAACTGGTACACTTTCTTCCACAACAGTAGCAGGCATTGAGCTAAAAAAAAATGAAATAAAATATATTAGCTCTATTTTATAAGTTCTTTTTGTTTTATTTCACTGATAAACTTACAGATCTTCCTTCTAGATAAAAGATTATTATGTCATAGACCCGGAAACCACTGTAGGGCAGCAGGTATTGGTTGAGGGTAAGGGTAGAACCTGGACCATTTTGTTGACATTCCGGTGTAGGCCAACTAATCGCAAGACCAGCCTGCCTCATTTTAATATGCAGTGAAGAAAATAAAACAACTATCGACAATAACCCATATAAGATAGCCATATAGTATATAGCTGATATAGCCTAATGATTAAATTATTAATATTGTTAAAAATACTATTTTGTTCATGAGCCCTCAGATTACTAGGATACTAAATTAATTGCATGTTCATATATAAAGGGCCTACGTGTAGGCTAGGTCTTTAAATTCTGAGTTCTGAGGAAATAATGGAATAAAAAGCCTTTTAACTTTTACTAAGTTTTACTTTAGCCTACATTTAGGTAAGGCATTGTCTCACTGACGCCAGCCTCTAGAATTATGACACGAGTCATTGGTAGGCCTATATATTTTGCTTATATAATAATATAATTATATTTATTATAATAATCTTTTAGTTAGGTATTAGACTTATCAGAATAGTATCTGATTCGTATCATTAGGATTAGCCTAGCCTATGCCTAGGCATTTAGGTTTAGGTCAGTTTAGGACCACGTTGCATTTTTATCTTTGTAAAAAATTTGCTTAGATAAAGTCTAAAGCATAAGCCTAAGTCAAGACTGAAAGGTGACAAATAAAATTCATAGCTTACCTTTCTACTATTGTAGTATTGCTCACTGCATGGCGACCTCTTAATTTGCAGTATCTTTTTTTTTTTCCAAATGTAAATCTTTTTTTGGGCATTTTACAATATGTATGTGAGAAATGAAAGAGTCTACGGATACAGGAAAAGCTATGTAAATAGTCTCAGCACGCATGCGCAAAACCATGAGAAACTAAACTTTTCTTCAATAAGATTTCGTAAAACCACTTATAAGTGTCAGTGCTAAAACGATAAAAATAAACTAACCAATGAAAATGCCGCTTTTATAAAATGTGTGTTCCAATTTTAGAAAGACTGCTAATAACTTATTTTTAGAATTTCTACGTCATCAAAATAATCGAATACAGCTTAGAAAGACCTTTATTTTGATGTACCATGTCAATAGACTTTGCAAACGTTGCTAAGCAATTCAATGCCTCAAAGATTATCAAATTAGACATCACAACACCTTTTTTACTCCACACATGCACTGAACAAACATGAAAACAAGTATAATAAACATTATTTCAAAGACAATATGTATTGTAATCGTATTCTTCAAATGTTTATCGAACTAAATACAAGGTAAAAAAAAATACGATTTCTTAAAGGAAATTAATGAATTTCATGCAGCAAGCCCCTTAACTGGTTCCGTAGTCTAGTATATTTGACTTGTACCCGTGTTATATTTTGACAAAATTCATGTTTATATTTCTTTTTCATGCTATTTTTTAAGAAAAAAATAATTCTGTATAAGTTTTAACACCTACTTAAAGTACAATGTAATTTGAAATAAGCATGTTTTGATTTGAAAGTTTTTCTTAATACAAAGATGTTAAAGTTAGGATCTATAGAAAGCGCGCTTTTAAACGCACCAACTATCTTGTATGATGTGTTAAAAGCATAAATGCATGCGAGGTACATCAGAACGCACACACATACATACATATTTATAGATATACTACAATAATCTTGACAAGGTCCATGACTAGTATTACAAGGCAATTTATTCACCATAATAAATCATGGATGAGACCTTCTATTTATATCACACAAGTATAATTATAATTTATAATGTTATTACGGCTAGAGCCCCCATTCAATTTATGAATATGATAGTTATAGTATTGTTATTGTTAGTGTGAGTATCCTTGTATTAGTGAAGATCTTATTATATCATTCTGAAGTTTATTTGTAGTTGTCTAGAGTATTCCTGGTTCTTATAATCCCCTGGCAATTCACATAGCGTAGTTTTAGAGTTTTCAGTTGATTTACTTCATGTATAATTATTTATGTGGCTCATATTATACAGCAAGAACCTCGATGTCGAGTGGTAGTGTAGATTATTAATATAGTTGAATAAATATTACACATACACACATGTAGATAACTTTGATATATTGACGTTAACCAAGTTGTGTAGAAAGCAACGATAAATTTGGTTTAATTTACAACATCAATCCAGTAGGAATCCAAATAATATTATATACACAATCAAGAAATACACATATTCCAATTAGTAATGAATATCCTCAATGAACATATAGCATTGTAGTTAATAGTAGAATAATGAATTTTCCATAATACAACTTAAATAGAAACGATACTCAGAGCGGAGAATATTTGATGTTACTAGATCGAATGTACGCCAAGAACTAAACTAAAAGTGTCGAATCGCGTAGAAATATATTATGGGTCAATCGTTGGAAAAATCCAGCCAGCCTAGTGACACGAGAATTTTAATCAAGCCTGCGTGCTGACTGCGTGATCAGATTGTTTTTTATTAAGAACAAGCAATAATGCTCTAACAAAATAAGGAGAGACTGGATGGCCTTGACACGCTGTAGGTGCGTGGGCAGTTCATGTTTTTATCGAGGTTAATAAAAAAACAATAATGCTCAAATTAGGTTAGGAAAAACCCGGGGAAAACCGTGAGCTGAGAAATATTTTATATCGTTTAAACGCAATTCGCTTAAATGATTTAGTTGGTTTATTAACATTACAATGTAGGGAATTTACGTTTCGTAACAGTCGCCCATACCAAAAGGAAAAGAACATTGCATACTAAACAATAGAAGTGTGCAATTTCTTTTAGAACCGCCTGCACTTAACTTTAGTTCTAAACAATATACAAAAAAAAAA
The DNA here is from genome assembly GCA_949126835.1 of Anisus vortex. Classification (NCBI taxonomy): domain Eukaryota; kingdom Metazoa; phylum Mollusca; class Gastropoda; family Planorbidae; genus Anisus; species Anisus vortex. The sequence goes on from OX421494.1 coordinate 33,802,962, forward strand.
AACTGACTCCACCTGGGTAGTCCGTTAAATAAGACAAGTAAGGGAAATGATTTATTCTATTAAACCCTCATCATATAGGATCTCAAGTTATCCTTAGACCATAACACATGTTCGCGCTATTCTAAAAATTATACTCTCTGAGATATCATTCCTTATAAACATCATCATCTTATTTATAAGGTAAAAATCAACATAACTAATGTTATCATATTAAACAATTCAATCATTAATTAATTCAACTTAAATGAAATTAATATTTAAATAAACTTAAGAGTAAGAATTTAATCTTAAGTGTGTAAGCATGTGAAGTGTATGCACATTAATCTATTTTGGATTTTACATAATCGCAACTATAGTTTGATTGTTTCAAAATAAGGATGTACATTTCTGTTCATTCATTATCTTACTAATAAAGAAAAATTATGTTCATAAATCCATAATATTTATAAGTAACTTATTAGGTTCTTTCTTTTTCCTACAACAATAATAATATTTGTTTTAGCAAATGGAAATATTCATGGCATAGAATAAGGCATAAGATATTGCATAAAATAATCACAACATATTCATATATTCATGCATTTATATTTTAAATGATCCAATTCTCTTAGTTAGGATTATCAGAATATATACATGAAGTTATCTATTTCCTTATACATTTGTTACATGCGCGATAGGGTGTTCGCGACGATGTGATCTTTTACCAATACGTAAGTTATTCTTAAGTTGTATGGTATTAACCCTATAAGGATGTTGTTTGACAGGTTTAACCTTATCATCTTTAAAAACTACATCATGGGTAACCAAAGTTGTTTTGTTAGGAACATCACTAAACAAATTTACATGATCATAGATTAAACCCTTGATAGAAGTCTGTTCACCTGAGTCTAGATGTGCCAGTTTATCATTGAGGTTTTTAAGTGCTTTAGTGTTTTGAAGTTTACTTTCTATGATTGTCTTTTTAAATTTAGGCGGGGGTGTTTCAACAGTTTTGATAGCACTCACTGGCCTAATGTCGGTTTGTTCTTCCCTAACAACATAAGGTTTTAGCATGTTTATATGGCACAGTCTCTGTGTTTTCCTTCTATCAGAGGTTTTTACAAGGTATGTTACATCACTGATTTTATCTAAAACCTGATATGGTCCTGTATATTTTGCACTCAGGGGTTGTCCAGACAATTGGGTCAACATGAGGACTTTATCACCAGGATGGAAACATCGGGATCTGGCCTTGACATCATAGTACCCTTTCATTCTTTTCTGAGCCTGCAAAAGATTATCTTTAACATGATTAAAAGCATGATAGATTCTATTGCTAAATTGTTCCACATAAGCTACAAGTCCAGTCTCTTCATCAGAATTTAACAAGGTTTCCTGCAACAGTTTTAGAGGTCCTCGAACTGAATGTCCAAACACTAACTCGAACGGACTGAATCCAAGAGATTCCTGCACAGTTTCTCTAGTCGCGAAAAGAGCGAATGGAATACCGCGATCCCAGTCTTCAGTGTTCTCAAAACAGTATGTGCGGAGCATGGTTTTCAGAGTCTGATGATATCTTTCTAGGGCACCTTGGCTTTGCGGATGGTACGCAGTTGAAGTTGCATGTTGGATGCCTAGTTTCTTTAAGACCTGGTTAAACAGCTTTGATGTAAAGTTAGATCCTTGGTCTGACTGTATAGTCTTTGGAAGACCGTATCTTGAACAAAATGCAATCAGTGCGTCAGATATCTTATCTGCGTTAATGGTGCGTAGCGGAATAGCTTCAGGATATCTCGTGGCAGTGCACATTATAGTGAATAAGTACTGGTGTCCTGTCTTTGTTTTAGGCAAAGGACCTACACAGTCTATTAGCAAGTGGCTAAATGGTTCTGCAAAGGCAGGTATTGGCTTTAGAGGTGCTACCGGTATAGTCTGGTTAGGTTTACCAACTATCTGGCATGTATTGCATGACTTGCAGTATTTTGTGACGTCACGATGTAGTCCAGGCCAATAGAAGTACGGAAGAATTCGACGGTAAGTCTTGTTCACTTCTAGATGACCAGCATATGGTGTGTCATGAGCCATGTGTAAGATGTCATTACGATATATGGCTGGTACCACAATCTGACTTCCTTCTCTGCAATTGTCATTATCACATTTCACATCTCTCCATTTTTGCATTAATATTCCCTCCTTCAGAAAAAATCCATTTCCTTTAGTTTCTGCCTCCTGTTCAGTTATCACCTTTTTCTTCAGGTGTTTAATTCCTGAATCTCTATTCTGTTCTAATAGGAGTAATTGTCGAGGTGACAAATTACTTTCAGTAGTCTTGACTGAGGGACCACTCAAGATGTCAGCCAGGAAAGTTGCCTGTAGGTCAATTTCTGGTTCTATTTTTTACTTTGACATGGTTTCGACAGACTTTTGTTGTTGGGCCATACCTCTCGTGACGATGCATATAGGTTTGATAAAGCTCTCACTTTTATTGAGGTATGGTTTTTTCTTGGATATGGAATGCACCACATCTCCAGCAATATCATTTCCCAGTATTAAAGAAACGCCTTTAAACGGAAGTGATTTGTATACACCCACAACTACATTTCCAGTGAAGTACGCACTCTTCAGCTGTATTTGATGCAAAGGAACTTGTACATTTTTCCTTGATACACCTTGAATAGTAAGATCCTGTCCTGTATATGTCGATTTTGACGTAGGAACAGTATTCTCTAAAAGTAGTGAAACCTCAGCCCCTGTATCACGGAGTATTCTGATGTTCTTTTCACTAGTGACACCATTTATTATGGATGACACGGTACCTTCTTCAATGAATGGTAAACAATTGCTTGGTATCTCAGTATCGATGAGATCTGTATCCAAGTTATTTTTGTAAGAGGTATGTTTAGTACTCATGGTGGTTCTATCTGATATAGACTCCTTGGAGCTCAGATTAGAATTAGAATTATTGAAAACCATTGTCTCTATTTCAGGAACTATTTCTGGTTTCAAGTTTCCAAGATACGTGTGTTTTGTCAGGTTATCTGCATTAGCACTAGGTATCTCTGTTTGAGTTCTAATATCCTTCTTTACATTTTCATAAGTTCTTTGTTTTGGCATTGCTACATACGATAAGACAACATTCTTTTTATTCGGGTTCCCATTCAATATCCAGCACTTTTCCTTAGTATGTCCAATTCGTTTACAATGGCTACAGGTTGGCTTGGAATTTGTTGGACCTTCATTGCTCTGCTGATGTCTCTTTGATTGATAGGATTCATTTGGATTTATGGTTTTCTTTTCTACCTTCATATCTCGATTCTGGAATTTTGATTTATCAACTGTTGTAAATTTATTGCTGGAATGGATAATAACATATTCGTCTGCCATTACTGCTGCTGTTTCTACTTGTTCTACACCTTTGTCTGCTAAATGTATTCTTACATCACCTCTGATGTTATTGTTAAAGTCTTCCATTAGCATAAGATTAGCTAATTTATCAAAGTCTTTGTTTACACCTTTGGATCGAATCCATCTTTCAAAATATTTCTTTTTCTGTCTTAGAAAATCAACATGGGATTGTTCCTGTTCTTTCTTAGACTCGCGAAAAACTTTTCTATATTTTTCAGGTGTTAATGTATAACTTAGCAGTACTCTATTCTTGATCAGTTCATAATCATACAATTCCTCTTCAGTAAGACTTAATACAACATCAAGTGCCTTTCCTTTGTTCAGAGCTGAGCGTAGAAGTATAGCTTTCTTGCCCTCGGGAAATTGATAGTCTCTAGCGTTTCTCTCGAAAATCATGAAGAACTCTTCCACCGAATTATCTTCAAAAACTGGAATATGTTTCTTAAACTTATACAGTTCTGCATCTGCTTCAGAGCTTGCATTCGAATGATTTGACGTACGAGACCTTGCTATCTCAATTCTTTCTTGGCTTGCTATTTTCTCTCTTGCTATTTCTCTTTCCATCTCAATTCTCTGGCTTTCTCTCTCTCTTTCCATCTCAATTCTCTTGTTTTCTCTTTCTCTTTCCATCTCTAATTCCATCTTTCTTAACTCAAGTTTAAATTTCAATTCTTCACTTAAGTCACCAGTTGTATGCTTTACTCTTTGTTTTATAGGAAAAGGTAATTCATCATCTGATTCATCATTAATGTTATCATTAGCAGTAGTTTCTTCAATAATTAGTGTACCTTGTTTTCTTAAACACTCAGTTACCTCTTGAAGTAATTTAGTTTTTGATGGCCTAGTTTCTGTGATAGAAATGCCCAATGATTTAGCCAATTCTTTTAATTGTATCATTGACATTTTATTAAGCTGTTCTGAGGTTAGATCAAATATCTCTGGATCCACTGTAAGATTATTTGTGACTTCCATTTTATATATTAAAAGTTACTATAAATCTTGTTAATAATACAATAAAGAGTCCAACTTACTTTCTGTCCTTTGAATAATTCACTACACCACACAGTTCAGATTTTTCACAACAAGGTCATAAAAATAATACTTTCTTAGAGTTACTTTGTTCGATAAGGTAATACACCAGATAATTTTCCAGGCTGAATAGTTAAGTTTTCCAATTCTCAATAGCAATGTTCAATTCAATCACAATCTTTAGTAAATTGTATATTGTTCATATTTTCCAACACAATCCATCCAAGTTACGAGTATGTATTACGGCAGTTGTAAATAGTTTGTGTAAATAGTATAACGATTCTTGAAGTTGAAGTAAATCCTCTAAACGTTTGTTAGTAAATCACTGACGAGCAAAACCCATTTTATTACAAGGCAATTTATTCACCATAATAAATCATGGATGAGACCTTCTATTTATATCACACAAGTATAATTATAATTTATAATGTTATTACGGCTAGAGCCCCCATTCAATTTATGAAAATGATAGTTATAGTATTGTTATTGTTAGTGTGAGTATCCTTGTATTAGTGAAGATCTTATTATATCATTCTGAAGTTTATTTGTAGTTGTCTAGAGTATTCCTGGTTCTTATAATCCCCTGGCAATTCACATAGCGTAGTTTTAGAGTTTTCAGTTGATTTACTTCATGTATAATTATTTATGTGGCTCATATTATACAGCAAGAACCTCGATGTCGAGTGGTAGTGTAGATTATTAATATAGTTGAATAAATATTACACATACACACATGTAGATAACTTTGATATATTGACGTTAACCAAGTTGTGTAGAAAGCAACGATAAATTTGGTTTAATTTACAACATCAATCCAGTAGGAATCCAAATAATATTATATACACAATCAAGAAATACACATATTCCAATTAGTAATGAATATCCTCAATGAACATATAGCATTGTAGTTAATAGTAGAATAATGAATTTTCCATAATACAACTTAAATAGAAACGATACTCAGAGCGGAGAATATTTGATGTTACTAGATCGAATGTACGCCAAGAACTAAACTAAAAGTGTCGAATCGCGTAGAAATATATTATGGGTCAATCGTTGGAAAAATCCAGCCAGCCTAGTGACACGAGAATTTTAATCAAGCCTGCGTGCTGACTGCGTGATCAGATTGTTTTTTATTAAGAACAAGCAATAATGCTCTAACAAAATAAGGAGAGACTGGATGGCCTTGACACGCTGTAGGTGCGTGGGCAGTTCATGTTTTTATCGAGGTTAATAAAAAAACAATAATGCTCAAATTAGGTTAGGAAAAACCCGGGGAAAACCGTGAGCTGAGAAATATTTTATATCGTTTAAACGCAATTCGCTTAAATGATTTAGTTGGTTTATTAACATTACAATGTAGGGAATTTACGTTTCGTAACACTAGACATTCACAAAGACATGTCAAGGACCACATCAAAAACTGAACTTTTTTAACAAACACAAAAGCCAATCATGTTTAGACTGAATATATTCACATGTTTTGAACGGTTGTACATGTATTATCTTTTGAGTAGTATTCAATTAAATGTGTATATAAATATGCATAATTGTGTTGAAAAAGTGAGGTTGTGAACAGAGCCAATGAAAGCTATTTACTATTCAAGTTAACTCCATTGACGTGTTTCCCTAATGTTGACAAACTGTTGCAAAGGATATAATAGATAATGTGAAGGCCTTTAGGCTTGAACTTCTAACAAAATTATACAACTCTACTATGAGGATGTATTGAGTACTGCACCAAGTAAATATAGATGGTGTATTTTTATATTGGGGTAAGATGTTTTGAACTGCGCATATATCACTATACTGGATGGCTAAACTAGATTTATATAGTCAACATAGGTTAATTTAGACACATATTATCGCCTCCACTACGAATTATACCCGCCTGATACCCGTGTGATACTCCTTAGGATAGTTTAGTTTTTCAGTAATACCAATGACACAACTTGTTATATTGAAGTATGGTTTAAGGAATTCACCTATGTCAAATGTTTCTAACTGCAAGTGAGAAGAAAACTGCATCATATACAAACTGCAATGTGTGTGTTGGAGAGTCGGGGAGGGGGCGGCTCCTATCATTCTTTAATTTCCAACGAAATATGTTGCAATATTCATAAAAAATAATATTTAAAATAAAGTCAAACTAAAAGAATTAGGGGGTCGGTTAGTATACCGACATTTCGTTTACTATATTGTTTCTTTTTTTGCATACCAATAGATAATTATTAGGGTCTTACAACATTCAATTTAAGCACTGGTGCAAGGACAAAGAGAGAGATGCCATAACATGAGGAAAACAAACCATATACACAGTTAAATACAACAGTTTAATGTCAGATTGAATTTCAAAACTCTAATTTATAATTATATAATTTATAATTCGAGTCTAACTACATTTACATAAATAATGCGCATTCAAGAAATAACAAACATTGTTCAGATTAAAAACAAGCAACGTCAATTCTAGTAAAGATCTAGTGAATAATTGTATAATGGATTGAAAACTGTATTCGTTGTAGACTATACATATAAGGGAAACATTCCCAACCTGTTTTGTCAAGGCTTTGAACCCGAATCATTCAGATTTGTCAATATGCCATAAAACCATTGCATCCCTTATGAAATTCTAAATCCATTTAAACACTGGCCTATATAATATAGTGTTGATAAGCCAGTATTTATCACCTTATCGATAAGCTGCCCAAATTCCACAAACTTATCAACAACTATCTATTTAGATTATCATCATGTGTTTTTTGTTTGTTTTAAGTTTTGTTTTTGGATTTAAGATTTTCCGGAACTGGGATAGTTTAATTTTTTTCCGAACCAGTTAATTTTTTTTCATGTAACATCAAGATATAGGCTATACTTCATGTAACATCAAGATATAGGCTATACTTCATGTAACATCAAGATATAGGCTATACTTCATGTAACATCAAGATATATACTTCATGTAACATCAAGATATATACTTCGTGTAACATCAAGATATATACTTCATGTAACATCACGACCTTGTAACATCCATAGAATTAATCAATGTACCGTTCTATACAGTACTTGCAACTCAACATACAACATATAAATACATGAAAGACGATGGAGTCAGTTCAGTAAATAGTTTTACAAAAATAATACAAACGTAGAGAATGAGTTGAGTGAAGTGAGTAGAGTGTAGATAGTGCTCACCGTCAAAACGAAATCCTCTCAAGACACAAACGGCTAATTGAATTCACCCATCACTTGGGCAAACTTTCAAGCGTATCTTCTTTAATTTACCTGTCAAGTAAACACAGATTCAAAAGCCACGAACACTTATCTACTGTTTTTGTCTAGATCGAATTACTTTACACTTGCCTAGGGGATCTAACAAGAGTTGTCGAAAAAAAATAGGGATAAAAGGAAGGGAGAAAACTGGGTTATTTATAACAAAATTAATACGATTGAATAAATAAAATAGAACCAGTCAATACCAAAAAAAAATATTTATTTTCTTATCTTTTAAAAATATATTATCAGATAAATAGTTGTTTGTATTTAACCTTGAAAAAAAGTAGGCCTATATAGTCTTATTCTAAAAAGTAAAGCACTTTTATCCTCCCTTGTTAAGAAAAAGTATCTTATACATTACAAACGCTCCTTCTATAAAAAAAAAAGATTCTTATAATAAGCACCCATTAAAAAAAATATTTTTTATCTTTCATGTTAAAAAAAAACCACTTTTTCTATCCACATTAGTAAAAAGAAAAGTATTTATGTTATCTATAACTATAAATGGGAACTTGGTATATTTATCCCTTGTTAGAAAAAAACTTACTTTTTTTATTACTTCCCCTTGTTAATACAACCGATTCATTTTCACTTACCAATAAATGAGTAAACGACGTAAGTTTAATCTCCCCTGTTGGAAAAAAATGAGTTTTCTCTCCTTGCTAGAAAATATAGTCTGTTAGTATTTATCTCCCCCATGTTAGAAAATATAGTCTGTTAGTATTTATCTCCCCCAGTTTAGAAAATAAAGTATCCACGTTTTATCTTCCCTAGAAATATTATAAGATAAGATAAGATAAGATTTCTTTATTGATCCATACAAATGGAAATTTTTCTTGATTACAGATGTTTTGTCCTTCAGCATATTTTAAACAAAATAAAATAATTATTTGTAATTGTGCTTTAGGGCTCCTTCTATAAACCATTATCTACATTTATTTTTCTGGTATGTTTTTACTGTAACAATTGATAAGGTTTTGTAAAAATTACTTTTTTCTTGCAAACATTTGTTCTTTAAAATATATGAAGTATAATTACCTTCATACAGACGAAATGAAACATAAAAAATATGTGTTGAATTAACCTGGCCCAAGAAGCATCCAAGACAGGACTGCAGATCAACTTGGAGAAGACAGAAACGATGACCCTCTTTAAGAAACAAGAGAAACCAATAAAGGTTGGAGACACTGAGTTGAAAGAAGTCACCTCTTTTACATGCCTGGGCAGTATAGTCTCAGCAACAGGTGGCTCGGACGAAGACATCAAAGCCAGAATAGGGAAAGCGAGACATGCCTTCATCACCCTGAGACCAGTCTGGAGGTCAACAGCCCTGTCTATCCGAAACAAACTGCGAATTTTCAACACCAATGTAAAGGCAGTGCTTCTCTACGGATCAGAGACCAGGAGAGTCACCAACACTCTGAGCAATAAGCTTCAAACCTTTGTTAATGGCTGCCTCCGCAACATATTAAAGATTCGGTGGACAGAAAAAGTAAAGAACACCGACTTGTGGCGACGAACAAATCAGGATCCCCTCGAACAGCAGATCGCCAGGAGAAAGTGGCGGTGGATTGGACACACCTTACGGAAGCCCCCACAGGACATCACGCGACAGGCTCTGCAGTGGAACTGTGGAACCCTCAGGGGAAAAGACGGGTTGGTCGCCCGAAGACCACCTGGAGACGCTCCTGTGAGGAAATGGCAAGCTGCAACCTGTCATGGGGTGAACTAAAAAAGGCTGCCCAGAATCGAGTGCGCTGGAGAGCTGTTGCGGAGGCCCTATGTTCCACAAGGAACCAAAGGAATTAAGCAAGTAAGCAAGACGAAATGAAACATAACAAATATGTGTTGAATTATATGTTCAACAGTTAAAATATCTTTCATGTTTGTTGATATTCAAAGAACAAATTTAAAAAAAAGAAAAAGAAAAAAGGAAATGATTTATTTAAAATTTGACTCTAAATATTCTCATCTCAAACGCGAACATTTTAAATGCTCCCATTGAAAGAGGTTCCCTCAATGTATGTCAAGTTTGATGAGAAAGAGAATTATGGACAACGATTTGAATTAATGATTTGGTAATTATTTGGTTGTGGAATCTGAACAGTTATAGAATCTGAGTAAATCATAAGATCTGAGTAAATCATAAGATCTGAGTAAATCATAAGATCTGAGTAAATCATAAGATCTGAGTAAATCATAAGATCTGAGTAAATCATAAGATCTGAGTAAATCATAAGATCTGAGTAAATCATAAGATCTGAGTAAATCATAAGATCTGAGTAAATCATAAGATCTGAGTAAATCATAAGATCTGAGTAAATCATAAGATCTGAGTAAATCATAAGATCTGAGTAAATCATAAGATCTGAGTAAATCATAAGATCTGAGTAAATCATAAGATCTGAGTAAATCATAAGATCTGAGTAAATCATAAGATCTGAGTAAATCATAAGATCTGAGTAAATCATAAGATCTGAGTAAATTTTTTCAAGTTCTGCACCAGTAGTAGAGGACTACTCATACGTTTTCACTTGTTAACCCCCGCCCCGTTAACCATGAATAGCATAGTTTAATTTTAGCGCCAATCAGGTTTATACAATAAAAACATTTTCAGAATAATTAAACAAAACACAAGGACTATATCTACAAGTAGTTAGCAGTAAAAGAAAAAATTCAACAGGTATTTGCGTCGAATCACTATATCCCATTAAGACCGAATCTATTATTTCAATGTGTGAGGTAAAACCTGTGAAGACTAAAATATAAGCAAGTATCAAAGACCCACTTATTTATCATTTATTATTTCATGGTGTTTACTAAAGACTATGTCAAACAAGAAACACGACAGAACTCATCGTTGCTTATTGTGAAATGATGTCTACGTTAAGGTAAGGTTATAAGTGTTGCGAATGATGTCTACGTTAAGGTAAGGTTATAAGTGTTGCGAATGATGTCTACGTTAAGGTGAGGTTATAAGTGTTGTGAATGATGTCTACGTTAAGGTCATGTTATAAGTGTTGTGAATGATGTCTACGTTAAGGTGAGGTTATAAGTGTTGTGAATGATGTCTACGTTAAGGGGAGGTTATAAGTGTTGTGAATGATGTCTACGTTAAGGTGAGGTTATAAGTGCTGTGAATGATGTCTACGTTAAGGTGAGGTTATAAGTGTTGAGAATGATGTCTACGTTAAGGTCAGGTTATAAGTGTTGTAAATGATGTCTACGTTAAGGTGAGGTTATAAGTGTTGTGAATGATGTCTACGTTAAGGTGAGGTTATAAGTTTTGTGAATGATGTCTACGTTAGAGTGAGGTTATAAGTGTTGTGAATGATGTCTACGTTAAGGTGAGGTTATAATTGTTGTGAATGATGTCTACGTTAAGGTGAGGTTATAATTGTTGTGAATGATGTCTACGTTAAGGTCAGGTTATAAGTGTTGTGAATGATGTCTACGTTAAGGTGAGGTTATAAGTGTTGTGAATGATGTCTACGTTAAGGTGTGGTTATAAGTGTTGTGAATGATGTCTACGTTAAGGTGAGGTTATAAGTGTTGTGAATGATGTCTACGTTAAGGTGTGGTTATAAGTGTTGTGAATGATGTCTACATTAAGGTGAGGTTATAAGTGTTGTAAATGATGTCTACGTTAAGGGGAGGCTAGAAGAGTTGCTGACTGGAGCCAACAAAAGACTGCGTGTGGAGAGGATGGGTCTGGAAGGAGAGAATAAAAACGTGTATGGGGTGGGGAGGTGTAATGACGAATGTTAGTAGACTAATGATGAGTATAGGGTTGGGTGAAATGACGATTATGTGGGTTGAGGAAATGACGAGCTTGTGACGAAAGGCGTGCATGACGAGAGGCATGTAAATGCATATCCAGACAAATGCCGGAGATAGGTTGCCAATATTTGTTTACACTGACAAAGTAAAACAAACGTGTTGTGATTCCAGGAAAGTGACGAACTGCACCTCACATACACACACAAACAGCAACAAATCAAAACATACATACATGAACAGCTAGTGCCATATTGCACGTAGTCACAATGCCGGGCCCTGTACATTTTGTTAGCCTTCACCTGCCTACGTGCACATTAAACTGTTCGCCACTTTCTCTGGCTTAAATTTATCTGTCGACCTTAGTCATTATAGGCCCTTTTATTTTCTACTGTAGTTCACACTACCTTGTTAAAATAACTCTTACCTTTGACAGCTGACTGACATAGTATCTGACTTTTGATTTATTTTTCGATACGGTGTAGGTGTTAATTAGCGGTTATATAACTTGTAATGTGACGACAAGTGGTTGCGGCTCAGGATACAAACAGGGATAATGAATAATTAAAGTGGATAGAGGACTTATTATAAATTAAATTTAAACAGATGTTAGTTACATAACCCTACAGCTTTACAGCTTCATAGTCATATAAAAAAGTGACACGAAAAGTGTTTTTTTACAGCTACTTAATGTTTACATTTGTTGGGCATTGAATGTCGTGATTCAGTACAGACTGATGTTTCTTAATTGTGTATTTGTTTTCTTTTAATTTATGTTTTAAAACACAACAAATATTTCGTGTGGTGTTTCTTGCAGCCTAAAATATCAACGAGAAAATGTGTGGAATCTACACACGATATTTTATTACTGTAAACTTTCATTTTGACAGACTAATGATGAGGCCAGTTTAAAAAAGTACATTAAATTCCCAATTGCACGTTTCCAGTTGTTCCATACGAAGGCTTATAGTACAATAGACCAAAATGTTCCACTAGGAACTCGAGATGTCCTTAATGTCCTTACACATAGATCTATCACTAACTTGTAAGTATTCCTTACACAAAGATCTATCACTAACTTGTAAGTATTCCTTACACATAGATCTATCACTAACTTGTAAGTATTCCTTACACATAGATCTATCACTAACTTGTAAGTATTCCTTACACATAGATCTATCACTAACTTGTAAGTATTCCTTACACATAGATCTATCACTAACTTGTAAGTATTCCTTACACATAGATCTATCACTAACTTGTAAGTATTCCTTACACATAGATCTATCACTAACTTGTAAGTATTCCTTACACATAGATCTATCACTAACTTGTAAGTATTCCTTACACATAGATCTATCACTAACTTGTAAGTATTCCTTACACATAGATCTATCACTAACTTGTAAGTATTCCTTACACATAGATCTATCACTAACTTGTAAGTATTTAAACATCTTTTAAGCAAAGTAAAAATTAGATTGAGTTAAAACATTTTAAAGCAACTGATCATTTCTTTATATGCAGTTTGCAGTGCCCTCATATGGGGGGGGGGGGGGCAGGGGAGAATATGCCCGGGGCGACACTTCTAGTGGCGGCAAATGTAGTCTAAATATAGCACTTAACAAAGCAGTTACAGTAAGCAAGGGGTGTCGCTGAAACTTTTGCCCTAGGGCGCTACACAGTTTGTGTGGGCTCTGAGTGTTTGATACAAGTTTTGTCGAAAATCAAACGTTGTGATTTTTAATTCAAAATCCACACAAAATCAAATTTTGATTGAACTGTTGGCCTACTGAAGATAAAAATGTAAACATCTGGTTACAACAATGTGAATGATTTTATCTTTCTTTTCTTGTTACTTCATGAGTTCGTTTGCATGTCATGTAACTTCGGATGACATTTAGGTCGTCTCATTGACATTCGGTTATTTTTTCATGTTTAGACTTCCAGATGATTTTAACCGTCTGTTTATTTTTTAGTCATCTGAACTTACCCTCCCCCTGCCTTTTTTACTTCCGTCTCAGTTATATAATTTGACTTGTCTGCTACATTTAGGATTTATTAATGCCATTGACCTTTTATTACTAATTACATAGGACTAGACTCTCCCCTACCACCAGTCTCCTTTAGGTGTATCCGTCAACACTCTAATTAGTCGAGATTCATCTTAATTGTCATGATAGGTATGATAGTCACTTCCGTCTAGATGCTAGTATCATCTATACTTATCTATATTTGATATCCCCAACCACTTTTCACCCCCTCCCCCTAATAATAAACAAGTAGGCCTAAACACAGTAATCAAACTCCTAACCAAATATAATTTTAAGCCAAATGTAGATTACGGCCCTAATCTAATTTAAACCAACAAAAATAAAAGACATAAAAAAAAAAAAAAAAGAAACCTAAACAAAAGCGGCAAAAACAAAAAGATTAAATTTTATTAAGTGGAGAAATCCAAGCTGGCAAATTGATGCATTCAATGTAAACTAATTATCTGGTGGAGAGGAAAAACCACCTGGCTACCCACGATGTTTTTTTTGTTTTGGTAAGAGAAGATAATCACTTAGATGCAAGGTCTGGCTCCATCATTGGAGATTAGGGGAAACAGGCTCCATTTCAAGGTTTACCTCCCCTTTACAATATTCATAATTACCAACGCTAAATGTATGGGTAAATACAAATTAATTAGTCTGTACATTTTCTTGTAAGTAGTGGAATAATTGCATCTCTGGGATGTTGCCTACCTTTTTTTGTAATGCGCTGAAAAACAAACATATACAATAAAAAGTTAATGGACAAAATATTCTAGATATAGAATATCGATTGGTTAGGTCCTAGGGCTATATTTGAAGGCTTTACTAGAGGTGTGAGAGAAAGAGGGGTGGGGGGGGGGGGGAGGGAGAAAAGAAAAAGAAGAGAAAAAAAGAGAGTGAATGAGAGAAAGAGAAATTGAAAGATAGATGGCGCTAGAGTAGTTATATGGGGGCACAGTGGTCGAGCGGTAGCGCGTTCGACTGGCGTAGGCAACCGAAGATCCTGGGCTTGAATCCTGATGAAGGCTAGGATTTGTTCTCGGGACTGGAGGGTGTCCATAAGTCTACCCAGCTTTAATGGGTACCTGACTTTAGTTGGTGCAAAGTGAAGGTAAAATTGGCATTGTACTGGCCACACAATCACTTAGTTTGCCGTTGGATATATGTATAGGCATACCTATACATTTTATGCTTGAATTTAAAAAAAAAAATTAGTTACAATATTTAGCTTCAGTTAAAATGTATACTCATCCGCCCTAATTACTAAAGTTGTAAAGTAAATTATTGTGAACTGTTTTTTCAATATGTTTTCTTTTTCATAAACGTATATAATAAAGTACTAATCAGAAAACATAGAAACGCTGTATTCAGCTTGTAGAGTTTGCAAAAGTTTAGTCAAAGTAGCAGTTCACCTAAATGTATGAATAACTTGTTTAATAGACATTGGAAGCACTGGATCAGTAGTAATATAACAAAACTGTACCAACACAGAATTATACAATACTTTATTGAATGCTATCTTAAATATTATGATCTAACAAGATCCCATAAACTTATTGACGCTTAGGCTAAACTTTATCAACTCAGAACAATTTTCAATAATAGTATTAATGAAGTAATCTCGAGTGAGTGAGTTAAATCTGGGTTTATGTAATTGATTAAACCCTTCCCTCCAACACATGTTTTCTAAGAACTCGTCAATACATGGCCCCGTACTAACTCTCACCCAAGCCCAGAGAATACTATGAATGCTAAGGTAACCTCGTAAAGTAACACAAATACACCGTCGAATACAATAGCATGCACTTGATTGGCTCGTTATTTGCTCATTCAGGTATTTGAGTTTAATACCGCGCCATGTCAGTTTGTTTTTGAAATTGTTACTTTAATCAAACTTGCACCTGGCTTTTGTTCAACCTTGAACAACTTTAGTGCACATATTGAAAAATATATATATCAAAGGGAAATAAATGTAAGCCTCAATACTTTTCAATTTATTTCCCTTGCCCTACTTTAACACCCTCTATCTCCCTATCACAATGTGCTACACGATAATTTACTGTAGCTCCCATGTCTGCCAAAATGAAGTAAAAATAATCAACAAGCCACGTGACTTTTGAAGCAGAAACGGAAAATGAAGGGGGAGTGGGGGTGAGGGGGGCTACAACCTTCGCTCGTGGACTGGGAGGTTGGGAATGGGAAACTATATAAGCTCTGCCCAGAAGTTTTTATCATATGTCTGGAACTTAGAACTCTCCATCAGGGAGGTTTATCTAAGTATGTATTTAGAATAGTTCCGTATAAATACTATTCAAATCAAATGTGATCTCACACAATATTAGAAAGAAAAAAAAATGGTTTATAAGATTCAGGATTAAATGTTTAGTTTATAATATATGATTTATTCCAATCAGCAATGTTGATGTAGCGGACATATTAAGTCAGGGTTAAAATAATAATGTATGTAATTTTGAATCTGAAACGTATCTTGAAATTGTATGCATTGCGAAAATAATGTTTCAACGCTTTTAGAAATACATGTAGCTCCACATTGGTGATTTGTTTACTTGTAAACCTGTAATTTGATCATTTGTATTCTTTAACAAAGAAAATACGATTTGCTCAATGTCAAGATATAACGTAGAGTTTCAAAATTGACATATCAGTTAGGAATGGGTGATTATATTTTCTAAATTTTTCAAAATAAATTAATTATGTGGTTAGTGCTTGATTAATTATGCATAACATTGGTTGTAAAATATTAACACTACTAGCGAATGTTTAAAATTTGATTGGATAACAGTTTATAATAGTTTATGAAATAGCTATCTATGATTATCTTATGCAGACCAACCAATATTAGATATTTGTTTTAAAATAATATGTTAATCAAACAAATTTGTTATAAAAATATTGAGTTACATATAACATTATATTACATATAATAAATTCTGAATCATTTCCCTTTAAATTTCTTGTTTATACAAAACTTCAATGTACATGTTTAAAAAAACAGGTAAATGCCTGTTGAATTAATTTATTTGTGTGTCCGCACGAGTTAACATTTAATTTGATTACATCGGTTAAAAACATATATTCTGGATAATTTAAGGGGATACATGTTGTAGAGAAGTAGTTTGAAATAAAACACGATCAATTAACATTCCAAGTGAGACAATACAGAGTGCTGGGGCTTGCTGACAGTTCAAGTGAATACTATGAATTTCTGTATCATACAGTTCAAGTGAATACTATGAATTTCTGTATCATACAGTTCAAGTGAATACTATGAATTTCTGTATCATACAGTTCAAGTGAATACTATGAATTTCTGTATCAAACAGTTCAAGTGAATACTATGAATTTCTGTATCAAACAGTTCAAGTGAATACTATGAATTTCTGTATCAAACAGTTCAAGTGAATACTATAAATTTCTGTATCATACAGTTCAAGTGAATACTATACATTTCTGTATCAAACAGTTCAAGTGAATACCATAAATTTCTGTATCATACAGTTCTAGATTTGAATTACTTTATACTAGCATGCTCTCGTGGATGATTCGGGGTAGGGCAGGGTGTATGAAAAAATAAGCTTTATATATTGTACACGCAGTAATATAGAAATTTAGTTATATATATAGTCTACATGAAATTAATTATATTACTATGACTATGACTCTGATAAAGGATGGTCCTCATCGAAACCGATGGACAAGCATTTTCATCATCATCAATTATATTCCATTTAGTCTTTTGATCTTACAGCTTTTATTGAATACCATACAGTAAAGATACGTAAGTAAAAATGATCTTGTTTAGATAGCATTAGATATCTATGAGAAAATTAGGATAATACCTTGTAATTGTAATGGTGTCCTATTTTTCTCAATCCTTTTTTGTCTTATTAACTTAGTACAATAGATTATATTGAATCCAATGTCTAGTTATATTCCAGTCTAGTTGTATCCCTAGTCTAATTTCATCCCAGTCTAGTTTCATTTCAGATCCCAGTCTATTTGTATACCAGTTTAGTTGTCTTCCAGTCTAGTTGTATCCCAGTCTAGTTGTATTATAGTCTAGTTGTATCCCAAGTCTAATTGCATCTCAAGCTAGATGTATCCCATTCTAGTTGTATCATAGTCTAGTACTATCACTAGTCTAATAGTATCTCATTCTAGTTTTATTTCAGTCTTATTGTATTCCAATCTAGTTGTATCACAGTCTAGTTGCATCATTGTCTAGTTGTAACCCAGTCTCGTTGTCTCACAGAGATGTCATTGATTCCAGGAGATTTTATTGAGTTCCAGAATACAAGGGAAGGACCGTCACAACTGGCTTTGAACCAAATTGCTTCATAGCGTCGTACAACGCACTGTCGACAGAACTTCATGCCCATGTATGAAACTTAGAGTAAAGAGCAGCTTGTAATGATCAAATCTATTATATGAGTCACTTTAGTGAATGCATAATACAAAGAATAGTAAAAAGATTAGTAAACATGTACTTCCTATTTGTATCCACTCCTAAAAAAACTTATCTTTATGGGAGTGCCCCTAACGCAAAACTATTTTAATATCAATCTTGTACTTCCCCAATGTAAAGTAATATCATTAGATACTAGTTTTGTGTTTTTTTACGTGCTTTCCTTTGGTGTAGTTAAATCTCACTTCCTTATCTTTGAAGCCGACTTAAAGAAGAAAATGTGGATTTATTTGTTTTATTTTTATATAGACTATACTTTTTCCCACATTGATGTGAAAGATGCGGTTACAAGATAAATTGTCTTCAACTCGTTCAACCCAGTTAACACGTTTATCAACTGTCGGAAATGTTTCACTCGGTAATATTAGACTATAGTTATACACCAAAAAGGTAAGCGATGAAAAAAAAAATGGCAATGTTATGAAAAAAAAAAAGCAATGTTAAAAAAATTGCAATGTTTCCAATTTAAAAAGGTAAAAATAGCAATGGGTACAATTGAAATGGTAAAAATGATTATGGTTAAAATAAACGCCAATATGAAATTTGCCAATATAAAAATGGCTCTAGAAAAAATTGAAACAGTAATAATGGCAATAGTACGAATGTCACTAGACTATTACAAACGGCAATGGAAATAGTAGAAAATATACAAAATCACCAAGTAAAAAAGGGAAACGATTAAATTACTCGGTAGTAAAAAGTAAGATAAATAAAGCAACAGTAAAAAAAAGTTAAATATAGCACCAGTAGGACACATATAGCACCAGTAAGATACATATAGCACCAGTATGATACATATAGCACCAGTAGGATACATATAGCATCAGTAGGATAGACATAGCACCAGTAGGATACATATAGCACCAGTAGGATACATATAGCACCAGTAGGATACATATAGCACCAGTAGGATACATATAGCACCAGTAGGATACATATAGCACCAGTAGGATACATATAGCACCGGTAGGATACATAAAGCAACAGTAGGAATGAAAGGCGTTATGGGTATTTGAAAACAACGACCCCAGCAATTGCTCAAGATCAAGACGGCCGTTAAAACGTAAAACAACAACACATCGCCCATACTCAAGTTATATAGTTTAGGTGCTTAAAATATATTTAGCAAACCATTCTACATTTAGACTATACATTTTACAAACTACTTTTCATTGACTATGTTATGGTTAAAATACTATGGATGCATTTAAGATTGTTTCATTAAATTTTCAATTTCAAGATTCTAATCATAGCTGATTGTCGGCGCATGCATATGAGTCTTTGACAGAAAGATAATTTATTACCACTGGCATGGGGGCGCTGATATCAGCAGATCGCTGGATTACCACGTTGGAGCTCTCGAATTCAAGTCTATTAGGGAAAGAATTTCCAGGAACTTGGGGGACATCCGTGAATCTACTAAACTCTGAAAAAGGTACCTACACACTTAATCTGTTAATCCCACAGTGAACCATGTACAGTAAAACGTATTGAACGCTGCTTTATCCCACCTTTAGATGATTGATGTTTGTAAGTGGGAGTTTTGTAAATTGTATACACAACAGTAACAATTTTAAAGAGTATTCTTGTTTGTAATGTCATACAAAGTATGGTAAGACTATACTAATTCATGAACCTACATTTACTTGGACTATTTTTATTGTTTTTATTGTTTCTATAGCTTGGAAAATAAATTAAAGTTTGTGTATAGGAACTACAACAACAAAAACGCTCAAAAACAGCAATAACTGTAAGCATCCTAAGGTGAGCACTATTCTTGTAGAACAGATGCATTTTGATACTCTTCAAGCTGGACTCGGCTGGTCCTGCGAGTAGCACAACAAACTGTCAACATAATGACCTCGGTTCTATTCCTGCCGCCGACAATCCCTGCCGCCCTGCAAGAAAATTAAGACAAGGACGTTATAATCCTTTACCAATAAGAAACGTCTGAACTGATAAGATAAGACAACAATCATTCGTTTAAATATAATATATAAAGAAACCAAACGGAACTGTTGTTTATTTAAAAAAAAGTGAAAGCATGGCCCAGGTCCTTTGCACAATTCACTTTAAAGGCCGAATGACTTGCATGTTTTCCCTTGTTATATGTGTATAACATGTAAAAAAAGTTTATTATATTGTATTTAACATTGTCTGGCTAGATAATGTAGATTTGTTTATTTACATTTGATTTGGGTGTAGAGAGTATGTCTCTTTTAATTGATTGAGAGATATTTATTTATGATGACGTAAGGCAAGAACCTAGACAGACAACAGTGGATCCTTGGAGGCATTTCACCCTCCTTCCGCCCCCCCCCCCCCCCCCCACACACTTCCCTCAAACCATAATTTTGAAATATTTATATTGAGAGCTTAACTTTCCCCTATTCCTGAAAAAAAATATCCGAGGACATTGTTATGAACGTAACCTGTGAAACGAAGTGTACAAATCAGACATTGTTATGAACGTAGCCTATTAAAACGAGCTGTACAAATCAGACATTGTTATGAACGTTACCTGTTAAAACGAAGTGTACAAATCAGACATGGTTATAAACGTTACCTGTTAAAACGTAGTGTACAAATCAGACATTGTTATGAACATTACCTGTTAAAACGAAGTGTACAAATCAGACATTGTTATGAACATTACCTGTTAAAACGAAGTGTACAAATCAGACATGGTTATAAACGTTACCTGTTAAAACGTAGTGTACAAATCAGACATTGTTATGAACATTACCTGTTAAAACGAAGTGTACAAATCAGACATGGTTATAAACGTTACCTGTTAAAACGTAGTGTACAAATCAGACATTGTTATGAACATTACCTGTTAAAACGAAGTGTACAAATCAGACATGGTTATAAACGTTACCTGTTAAAACGTAGTGTACAAATCAGACATTGTTATGAACATTACCTGTTAAAACGAAGTGTACAAATCAGACATGGTTATAAACGTTACCTGTTAAAACGTAGTGTACAAATCAGACATTGTTATAAACATTACCTGTTAAAACGAAGTGTACAAATCAGACATTGTTATGAACGTTTCTTGTTAAAACGAACTGTACAAATCAGACATTGTTATGAACGTTACTTGTTAAAACGAACTGTACAAATCAGACATTGTTATGAACGTTACCTGTTAAAACGAAGTGTACAAATCAGACATTGTTATGAACGTTACTTGTTAAAACGAACTGTACAAATCAGACATGGTTATAAACGTTACCTGTTAAAACGAAGTGTACAAATCAGACATTGTTATGAACGTTACCTGTTAAAACGAAGTGTACAAATCAGACATTGTTATGAACGTTACCTGATAAAACGAAGTGTACAAATCAGACATTGTTATGAACGTTACCTGTTAAAACGAAGTGTACAAATCAGACATTGTTATGAACGTTACCTGTTAAAACGAAGTGTACAAATCAGACATTGTTGAACCGATACCATATTATTATATTTTCACTCCTCTTATGACTTATTGGCGCTCCTTCTATACTGAGGTTTCGCCCTAAGCTTATCTGTGGTTTAGGTCTAGTCTTGCATTTTATATTTTTAATTAGAGTTTTAAGTGATGTTAAGATATTGATTTCCCTGGGTTGATTACGCAACTTGTTTCATGCCTGGATGACACTTGAGAAGAACGAGGATTTATTTAAATTGCGTTTTTTTTATATTGCATATGGAAATAGAAAGAAAAGTGTCTTTTTTCCTTATGCCTTTATAATTATTTGAATAGATTTTTGCAATGTGTTTCTTCATTAGAATTAGAAACACTTTATGCATTCTTACTACTTTGACCTTTCTATCCTCGAGTGTTTCTAGGTTTAGTGATTTCAAAATTGCCAGTTGTGAATATTCACTTTTAATCATTATTGTTGTTACGAATATCGGTCATAAATGAATGACGTAGTAAGGCATTGACCTCTTAACAAGTGCGTATTAGAGTCCAAGGCGACCAAGGTTTGACCTTTATGCCCTGAGGGCAGTTTAAATAAAATAATTCGTTCAAAATCCGTGGAAATTGGAGGATAATTCTGGATCGCAGTATTTTATAGAGAAAGAGGTTAAAATGCGTATTAAGACCCTGTAGAATCTTCGATGATAGTTTTCTTTGTAAAGTCCCCACCTCCTTAAAGTTAGTTCAGTTTGAAAGTTTGTAGAGTGAAGTCGCTATATTAATACTTGTATATTATATGCCATTTATTGCAATACTTCTGTTGCCATCAGTTGATGCATTTATTGATCGTTTATATTGAGTCTACAATTTAAATAAAATTGTTTATTCAACAACTGGAGTTGTTTGATCTATCATTGTTGAAGATAATTATCACGAATATAACTACATTGCTGCATAGACCTGTCAGTCAAGGAACCCCTAGCTTGGGCTACAGATTAGCAGAATCTAGAGACTTCTAATAAAGATACAACTATATGCATTGAATCCGATTTAACGAGTCGTAATAATAGTCATCATAGTGACAGTTCATAACAGTGTGTAAACCAAGATTATATTACGTAACGTATTATATTTATATATAGTAGACTGTGTGTGTGTGGATTCCGATCCCCATTGGTAAATTTAAAGACACGTGACCTTATTGTCTCATATTTTACTTTTGCGTTCTCCTTCCTGTACGTGTCTTCCGTAGCGTAGTGGTAAGATTGTCCGACTGCCATGCGGGCGACCATGATTGCTTTCTTTTTCTACTTTAAAAAAATTTCCATTAATATTAGTCTACTTTTTTTTTTAAAGATTGTAAAGAATATCAGGACTTAAAGCTTTCCTAATATGTGGTCAGTAAGTAAAATGTAAAAATTATATTTTAGATTCTCGCGGGAGACCGTTGTCTAATTCTCATCCACAGGAAATAGAACACGAGGATAGTCCAAACTTTTTGTTAAATAAAAAGACATGCTTTTTTATATCCGATTACAATATTTATTTTAAATAAATTTCTTAAATGTTTCCAGTAAATAATAATTATATTTAAAAATTATTATAGCTTTCTGTTTATTTTGTTTATAAAATTTTTATCTGTAGCAATAGTATATTTTTTTTTCACGAGAAATGCCGGGCCATTTAGCTTATTGTTAAATAAAAAGTTTTGCCTATTTAAACCGATTACAAAATTTTATTTTAAAATACTTTCCTGAATGTTTTCAGTAAATAATAATTGTTGTTATATAAATTTTTATCTGTAGCTTATACAGGCCTGTTTAATCCCCCACCCCCCGGACAACGCTGGGGAATTAAGCTTTATTATTCTTTCAAGAATATTCTTTCAAGAAGTGATTCTAAAGTTTATAATTTTACTTATTCCGAGACACTTGTTGTGCACGAATCTTTGAATGAATATTTCAGAGCTTTAAAATAGTTTGTTTTTGAAAATATCGTCTTTTATTAATGTGTCCAAGATGGCCGATGTGTATGTAATATACTATAGTTCTAAGTAATGTAAGATA
The DNA here is from genome assembly GCA_949126835.1 of Anisus vortex. Lineage (NCBI taxonomy): Eukaryota > Metazoa > Mollusca > Gastropoda > Planorbidae > Anisus > Anisus vortex. The sequence continues at coordinate 33,826,437 of OX421494.1, forward strand.
CATACGACATGATTAGTTATTACCACTTACAATAATTCCCAAAGGTCTACTTAGACACATTCAAAAGTTGTTTAGTGCAGGGGTCGGCAACCTACGGCACGCGTGCCAGACTTGGCACGTGGAGCCCTTTTCATTGGCACGCGGAGGACCTCCCGAAAAAAATGTGTTTTTAATGGCTTCTGCGTGCCATATCCTTTTTTTTATTAACTCTCGCTGATCTTTTTCAAATAAATAAATATAAATCATTCTGTCGTTTGCCTGTTCGAAAGCGTTCAGTTTCAGCGGAAAAAAATATTTTTTGCGTCTCCTGTGCTTACATCAAAGAATGCTACATCAAAAGAATGTGCCGACTATTCTACATTTGGTTGGTTTTGTTTGTAATATATCGCAAGCCAAAAAATATCGAATACAAGTGGTTAGTACCTGCAAACCATTAACTGAATTTTTTTTCGCGATTTTAATAAAATGTTATTATAAAGTATTTCCTTCAATTTAACGTAAAAAAAAATAGTGTGTTACCGAAATGACCCTCCCCACCCCGGAATAATAAAAAATAAACAACAAGCTTGATCGATTTCAGATTTCCGATTTGATATCCCTCAAATTAATATAATTTCACCATATCTGTAGGCCTATATAGACAACGTTTACAATTATTCAAAATGTTATATTATGCGGCGGTATATATCAAGGTATAAGTGTAAGTGCCCATAAAATGTCCAAAAATGACAAAAACGTTGCTGCGATAGGCCCTAATTGGCAAAACAGAAAAGATTTGTCCAATTTCTTGTAAACCACATTGGGAGGCTGCTGTTAAGCTTCCATTGCATTATACACCATGAAAGTTTGTGTGCAAAGATCTCTTTATTGGACTTGCGCTCCGTAATGGAAACTATTGTTAAAATAGTCAACGTTATAGTTTCCCACTTTTCATTGATTTATCGGCAATTCAAATATTTACTACAAGAAATTGAAAATGAATATGGAGATCTGCTGTTGCATAGCAGTTTTAGCTGGCTAAGTCAAGGTTAAGTGTTCAATAGATTCGTTTCGTGTCTGGAAGCAGTATACGATGTTTCTTGATGAAACCATATTTTTCAGAATTGAATGATGAAGAATGCCTGATGAAACTGATGTTTTTGACAGACTCATTGACTCATTTTGACTCATTTAAATGTTGAACTTGTGTTTACAAGGACAGGATCAAACAATTCTTGAACTGTTTGGTTACTCATTTTTACTGGAAAGAATTTGGATTGAAACTGGACATTGGACATATTTATCCGTGATATTACTATAACATTATAGTACTTCCTCTATGTTAAAACTCATTCAGATCTATATACATTACACATAGATGAGCTTAATTAAGAAGTACATTGAAGCTCTCAAAGCGGAGTTTTCTGGCTAAAGTCTATTTTGAAATGCAGCAAATTGAATTTCAAATATCCCGATTTATGGACATCAAAATTAGCCGAATTGCGAACAAATCTGGAAGAAAGCTGCTTAGAAAGATCGTCCGGTATACTTAAACCGTTCATTTGTTTAAAAAATGTTGCATTTGTTTTACTTTCTTCTATTGACTCAACTTACACTTGTAAACATATTTTCTCATTTGGCTGTTGGCACGCCGAGTGAGTTAGAAATTCTTCTTTGGCACGCCGCTGTCAAAAGATTGCCAACCCCTGGTTTAGTGTCTTCTTCTTTGAATCTGTGGCGCCTACATTGTGGGACAACTAGCCTCCGACTGCAAGTGACAGTGTATAAATAATAATAATGGTTATTTATATAGCGCTTCTATCCATGCTATTTTAGCATGCTCATTGCGCCCTAGATGATTATTACTTCCGCTCTTGCAGGGCGTCAGGGATCGGTCGGCGGGAGGGATAGAACAGTTGACAGTCCGGTGAACTAATGCAGGATTAGCCGGCCTCACAAATACAGCGTACTGGGGTATCGTGGACAGATGCTCTATACAAATGATTATCATTATTACATATTATATATGTAATATGTGTAAATATTTAAAGTTAGCATTTCCTTGTCATCTACAGCCAACAGCCCTACATTTATTCCCAAAATTTTTGGATTTGTTTATACACCTAAAGTATATGTAGACAATAAACACATACAAAGAGGTATATAAGAAAAATATTGAAACTGTGCCATACACATTGATTTTTGTATTATTTTAAATTACACAAAATGTCAAACATGGGCAGCAATAATTCAAGACGTTGATATAACAGCCTGCTTGGAGTTGTCCTTCAATGTCTTGGTGTCTAGTGACATCTAGAAGTGTAACTGACTTGGACAGACTTGGAAGCGCCCTGACCTTTGACCCGTCACAAGTTAACTGACGCTATATCAGATCCAATCCCTCAGTTTGAAACCTCGTCTCTTGTGATTCCTCCCTAAACGTGTGAAAATCATCAGAACTGAACACGAGGCTTAAACCGGACAGAAAAGAAAACTGGACTAGTATCTGAATCCGTCTTTATCGAGCAGGTATCTATGGAACAGGTATCGATGGAGCGGGTATATTTGGAGCAGCTTTCTATGAATTGGGTATCTATTGAGCAGTTATCTACGGAGCCTGTATCTACGGAGCATGTATCTATGGAGCGGGTATATATGGAGCAGGTATCTGTGGAGCAGGTATCTATTGAGCAGGTATCTGTGGAGCAGGTATCTATGGAGCGGGTATATTTGGAGCAGCTTTCTATGAATTGGGTATCTATTGAGCAGTTATCTACGGAGCCTGTATCTACGGAGCATGTATCTATGGAGCGGGTATATATGGAGCAGGTATCTGTGGAGCAGGTATCTTTGGAAAGGGTATCTATCGAGCAGGTATCTATCGAGCAGGTATCTATTGAGCAGGTATCTATTGAGCAGGTATCTGTGGAGCAGGTATCTGTGGAGCAGGTATCTATAGAGCAGGTATCTGTGGAGCAGGTATCTATTGAGCAGGTATCTGTGGAGCAGGTATCTATAGAGCAGGTATCTATAGAGCAGGTATATGTGGAGCAGGTATCTGTGGAGCAGGTATCTGTGGAGCAGGTATCTATGGAGCAGGTATCTGTGGAGCAGGTATCTATTGAGCAGGTATCTGTGGAGCAGGTATCTATAGAGCAGGTATCTATAGAGCAGGTATCTGTGGAGCAGGTATCTATGGAGCGGGTATCTGTGGAGCAGGTATCTATGGAGCAGGTATCTGTGGAGCAGGTATCTATAGAGCAGGTATCTGTGGAGCAGGTATCTATAGAGCAGGTATCTGTGGAGCAGGTATCTATGGAGCAGGTATCTATGTAGCAGGTATCTATAGAGCAGGTATCTATAGAGCAGGTATCTGTGGAGCAGGTATCTGTGGAGCAGGTATCTATGGAGCGGGTATATATGGAGCAGGTATCTGTGGAGCAGGTATCTTTGGAAAGGGTATCTATCGAGCAGGTATCTATGGAGCAGGTATCTATTGAGCAGGTATCTGTGGAGCAGGTATCTTTGGAAAGGGTATCTATCGAGCAGGTATCTATGGAGCAGGTATCTATTGAGCAGGTATCTGTGGAGCAGGTATCTTTGGAAAGGGTATCTATCGAGCAGGTATCTATGGAGCAGGTATCTATTGATCAGGTATCTGTGGAGCAGGTATCTATAGAGCAGGTATCTATAGAGCAGGTATCTATAGAGCAGGTATCTATGTAGCGGGTATATACGGAGCATGTATCTACGGAGCATGCATCCATGGAGCGGGTATATATTGAGCAGGTATCTATGGAGCAGGTATCTATGGAGCAGGTATCTATGGAGCAGGTATCTATGGAGCAGGTATCTATGGAGCAGGTATCTATGGAGCAGGTATCTATAGAGCAGGTATCTATGGAGCAGGTATCTATGGAGCAGGTATCTATGGAGCAGGTATCTATGGAGCAGGTATCTATGGAGCAGGTATCTATGGAGCAGGTATCTATAGAGCAGGTATCTATGGAGCAGGTATCTATGGAGCAGGTATCTATGGAGCAGGTATCTATGGAGCAGGTATCTATAGAGCAGGTATCTATGGAGCAGGTATCTATGGAGCAGGTATCTATGGAGCAGGTATCTATGGAGCAGGTATCTATAGAGCAGGTATCTATGGAGCAGGTATCTATGGAGCAGGTATCTATGGAGCAGGTATCTATGGAGCAGGTATCTATGGAGCAGGTATCTATGGAGCAGGTATCTATGGAGCAGGTATCTATGGAGCAGGTATCTATGGAGCAGGTATCTATGGAGCAGGTATCTATGGAGCAGGTATCTATAGAGCAGGTATCTATGGAGCAGGTATCTATAGAGCAGGTATCTATGGAGCAGGTATCTATGGAGCAGGTATCTATAGAGCAGGTATCTATGGAGCAGGTATCTATGGAGCAGGTATCTATGGAGCAGGTATCTATGGAGCAGGTATCTATGGAGCAGGTATCTATGGAGCAGGTATCTATGGAGCAGGTATCTATGGAGCAGGTATCTATGGAGCAGGTATCTATGGAGCAGGTATCTATGGAGCAGGTATCTATGGAGCAGGTATCTATGGAGCAGGTATCTATGGAGCAGGTATCTATAGAGCAGGTATCTATAGAGCAGGTATCTATGGAGCAGGTATCTATAGAGCAGGTATCTATGGAGCAGGTATCTATTGAGCAGGTCTATGGAGCAGGTATCTATGGAGCAGGTATCTATAGAGCAGGTAGCTATGGAGCAGGTATATATGGAGCAGGTATATATAGAGCATGTAGATATTAAACGGTATATAAGAAACGAGTATCAAAAAATACGCATTCAGAAAACATTCCTTATAAAATAAATGTACACAAAAACATGTCTGCTGCTTACTATCAAATATTGAATGATTGTTTTAAGTAGCACAGCTAGCAACCACATACATAAATATTTCACTCCCCCCCCTCTCTCTCTCTCTCTCTCTCTCTCTCTTACTCTCTCTCTCTCTGTCTCTCTCTCTCTGTCTCTCTCTCTGTCTCTCTTTCTCTCTCACTCTCTTTCTCTCTCTCTCTATAAATATATATATATAATATAATATATATCATTCTTTCCATCTTCTATGCTTCTTTCAAACAATATTTCACTCTCTTTTTTTCTCGTTTATCCTCTCTCTCTCTCTCTCTCTCTAATACTCTTACTCCATCGCCCTCTTATTCCTTTTTTTTCTTTAAAGTCACCACTTTTACTATAACCTAGTAAAGTAAGTTTATTTATACCAGGGTTATTTAACATTGTTAACCTCTGTGGCATTGTTAAATTAAACTCATTTATAAAATTAACAAGTTTCATAGGCTAAACCGATTCACAAGGATGGATTAAATCGGATTATTGTGAGTTTCGGATGAACGGAATATGGATTACAAGGATTAGTGCTTGTTGGTGGGAGACGAGGTTGGTAGTGACCAGGTGGATAATCACACCAGCTGAGATATTAGCCCACCTGCAAGACTGTGGAGCAATAAGCACTGCTCCGTGCAATTCAAAGATGGCGTTTAATTTAAACTGGTTTCCAGGCAACTGGCGATATCATAGTGCACTTAGGATAAACAAAATTGTAAAAAAAAAACGTATAACTTAGATGCCCATAAAATCGTATAAAGTAAACAAAATTGTTATTCTATTTATAAATTATTTATCTACTATTGTTTATATAGAAGGCATTAAAAAGGGAACGAAAGTTCATCTTATGATAGCAAAAATAAGAGTTTGTTTTTATTCCGTTGATTTTTTATTTGTTTTTATGCAATGACAATATCAATATACAAAACCAAGGAAAGACGTAAATTTGTAATTAAAACAATTGGTCGGAAAGACTACAAGAAGGAAGATGAAGCAACCTATAGAGTATAGATATTAGTTAATAATTTTAATTTGACTAATTTTTACTATATAAAAAGTGTAAGTAAACATTCAACATACCCCTCCCCCCGCACCACAAGTTTTTTTTACCTACACTTGCTCTTTATAATTTTGATCTGTAACACCTGGATTTACATATATTATTTACACACACCAATGTTTGTTATTGACAATAATAATAGGAAGCAATAATCTTCTTTATAGAAGGAGTGTCAGAAATATATACGATACGATAAGATATAAGAAAGAACACATATTTTTGGGACCATTTCGTGTGTTGGTCCAGTAGATTCACAAATCAGAACACGCAACCATTACCACCCCCAATCATTGTCTCGGTAGAGAAAAAAGAACAACTGAACTCCTAGAATCAATCCAACTTTTTATTTTCTCTACACGCCCACTACCAATAAACTATCCCCCTCACCCCCAACCACATCATCCCTCATACACAGTTCTGTCCCTTGGCTAAATTCATTCTCACTGACAAAAGTGATCGATAAGAAAAACATATCTTTGAAAACAACACCAATATTAAAGACAAGAACAAGACAAGAACACAAACATCAAGAAAACTAGAACAAGACAAGAACGATACAAGAACAAGACAAGAACAAGACAAGAACAAGACAAGAACAAGACAAGAACAAGAACAAGAACAAGACAAGAACAAGACAAGAACAAGACAAGAACAAGACAGGAACAAGACAAGAACACAAACATCAAGAAAACTAAAACAAGACAAGAACAAGACAAGAACAAGACAAGAACAAGACAAGAACAAGAACAAGACAAGAACAAGACAAGAACAAGACAAGACAAGACAAGAACAAGACAAGAACAAGACAAGAACAAGACAGGAACAAGACAAGAACACAAACATCAAGAAAACTAGAACAAGACAAGAACAAGACAAGAACAAGACAAGAACAAGACAAGAACAAGACAAGAACAAGACAAGAACAAGACAAGAACAAGAACAAGACAAGAACAAGACAAGAACAAGACAATAACAAGACAATAACAAGACAAGAGCAAGAACAAGACAAGAACAAGACAAGAACAAGAACAAGACAAGAACAAGACAAGAACAAGACAAGAACAAGACAAGAACAAGACAAGAACAAGACAAGAACAAGAACAAGACAAGAACAAGAACAAGACAAGAACAAGACAAGAACAAGACAAGAACAAAAACAAGAACAAGACAAGAACAAGACAAGAACAAGACAAGAACAAGACAAGAACAAGACAAGAACAAGACAAGAACAAGACAAGAACAAGACAAGAACAAGACAAGAACAAGACAAGAACAAGACAAGAACAAGACAAGAACAAGACAAGAACAAGACAAGAACAAGACAAGAACAAGACAAGAACAAGACAAGAACAAGACAAGAACAAGACAAGAACAAGACAAGAACAAGACAAGAACAAGACAAGAACAAGACAAGAACAAGACAAGAACAAGACAAGAACAAGACAAGAACAAGACAAGAACAAGACAAGAACAAGACAAGAACAAGACAAGAACAAGACAAGAACAAGACAAGAACAAGACAAGAACAAGACAAGAACAAGACAAGAACAAGACAAGAACAAGACAAGAACAAGACAAGAACAAGACAAGAACAAGACAAGAACAAGACAAGAACAAGACAAGAACAAGACAAGAACATGACAAGAACATGACAAGAACATGACAAGAACAAGACAAGAACAAGACAAGAACAAGACAAGAACAAGACAAGAACAAGACAAGAACAAGACAAGAACAAGACAAGAACAAGACAAGAACAAGACAAGAACAAGACAAGAACAAGACAAGAACAAAACAAGAACAAGACAAGAACAAGACAAGAACAAGACAAGAACAAGACAAGAACAAGACAAGAACAAGACAAGAACAAGACAAGAACAAGACAAGAACAATGAACTATCATAGATCATTAACTTCTTTGAGTAAACAACCATACACTTTAAAAAATAAGTGACAGAACTATAGCCCATTATGCTTTGATCGTGTTAAGTTATGTTGGGTGCATTTTTGTTATACTTATGTGCTCTACTTTACTTTACTCATGTCTTGTCAGGTGCATAATATGTATGCAAAAAAAACGATTTAATAAAAAAATACAATATGTCTGTCATAAAGATCTCATTAAAGCTACGATATTTATGTTACAAAGATTTCATAAACGCTACAATATGTATGTTACAAAGATCTCATAAACACTACAATATGTATGTCAAAAAGATCTCATTAAAGCTACGATATGTATGTTACAAAGATCTCATAAACGCTACAATATGTATGTCACAAAGATCTCATAAGAACACAAATGTGTATGTCATCATTGTGTCATAAAAGAATACTTGCAATGTGTTAGTCATCATATGGCCCTTTAATCTTAGAAAAAAAAAGACTCCGCCTCCAGTATCTCTCCACTAAATGTCAAACTCCCAAACAGAGCCATTTTTAGCTATCAATAATAAACGAAGCCAAGAGCCTAATCGCTTCCAACAACAATTCTGCAAGTCTGACAACTTTATTATATCACTTCACTTCATCTCAAAAGTGATATAGTTAGAAAACTCTTATATGTATGCTCTGATTGTTTCAATATATATATATATATAGATACTCAACATATAATATTTGATTACATTGAGAGGTATAGATATAGTTTTTACCCGAGTTTTAATCTAAAAAATTCCTACTAAAAACAATATGGTTTTGATGCTACCTTTTGACACCCCTCCCACAACTTCTCTCTCTCTCTCACCATCTCTCCCTTCCGTTCTTTCTTTTCTCCCATTACAACCTCTCTCTCTCCTTTTGCTAACCCTTTCTCTTCTCTCTCACCTCTTCTCCACCACTTCCTACTTGAATAAAGTCTTCCCCTATTTCTTTCTCTCTCTCCCTCCATTCGTCTCTCCCCCTTTTCTTACTCCGTCTCACCCCAGTTTTTATCCTTCTCTCTCTCCAATGTACTCCCCTAATTATATTACCTTTTTTCTTCTTCTCTCAGTCTCTTCCCATTTTTCTCTTTCCAGAATACAGAGATGTATGTGATTTTATACAAACAATAACATGTCTGGAAATAGAAATGAATCGACGTTCGTTTTTTTAAATTTATATTTTTACTAAGAATTCCTTCCTATAATACAAGACTGTCTATTCTTTTAATTTTTGTACATTTCACAACATGTTTATCTATAGCTAATGCAAAAGATTTTGTTATAGATGTAAACTGTTTGTATTACCGAAAACATATCAACACCAACTTGTCATCTCTACTGTCTTTATTACCGAAAACATATCAACACCAACGTGTCATCTATACTCTCTTTGTACTCTATTCTATCTAGTCTATAATATACTTTGTGGTAAATTGTCTCTGACATCTATATTCTGTTTATAATATAATTAAAATATAGTGATCTATAGTCTGTGGCCTACAAACCACTTGATGATACTTGTGCAAATAAAAAAAAAATTGAAACCTAAATCCAAATTTAAGGATAAACACAAACCATGCATAAGCGTAGGACGCAAAAACCCTCTGTATATAACGAGCATCTGTAACCAGGGCTGTATTTAGGATTGTGGGGGCCCTGTTCCCAAATTTTTCCGGGGGTCCCTCATGGCCTCGCCCACTGCCTTCCACATTGGCCTACCTCAGAAAAATGCCGATAATTCATGCTACAGTCTGTAAAATCATGCATACTTTTTATGTTGCGCTTAGCTTCGTTGGACTGGAGCGTTTAAGATTGGAATAAATTTATTTTATTTTACATTTTAGACGAAATAATGGGGATGTCACTAAACAAAATAGTTTTGGGAAGAGTGGGGGGCCCCTATTTTCTGGGGGCCCCTGTTCCAACGGTACATGTGGAACATGTCTAAATACGCCACTGTCTGTAACATACATTTTGATAATAGACTACAAATTCCTTGCTTACATAAAAAATAAAATAATGTAAAAATTGAACGTAAATACGTCATTAAGTAAATCTTCAAAAAACTAAATTCTTGAATTCAAACTTGAAACGAATGTTTATAATTCAATGCAATAATTTTAATTAGCTTCTAGAATTTGTTAAATTAGATCTGAATTAAGCTAAACAGGGGAACTAATTTAAATGTATCTGAGAATTTTCCTCGAGTCTGGAAATTGTATGCAGGTGTAGAAGCAGTGCACCTAGACTACCTTAACCTTGTCATCGTACACATATACACACAAATACATACACACATACACATATTTACACATACACACATGTATATTTGCATACATAAAACCTAGTTCCTTTTAATATGGAATTTTAAATTATTTTTAAAATAACAAGCCATTTACAAAGTATAGAATAGATAGGAGAAAAATATTCATTGTATTAGACATTGTGTTGGTCATTTTGTTGGACATCGTGGTGGACATTGTGTTGGTCATTTTGTTGGTCATTTTGTTGGACATCGTAGTGGACATTGTATTAGACATTGTGTTGGTCATTTTGTTGGACATCGTAGTGGACATTGTGTTGGTCATTTTGTTGGACATTGTGTTGGTCATTTTGTTGGACATCGTAGTGGACATTGTATTAGACATTGTGTTGGTCATTTTGTTGGACATCGTAGTGGACATTGTATTAGACATTGTGTTGGTCATTTTGTTGGACATCGTAGTGGACATTGTGTTGGTCATTTTGTTGGACATCGTAGTGGACATTGTGTTGGACATTGTGTTGGTCATTTTGTTGGTCATTTTGTTGGTCATTTTGTTGGACATCGTAGTGGACATTGTGTTGGACATTTTGTTGGACATCGTAGTGGACATTGTATTAGACATTGTGTTGGTCATTGTGTTGGTCATTTTGTTGGACATCGTAGTGGACATTGTATTAGACATTGTGTTGGTCATTTTGTTGGACATCGTAGTGGACATTGTATTAGACATTGTGTTGGTCATTTTGTTGGACATCGTAGTGGACATTGTGTTGGACATTGTGTTGGTCATTTTGTTGGACATCGTAGTGGACATTGTATTAGTCATTGTGTCGGTCATTTTGTTGGACATCGTAGTGGACATTGTGTTGGTCATTGTGTTTGTCATTTTGTTGGACATCGTAGTGGACATTGTATTAGACATTGTGTTGGTCATTTTGTTGGAAATCGTAGTGGACATTGTGTTGGACATTGTGCAGACAAATACACAAACATATTAAGATAAGCACAGAAACAAAGATACACGCAGACAGAGACATGTACAGACACACATAGATAAATAAACATACACAGAAACATACAGACACACACATAGAAGTACCAATATTAACTAGCTATTTTTTTAGTACTGAGAAACATTGCATTTGACCATTTAAAACTTAAACTGTGATATAAAACTGGTTGGGGGAGAATGTTTTAACAACTTTTTTTCTCCATTAAAGTAATGATTAAAGTCATTGTTTTAGGTATGCTGAAAGACGGAATTTATGTAATCAAGTCAAATTTCCATTTATTTGGATCAATAAAGCAATCTTATCTTATCTTATCTTATTACTAAGTTGTTACGTTATAATCTTTATTTAGCGTTTTGTCCACCACTGTTTCATTGTTAGGCCTAATACATAATAAGCTTTAATTCAATATATTAGCATTTGAATAAAACCATTTTATAATGATATATAAATATGTTGGAAAATTTATATCATTTGCAAAAAAAAATTCTTTTGGTTATCAGGCTAGATAAAGTTATGTATAATGGCGTTGCCACTTTTGCAGTTTTTTTGTGTAATGGGAAGAGTGTAATGGAAGAGATAATTCAATTATGTTTGCATTAAAGTTGGCAGAAAATACGTAGTTTGAGAAGGAGGCTGACATAAATAGACAACCTAAACACACACCGAAATTGAAACAAACGGGCCCATTCCTCGTCTCTCGAGACAGAAGGGGGCAAAACAACAACTAAAGGACTTTTATAGTTTCGATACTTTAAAGTAAAATGGTAGACAACACTTTATACAATTTGGCTCATACATTAACATGTAATAACTCAATATGTAACACTTTAAGGGTTCATATAATGAAATAGAAATCGTTAAAGTTCAATCTGTCGAACATTGTCTTATGTACATTTATTTTCTAGATTATTTTGTAGTTTTTTCTGTTATGCAGTGCTTCTGTTTTGTAGTAGTTTTTTTTTATTATGTAGTGCTTCAATTATGTAGTTCTTCTGTTTCTGGTCAACAATCATACAGAACTATATGCGTACATATGTATAATAATTACAAACACACACATATATAGAGTAATATAAGACGGAAAGAAAATGAATCCACAAGTTGAAGATTGCGAGAGAAAATAACAAATTAAACATACAGACTTTAAGGCAGAAAAAAAAATATATGAAATTCAATCAGCTTGTGTGCGTGAGCAGGGAGGATTGAGAGAATGATAGAGGAAATGAGTGATTGAGAGAGTGATAGAGGAAATGAGTGATTGAGAGAGTGATAGAGGAAATGAGTGATTGAGAGAGTGATAGAGGAAATGAGTGATTGCGAGAGTGATAGGGGAAATGAGTGATTGAGAGAGTGATAGAGGAAATGAGTGATTGAGAGAGTGATAGAGGAAATGAGAGATTGAGAGAGTGATAGAGGAAATGAGTGATTGAGAGAGTGATAGAAGAAATGAGTGATTGAGAGAGTGATAGAGGAAATGAGTGATTGAGAGAGTGATAGAGGAAATGAGTGATTGAGAGAAAGTAAGTTAAAGTTGAGAGTATGAGTAAGTGATTGAGTAAGTGTGACTGATTGAAAGATTGGGTGAATGATGAATTAAAAATGTAATCCATTTCATGTATAACTTTTTTGATCAATGCAATTTTTCCCTGAGATAGATCTCAGTACGTGGTAGACAGAACAACTATACGTATTCTACATAAGTAAATGCATTGTCTACATATATAAATAGACATAAGTTAGATAACAACAAGCGAATACCTTTTTAGTGTCTAAAACAATTATCATCCATATTATGGGCAGAAAAATTCAATTTTTTGAAAATATTTCTTCCATTGAATTTAATTAGATTCAGAATTAATTTGAAAACGTACAGTTTTACCCTCTTGTCAATGGCATGATATAGCTGTAGAACATTAAAAAAAATTCCTTTTTATGTGAAGACTTCATAAAAAAGAAATTAGATCCATTTTTTGGATACCAATAAATAGCACTAGAATAGAGGACTGCTTATTGTCGGTGTATCTAACTTGATATGTTAGGCGGTCGCAAGGTCTGTTGGGAAAGTAAATGGCGGTTGTGTGTCTTGCTGTATGAATACCTTTTTAACCCTTCCTGTACCGACCAACTTCTATCTATGCTGCCTTCAGTTCCGCTATATACGCGCCCGGGACTGTAAGGGTTAAGCCATTGATTGTCACGGGAAACTTATAAACTTTAATTTACTTAACTAGCTTTGCAAATGTTATTTTATATTACAAAAAAAATAAAAACAACAACACGACATCTAAGCAACAAATAAATAAAACACAGAATGACATAGACTCTAGTCTAAGAAATCAATAAAACACAGAATGACATAGTCTCTAGTCTAAGAAATGAATAAAACACAGAATGACATAGACTCTAGTCTAAGAAATCAATAAAACACAGAATGACATAGACTCTAGTCTAAGAAATCAATAAAACACAGAATGACATAGACTCTAGTCTAAGAAATCACTAAAACACATAATGACATAGACTCTAGTCTAAGAAATCAATAAAACACAGAATGACATAGACTCTAGTCTAAGAAATCAATAAAACACAGAATGACATAGACTCTAGTCTAAGAAATCAATAAAACACAGAATGACATAGACTCTAGTCTAAGAAATCACTAAAACACATAATGACATAGACTCTAGTCTAAGAAATCAATAAAACACAGAATGACATAGACTCTAGTCTAGTTGGAAGCAAACAAGTTTTCCATGTTCTAATTAGTTTTGGAATCCATACACTCAAACCTTCTGATGTATAGGTCAGACCTGATCTACCCAGGTGCTGAGGGGTCTTGCTTACGTCACTCATTTCAAGGCTACGTCTATGGCCATGATCTACTTATGAGTTACATTGGTAATTAGGGCTGCAGCTACAGCTATAGCTACAGCTACATCTACAGCTACAGCTACCTAAGTTTATACAATAAGCAATACATTCGCTTAACTGTTGTCATCCATGTTTTTATCTTTGACACTTTTTCTGTCTCTCGCTCTCTTTTTTTTTCATTCATTTTTCTCCTTCTATTCAAGTTCTATCTCTAACTTTCTGTCCGCTCTATTCCTCTCCCCGTTCTATCTTTATCTCCTTACTCCCCCCCTTCAAACAAACAAACAAAAATATAGTATCACAATAGCACAGGGTGGGCAAGTGCGGCTGCCATTGAAAATTTAAAATCTTTTTATCTATAATAGTTTTATTTCTTTTAAATCTACTAGAATTTTTTGTTTAAATATTTTTTAAATGATCAGTTTGTTATTATGTTTTGTTTATATGTACACTTTACAAATCAATTAAGACGTACGCATCATTTAAATACAATTTTATTAAATTTAGAATTTGAGGATTTAATAGATTGTATAATATTATGGTGTGGCTCTTTACAATATATTCTTATAAGAATGCGGTTAATAAGCGTGCCCACCATTGCAAATAGAAGATTGTATAAATAATCTTGAAAAGTGAAAGTGATTATTTTATTCTGCGTTAGTCTGAAAAAAATAAAACAACATTTGATTAACGGTGGTTGTTTGTATTATAATCACTAGTTGACTTTAGAATAATGAAAGGCAAGCATTTACTTCTTTGATTTAATATTACAGGTAGGTTGTATGACGAGTCAAGACAGCATAGGCGTAGTTATGGTGAAAGGTCTGTGGTGTGTATGTTGTGTGTATCGTATGTCATGTGTCGAAGATGTGTGTTGTATGGTATGTGACATATAGTCCATAGAGTGCGTATGGTGAGACGTGTGTATGGTGAATGCATGGTTTGCGTATGTAGTATGTGTTTTAATTAATTGTGGTCAATGTGTGTGTAATATGTATGTGTAGAGAGGATATCTAAGTAAATTTCAGAACATATATTTTTTTTTAGATTGTCGTCCCTGTATACATTAAGGCTACTTATATATGTAGCTCCGCATGCAGCAAAATTATGTGCTTGTGATCAGCATGAATATATAACTTCAAGACGTTGACATCTTCCATATTCTGCTTTTGTTCTCAACGAAATGTATGTGTCGTACTAAACATCAAGCCCCTGTGACTGATGAATGGTGATGTGAGCTGAAATTTGTCAGGGTTTTGAAAATGGTTTGTGGTGATGGGTGTCTCCTGGGGCTATAGTCTGCTGCCGAATGGTCAAGTTGTTAAGTCCTGGTTAGCTTTAGGTCGTATATAGTTTTATAATATTCATGGGCCGCAAAAAGAAAGGGGAAAAGAAACTTTTTTCAATTACAAGAGAAACAAAAGTCCATACAATTCATTACACAAATTCTATTGGAGCCATCTGGATTAAAGATAACATTTACATCTGTTGTCACAGACTTGCAGATTGAAGATAACATTTACATCTGTTGTCAATGACTTGCAGACTGAAGATAACATTTACATCTGTTGTCACTGACTTGCAGATTGAAGATAACATTTACATCTGCTGTCACTGACTTGCAGATTGAAGATAACATTAAATCTGATCTGTTGTCACTGACTTGCAGATTGAAGATAACATTTACATCTGTTGTCACTGACTTGCAGATTGAAGATAACATTTTATCTGATCTGTTGTCACTGACTTGCAGATTGAAGATAGCATTTAAATTTGTTGTCACTGACTTGCAGATTAAAGATAACATTTACATCTGTTGTCACTGACTTGCAGATAGAAGATAACATTTACATCTGTATTCACTGACTTGTAGATTGGTGTCTGGTGAAGGATAAATAATTATTTTAAATGTTCTATTTTTTTTATAAAATTGTAGTACTCTCAGTTTCATATATACATATATATATATATATATATATATATATATATATATATATATATATATATATATATATATATATATATATATATATATATATATATATATATCACAAACTGTGTCTGAAAGAACATGTCTGAATGGTTATTTAATATTTTATATGTCAATGTAGTATGAAATAATGCAGTAATACAGTAACGATGCAAGAGTTAATGTCAATGTTGCATGAAATAATGAAGTAATACAGTAACTATGTTAGAGGCAATGTCAATGGTGCATGAAATAGTGCAGTAATACAGTAACGATTTTAGTGACAATGTCAATGGTGCATGAAATAGTGCAGTAATACAGTACCGATGTTAGTGACAATGTCAATGTATTATGAAATAATGCAGTAATACAGTAACGATGTTAGTGACAATGTCAATGGTGCATGAAATAGTGCAGTAATACAGTAACGATGTTAGTGACAATGTCAATGTATTATGAAATAATGCAGTAATACAGTAACGATGTTACAGGCAATGTCAATGTATTATGAAATAATGCAGTAATGCAGTTACGATTCTTTCGACACTGTAAATGTTGCATAAAATAATGCAGTAATACACTTTTAAAGATGTCCATGTATGTTGTCTGGAAGGAAATAATGTTAGTTTAACACAGCCAAGAGCACTGAGAACTCCATTTTTTCCTGCTTAATCGTTCAGTAATCTGATTTAAGGACACACCGTGCCTGTTATCAAAGGGGAATAACTTGTTCTGTTAACAAACCCAATATAATCTAAGTGGATATTTGCTCGACAGGAGTTATCCTTGTACATATTTTTACATCTGAACAATTAAAATTGCGATCATGTAATATATTTCAAATCTTCGAATTTACACATACAAAACAAATATTGTGGAAGAGTTTGATTATTTTAATTAAACGAAATTATAAGACAAATATCAAAATCTGTGTAATGTTCTGTATAATTTAAGATAAATATTTAATGTATAGATTGACTGAATGGCAAAACATAGATAGAGAGAAGGATATATTGGCAGACAGAGAGAAAGATTTATATATAAAAGGATATTTTTATGGATAAATAATGGACGAATAGATAGACACAAATATTAGTAATCCTACAAACTGAGTATAGAGCGTTTGCAAAGGGCGGAGCTTAAGTTTTTTAGTGACGTCATTTGTAAATAGAAGCCACTTACTTGAGGAACAAATATGGCGAAGTTGTTCCTTATCATGCCAAATTCACATATGAATATTGGCTATCCTACTAAAAATAAGGAAGTAAATAGTAGTAGATCATCTTCCTAGTAAAAGATAAAGCCTGACATGGTATTTTTCCAACGATTTTCAACATTTTACGCCTAATCTTTAGGCCTACACTTTTAATGTTTCGTAGGCTAGGATAAGTAATGGGCTAATGGCTAAGTAGGGCAGCTACGATGCCAAGTGATAGTGTTGGTGAATATCTAGTCAAGTCAATAATAGGCTCACATCGTCTATGATCTATGTCTATGATAATAGGCCTAATACAGCTTAAATCTTAATAAGACTTAAAACACAAAACATCATTTTTAAAAAAGCTCGAGCATATATGAAACTTTATTATTACAGCGGCCATTGTACACCACTACACAAAGTAAACAAAAATCACGTGCTTTTTGTCACATGATTGCAAACGCCCAATTTCTGTAAAGTCTTATGTCTAAAAATAAAATGTTTTCTCATAAAATATTTAAAAAGTTTTCAACTATTTGTTGATAATTTGGATCACTTTTAAAGTTATAAATCACACTATATAACATTTATTATTTCAAAAATGAAAAAAAACAACTTAACAATAATAAACGAGTTAAAAATATTAATATTTTTTTAAGTATGCTGAAAGACGGAATTTATGTAATCAAATCAAATTTCCATGTATTTGGATCAATAGAGCAATTTTATCTTTTCTTAATAATTCCCTTTAATTATTGGAATTTTTTTTTTTCAATAGCAGAATTAAACACATAGTATAAAAACTCCTTAGTTTGCAAATAGTCTGTACAAATTACAAGTTACATCATTTATAAAGCGCTATTCATAACAATTAATCTTCGAATGCGCTCTACATTTACCATTTACCCTATGTTATTAAAATAAATCAAATGAGTATGTCAATATTATCTGCTTGTTTTAATTAATATTAATTGTGTTTGTAAGTTCATTCCACCAGAGGTGATACTGGTGCTACAACGAGCTGCAAATGTTTTTATTTTTACATCTGGCACCTTGAGTTGTTGATGAATTTTGTTGGAACTCAGTTTTCTCTGATGTGTAAAGCTCAACCATGGATCTGGTGTAATGTGGAGATTGACCATGAAGGCTTTTATAGAGCAGAGTCAGAACTTTGAATTTTATCCTGTGTTATAGCTAGCCAGTGCTATTCTTTAGACAGGTTGTTGAGTTGTCTTCATTGTTCAGAACAATTTTCGCAGCCATGTTTCGGACCCTTTGCAGTTTTTTTTCAAATCACACTCTGTCAATCCTATGTACAGACCGGTTGCGTAGTCTAACTGAGAGATTACCAGGCCTAATGTTTCACATGCCTCTTTTGTTAGAATGTTTCTAATACTTTTTATCATCTGCAGACTACACATTGCAGATGCACATTTGTTTTTTTGTTTTATCTTTGAGGGTTAGATTTTAATCTAGATATACTCCAAGATTTAGATTTTTTTTAAATAAATATTATTGTTGTTAACTAGTAGATCATTTGTTTGGCAGTTTGTATTTCTTGTTTTTCTCCAAGAAGAATGAATTCGGTTTTTGATGTGTATTCATCCAATTAACGCGAGCCTTGTCCTTGCACGCTCTTCTCTACTGTAGTTAAATATCAGGTGTTTATGGTCCTTATTAGCCTCTACAGGCTTCTTTTTGTTGGCTTAAAACAGCTTTCATGTGAGAGAATATCTTTTCACAAGTTTAAGTTGAACCAAAGGCTGAAAGTAGAACATATAGATTTTTTTTGTTTTATCAAACACTTGAATGCTTCAGGTGGTGATGTCCAGAAGTTGGGAATAGAATATGACTTTTCTTTCCAATCAGCTACCGTCCAAATTGTTCGTAAATTGGAAGTTTTTAGTGCTTCAATGTACTTCTGAAACTTAAATATCTTTAATGTTTATTGATCTGAATAAGTTTTAACATAAGGGAAGTACTGGACGAATTAACAGTTAATTTTAAGGTAAAATCAGACCAGCCTCAAATTGACAAACAGTTCAAGTACGGTTTTTTAATGCAAGTTTAACTCAATTGAATGTGCTGTTATGTCTGTCAGAAACATCATCTTCAACGACCAGTCCACTTTAATCAACTCAGGAAATATCTAGATAAATCAATAAATAGATAGTTGAATTTACAAATAAATAAATATCTAGACCTCTAGTTTTATATTCGATTCCTTAGTCTAGACCATGGGTCGCAACCTACGGCACGCGTTCCAGACTTGGCACGCAATGCTTTTTTCATTGGCACGCGGAAGGCTCCCAAAAAGTCAATTAAATTATTTTCCAATCAAAAATTAAGTTCTAAAGCAGGACTACTTATTGGCTGTTGGCACGCTGAATGAATTAGAAATCCTACTTTTGCACACTATTATCAAAAGGTTGCAGACCTCTGGTCTAGACGATATTTGACTAAAGGGGCGTCACGCCCCCCTCCCAGGAAGCGTTGAGGCGGTAGAAGGCGTTGATGAGCAGGAGGGAGGTAAGAACCACCATTAAATAGAAGCGTCATCTCAACTAATGTAATGACCAAAATTTAGAAACGTTTTAGATCCATAAAGAGGTATTTAAAAAAACTGAAATACCCAAAACTGTAGCATGTTTTAGCCGAAACGTCGGTACATATAAGACTAGTTTCTGAGACAGGGTAAGAGAGGGAGAGTTAACATTAATTATTACGGCAGACGATTTACCGCGAAATTAACCTAGCTGCACGAGAAAAACAACTAAATGTTAACAAATCTTACAAAGAGCAGACACAAAACTAGTGTTAAGCGTAGGTCGCAATAATTTTCTGTAGACTCTAGAAGGAACATCTCTAAAACGATAAGAAGAAAGAAGAGAAAAACATAATTACAATGAAACAAAATATCTAACATCACATCCTTAATGTATCAAAATCAATCAACATTTGTTCATACATTTATTAGTAGACAGTAATAGACAGACTATACTGCGTGTAAACGAACTAAGAACCTTTAGTAATGAATGACATAGTACATCTAGTAAATTTAATATTAATCTATACTTTGTTGATAACGATATTAGACCTGCTTATGCTTTATATTATTTTGTCTAAAGCTTATGTAGGGATTAAGATGTGCGGATGAACACTTTGATATACTTACATTATGTTTGATGGCAGCGTTATGCAAATATTATTATTATTATTACTTACTTACTTGATTATGATTAATTATTGGTTAATAATTAGGAATATAGTTTGGGTTAAGAGGTAGTCTTATAGTTTGTAAAGTCCTGGTAAAACACCGATGAAATAATTGAATTGCACCAGAATTTGAAATAACGTGTTCCGGAATCTACGACTCCTTGTGGATGCAAATTGTTACTTACTTACTTACTGCCCGTAACGCAACAAAGTCCTTCCATCTTTCTCTGTCACGTGCGACAATTCCAATCGTACCCCAGGAGTGACCAAATTTATATGAGTCACTTGGGGCAACTCTAGAGGTTTATCGCCCCTGTTTATAGGTAATGACTTTGTTGCTGTTTCCGTAACCAGCTTGTTTTTCCAGAACAGAGTGGTTAACCCTGTGCCCAACCCCTAATCTGGACGATTAGGGTACTACTAGCTTTAGTCTGACCCCTACCCGCGCAGACCTTTCCAGCTTGGTTGAACCTGCCAGGAGTTAAAACTCCGCTGGTATAGCTTTGGGGGTTGTCAGGGTACGCAAGCTCCCAAACCACGCCAAGGCCTAGTACCGATGTTGGCAGGGATGTAAATTGTGGTGCCCAGTAATTATGGATAGAATTTGAAGCAAAACTAACGTGCTGCTAAATGTCTGCTATCATCCAACAGTAAAATGCTTATGTAAAATGACTATAAGATAATGTAGTGTAATTTAAGTGTCTTCACTGCTTTTTTTACACAAAGTTACATTAACTCGCTTATCTAGCAGACGATACCGCGAATTTCCAGGCTACTCTTGTTTTATTGGTGCATTCTTATAACCAATAGAACTACTTTAGAATATTTTTTTATAAATAAAACATTTTTGGTATAGGACTCATTTCTGGGGATTATGACGACGACTACAGTGTTTGCAACTGCGCAATAGGTGGCTGTTTACAATATAATTTGTGATGTCTTTAAGTTCTTGGAAAGCAAATACAATTATTTGTGAGAGAATATGATAAATGTTGGGAACATATGGTCTATAATGTAGACATATGGAGAGAATATGATAAATGTTAGGAACATATGGTCAATACTCTAGCCAAATGGCAATCTAAACGAATAATTGAAGACATTTACATTGAAGAATCAACAAATAAACTATAAAATTTCACTGGACAAGTTGGTAAGTTGAATCTCTCTAGAGCTATATCTATCAGTTATTTTACAAAATTCATTTCATGTGTCAAGACGTTTAAACCTCTGTATAAAACTACCCGGTAGTATAAACAAGGACTATTACAGATTTACGCACCCCTATAACTTATAGAGTAATTTATAGATGGAAAGTACATGAATGGAATTTATCAAAGAAAACATAAATAGGAAGATGAATGACGTCATGGAGTCTTGCTAAATCTAGATACCTCGAGAATCCTTGTTGTCTAAACTTACACAAATAACCTCTAACTCATAATTAAATATAAGTAGGCCTAAATAACTTCAACACTCATCCATTTATAATGTGGTCCATGTTAAGTAATATCGTACAGCTATACACTGTGGATCAATGGATAGATGACGGCATTCATCTATAAATAAACAGATAAAAGCAGACATATAGATAAATAGATAATTAGTCTATAATCAGACAAACTTTTTTCATTTCACTTTGCTAAATCATGATCTTCAAGTACTGCACCCTTTCTCTTTTTCTCTTCGTCTCTAATATAGCTCTGTAAATAGTGTCACATGTTCCATCAAATGATTACGTATTCAATGAGTATAAACATTTGACGCGATCTATTTTAAAGCTAAATTAGAAAATAGCATCTCTAGAAGCTGAACCAAATAATCGTTAAATTTTGTAATTGAAGACAATGTCACGTGATCTGAACATCAAAAATGTGGATTACATTGCAAGCAAACAAATATAGTGTATATAGAAAGAAACAAAAAATGGGCCCGGTGTCTGTGCGTGTGTGAGCAAGCGTTCATAAAAATGGGAGGACATAAAAAAAAAGGGAGGGAAGAGTAACCGGATTTGTTGCTGGAAGCTGCGGCCATCTCGTCTGCTGGCCGAGTTTCCTTTTTTTTCTTCTGTGTGTGGCTGGTGTGATGTCATTCCAACGGATGAGTCCCATGCGTGTGTAAGCGTGTCAGTGAAATCACTCACGTGTGCAGCACACCCCCCGGAATGTGTACTAGGACACTGCTGTGTTGGCCGCTCGACTAGAAACGACACATTCTCTCAGTGCGTGGGTGTCGGTGCGTGCGTGCGTGCCGGTCCGATGTGTGTTCCTTTGTAAGAGCGTGCACAGCACCCGCAACAGGAGACAGCCATTATTGTGTTTGACAAGTTCATCATGTTTGGATGGCTTCACCAATGTCCACCTACATGTTTAGAATTGTGATCGGTATCGGAGAGATTATCTAAAGCTTGAAATTAATTCCATGGCAACATTTTCTGTTTGTTTGTTTTTATTCTTACAAAGAAATAAATTCCATGTTGTGTAGAGAAGTGTTTGGAATAGGACCTCATGCGTCCATTGTTGATTCGCCAAAAATTGTCTAAGTGAAACCAACTAAAAAAAAACAACAAGACCAATACTAAACTTGAATGAAAATGTGCACAACGAGGTAGGCAAATAGTGTATACATTTTCCTTTCTTCTTAATATAATAATTCCTTGCTATTCACAATTAGCAATTCTTGTCACTAGTTGCATGTCGTGAATACAAATATTATTTATACATTTGTCTTTTTATTGCTTTCAATACTTTCTCAACACTGAAATATCCCGTAATGTATTTTTCAATGGTCCCAACAACCAAAAAGTTTGTTCCGTTATACTTTGTATAAACTATTTATATTATCTATGTTCAAGCTATACATTACTATACAAACTCTACTAATGTTTTTAATTTAAACCAAAAACTCTTGATGCATTCAAACTTTTAAAATATCAAATTACTTCTAGAATATAAGAATATGCTCTCCTCAACTTTCGAGCAATCTGACTATACTCTCAAATTCCTTAAAAATATATAAATAGAGTCTAATAGTCTCTAGGGCTGCCTAAAATAGTTTTACATAGTTTTATCATCTCAACATTTCGTTCCTTTTTTTTCTAATAGGATCTAATTGGTGCATAATTTCTTGCATGTTTAAGCTTCGCGCGTAGATCTATATCTAATCTTTTTTTAACATACTGAACTCGCTCAGATTAAATCTTTGTAGTAAATATGTTTTATAAGTTATGTTAAGTGGGCGTCGCTTGTAAATCTTTCTTTTGCGCTAAAAGAACGTTTTTTATTTTCTCCACACGCTCCCTAAATATGTCTGCTTTATTTTGATATCTAAATATCTAAATCTGACTAGGCTTTTTTTAACATGTTACTCTTTGAAACTGTCTAGTCTATTTCGTCATCTAACTCTTACAAACTGTCTAATCTATTTTGACATCTAAATCTCTCAATATGTCTAGTCTATTTTGATATCTAAGTCTTTAAATCTGTCTAGTCTATTTTGACATCTAAATCTCTAAGTCTGTCTAGTCTATTTTGACATCTAAATCTCTAAATCTGAGTAGTCTATTTTGACATCTCTCTAAAACTGTCGTCTATTTTGACATCTAAGTCTCTAAACCTGTCTAGTCTATTTTGACATCTAAGTCTATAAAGCTTTCTAGTCTATTTTAACATCTATGTCCTAATTCTCTCAATCTTTCTAGTCTATTTTGACATCTAATTATGTAAATCTGTCTAGTCTATTTAGCCATATGTCTCTAAACCTGTATTTTAGTTTTATATTCAAATGTCTAAAAAGGTCTAATATAATCTTCTTTCAATTATGTCGGACAAACACAGACTATATCAATATAAATGAATAATGTATTTCAATGTGTTTTTATTTGTTGTTTATTTAATACTAAGACATTCAATTTGTAATGTGGTTTTCCTTAAATCCTAAAGTTCGTTCAATATTGAAGTTTTATTGCCTATTGTAATGTAGACGTTTATTGTTATAATTGTAACCATTGTATGTTCTTTTTATTATATTTTTCAAACAAAAATAACAAAAGAGTTTAAATAAAGTTTTTCCCTTTAATATTATCTTTTTTTTAATATTATCTTTTTTTTAAATATTATCTTTTTTTTTTACTGAACACCAAGACAGCACTAGTTGATCTTGTTGTGAGTAAACACGGACGTTAAACAAATGTAAGATTGCGTCATCAAATTTTGTGCTGACTTTCATCATTGATACAAAAAAAAAAAAATTACATCCCTAATTTAAAACGGCCAAAAACGAAAATGAAAAAAAAAAAAATGGACTAGAGCTGTTGTACTAACACAATGAGAAGTTGTAGCCAGTTTCTAGTAAATACATTATATTCCAGTAAGGTGTAATGTAGAAGCCACAAGCTAGAAACCCTTTTACCACTGAAGAATGCTAGTCGCCTTTTTATCGATCTAATGGAGGACACACGATATTTCCAGGGGCTACAACCCAGTTTAAATCGATAGTTTCCCCTGCCCCCCCCCCCCCACCACCACCAGCCCTCAGTTGTTTTGTTTTTACTGCCGCTTGTGTGTAGTGTGAGGAGTAAATGGAAGTGATTGAGTGAGTGAGTGAGAGAAAGATAGAGAGAGAGAGAGAGAGAGAGAGAGAATGTGATATAGAGTGAGAAATCGGGTGAATGGGACATGGAGAGAAAATAAAAGAGAGAGATCGTGAAAAGTGGGGAAGGGGAGATAGTCTGTCAGAGAGATAGAGACGGACTGATGGTGATTAGATTGCGGGTGTGGGGTGGGGGCAGACAGACAGACAGACAGAGAGATGCTATGACATAGATTAAAAGGCAGAGAGTAAGAAGAGAAGGGAGGCGGACTGAATAGCAGACAGGCCGAAAAAACACTTTTCTAGACAAGCAGGGAGACAAGCTAAATAAAGGTGAGGCAGGGTTAGATTGGGTAGAGGGAGAGAGAGGGCAGGGTGAGAGGAGAGAGGGGAGAAGGGAGTTACAGATGGAGAGACAGAAGAGAAAATGAGTGGGGTGGAGTCTAAATAAAAAGTGGAATGAGTGACAGAGACAGACGTAAAGAAATAGTTCCATTGACTAGTTGAAAGTCTGTAAGAGACAAATCTGACAAACTTTATCAAACACTAACACAGACATTCTCTTGAAACAAACATATTCATATAGACATTCTCTTGAAACAAACATATTCATATAGACATTCTCTTGAACAAACATATTCATATAGAGACATTCTCTTGAACAACATATTCATATAGACATTCTCTTGAACAAACATATTCATATAGAGACATTCTCTTGAACAACATATTCATATAGACATTCTCTTGAAACAAACATATTCATATAGACATTCTCTTGAACAAACATATTCATATAGAGACATTCTCTTGAACAACATATTCATATAGACATTCTCTTGAACAAACATATTCATATAGAGATATTCTCTTGAACAAACATATTCATATAGAGACATTCTCTTGAACAAACATATTCATATAGAGACATTCTCTTGGACAAACATATTCATATAGAGACATTCTCTTGAGCAAACATATTAATATAGACATTCTCTTGGACAAACATTATTCATATAGAGACATTCTCTTGGACAAACATATTCACATAGAGCCATTCTCTTGAACAAACATATTAATATAGACATTCTCTTGGACAAACATATTCATATAGAGACATTCTCTTGGACAAACATATTCACATAGAGCCATTCTCTTGAACAAACATATTCATATAGACATTCTCTTGAACAAACATATTCACATAGAGCCATTCTCTTGAACAAACATACTCATATAGACATTCTCTTGGACAAACATATTCATATAGAGACATTCTCTTTGACAAACATATTAACATAGAGCCATTCTCTTGAACAAACATATTCATATAGACATTCTCTTGGACAAACATATTCATATAGAGACATTGTCTTGGAAAAACATATTCACATAGAGCCATTCTCATGAACAAACATATTCATATAGACATTCTCTTGGACAAACATATTCATATAGAGACATTCTCTCGAACAAACATATTAATATAGACATTCTCTTGGACAAACATATTCATATTGAGACATTCTCTTGGGCAAATATATTCACATAGACACATTCTCTTGGACAAACATATTCACATAGACACATTCTCTTGAACATAAATACGTAAACAGCTTATATTAGACAAACGCATACACAGAGAGGTTCACTACTTGTACAAACACATACACACAGAAACATTCTCTTGGACAATCACATAAAGACATGAACATTCACTTAGACAACACATAAACACGGGGACATTCTCTTGGACAAATACATACACAAAGCGAAATTCTCTAGGACCAATACATACACACAGGGACATTTGCTTGGACAACTCATACACACAGGAACATTATCTAGGACAAACACATTCACACAGGGACATTTACTTGGAAAAACACACACACATGGACATTCTCTTAGAATTACACACGGAGACAATAGACATTATTTTCGACAAACACACAGAGATAATAGACATTCTTTTCGACAAACACACAGAGACAATAGAAATTCTCTTGGACAAACATACAGAGATAATAGACATTCTTTTGGACAAACACAGAGACAATAGACATTCTTGTGGACAAACACACAGAGACAATAGACATTCTTGTGGACAAACATACAGAGACAATAGACATTCTCTTGGACAAACATACAGAGACAATAGACATTCTTGTGGAGAAACACACAGAGACAATATACATTCGTTTGGACAAACACACAGAGACAATAGACATTCTTTTGGACAAACACAGAGACAATAGACATTCTTTTCGACAAACACACAGAGATAATAGACATTCTTTTGGACAAACACAGAGACAATAGACATTCTTTTGGACAAACACACAGAGACAATAGACATTCTCTTGGACAAACATATAGAGACAATAGACATTCTTGTGGACAAACATACAGAGACAATAGACATTCTCTTGGACAAACATACAGAGACAATAGACATTCTTTTGGACAAACACACAGAGACAATAGACATTATCTTTGTCAAACACAGAGACAATAGACATCATTTTGGACAAACACACAGAGACAATAGACATTCTCTTTGTCAAACACAGAGACAATAGACATTGTTTGGACAAACACACAGAGACAATAGACATTCTCTTGGATAAACACAGAGACAATAGACATCATTTTGGACAAACACACAGAGACAATAGACATTCTCTTAGACAAACACACAGAGACAATAGACATCATTTTGGACAAACACACAGAGACAATAGACATCATTTTGGACAAACACACAGAGACAATAGACATTCTCTTTGATAAACACAGAGACAATAGACATCATTTTGGACAAACACACAGAGACAATAGACATTCTTTTGGACAAACACACAGAGACAATAGACATTCTCTTGGACAAACATACAGAGACAATAGACATTCTTTTGGACAGACACACAGAGACAATAGACATTCTTGTGGATAAACATACAGAGACAATAGACATTCTCTTGGACAAACATACAGAGACAATAGACATTCTTTTGGACAAACACACAGAGACAATAGACATTCTCTTTGTCAAACACAGAGACAATAGACATTCTTTTGGACAAACACACAGAGACAATAGACATTCTCTTGCATAAACACAGAGACAATAGACATCATTTTGGACAAACACACAGAGACAATAGACATTCTCTTTGTCAAACACAGAGACAATAGACATTTTTTTGGACAAACACACAGAGACAATAGACATTTTCTTGGATAAACACAGAGACAATAGACATCATTTTAAACAAACACACAGAGACAATAGACATTCTCTTGGACAAACACACAGAGACAATAGACATCATTTTGGACAAACACACAGAGACATTAGACATCATTTTGGACAAACACACAGAGACAATAGACATTCTCTTTGATAAACACAGAGACAATAGACATCATTTTGAACAAACACACAGAGACAATAGACATTCTTTTGGACAAACACACAGAGACAATAGACATTCTCTTGGACAAACATACAGAGACAATAGACATTCTTTTGGACAGACACACAGAGACAATAGACATTCTTGTGGACAAACATACAGAGACAATAGACATTCTCTTGGACAAACATACAGAGACAATAGACATTCTTTTGGACAAACACACAGAGACAATAGACATTCTCTTTGTCAAACACAGAGACAATAGACATTCTTTTGGACAAACACACAGAGACAATAGACATTCTCTTGCATAAACACAGAGACAATAGACATCATTTTGGACAAACACACAGAGACAATAGACATTCTCTTTGTCAAACACAGAGACAATAGACATTTTTTTGGACAAACACACAGAGACAATAGACATTTTCTTGGATAAACACAGAGACAATAGACATCATTTTGGACAAACACACAGAGACAATAGACATTCTCTTGGACAAACACACAGAGACAATAGACATCATTTTGGACAAACACACAGAGACATTAGACATCATTTTGGACAAACACACAGAGACAATAGACATTCTCTTTGATAAACACAGAGACAATAGACATCATTTTGAACAAACACACAGAGACAATAGACATTCTTTTGGACAAACACACAGAGACAATAGACATTCTCTTGGACAAACATACAGAGACAATAGACATTCTTTTGGACAGACACACAGAGACAATAGACATTCTTGTGGACAAACATACAGAGACAATAGACATTCTCTTGGACAAACATACAGAGACAATAGACATTCTTTTGGACAAACACACAGAGACAATAGACATTCTCTTTGTCAAACACAGAGACAATAGACATTCTTTTGGACAAACACACAGAGACAATAGACATTCTCTTGCATAAACACAGAGACAATAGACATCATTTTGGACAAACACACAGAGACAATAGACATTCTCTTTGTCAAACACAGAGACAATAGACATTCTTTTGGACAAACACACAGAGACAATAGACATTCTCTTGGATAAACACAGAGACAATAGACATCATTTTGGACAAACACACAGAGACAATAGACATTCTCTTGGACAAACACACAGAGACAATAGACATCATTTTGGACAAACACACAGAGACAATAGACATCATTTTGGACAAACACACAGAGACAATAGACATCATTTTGGACAAACACACAGAGACAATAGACATTCTCTTGGATAAACACAGAGACAATAGACATCATTTTGGACAAACACACAGAGACAATAGACATTCTCTTGGATAAACACAGAGACAATAGACATCATTTTGGACAAACACACAGAGACAATAGACATTTTATCGACAAGTGGGGCATAAACAATAAGGACAACATCAATGCGCCAGTTAAAAAATTAAAAACTATTTGATTAAATGGTTAAAATTATAATTTGCTTAAGTTTCCTTTGCGTTTGTTGTCAAGTTGTCGTGGGCTGTATTCGTAAATATGTTGAGACATATTCTGGTCAAACTATTTCACTTAACAGGATGTCATGATTAAATGGTAATAAACATATTTGTGAATTCTTTGTTTTGTTGCATCAACACGCATTTTTTCTTTGTTACTATAGGAAAGATAGAGGAAACACAAGTACATCTGATCCATTAATTTACTGAATCATTTCTTTTAACTTAAGCGATTGTAAACTTTGATATTTTTTTAATTTAAATAAATTATTATTTTTTATTAATTTTAACTTTAATAACAATCTTTTCAACACAAACTCTTCACGTTTTTTAAGACAGTTTTGTTTTAGCAAAACAACAAACTACTTTACAACCTTGACATTTCTGTGTAGCGTTGTTAGTTACAGAGGTACATGTTGAGATTGGGACAAGACACTTTATAACACAGCTATAATATAACACAGGCAATAATTATTATAAGGCCACATTAAAGTGACACTCACACACACACAAACACATACACTAACAAATGAAATAAATGTTATCTCCGGGGGAAAACATGATGCATGAAATGATTGCAAATCTGATCAAGTTCTGGGAAAACGTTTGCCTCACAATCATTGTACAAGTCCTTGGATTCCCAACCAGGTTAATTAACAGCAACCAGGGGACGCAATCCATCAAACTTCCTCATTATTCTTTCATCTTTAGGTTTTGTTTCTTTTTTTTCCGGGGCTGCTGCTTTCCATACTTCTGTTGTTTTTCATATATATGTTAGTGCAGATTTGTGTCCTTTTCCTAAATTGTTTCATTTTTTTTAAAATAGTAAAAATCACATTTAGGGTTTAAAGTTTATTTTGTTTTAAATTGGAGTCGAAGGCAGCCCCAAAATACTACACCAAAGACAAACTACACCCCCCTTCACTCATGTCCCCAAAAACTGTTTCAAAAGAGAAACACTCTAAGTGCTTGGAAAGATTTGGTGGACATTTGCAACTTCTTGCTAATGCTGTATTTAATTAGACAGGGCGGTTAATCCACGGGAAATGCTCTTATATTATCTAACATAGAGTCTATCTATTTCATTTTCGTTGCTTTGCTTCGCACAAGAATAAGATCAAAAGAAGCTGCCAATGAAATCGATGGATCAAAACGGGAGGGATTTTGCACAGCTTCTTAGCAAATTCATTCTTTGGGATTCTGTGAATATATGGTCTTTGGAATATCTACACGACGTGTACAGAATTACAAGTTTTGTTATTTTAAGGGAATGAAATACAACAAACTATATCTTTTAGTTTAAGTGAAATACAACTAACCATATCGATTATTGTAAGTAAAATACAACAAACTATATCGTTTAGTGAAAGTAAAATACAACAAACTATATCTTTCAGTTTAAGTAAAATACAACAAAGTATATCTTTTAGTGTAAATAAAATACAACAAACTATATCGCTTAGTGAAAGTAAAATACAACAAACCATAACTTTCAGTTTAAGTAAAATACAACAAAGTATATCTTTTAGTGTAAGTAAAATACAACAAACTATATCGTTTAGTGAAAGTAAAATACAACAAACTATATCTTCCAGTTTAAGTAAAATACAACTAACTATATCGTTTAGTGAAAGAAAAATACAACAAACTATATCGTTAAGTGAAAGTAAAATACAACAAACTAAATCTTTCAGTTTAAGTAAAATACAACTAACTATATCTTTCAGTTTAAGTAAAATACAACTAACTATATCGTTTAGTGAAAGTAAAATACAACAAGCTATATAAGATTCACTCTTATACTGTAGTAGCATTCATCAAACACCAAGATTCACTGTTACATTGTAGCAACATTCAACACAAGTTACAATATCCATCACGTTATACCAAGGTTCACATTTTTATATAACAATAATACAGACTAACAGTTAGGCTTTCTCTGTGCCAGCAATATTCTCAGAGACAACACCATTGAACTAACAAACACTTGTAGGAGAACTGAAGTGTGCTAATCAGTTCATCGCTACATTTATACTTTCTCTCTTTCTTTCTCTCTGGTCAGACTCTCCAAGACTTGAATAGTTTTTTTCAATTCAGCCAGAAACAAAAAAATTTGTATGTTCTGAGAACTGACGTTACTTATACGGTCAATTAAGCAAGAAGACGTACTCCTGATTGAGTCAGGCAAAAAGACGTACTCCTGATTGAGTCAGGCAAAAACACGCACTCCTGATTGAGTCAGGCAAAAACACGTACTCCTGATTGAGTCAGGCACGAAGACATACTCATGATTGAGTCAGGCAAGAAAACGTATTCCTGATTGAGTCAGACAAGAAGACATAGTCCTGATTGAGTCAGGCAGGAAGACGTAGGCCTACCCATTATTGAGTAAGGCAAGAAGACGTAATCATGATTGAGTCAGGCAAGAAGACGTAATCATGATTGAGTCAGGCAAGAAGACGTAATCATGATTGAGTCAGGCAAGAAGACGTAATCATGATTGAGTCAGGCAAGAAGACGTATTTTTGATTAAGTCAGGCAAGAAGACGTACTCCTGATTGAGTCAGCTCAGAACTTCTAGCATTAAAAAAAAATTACTTTTATAAATACTAAAAGTTTCTGGAACTTGTATATATTTCAAATCTTACAAAATGTTACAGTTACAGATGTAAGAGATGTTGTGTTTTTTTTTCAATCAGATGTAATAAAAATAATTTATTGCCAATGAAAGTTAAAAGAAATCAGAAACATCAAGAATCCATTATTCTTACACGAAAAGAAAAACACAACTGAGAATATTTCTGAGATATTTTTGATGCCATCAAAACAACAAGTCAACGCACACGTTTTACACCTGATTTAATGTTTCCGTATAAATAAATTGTGCGCAGACAATCTCATGGCTGAATGACAAATGCATGCAGGTATCGATTCTAGGGAAAAAAGTCATTAAGCGATCCAGTATTAAAAAGGGGTTTGCTTGTAATGAATACTTGAAATGAAAGGCAGATACCATACGCAGATATCGTACACAGATACCACGTAATATTATAACAAAGCTCTTTGTTACACTTTTCAAAACACAATTTTAAACGCTCGATGTTTTTTATAAACATATTTTGTTTTGTTAAATTTTGCTTAAAAATATTTGTTTTATTCATGAGGACGTTGTTTGATACAGTGCCTTCCCGGCCTGCCTAAACTGCAATAAACAAGTTGGGGGAGGAAGCAGTCCTTACAGAGATTGCAGAATTGACCGGAAATTGTCAATGATTTCATTTGTAATCCCTACGACGTTAAGAAAAATATGGTCCTAAAGTTCAATAGACAATGACGACTGTACTCATCATGTACTACCAAAGCTTAACAGACCATCATCTCATAATTTTGTAAATACAATGACTCGTGAAAGAAATTTCACTTGAAAATACAGTTAAAATTAGTTTCTAGCAATACATTATGGAACGAAAATAATCCATTTCATTGACTAACTAACGTTTTTGAATATATTATACCCAGTGTTTTTTTTTTAAAAGAAAATCAAATGTTACGATTGTATTCTAAACTATTCTAAGTTAATTACTGAACTTCTTGATGTTTTTATAGTTGCAGGTAATAGAATCAAGTGAATCCAATGGGGGTAATTGTGCCCCCCCCCCCCTTTATATATGTATA
Organism: Anisus vortex; assembly: GCA_949126835.1. Lineage (NCBI taxonomy): Eukaryota > Metazoa > Mollusca > Gastropoda > Planorbidae > Anisus > Anisus vortex. The sequence continues at coordinate 33,859,997 of OX421494.1, forward strand.
TTAAAACGCTCATTTACATATTATGATCGCTCGTTTACTATAAACTAAAAACCCAAAAAGTGAAACTTATATCCGTATGGAAGAGTTAAACAAATACATTTTTCAAGTAATAATAAATATCGGGGTGACCGATCTAAGATCGGTCTGTATAGTCTGAAATTAATAATAGACATGTCATGCATTATCATACTAATACTAATATTCTTAGAATGTATGATGCATTTAATTTCTTTAACATCAAAGATCTTTAAAACGATAGAGAAATTGTACAAATAAAATACATGTATATAATTTGCTATTTACAGGGGGCATATTTAATCAGGTGTAGGCCTAAAAATTTATTTTGTAGTCATGTCTTCTTTTCCATTACAATATCTTTTGCTACAATATATTTTTATCTGCTTAAAAGGCTTTCAAAAGAACAATTTTTATTTAGTGATATCCTTTAATAAATGCCGGTTGATAAGCTGTTATTAATTGAACAAAAAGCCATCTCCAATGAGATTTCTTACGACTAATCAAGATTGCATGTCATACTTATCAATGACTTTATAACGGTCATTAATGTAGCCAGTAAATTTAACGACTATATCATATAATGTAGGTTAGTGTATCAAGGGGATTGTTCACGAATAAACATGCATTGTAATGTGAAGCTTAGACAAATTATAAAAACATTAATTATAATAAAATGTAAGTCAAATTTAAATAAAGCTGCCACGAATAAGTAGCTGCATATTTACATATCAATTCAGATTTGTTCAGACAGGCTTCAACAATATGGGAAATGTGAATATAAAGTGAATAAAAATTAAACCATATAGCTAAGCCTGATGTAAGTGTACTATAGTGATGTATGAATAGTCTAGCTAAGCCTGATGTAAGTGTACTATAGTGATGTATGAATAGTCTAGCTAAGCTTGAATTTGTAAGGCTTGTAATGGAATCGACTTGAGTCTTCAACTTCTTTCTTTGTTTGTTGTGTTTTGAAATGAAGTATTTCTTTGACACGGTATAGAAACACTACTTTATATGTCATTTTCAATCAAACCTACATTGGAACTACTGAGTCTGCTAGTCTGCTATTGAAATGTTGGTTACTTGTGGGTTAATGGTGGAAAATATCCAGGGAAATTTTGGCATCTGGTTAATTGTATTCTTCCAAACGTACAAAAAAGACCCTTAATCTATGGCTGGCTTTTTCTTTGTAGCGCTATGCTTCCCTTCCTCTCTACACCTGTCAACCTTTCTCTCTCTCTCTCTCTCTCTCTCTCTCTCTCTCTCTCTCTCTCTCTCTCTCTCTCTTTCTCTCTCTCTCTCTCTCTCTATTTAACTTGTAGTTTTTACTTTATTTTTACTTCCTTTGTCATTAACTTTTGTATTTCTTCTTTCAATTTAAATATTATTTTTCATGAAAACCACATGCAGGTGAACTAAATAAAAAATGAAACAAAACATAAGGCTTTTTGCGAAGAAACTTGTATAAATGTAACATAAACATAAAACTAAAATGGTACCTAACATTAGTTGGACCTAGACTGGTATATACATCTTCAATAAAGGACAAAACATGTAAAGAAAACATAAAAAATTAGAACAAATTCAGAAAAGAGCTGCAATGTTTATTACTAGTGAATATTTACTAGTAAATATTATTTTTAATAACACTAGTTACACCAATCGCTTAACAACATTTCAAACACCAATCTAAATTGAAAGGTTAGACTCAAGCCATGGATACCCGTAGGACAGAACTATTTTCTTTATAGTAGGAGCGTCTGTAACATATGAGATAAAATGTGTTGTATCTATCATTCTTCTAATCTCTTATCGGTTCTTTATCTCTAAAACTTTCTATCTAACAATGCCTGTCACTAATTATCATCCTCTCTCCTTACCTTTAACGTATGAACTCTCTATAGATATGATCTACTTTCCCTGTTTCGTTTTTCTTTCACTCAGTCTATTTCACCCAGTCTATTTCACTCAGTCTATTTCACCCAGTCCATTCCACTCAGTCTATTTCACTCAGTCTATTTCACTCAGTCTATTTCACTCAGTCTATTTCACTCAGTCTATTTCACCCAGTCCATTCCACTCAGTCTATTTCACTCAGTCCATTCCACTCAGTCTATTTCACTCAGTCTATTTCACCCAGTCCATTCCACTCAGTCTATTTCACTCAGTCTATTTCACCCAGTCCATTCCACTCAGTATTTTTTACTCAGTCCATTCCACTCAGTCTATTTCACTCAGTCCATTCCACTCAGTCTATTTCACTCAGTCCATTCCACTCAGTCTATTTCACTCAGTCTATTTCACTCAGTCTATTTCACTCAGTCTATTTCACTCAGTCTATTTCACCCAGTCCATTCCACTCAGTCTATTTCACTCAGTCTATTTCACTCAGTCTATTTCACTCAGTCTATTTCACTCAGTCCATTCCACTCAACCCATTCCACTCAGTCTATTTCACTCAGTCTATTTCACTCAGTTTATTTCACTCAGTCCATTCCACTCAGTCCATTCCACTCAGTCTATTTCACTCAGTCCATTCCACTCATTCTTTTTCACTGTCTATTTCACTCAGTCTATTTCACTCAGTCTATTTCACTCAGTCCATTCCACTCAGTCTATTTCACTCAGTCTATTTCACCCAGTCCATTCCACTCAGTCTATTTCACTCAGTCTATTTCACTCAGTCTATTTCACTCAGTCCATTCCACTCAGTCTATTTCACTCAGTCTATTTCACTCAGTCTATTTCACTCAGTCTATTTCACCCAGTCCATTCCACTCAGTCTATTTCACTCAGTCCATTCCACTCAGTCTATTTCACTCAGTCCATTCCACTCAGTCTATTTCACCCAGTCCATTCCACTCAGTCCATTCCACTCAGTCTATTTCACTCGGCTTTTAAAATAATTAATTAGATACACAATGAGGAACTACAACGTGTATATATATATATATATAATATATAATACAATATAGGAGAATCTCTGGAGATACACTTGAAGTATTCCAACTTTCACTTGTATTCATCTGATGCATTTTTCGTGCAATGAACTGGTATCAAAACAAAAATCCAAACAGCCAAACTGTCAGCAATAAGTCCCTATTCCGCCATCATGTCAATAGGTTCAGATGACAATATTAGCCCGATAGAAAAACAAAGACTAAACATAGTCTTATAAACAAAGTTATTTTGATCAAACAACATCTACACCCAAGGCCGTATTTAGGATTGTGGGAGCCCTGTTCAGGTCACTAAGTTCGCTCAACACATTACAATTATAAAGTCTATTGTGTGTCACTAAGTTTCATTCAGTACATAATTACACAGTAATTTATCTACAGACTGTTACACAGGCACTATTATTGTCACAAGGACTAGTCTTTCAAACGTCCAACTAGAAACTCAATCATTAGTACTAGGCTTCCAAGGACTAGACTATCAAAACTAAGGACTAGACCAGAGGTCAGCAACCTTTTGATAATAGTGTGCCAAAGTAGGATTTCTAATTCCTTCAGCGTGTCAACGGTCTAAAAGTCAACCGGCTCTGGCACTAAGTTTCTTGTAAAAAGTAACTTGAATTCTCATTTCGGGGAGTTTTCCACGTACCTCTGCAAATTGCTCTGCATGCCAAGTTTGGCATGTGTGCCGTAGGTTGCCGACTCCTGGACTAGACTATCAAAACTAAGGACTAGTCTATCAAAACTAAGGACTAGACTATAAAATTTAAGGACTGGACTATCAAAATTAAGGACTAGACTATCAAAACTAAGGACTAGATTATCAAAACTAAGGACTAGTCTATCAAAACTAAGGACTAGTCTATCAAAACTAAGGACTAGACTTGACTAGACTATCAAAACTTATGACTAGGCTTCCGAAACTCAGTACTAGACTTTTGACTAGATTTTATTGCTAAGGGCAAGTCGTTCACAACTTAGGATTTTCTAGACGTAGATCTAGACTTTTAAGATTTAAGAAAAGAAACTCAAGACTGGACTTTTAAGACTTCAAACTAGACCTAAAAGCCTATTTATGCTTAGCTATTTTAAAGCGACTTACAATAACAGCCTTTTTATTTTTAAAAGTTAACATTAAATATATTATTTTATATATTTATTTTGTCAAATTTTTCTTTAGATTTGGTCATTATTCACCAGTAAGCGATATTAAATTTGTATTTCTTTAAAAATATTGCTAAAAAATAATTTAAAAAATGAGATTTTAACTAAAGTGAAACACTGTGATTTCGATATTGATATAATGGAAACATATTCGTTCGTTGTTCGTCCGTCGTGATCGACGATGACCATTTTTTGTCGTCCTATGAAGTATGGGGTGTGGCTGTGCGGTGGGTTTTCATGTGGCTAAAGAGGCCTATCCTTGCACGGAAGGTACGACTGCAAACCGTACAGGGGAAGGTCAGAGCGTCGACAATGGGCTCTAGGGCACGATCTTTCCTGGCTTGTCTCTTGGACTCAGCTGTTCTCTGTTTTTGCTCTTCGCAAAGAGCTGCTCCTTCATGGACCGCTGAGCGCCATGAGGCACGGTCTTTGTCTGTCACCTCCCAGGAGTCCTCTTTAATGGAAAACGCTTTGAGTGATGCCTTGAGGGTGTCTTTATAGCGCTTTTTTGGACCTCCGCGAGCTCGCTGACCGTTTTTTAGCTCGCCATAGAAGAGCCTCTTTGGAAGACGGCAGTCAGGCATGCGTATAACATGCCCAGCCCAGCGAAGTTGAGACTGCATCAGACTTGTGTGGATGCTTGGGAGTCCTGCCCTGGCGAGTACCTCAAAGTCTTTATGAAACATTTTAATAACCTTCACTTTGTCCGTTTGGTTCTACGTGTTGCTGAACCCTTTAACCTTTTCATTGTTATATAATCTATTACTAAGCTTTAGATAGAAGTCTAGTAAACGTTAATCCAATAATAAGCCATCCCCCTTCCCCATTCCTGGCCTTATTTCGTATGCGAAACAATATAATATAATGATGACATTAGTAGTTGTAATAATAACAAAACATAAATATATTAAATTGTATATTTATTCAATGTAGATCTAATATATAGACCTACAAATAAATACATCATGATAAAAACATTGCACGGTTTGTATATTTATTCAATGTAGATCTAATATCATATAGGCCTACAAATAAATACATCATGATAAAAACATTGCACGGTGGTCGAGCGGCAGCGCGTTCGACTTGCGATCGAAAGTTTCTGTGGCATACTAGGGGATGTGTGGCCAGCACAATGTCCAGCCGCCTTTACTTTACCCCAACTAATGTCAGGTACCCATCAGAGCTGGGTAGACTCGGGGACACCCTCAAATCCTTGGAAGATATCCTCACCTCCACCAGGATTAATGTTCTAAAAGGAAGTTAGCAATGACGTAATTAGTTTGAACACTGACATAGATATGTTATATATTTTTTGAAAATTAATGAACATTCAGTTCTAATCGTCTCTTCCACTCACCCAGGGGCATGAACTCGTGCAGTCTCCATCATCGCATCAACGCATGCAGCATTTTGTGACCTGTGTGCTCGCTTTCTGCATCCATGCTCTCGCACTTCCCCCATCTCCACAGGGACACATCAATACAGACAGAGGAAGGCTTGAGTGCGCCTGGGGGCGCGGGGAGGTAACCATGGATTGTTGCACCAAACGTAGACTGCTCACAGTGATGACAAGTGTCTGCGCCTGTGCAGCTTTTGGCCTCCTTAGCATTTCTGTGGCCACGGATTACTGGCTTTTCACAAAGGAAAAGGCCAAAGAAACTCCAGGCAATAAAACCATTGGAGTGAGGTATAAAAGTGTATATTCCGGGCTTTGGAGACGCTGTAAACACGGTAAGTTATTGTATACATACGATAAAAAGCTGGTGAATTATATTATTGTAATTTTTTTTTTCTATTATAGAAACTAATTCAGTTTTAGACTGACATGAAAAATACAACATGTTAAATGTTAGGGTTTAGATTGTGCATTTAAAAAGCTCTAGAAAGCTATTTCACCATAAGGACTTACATGGACCGAATAAACAAGCTCGAAAAGGGCGCTACTACATTTTAAACTGTACAGAAGCATACAATTGTACAGTTTAATGTTTACATGACTCAAAACTATTTCGTGCATGTGAATGCGTCGTCAGGATAATTCACACATGTTTGCTTTTACTTGGCCAACCAAAAGTCACGTTTTCATTTCTTTTTATTTAATTTTTATTTTTTTGGTTGGCGATCAGTTGTCCAGATCTGATGTTTAGCAGTGCCAAGCTCTGCCCCTGAATATACTTTTATTATCTCCTCTAGAATAGTACATTCCTCAAACCCCACTAAACCCATCTTATTATTATTATTATTAAACAGTGTGCTAACCAAAGTTACATTTAAAACTAAAGTTCCTGACACAGTAATTTAAATATCATTCACAAAAAAAACTTAAGATATAGTTCTAGACTTCCGTGAATAAGAGGATGTCATCTTAGTAATGATCAATTCACCATTTCTTGGTTTGCTTCCCACTCCTTCCCGCCGTTAACACAATACCCCTCTATGGGGTTGGTTGTATTCAGTACACTTTCCCTACTGTCCAGTATTTCAATGATATCAAGACAAAATACAATTCATTAAGTTAAATACATAGTTTAGCTTTGGTCCATCTTGGACATTTTCTTTCCTTAACGCTCAATTCTTAGATGTTTAAAAGTTTACAGAAAAAGCTATCCGACTATATAGACTTATATAGATAGTTTGATAGATAAAGGGATAGATAGATAGATAGTGTATTTATGGGGTGCAGATAGTAGAATTAAAAAGATAGTTTCATGTTTATGTATATCGATATATAGACAGGATGGGTGGAAAAAGAGGATATCCTTGGATATATTAATAGATATGTACTAAGACAGATGGAAAGATAGCTCGATAGATATATAGATGATGCGATGGATAGATAGATAGATAGATTGGTGTGTGGGTGTTTTGATGGGTGGTTGGATATGTAGACTATTAATAAAAAAAAAGTAGTGAAGAATCAACTCATAGAATAGAGTGGTGAAGAATCAACTCATAGAATAGAGTGGTGAAGAATCAACTCATAGAATAGAGTGGTAAAGAATCAACTCATAGAATAGAGTGGTGAAGAATCAACTCATAGAATAGAGTGGTGAAGAATCAACTCATAGAATAGAGTGGTAAAGAATCAACTCATAGAATAGAGTGGTAAAGAATCAACTCATAGAATAGAGTGGTAAAGAATCAACTCATAGAATAGAGTGGTAAAGAATCAACTCATAGAATAGAGTGGTGAAGAATCAACTCATAGAATAGAGTGGTAAAGAATCAACTCATAGAATAGAGTGGTGAAGAATCAACTCATAGAATAGAGTAGTAAAGAATCAACTCATTGAATAGAGTGGTGAAGAATCAACTCATAGAATAGAGTGGTGAAGAATCAACTCATTGAATAGAGTGGTAAAGAATCAACTCATTGAATAGAGTGGTAAAGAATCAACTCATTGAATAGAGTGGTGAAGAATCAACTCATAGAATAGAGTGGTAAAGAATCAACTCATAGAATAGAGTGGTGAAGAATCAACTCATAGAATAGAGTGGTAAAGAATCAACTCATAGAATAGAGTGGTGAAGAATCAACTCATAGAATAGAGTGGTGAAGAATCAACTCATAGAATAGAGTGGTAAAGAATCAACTCATAGAATAGAGTGGTAAAGAATCAACTCATAGAATAGAGTGGTAAAGAATCAACTCATAGAATAGAGTGGTAAAGAATCAACTCATAGAATAGAGTGGTGAAGAATCAACTCATAGAATAGAGTGGTAAAGAATCAACTCATAGAATAGAGTGGTGAAGAATCAACTCATAGAATAGAGTAGTAAAGAATCAACTCATTGAATAGAGTGGTGAAGAATCAACTCATAGAATAGAGTGGTGAAGAATCAACTCATTGAATAGAGTGGTAAAGAATCAACTCATTGAATAGAGTGGTAAAGAATCAACTCATTGAATAGAGTGGTGAAGAATCAACTCATAGAATAGAGTGGTAAAGAATCAACTCATAGAATAGAGTGGTGAAGAATCAACTCATAGAATAGAGTGGTGAAGAATCAACTCATAGAATAGAGTGGTAAAGAATCAACTCATTGAATAGAGTGGTGAAGAATCAACTCATAGAATAGAGTGGTGAAGAATCAACTCATTGAATAGAGTGGTAAAGAATCAACTCATTGAATAGAGTGGTAAAGAATCAACTCATTGAATAGAGTGGTGAAGAATCAACTCATAGAATAGAGTGGTAAAGAATCAACTCATTGAATAGAGTGGTAAAGAATCAACTCATTCAGTCTTCGTAATGTGATAGCTCAGAAAAGTTTCGGTTCACTGAATACGCTAAAGGTTTGATTGATTTCACAAGAGTTTAATGGAAACAATAAAGGATTGAATCATTTGTTTGATTTTGTCCTTAGCGTGATGTTATCTCATGGCAGAACCAACCACAGCTCCATTGATTTCATTTAATTCAAACAATGAATCCGCTCCATTAATGATATTCTCCCCGGCATAGTGTATCAGTAGTTTTAAAGTTGCAGGTCGCTTTGTTTCAGTTATCTTTGTTAAATACAATACAGTTGGGTTGTATAGTATGGGAGGGGGGGGTCTTACATACGCCCAGTAGCATACATACGCCCAGTAGCATACATACGCCCAGTAGCATACATACGCCCAGTAGCATACATACGCCCAGTAGTATACATACGCCCAGTAGCATACATACGCCCAGTAGCATACATACGCCCAGTAGCATACATACGCCCAGTAGCATACATACGCCCAGTAGCATACATACGCCCAGTAGCATACATACGCCCAGTAGCATACATACGCCCAGTAGCATACATACGCCCAGTAGCATACATACGCCCAGTAGCATACATACGCCCAGTAGCATACATACGCCCAGTAGCATACATACGCCCAGTAGCATACATACGCCCAGTAGTATACATACGCCCAGTAGCATACATACGCCCAGTAGTATACATACGCCCAGTAGCAAGGATTGTAAAAGGCTAAAGAGATATTGCCTCTATCGTTTATTTTTATAACTTTATTATGTGAGGTCGATGTACATTGTCTTCCATCAAACTTTAAAATATCAACAATTACTAAATGTGGATAGAATCTATAATAATAAACAGGGACTCAATGAAGTTGGGCTTACTTTATGAAAATATCAAACATCTAAGTTAGGTGTCGAAAACCTATGACACGCGTGCCAGATTTTGCACGCAGAGCAATCTCCAATGGCACGCAGAGGACTCCCAAAATGGAAATTCATGTCCATTATACAAGAAAGTGAATTAGAAATCCTACTTTGGCACACCATTATGAAAAGTTTGCCAACGCCTGATCTAGGGAGCCATCTGTTTAGCAGTTAGATGAGATGTACTGAGCGAAACATAAGTTTAGTTAGATATCTCCTGAGCGAAACAGTAGTTTAGTAATAGTTAGATATCTACTGAGCGAAACATAAGTTTAGTTAGATGTCTCCTGAGCGAAACAGTAGTTTATTAATAGTTAGATATCTACTGAGCGAAACATAAGTTTAGTTAGATGTCTCCTGAGCGAAACAGTAGTTTAGTAATAGTTAGATATCTACTGAGCGAAACATAAGTTTAGTTAGATGTCTCCTGAGCGAAACAGTAGTTTAGTAATAGTTAGATATCTACTGAGCGAAACATAAGTTTAGTTAGATGTCTCCTGAGCGAAACAGTAGTTTAGTAAAAGTTAGATATCTACTGAGCGAAAAATAAGTTTAGTTAGCTGTCTCCTGAAACAGTAGTTTAGTTAGATGTCTCCTGTGCGAAAAAGTAGTTTAGTAATAGTTAGATATCTCCTGAGCGAATTAGAAGTTCAGTTAGGTATCTACTGAGCGAAACAGTAGTTTAGTTAGATATCTACTAAGCGAAATAGTAGTTCAGTTAGATATCTACTGAGCGAAACAGTAGATCAGTTAGATATCTAATGAGCGAAACAGTAGATCAGTTAGATATCTACTGAGCGAAACAGTAATTCAGTTAAATATTGAGCAAAACAGTAGTGCAGTTAGACATCTACTGAGCAAAACAGAAGTTTAGTTAGATATCTACTGAGCAAAACAGAAGTTTAGTTAGATATCTACTGAGCGAAACAGTAATTCAGTTAAATATCGAGCAAAACAGTAGTGCAGTTAGACATCTACTGAGCAAAACAGAAGTTTAGTTAGATATCTACTGAGCAAAACAGAAGTTTAGTTAGATATCTACTGAGCAAAACAGAAGTTTAGTTAGATATATACTGAGCAAAACAGAAGTTTAGTTAGATATCTACTGAGCAAAACAGAAGTTTAGTTAGATATCTACTGAGCAAAACAGAAGTTTAGTTAGATATCTACTGAGCAAAACAAAAGTTTAGTTAGATATCTACTGAGCAAAACAGAAGTTTAGTTAGATATCTACTGAGCAAAACAGAAGTTTAGTTAGATATCTACTGAGCAAAACAGAAGTTTAGTTAGATATCTACTGAGCGAAACAGCAATATAGTTTATTGATAACACAACAGAAACCAAACAGAACAAAAAATAATTTAAAACACACACACACTAACACATACGAGAGAGATGGAGAGAGAGAGAGAGAGAGAGAGAGAGAGAGAGAGGGGGTAGAGACCGTCTATAATTGAATTTTAAGACACTATAAGAAACACCATTTTAAATTAATGAATGTAATACTATTGGTATTGTGTTTTTATTAATCCCACTTATTAGTTATCAGAGCTGTTGTTTTTTTAGGTTTTAATTTTCTGTTTGTCCTCAATGAACTTCATAATTGAGCCGTCTCAAATAGATTTGCTAAAAAGTACATTAGTGGCTGGGTATTGGTTATTGCATAACTCTGTAATGGACATCGTTGGTCTTTATTTGAAGAGTGGAGGAGTAGAGGAGGTGGCTGTATGTAAGTGAGAGAGAGAGAGAGAGAATGTGTGTGTGGTTGGGCAAGTGAGAGTGTGTGGATAGCGATGTGAATAAGTTAGTGTTTTCAAGGATAGCTAGGTGAATATGTGGAAGGTTGCGTGGATAACGATGTGAATAAGTTAGTGTTTTCAAGGATAACTAGGTGAATATGTGGAAGGTTGCGTGGATAGCGATGTGAATAAGTTAGTGGTTGCGTGCATAGCTTGGTGCGTGTGTCAGGGTGTGAGTGTTTAAGTGTGGGTGTGTCTAAGTGTGGGTGTGTCTAAGTGTGGTTTTTGTCTAAGTGTGTCTGTGTCTAAACGCTAGTGTCCAAGTAAGAGTGTTACGAAGTGTGTGTATTTCTAATTGTGGGTGTGTCTAAAAGTAGTTGTGTCTAAGTGTGGGTGTGTAAGAGAGGGCATCTATAAGTGTGGGTGTGTCAAAGTGTGAGTGTGTCTAACTTCAATTGTGTCTAAGTGTGGGTGTGTCAAAGTGTGGGTGTGTCAAAGTGTGGGTGTGTCAAAGTGTGGGTGTGTCTAAGTGTGGGTGTGTCAAAGTGTGGGTGTGTCAAAGTGTGGGTGTGTCTAACTTCGATTGTGTCTAAGTGTGGGTGTGTCAAAATGTGGGTGTGTCAAAGTGTGAGTGTGTCTAACTTCGATTGTGTCTAAGTGTGGGAGTGTCTAAGTGTGGGTGTGTCTAAGTGTGGGTGTGTCTAAGTGTGGGTGTGTCTAGGTGTGGGTGTGTCTAAGTGTGGGTGTGTCTACATGTGGGTGTGTCTATGTATGGGTGTGTCGAAGTATTTGTGTGTTTAAGGGCTTTTGTTTCTATGTGTGGGTGAGTCTAAAAGTTTGTGTGTCTAATTGTGGGTGTGTCTAAGTGTAGGTATGTCTAAATGTCGGTGTATTTTAGTGTGTGTGTGTGTATCTGAGAGGTGTGTCTATGTCTGAATATACGAATGTGGATGGTGAGTGTTTTTGAGACATCGGCCGTGTATTTATGAGACATTTTGTTTGGGCTTGGGTGTGCGGATGTTGATGTGTCCTTTATCGTTTGTGGGTGTGTGTGTCCGTTTGTGGTAAAGGCTCTGTGGCATCAAGAGACTCGCCGACCCAGTAAGTGTATTCATTAAACCCTAGTGACAGTGCTAACCACTGAAAAAGGGGGCGAAACGATGGAGAAAACTGATTAGAAAACTAGTAGCACAGTTTGAAGCGAACTCAGTCTCGGGAATAAGAAATCAATAATGACAGGCTTGTGTGTGTGGTGATAGCACAGACATTACACAGAAATACGCTAAATTTGTTTGAGGGTGCTGTTCCCTGGGCCTGGTGGGGGGGGGGACAAGTGGAGGGTGTGGGAGGTAGGCCCTACGTATCCCAATATCAGACATGCATTAGTTTTTTTTTATTTCCATTTTAGCATGAAGCAAAATTGTTGATGATTCTGATGGAGGGGGGGGGGGGCCGTAGAGGAGGGGGGATCTTTGAAGATTTTTCACTGTTCATTAAGTAAACCGAAAATAACAAAATAAAAACATTGATTTCAGCGTCCTTGACCAACGTGTTTTTGGTTTTTTTGTTTTGTTATCTAGCTATTGGTTTACTTGAATTTGGTCTCAGACCACTTGATGAAGTTTTAAACAATTTAATAACCAAACTTTTATGTAGGCTACACGTTTTAAGTGGTATGAATGTAGGCTTACAATAACAATGACCATTTGTGCACGCTAGAATATAAATTAAACAACATATAAAAACAAAGATTTTAATATAGGCTAAATACTTAATATATATAATATATATATATATATATATATATAGGCGATCTATATATATAATATATATTTATGTATTTGACTACCCTACCGAATATTTTACCCACTTAGTAGGACTACAAAGGGAAATAATAATTGATATGAATCGGTTTAATATTAGCATTTCGAGGGTCGGGGCGGTCACCATCCATCCATCCAGCCAACCAATCAGCCAACCAGAAAGTATTGCAAAGTTTGCATAATATAAAGAAATTGAAAACCTAATTTAAAAAATTGTTTGAGTTTTGTTTTGTAGGATCTTGCAGGAGACTATTATACATTTCAGCTTAACTTCAATTAGGAAAAAAAACAAGTTTTTTAAACAATGACCTGCATTAATTTTTTTTAGTATATCGACTGCCTCATATGAGAAAATAAATAACATTACAATTTAACAACACAAAGAAATTTTGCTAAAAAAGTTAACACTTGACTGACTTTTTACACATGAACACAGATTTTATTTCTCTCTCGTTCCGGAAACAAATTGGGGAGAGGGGAGGGGGAATCACGCAATTCTGAGTCCCATTCATTCACAATTTAAAAAAAAAAAACTATTATATTTGTCGGTACACAATGGCACACATACGCAAACACACACACTGTATTTTATTTGAGGTCACAATAACATTCTGCCCCTACTACATTTGACAGCCTGACACCAATTTAAGCCAGAACATTTTTGCGAAGTTTATATTAAGATCAAAACAAATAACAAAAGATACAACTTTGCTTTCTTCTATAGAGTTGGATGCAGAAAGTTCGAGAATACTTAAACTCTTTAGAACTAGGAAGGAAAATGTCCTCACGGAATCGTGATATTATTTAATAAATATAATCTCCAAAGCATAATTAAATATACATGGACATCATTTGACAGGCTTTACCGCTCATCTTATAAAAAAACTCTAACACATTTAAATATCTCCAATACTTATAGTTATACAATGTTTGAAATTATATCTAGACTATATATTTATGACAAGAAATAACACCATTAGTCAAATCACTAAACCTAGAAACACTAGAGGACAGTAGGGCTAATAGTAAAGTAGTAATAATATATAAGACATTAAATACAACCCATTAACAAACCGTTGCAATGCTCAGATAAACATAAGGACAAAAACACTTTCCTTATCCCTTATGCGAGAACAAATGCATATAAGTACCACTTCTTACCGAGTGGCATTCGGGCATGGAATGGGTTGCCTGAACAAATCAGAAAAATCAGTAACTTATCATCCTTTAAAAAAACATTAATAAAGATGCAAGACTAGGCTCGGACCACGGATGAACGTAGGACGCAATAATCTTCTTTACAGAAAGAGGGTCTGTAATATATAAGAAAAAGAATTGAATACTTTAAATCTTAGTTTGAATTAAACTTATACTCCATCATTTGTGATCGACAATTTGGTTTCCTTTTCTGAAGGTCAAATCAATGTTCATAAATAAACACAAGAGATTCCGTGAGCGACTCCGAGACATTATATTGGTAATTAGAGTTTCCCTTAAGTTTTTATAATAAGACTTTAAAGAGACATTAAACAGACACACCAATCAATGTCTGATTTCTGATTCTAAGATATATTTCTGTTTGAGATACACATATAATGCGATTCAGTTTTTATCTTGTATAAACAGTTCCAAAATAAGAATAAGCCTAAACTAAAAAAAAACAATTGCTTCAGTGTAAGTTAAAAATCCAGAAAACAAATTGACAACAAGCTAGACTCATGCATGTATTGTGTTTTCAACAGATTGTATCATTATAAACCTAATCAAGTATTTGTGAAACAGATCGAATATTTAATATAGATTTGTGTAATACAATTTTTGTTTTGAAAATCTCTATTTGAAATGTCTATATTTATAAACCAATGAACAGTGTATTTACATGTGAATCAAAAATAAGACCACAGAATAGATTGGTTTAGAAATGGCTCATTGATTGTTTGAAGGAAAACATTTTTTGTTCGTAGACTAGTTTTAACATTAGTATTAGACCAACTGTGTAAAAAAACTATACGTGGGAGATGAATGGAGAAATAAGCAATTTAAGGTATGTCAATGGAAGAAATAGAGTTGATGTGAATAAGGAAGACAGTGAGACACAATGGGAGAAGAGGAAAGAAAGTATTTGGAATACAGCTATTACCTACTTACAGCTATTACATACTTACAGCTATTACATACTTACAGCTATTACATACTTACAGCTATTACATACTTACAGCTATTACATGCTTACAGCTATTACATACTTACAGCTATTACATACTTACAGCTATTACATGCTTACAGCTATTACATACTTACAGCTATTACATACTTACAGCTATTACATACTTACAGCTATTACATACTTACAGCTATTACATACTTACATATATTACATACTTACATCTATTACATACTTACAGCTATTACATGCTTACAGCTATTACATGCTTACATCTATTACATACTTACAGTTATTACATACTTACAGCTATTATGTACTTACACCTATTACATGCTTACAGCTATTACATGCTTACGTCTATTACATACTTACATCTATTACATACTTACAGCTATTACATACTTACAGCTATTACATACTTACAGCTATTACATACTTACATATATTACATACTTACATCTATTACATACTTACAGCTATTACATGCTTACAGCTATTACATGCTTACATCTATTACATACTTACAGTTATTACATACTTACAGCTATTATGTACTTACACCTATTACATGCTTACAGCTATTACATGCTTACATCTATTACATACTTACAGTTATTACATACTTACAGCTATTATGTACTTACACCTATTACATGCTTACAGCTATTACATGCTTACGTCTATTACATACTTACATCTATTACATACTTACAGCTATTACATACTTACAGCTATTACATACTTACAGCTATTACATACTTACATATATTACATACTTACATCTATTACATACTTACAGCTATTACATGCTTACAGCTATTACATGCTTACATCTATTACATACTTACAGTTATTACATACTTACAGCTATTATGTACTTACACCTATTACATGCTTACAGCTATTACATGCTTACATCTATTACATACTTACAGTTATTACATACTTACAGCTATTATGTACTTACACCTATTACATGCTTACAGCTATTACATGCTTACGTCTATTACATACTTACATCTATTACATACTTACAGCTATTACATACTTACATCTATTACATGCTTACATCTATTACATGCTTACATCTATTACATACTTACATCTATTACATACTTACATCTATTACATGCTTACATCTATTACATACTTACATCTATTACATGCTTACATCTATTACATACTTACAGTTATTACATGCTTGCATCTATTACATACTTACATCTATTACATACTTACATCTATTACATACTTACATCTATTACATACTTACATCTATTACATGCTTACAGTTATTACATGCTTACATCTATTACATACTTACAGTTATTACATACTTACATCTATTACATACTTACAGTTATTACATGCTTACATCTATTACATACTTACAGTTATTACATACTTACAGCTATTATGTACTTACACCTATTACATGCTTACAGCTATTACATGCTTACGTCTATTACATACTTACATCTATTACATACTTACATCTATTACATGCTTACATCTATTACATACTTACAGTTATTACATGCTTACATCTATTACATACTTACAGTTATTACATACTTACAGCTATTATGTACTTACACCTATTACATGCTTACAGCTATTACATGCTTACGTCTATTACATACTTACATCTATTACATACTTACAGCTATTACATACTTACAGCTATTACATACTTACAGCTATTACATACTTACATATATTACATACTTACATCTATTACATACTTACAGCTATTACATGCTTACAGCTATTACATGCTTACATCTATTACATACTTACAGTTATTACATACTTACAGCTATTATGTACTTACACCTATTACATGCTTACAGCTATTACATGCTTACATCTATTACATACTTACAGTTATTACATACTTACAGCTATTATGTACTTACACCTATTACATGCTTACAGCTATTACATGCTTACGTCTATTACATACTTACATCTATTACATACTTACAGCTATTACATACTTACATCTATTACATGCTTACATCTATTACATGCTTACATCTATTACATACTTACATCTATTACATACTTACATCTATTACATGCTTACATCTATTACATACTTACATCTATTACATGCTTACATCTATTACATACTTACATCTATTACATGCTTACATCTATTACATACTTACAGTTATTACATGCTTGCATCTATTACATACTTACATCTATTACATACTTACAGTTATTACATGCTTGCATCTATTACATACTTACATCTATTACATACTTACAGTTATTACATGCTTGCATCTATTACATACTTACATCTATTACATACTTACATCTATTACATACTTACATCTATTACATACTTACATCTATTACATGCTTACATCTATTACATACTTACATCTATTACATGCTTACATCTATTACATACTTACAGCTATTACATACTTACAGCTATTACATACTTACATCTATTACATACTTACAGTTATTACATACTTACAGCTATTACATACTTACAGCTATTACATGCTTACAGCTATTACATACTTACAGCTATTACATACTTACAGCTATTACATACTTACATCTATTACATACTTACATCTATTACATGCTTACATCTATTACATACTTACATCTATTACATGCTTGCACCTATTACATACTTACATCTATTACATGCTTACATCTATTACATACTTACAGTTATTACATGCTTGCATCTATTACATACTTACATCTATTACATACTTACATCTATTACATACTTACAGTTATTACATGCTTGCACCTATTACATGCTTACATCTATTACATACTTACAGTTATTACATACTTACATCTATTACATACTTACATCTATTACATACTTACATCTATTACATACTTACATCTATTACATGCTTGCATCTATTACATACTTACATCTATTACATGCTTGCATCTATTACATACTTACAGTTATTACATGCTTGCATCTATTACATACTTACATCTATTACATGCTTGCATCTATTACATACTTACATCTATTACATGCTTACATCTATTACATACTTACAGTTATTACATGCTTGCATCTATTACATACTTACATCTATTACATACTTACAGTTATTACATGTTTGCATCTATTACATACTTACATCTATTACATACTTACAGTTATTACATGCTTGCATCTATTACATACTTACATCTATTACATACTTACACCTATTACATGCTTACATCTATTACATACTTACAGTTATTACATGCTTGCATCTATTACATACTTACATCTATTACATGCTTGCATCTATTACATACTTACATCTATTACATGCTTACATCTATTACATACTTACAGTTATTACATGCTTGCATCTATTACATACTTACATCTATTACATGCTTGCATCTATTACATACTTACATCTATTACATGCTTACATCTATTACATACTTACAGTTATTACATGCTTGCACCTATTACATGCTTACATCTATTACATACTTACAGTTATTACATGCTTGCATCTATTACATACTTACATCTATTACATGCTTACATCTATTACATGCTTGCATCTATTACATACTTACATCTATTACATGCTTACATCTATTACATACTTACAGTTATTACATGCTTGCATCTATTACATACTTACATCTATTACATGCTTGCATCTATTACATACTTACATCTATTACATGCTTACATCTATTACATACTTACAGTTATTACATGCTTGCATCTATTACATACTTACATCTATTACATGCTTGCATCTATTACATACTTACATCTATTACATGCTTACATCTATTACATACTTACAGTTATTACATGCTTGCACCTATTACATGCTTACATCTATTACATACTTACAGTTATTACATGCTTACATCTATTACATACTTACATCTATTACATACTTACAGTTATTACATGCTTGCACCTATTACATGCTTACATCTATTACATACTTACAGTTATTACATACTTACATCTATTACATACTTACATCTATTACATACTTACAGTTATTACATACTTACATCTATTACATACTTACAGTTATTACATGCTTGCACCTATTACATGCTTACATCTATTACATACTTACAGTTATTACATACTTACATCTATTACATACTTACATCTATTACATACTTACAGTTATTACATACTTACATCTATTACATACTTACATCTATTACATACTTACAGTTATTACATGCTTGCATCTATTACATACTTACAGTTATTACATACTTACATCTATTACATACTTACATCTATTACATACTTACAGTTATTACATGCTTGCATCTATTACATACTTACAGTTATTACATGCTTACAGTTATTACATGCTTGCATCTATTACATACTTACATCTATTACATACTTACATCTATTACATACTTACATCTATTACATACTTACAGTTATTACATGCTTACATCTATTACATACTTACAGTTATTACATGCTTACAGTTATTACATGCTTGCATCTATTACATACTTACATCTATTACATACTTACATCTATTACATACTTACATCTATTACATGCTTACAGTTATTACATGCTTGCATCTATTACATACTTACATCTATTACATACTTACATCTATTACATACTTACATCTATTACATACTTACATCTATTACATGCTTACAGTTATTACATGCTTGCACCTATTACATGCTTACATCTATTACATACTTACAGTTATTACATGCTTGCACCTATTACATGCTTACATCTATTACATACTTACAGTTATTACATGCTTACAGTTATTACATGCTTGCATCTATTACATACTTACATCTATTACATACTTACATCTATTACATACTTACATCTATTACATACTTACATCTATTACATACTTACATCTATTACATACTTACATCTATTACATACTTACATCTATTACATACTTACATCTATTACATACTTACAGTTATTACATGCTTGCACCTATTACATGCTTACATCTATTACATACTTACAGTTATTACATGCTTACAGTTATTACATGCTTGCATCTATTACATACTTACATCTATTACATACTTACATCTATTACATACTTACATCTATTACATACTTACATCTATTACATGCTTACAGTTATTACATGCTTGCATCTATTACATACTTACATCTATTACATACTTACATCTATTACATACTTACATCTATTACATACTTACATCTATTACATGCTTACAGTTATTACATGCTTGCACCTATTACATGCTTACATCTATTACATACTTACAGTTATTACATGCTTACAGTTATTACATGCTTGCATCTATTACATACTTACATCTATTACATACTTACATCTATTACATACTTACATCTATTACATACTTACAGTTATTACATGCTTACATCTATTACATACTTACAGTTATTACATGCTTACAGTTATTACATGCTTGCATCTATTACATACTTACATCTATTACATACTTACATCTATTACATACTTACATCTATTACATACTTACAGTTATTACATGCTTACAGTTATTACATGCTTGCATCTATTACATACTTACATCTATTACATACTTACATCTATTACATACTTACATCTATTACATACTTACAGTTATTACATGCTTACATCTATTACATACTTACAGTTATTACATGCTTACAGTTATTACATGCTTGCATCTATTACATACTTACATCTATTACATACTTACATCTATTACATACTTACATCTATTACATGCTTACAGTTATTACATGCTTGCACCTATTACATGCTTACATCTATTACATACTTACAGTTATTACATGCTTGCACCTATTACATGCTTACATCTATTACATACTTACAGTTATTACATGCTTGCACCTATTACATGCTTACATCTATTACATACTTACAGTTATTACATGCTTACATCTATTACATGCTTACAGTTATTACATGCTTGCACCTATTACATGCTTACATCTATTACATACTTACAGTTATTACATGCTTACATCTATTACATACTTACATCTATTACATACTTACAGTTATTACATGCTTGCACCTATTACATGCTTACATCTATTACATACTTACAGTTATTACATACTTACATCTATTACATACTTACATCTATTACATACTTACAGTTATTACATACTTACATCTATTACATACTTACAGTTATTACATGCTTGCACCTATTACATGCTTACATCTATTACATACTTACAGTTATTACATACTTACATCTATTACATACTTACATCTATTACATACTTACAGTTATTACATGCTTGCATCTATTACATACTTACATCTATTACATACTTACAGTTATTACATGCTTGCATCTATTACATACTTACATCTATTACATACTTACATCTATTACATACTTACATCTATTACATACTTACATCTATTACATGCTTACAGTTATTACATGCTTGCACCTATTACATGCTTACATCTATTACATACTTACAGTTATTACATGCTTACAGTTATTACATGCTTGCATCTATTACATACTTACATCTATTACATACTTACAGTTATTACATGCTTACAGTTATTACATGCTTGCACCTATTACATGCTTACATCTATTACATACTTACAGTTATTACATGCTTACAGTTATTACATGCTTGCATCTATTACATGCTTACATCTATTACATACTTACAGTTATTACATGCTTACAGTTATTACATGCTTGCATCTATTACATGCTTACATCTATTACATACTTACATCTATTACATACTTACATCTATTACATGCTTACAGTTATTACATGCTTGCACCTATTACATGCTTACATCTATTACATACTTACAGTTATTACATGCTTGCACCTATTACATGCTTACATCTATTACATACTTACAGTTATTACATGCTTGCACCTATTACATGCTTACATCTATTACATACTTACAGTTATTACATGCTTACATCTATTACATGCTTACAGTTATTACATGCTTGCACCTATTACATGCTTACATCTATTACATACTTACAGTTATTACATACTTACATCTATTACATACTTACAGTTATTACATGCTTGCACCTATTACATGCTTACATCTATTACATACTTACAGTTATTACATGCTTACATCTATTACATACTTACAGTTATTACATGCTTGCACCTATTACATGCTTACATCTATTACATACTTACAGCTATTACATGCTTACATCTATTACATGCTTACATCTATTACATACTTACAGTTATTACATGCTTGCACCTATTACATGCTTACATCTATTACATACTTACAGCTATTACATGCTTACATCTATTACATACTTACAGTTATTACATGCTTGCACCTATTACATGCTTACATCTATTACATACTTACAGTTATTACATGCTTACATCTATTACATACTTACATCTATTACATACTTACAGTTATTACATGCTTGCACCTATTACATGCTTACATCTATTACATACTTACAGTTATTACATACTTACATCTATTACATACTTACATCTATTACATACTTACAGTTATTACATACTTACATCTATTACATACTTACAGTTATTACATGCTTGCACCTATTACATGCTTACATCTATTACATACTTACAGTTATTACATGCTTGCATCTATTACATACTTACATCTATTACATACTTACAGTTATTACATGCTTGCATCTATTACATACTTACATCTATTACATACTTACAGTTATTACATGCTTGCACCTATTACATGCTTACATCTATTACATACTTACATCTATTACATACTTACAGTTATTACATGCTTGCATCTATTACATACTTACATCTATTACATACTTACAGCTATTACATGCTTACATCTATTACATACTTACATCTATTACATACTTACAGTTATTACATGCTTGCACCTATTACATGCTTACATCTATTACATACTTACAGTTATTACATGCTTACATCTATTACATACTTACATCTATTACATACTTACAGTTATTACATGCTTGCACCTATTACATGCTTACATCTATTACATACTTACAGTTATTACATGCTTGCACCTATTACATGCTTACATCTATTACATACTTACAGTTATTACATGCTTGCATCTATTACATACTTACATCTATTACATACTTACAGTTATTACATGCTTGCATCTATTACATACTTACATCTATTACATACTTACAGTTATTACATGCTTGCACCTATTACATGCTTACATCTATTACATACTTACATCTATTACATACTTACAGTTATTACATGCTTGCACCTATTACATGCTTACATCTATTACATACTTACAGTTATTACATGCTTACATCTATTACATACTTACATCTATTACATACTTACAGTTATTACATGCTTGCACCTATTACATGCTTACATCTATTACATACTTACATCTATTACATACTTACAGTTATTACATGCTTGCACCTATTACATGCTTACATCTATTACATACTTACAGTTATTACATGCTTACATCTATTACATACTTACATCTATTACATACTTACAGTTATTACATGCTTGCACCTATTACATGCTTACATCTATTACATACTTACATCTATTACATACTTACATCTATTACATGCTTACATCTATTACATACTTACAGTTATTACATGCTTGCACCTATTACATGCTTACATCTATTACATACTTACAGCTATTACATGCTTACATCTATTACATACTTACAGTTATTACATGCTTGCACCTATTACATGCTTACATCTATTACATACTTACAGTTATTACATGCTTACATCTATTACATACTTACATCTATTACATACTTACAGTTATTACATGCTTGCACCTATTACATGCTTACATCTATTACATACTTACAGTTATTACATGCTTGCATCTATTACATACTTACATCTATTACATACTTACAGCTATTACATACTTACATCTATTACATGCTTACATCTATTACATGCTTACATCTATTACATACTTACATCTATTACATGCTTACATCTATTACATACTTACAGTTATTACATGCTTACATCTATTACATGCTTACATCTATTACATACTTACATCTATTACATACTTACAGCTATTACATACTTACATCTATTACATGCTTACATCTATTACATGCTTACATCTATTACATACTTACATCTATTACATGCTTACATCTATTACATACTTACAGTTATTACATGCTTGCACCTATTACATGCTTACATCTATTACATACTTACATCTATTACATACTTACATCTATTACATGCTTACATCTATTACATACTTACAGTTATTACATGCTTGCACCTATTACATGCTTACATCTATTACATACTTACAGCTATTACATACTTACATCTATTACATGCTTACATCTATTACATACTTACAGCTATTACATACTTACATCTATTACATACTTACATCTATTACATACTTACAGTTATTACATGCTTGCACCTATTACATGCTTACATCTATTACATACTTACATCTATTACATACTTACATCTATTACATGCTTACATCTATTACATACTTACAGCTATTACATACTTACATCTATTACATACTTACATCTATTACATACTTACAGTTATTACATGCTTGCACCTATTACATGCTTACATCTATTACATACTTACAGCTATTACATACTTACATCTATTACATGCTTACATCTATTACATACTTACAGTTATTACATGCTTACATCTATTACATACTTACATCTATTACATACTTACAGTTATTACATGCTTGCACCTATTACATGCTTACATCTATTACATACTTACATCTATTACATACTTACATCTATTACATGCTTACATCTATTACATACTTACAGTTATTACATGCTTGCACCTATTACATGCTTACATCTATTACATACTTACAGCTATTACATGCTTACATCTATTACATACTTACAGTTATTACATGCTTGCACCTATTACATGCTTACATCTATTACATACTTACAGTTATTACATGCTTACATCTATTACATACTTACATCTATTACATACTTACAGTTATTACATGCTTGCACCTATTACATGCTTACATCTATTACATACTTACAGTTATTACATACTTACATCTATTACATACTTACATCTATTACATACTTACAGTTATTACATACTTACATCTATTACATACTTACAGTTATTACATGCTTGCACCTATTACATGCTTACATCTATTACATACTTACAGTTATTACATGCTTGCATCTATTACATACTTACATCTATTACATACTTACAGTTATTACATGCTTGCATCTATTACATACTTACATCTATTACATACTTACAGTTATTACATGCTTGCATCTATTACATACTTACATCTATTACATACTTACATCTATTACATACTTACATCTATTACATACTTACATCTATTACATGCTTACATCTATTACATACTTACATCTATTACATGCTTACATCTATTACATACTTACAGCTATTACATACTTACAGCTATTACATACTTACATCTATTACATGCTTGCACCTATTACATACTTACATCTATTACATGCTTACATCTAT
Organism: Anisus vortex; assembly: GCA_949126835.1. Lineage (NCBI taxonomy): Eukaryota > Metazoa > Mollusca > Gastropoda > Planorbidae > Anisus > Anisus vortex. Next base: position 33,885,629 of record OX421494.1, read on the forward strand.
TACATACTTACAGTTATTACATGCTTGCATCTATTACATACTTACAGCTATTACGTACTTACACCTATTACATACTTACAGTTATTACATGCTTGCATCTATTACATACTTACATCTATTACATACTTACAGCTATTACATGCTTACATCTATTACATACTTACATCTATTACATACTTACAGTTATTACATGCTTGCACCTATTACATGCTTACATCTATTACATACTTACATCTATTACATACTTACAGTTATTACATGCTTGCACCTATTACATGCTTACATCTATTACATACTTACATCTATTACATACTTACATCTATTACATGCTTACATCTATTACATACTTACAGTTATTACATGCTTGCACCTATTACATGCTTACATCTATTACATACTTACAGCTATTACATGCTTACATCTATTACATACTTACAGTTATTACATGCTTGCACCTATTACATGCTTACATCTATTACATACTTACAGTTATTACATGCTTACATCTATTACATACTTACATCTATTACATACTTACATCTATTACATGCTTACATCTATTACATACTTACATCTATTACATGCTTACATCTATTACATGCTTACATCTATTACATACTTACAGTTATTACATGCTTGCACCTATTACATACTTACATCTATTACATACTTACATCTATTACATACTTACATCTATTACATACTTACATCTATTACATACTTACATCTATTACATGCTTACATCTATTACATACTTACAGTTATTACATGCTTGCACCTATTACATACTTACATCTATTACATACTTACAGTTATTACATACTTACAGTTATTACATACTTACAGTTATTACATACTTACATCTATTACATGCTTACATCTATTACATACTTACAGTTATTACATACTTACAGTTATTACATACTTACATCTATTACATGCTTACATCTATTACATACTTACAGTTATTACATGCTTGCACCTATTACATGCTTACATCTATTACATACTTACATCTATTACATACTTACATCTATTACATGCTTACATCTATTACATACTTACAGTTATTACATGCTTGCACCTATTACATGCTTACATCTATTACATACTTACAGCTATTACATACTTACATCTATTACATGCTTACATCTATTACATACTTACAGTTATTACATACTTACAGTTATTACATACTTACATCTATTACATGCTTACATCTATTACATACTTACAGTTATTACATGCTTACATCTATTACATACTTACAGTTATTACATACTTACATCTATTACATACTTACATCTATTACATACTTACATCTATTACATGCTTACATCTATTACATACTTACATCTATTACATACTTACATCTATTACATGCTTACATCTATTACATACTTACAGTTATTACATGCTTGCACCTATTACATGCTTACATCTATTACATACTTACAGCTATTACATACTTACATCTATTACATGCTTACATCTATTACATACTTACAGTTATTACATACTTACAGTTATTACATACTTACATCTATTACATGCTTACATCTATTACATACTTACAGTTATTACATGCTTACATCTATTACATACTTACAGTTATTACATACTTACATCTATTACATGCTTACATCTATTACATACTTACAGTTATTACATACTTACATCTATTACATGCTTACATCTATTACATACTTACATCTATTACATACTTACAGTTATTACATACTTACAGTTATTACATACTTACAGTTATTACATACTTACATCTATTACATACTTACATCTATTACATACTTACAGTTATTACATACTTACAGTTATTACATACTTACATCTATTACATGCTTACATCTATTACATACTTACAGTTATTACATGCTTGCACCTATTACATGCTTACATCTATTACATACTTACATCTATTACATACTTACATCTATTACATGCTTACATCTATTACATACTTACAGTTATTACATGCTTGCACCTATTACATGCTTACATCTATTACATACTTACAGCTATTACATACTTACATCTATTACATGCTTACATCTATTACATACTTACAGCTATTACATACTTACATCTATTACATACTTACATCTATTACATACTTACAGTTATTACATGCTTGCACCTATTACATGCTTACATCTATTACATACTTACATCTATTACATACTTACATCTATTACATGCTTACATCTATTACATACTTACAGCTATTACATACTTACATCTATTACATACTTACATCTATTACATACTTACAGTTATTACATGCTTGCACCTATTACATGCTTACATCTATTACATACTTACAGCTATTACATACTTACATCTATTACATGCTTACATCTATTACATACTTACAGTTATTACATGCTTACATCTATTACATACTTACATCTATTACATACTTACAGTTATTACATGCTTGCACCTATTACATGCTTACATCTATTACATACTTACATCTATTACATACTTACATCTATTACATGCTTACATCTATTACATACTTACAGTTATTACATACTTACATCTATTACATACTTACATCTATTACATACTTACAGTTATTACATACTTACATCTATTACATACTTACAGTTATTACATGCTTGCACCTATTACATGCTTACATCTATTACATACTTACAGTTATTACATGCTTACATCTATTACATACTTACATCTATTACATACTTACAGTTATTACATGCTTGCATCTATTACATACTTACATCTATTACATACTTACAGTTATTACATGCTTGCACCTATTACATGCTTACATCTATTACATACTTACATCTATTACATACTTACAGTTATTACATGCTTGCATCTATTACATACTTACATCTATTACATACTTACAGCTATTACATGCTTACATCTATTACATACTTACATCTATTACATACTTACAGTTATTACATGCTTGCACCTATTACATGCTTACATCTATTACATACTTACAGTTATTACATGCTTACATCTATTACATACTTACATCTATTACATACTTACAGTTATTACATGCTTGCACCTATTACATGCTTACATCTATTACATACTTACAGTTATTACATGCTTGCACCTATTACATGCTTACATCTATTACATACTTACAGTTATTACATGCTTGCATCTATTACATACTTACATCTATTACATACTTACAGTTATTACATGCTTGCATCTATTACATACTTACATCTATTACATACTTACAGTTATTACATGCTTGCACCTATTACATGCTTACATCTATTACATACTTACATCTATTACATACTTACAGTTATTACATGCTTGCACCTATTACATGCTTACATCTATTACATACTTACAGTTATTACATGCTTACATCTATTACATACTTACATCTATTACATACTTACAGTTATTACATGCTTGCACCTATTACATGCTTACATCTATTACATACTTACATCTATTACATACTTACAGTTATTACATGCTTGCACCTATTACATGCTTACATCTATTACATACTTACAGTTATTACATGCTTACATCTATTACATACTTACATCTATTACATACTTACAGTTATTACATGCTTGCACCTATTACATGCTTACATCTATTACATACTTACATCTATTACATACTTACATCTATTACATGCTTACATCTATTACATACTTACAGTTATTACATGCTTGCACCTATTACATGCTTACATCTATTACATACTTACAGCTATTACATGCTTACATCTATTACATACTTACAGTTATTACATGCTTGCACCTATTACATGCTTACATCTATTACATACTTACAGTTATTACATGCTTACATCTATTACATACTTACATCTATTACATACTTACAGTTATTACATGCTTGCACCTATTACATGCTTACATCTATTACATACTTACAGTTATTACATGCTTGCATCTATTACATACTTACATCTATTACATACTTACAGCTATTACATACTTACATCTATTACATGCTTACATCTATTACATGCTTACATCTATTACATACTTACATCTATTACATGCTTACATCTATTACATACTTACAGTTATTACATGCTTACATCTATTACATGCTTACATCTATTACATACTTACATCTATTACATACTTACAGCTATTACATACTTACATCTATTACATGCTTACATCTATTACATGCTTACATCTATTACATACTTACATCTATTACATGCTTACATCTATTACATACTTACAGTTATTACATGCTTGCACCTATTACATGCTTACATCTATTACATACTTACATCTATTACATACTTACATCTATTACATGCTTACATCTATTACATACTTACAGTTATTACATGCTTGCACCTATTACATGCTTACATCTATTACATACTTACAGCTATTACATACTTACATCTATTACATGCTTACATCTATTACATACTTACAGCTATTACATACTTACATCTATTACATACTTACATCTATTACATACTTACAGTTATTACATGCTTGCACCTATTACATGCTTACATCTATTACATACTTACATCTATTACATACTTACATCTATTACATGCTTACATCTATTACATACTTACAGCTATTACATACTTACATCTATTACATACTTACATCTATTACATACTTACAGTTATTACATGCTTGCACCTATTACATGCTTACATCTATTACATACTTACAGCTATTACATACTTACATCTATTACATGCTTACATCTATTACATACTTACAGTTATTACATGCTTACATCTATTACATACTTACATCTATTACATACTTACAGTTATTACATGCTTGCACCTATTACATGCTTACATCTATTACATACTTACATCTATTACATACTTACATCTATTACATGCTTACATCTATTACATACTTACAGTTATTACATGCTTGCACCTATTACATGCTTACATCTATTACATACTTACAGCTATTACATGCTTACATCTATTACATACTTACAGTTATTACATGCTTGCACCTATTACATGCTTACATCTATTACATACTTACAGTTATTACATGCTTACATCTATTACATACTTACATCTATTACATACTTACAGTTATTACATGCTTGCACCTATTACATGCTTACATCTATTACATACTTACAGTTATTACATACTTACATCTATTACATACTTACATCTATTACATACTTACAGTTATTACATACTTACATCTATTACATACTTACAGTTATTACATGCTTGCACCTATTACATGCTTACATCTATTACATACTTACAGTTATTACATGCTTGCATCTATTACATACTTACATCTATTACATACTTACAGTTATTACATGCTTGCATCTATTACATACTTACATCTATTACATACTTACAGTTATTACATGCTTGCATCTATTACATACTTACATCTATTACATACTTACATCTATTACATACTTACATCTATTACATACTTACATCTATTACATGCTTACATCTATTACATACTTACATCTATTACATGCTTACATCTATTACATACTTACAGCTATTACATACTTACAGCTATTACATACTTACATCTATTACATGCTTGCACCTATTACATACTTACATCTATTACATGCTTACATCTATTACATACTTACAGTTATTACATGCTTGCATCTATTACATACTTACAGCTATTACGTACTTACACCTATTACATACTTACAGTTATTACATGCTTGCATCTATTACATACTTACATCTATTACATACTTACAGCTATTACATGCTTACATCTATTACATACTTACATCTATTACATACTTACAGTTATTACATGCTTGCACCTATTACATGCTTACATCTATTACATACTTACATCTATTACATACTTACAGTTATTACATGCTTGCACCTATTACATGCTTACATCTATTACATACTTACATCTATTACATACTTACATCTATTACATGCTTACATCTATTACATACTTACAGTTATTACATGCTTGCACCTATTACATGCTTACATCTATTACATACTTACAGCTATTACATGCTTACATCTATTACATACTTACAGTTATTACATGCTTGCACCTATTACATGCTTACATCTATTACATACTTACAGTTATTACATGCTTACATCTATTACATACTTACATCTATTACATACTTACATCTATTACATGCTTACATCTATTACATACTTACATCTATTACATGCTTACATCTATTACATGCTTACATCTATTACATACTTACAGTTATTACATGCTTGCACCTATTACATACTTACATCTATTACATACTTACATCTATTACATACTTACATCTATTACATACTTACATCTATTACATACTTACATCTATTACATGCTTACATCTATTACATACTTACAGTTATTACATGCTTGCACCTATTACATACTTACATCTATTACATACTTACAGTTATTACATACTTACAGTTATTACATACTTACAGTTATTACATACTTACATCTATTACATGCTTACATCTATTACATACTTACAGTTATTACATACTTACAGTTATTACATACTTACATCTATTACATGCTTACATCTATTACATACTTACAGTTATTACATGCTTGCACCTATTACATGCTTACATCTATTACATACTTACATCTATTACATACTTACATCTATTACATGCTTACATCTATTACATACTTACAGTTATTACATGCTTGCACCTATTACATGCTTACATCTATTACATACTTACAGCTATTACATACTTACATCTATTACATGCTTACATCTATTACATACTTACAGTTATTACATACTTACAGTTATTACATACTTACATCTATTACATGCTTACATCTATTACATACTTACAGTTATTACATGCTTACATCTATTACATACTTACAGTTATTACATACTTACATCTATTACATACTTACATCTATTACATACTTACATCTATTACATGCTTACATCTATTACATACTTACATCTATTACATACTTACATCTATTACATGCTTACATCTATTACATACTTACAGTTATTACATGCTTGCACCTATTACATGCTTACATCTATTACATACTTACAGCTATTACATACTTACATCTATTACATGCTTACATCTATTACATACTTACAGTTATTACATACTTACAGTTATTACATACTTACATCTATTACATGCTTACATCTATTACATACTTACAGTTATTACATGCTTACATCTATTACATACTTACAGTTATTACATACTTACATCTATTACATGCTTACATCTATTACATACTTACAGTTATTACATACTTACATCTATTACATGCTTACATCTATTACATACTTACATCTATTACATACTTACAGTTATTACATACTTACAGTTATTACATACTTACAGTTATTACATACTTACATCTATTACATACTTACATCTATTACATACTTACAGTTATTACATACTTACAGTTATTACATACTTACATCTATTACATGCTTACATCTATTACATACTTACAGTTATTACATGCTTGCACCTATTACATGCTTACATCTATTACATACTTACATCTATTACATACTTACATCTATTACATGCTTACATCTATTACATACTTACAGTTATTACATGCTTGCACCTATTACATGCTTACATCTATTACATACTTACAGCTATTACATACTTACATCTATTACATGCTTACATCTATTACATACTTACAGCTATTACATACTTACATCTATTACATACTTACATCTATTACATACTTACAGTTATTACATGCTTGCACCTATTACATGCTTACATCTATTACATACTTACATCTATTACATACTTACATCTATTACATGCTTACATCTATTACATACTTACAGCTATTACATACTTACATCTATTACATACTTACATCTATTACATACTTACAGTTATTACATGCTTGCACCTATTACATGCTTACATCTATTACATACTTACAGCTATTACATACTTACATCTATTACATGCTTACATCTATTACATACTTACAGTTATTACATGCTTACATCTATTACATACTTACATCTATTACATACTTACAGTTATTACATGCTTGCACCTATTACATGCTTACATCTATTACATACTTACATCTATTACATACTTACATCTATTACATGCTTACATCTATTACATACTTACAGTTATTACATGCTTGCACCTATTACATGCTTACATCTATTACATACTTACAGCTATTACATGCTTACATCTATTACATACTTACAGTTATTACATGCTTGCACCTATTACATGCTTACATCTATTACATACTTACAGTTATTACATGCTTACATCTATTACATACTTACATCTATTACATACTTACAGTTATTACATACTTACATCTATTACATACTTACATCTATTACATACTTACAGTTATTACATACTTACATCTATTACATACTTACAGTTATTACATGCTTACATCTATTACATACTTACAGTTATTACATGCTTACATCTATTACATACTTACATCTATTACATACTTACAGTTATTACATGCTTGCACCTATTACATGCTTACATCTATTACATACTTACAGTTATTACATACTTACATCTATTACATACTTACATCTATTACATACTTACAGTTATTACATACTTACATCTATTACATACTTACAGTTATTACATGCTTGCACCTATTACATGCTTACATCTATTACATACTTACAGTTATTACATGCTTGCATCTATTACATGCTTACAGTTATTACATGCTTGCACCTATTACATGCTTACATCTATTACATACTTACAGTTATTACATGCTTGCACCTATTACATACTTACGGTTATTACATGCTTACATCTATTACATGCTTACAGTTATTACATGCTTACATCTATTACATGCTTACATCTATTACATACTTACAGTTATTACATACTTACATCTATTACATGCTTACATCTATTACATACTTACAGTTATTACATACTTACATCTATTACATACTTACAGTTATTACATGCTTGCACCTATTACATGCTTACATCTATTACATGCTTACATCTATTACATGCTTACAGTTATTACATGCTTACATCTATTACATGCTTACATCTATTACATACTTACAGTTATTACATACTTACATCTATTACATACTTACATCTATTACATACTTACATCTATTACATGCTTACATCTATTACATGCTTACATCTATTACATACTTACAGTTATTACATGCTTGCACCTATTACATACTTACATCTATTACATACTTACAGTTATTACATACTTACATCTATTACATACTTACATCTATTACATACTTACATCTATTACATGCTTACATCTATTACATGCTTACATCTATTACATACTTACAGTTATTACATGCTTGCACCTATTACATACTTACATCTATTACATACTTACAGTTATTACATGCTTGCACCTATTACATACTTACATCTATTACATACTTACAGTTATTACATGCTTGCACCTATTACATACTTACATCTATTACATACTTACAGTTATTACATACTTACATCTATTACATACTTACATCTATTACATACTTACATCTATTACATACTTACATCTATTACATGCTTACATCTATTACATGCTTACATCTATTACATACTTACAGTTATTACATGCTTGCACCTATTACATACTTACATCTATTACATACTTACAGTTATTACATGCTTGCACCTATTACATACTTACATCTATTACATACTTACAGTTATTACATGCTTGCACCTATTACATACTTACATCTATTACATACTTACAGTTATTACATACTTACATCTATTACATACTTACATCTATTACATACTTACATCTATTACATGCTTACATCTATTACATGCTTACATCTATTACATACTTACAGTTATTACATGCTTGCACCTATTACATACTTACATCTATTACATACTTACAGTTATTACATGCTTGCATCTATTACATGCTTACAGTTATTACATGCTTGCACCTATTACATGCTTACATCTATTACATGCTTACATCTATTACATGCTTACATCTATTACATGCTTGCACCTATTACATACTTACATCTATTACATACTTACATCTATTACATACTTACATCTATTACATACTTACATCTATTACATACTTACATCTATTACATGCTTACATCTATTACATGCTTACATCTATTACATACTTACAGTTATTACATGCTTGCACCTATTACATACTTACATCTATTACATACTTACAGTTATTACATGCTTGCATCTATTACATGCTTACAGTTATTACATGCTTGCACCTATTACATGCTTACATCTATTACATACTTACATCTATTACATACTTACAGTTATTACATGCTTGCACCTATTACATGCTTACATCTATTACATACTTACAGTTATTACATGCTTGCATCTATTACATACTTACAGTTATTACATGCTTACATCTATTACATACTTACAGTTATTACATACTTACATCTATTACATACTTACAGTTATTACATGCTTGCACCTATTACATGCTTACATCTATTACATACTTACAGTTATTACATGCTTGCATCTATTACATGCTTACATCTATTACATACTTACAGTTATTACATGCTTGCACCTATTACATGCTTACATCTATTACATACTTACAGTTATTACATGCTTGCATCTATTACATACTTACATCTATTACATACTTACAGTTATTACATGCTTGCATCTATTACATACTTACATCTATTACATACTTACAGTTATTACATGCTTGCATCTATTACATACTTACATCTATTACATACTTACAGTTATTACATGCTTGCATCTATTACATACTTACATCTATTACATACTTACAGTTATTACATGCTTGCATCTATTACATACTTACATCTATTACATACTTACAGTTATTACATGCTTGCATCTATTACATACTTACATCTATTACATACTTACAGTTATTACATGCTTGCATCTATTACATACTTACATCTATTACATACTTACAGTTATTACATGCTTGCATCTATTACATACTTACATCTATTACATACTTACAGTTATTACATGCTTGCATCTATTACATACTTACATCTATTACATACTTACAGTTATTACATGCTTGCATCTATTACATACTTACATCTATTACATACTTACAGTTATTACATGCTTGCATCTATTACATACTTACATCTATTACATACTTACATCTATTACATACTTACATCTATTACATACTTACATCTATTACATGCTTACATCTATTACATACTTACATCTATTACATGCTTACATCTATTACATACTTACAGCTATTACATACTTACAGCTATTACATGCTTACATCTATTACATGCTTACAGTTATTACATGCTTGCATCTATTACATACTTACATCTATTACATACTTACATCTATTACATACTTACATCTATTACATACTTACATCTATTACATGCTTACATCTATTACATACTTACAGCTATTACATGCTTACATCTATTACATGCTTACATCTATTACATGCTTACATCTATTACATACTTACAGTTATTACATGCTTGCACCTATTACATGCTTACAGTTATTACATGCTTACATCTATTACATGCTTACATCTATTACATACTTACAGCTATTACATACTTACAGCTATTACATGCTTACATCTATTACATGCTTACAGTTATTACATGCTTGCATCTATTACATACTTACATCTATTACATACTTACAGCTATTACATACTTACAGCTATTACATGCTTACATCTATTACATGCTTACAGTTATTACATGCTTGCATCTATTACATACTTACATCTATTACATACTTACATCTATTACATACTTACATCTATTACATACTTACATCTATTACATGCTTACATCTATTACATACTTACAGCTATTACATGCTTACATCTATTACATGCTTACATCTATTACATGCTTACATCTATTACATACTTACATCTATTACATACTTACATCTATTACATGCTTACATCTATTACATACTTACATCTATTACATGCTTACATCTATTACATACTTACAGCTATTACATGCTTACATCTATTACATGCTTGCACCTATTATATACTTACATCTATTACATACTTACATCTATTACATACTTACATCTATTACATGCTTACATCTATTACATACTTACATCTATTACATGCTTACATCTATTACATACTTACAGCTATTACATGCTTACATCTATTACATGCTTGCACCTATTACATACTTACATCTATTACATGCTTGCACCTATTATATACTTACATCTATTACATGCTTACATCTATTACATACTTACAGTTATTACATGCTTGCATCTATTACATACTTACAGCTATTACGTACTTACACCTATTACATACTTACATCTATTACATGCTTACATCTATTACATACTTACAGTTATTACATACTTACAGCTATTATGTACTTACACCTATTACATGCTTACAGCTATTACATGCTTACGTCTATTACATACTTACACCTATTACATACTTACAGCTATTACATGCTTACATCTATTACATACTTACAGCTATTATGTACTTACACCTATTACATGCTTACAGCTATTACATGCTTACGTCTATTACATACTTACACCTATTACATACTTACAGCTATTACATGCTTACATCTATTACATACTTACAGCTATTACATGCTTACAGCTATTACATGCTTACATCTATTACATGCTTGCACCTATTACATACTTACATCTATTACATGCTTACAGCTATTACGTACTTACAGCTATTACGTACTTACACCTATTACATACTTACATCTATTACATAATTACAGCTATTACATGCTTACATCTATTACATGCTTGCACCTATTACATGCTTACATCTATTACATGCTTACAGCTATTACATGCTTACATCTATTACATGCTTGCACCTATTACATACTTACATCTATTACATGCTTACAGCTATTACGTACTTACAGCTATTACGTACTTACACCTATTACATACTTACATCTATTACATAATTACAGCTATTACATGCTTACATCTATTACATGCTTACAGCTATTACATGCTTACATCTATTACATGCTTACAGCTATTACGTACTTACAGCTATTACGTACTTACAGCTATTACATACTTACAAACATTACATAATCAAAACTATTACATACTTAAAACTATTACAAACTTAGAGCTATTAAAAAGTTACATTACTACAGCTAAGGAAAAATGTCAACTACTGCGTCAGTGCTGCTACTAAAATGTTATTACTAAGGGAATCACTTAAAAGAATAAATTTACTGTACAGTAAATCGTTTTATATCGGGAGAAAGATGTTAATTTAAAAAAGAGATATTTGTGTTTATGAACAAATACTTTGAAAATGTTTTTTAAAACTCAACGAGATTAATTTTTTTTAATGAAAAGTTTTAAGATCTCTTTAAAAAATGTCCGCATTGAATGTATGCTTATATTTAGTAAAAGAAAATTTAGTTTGTCTCTGCAAAGTTTGGTCTACTTAGTCTTTGGATGTAAGTAGATCTAGATCTAGATTAGTATAATTGTAGAACAAACAACAACAAAAAAATTAAAAACCAAAAAAAAAAAATTAACCCTTTCATTCGGTAGTAGGAAGTATGTATTCCCAGATAATGTGGAAGTATACATTACCAGATAATGTGACAGTATGTATTCCCAGATAATGTGGAAGTATACATTACCAGATAATGTGACAGTATGTATTCCCAGATAATGTGGAAGTATACATTACCAGATAATGTGACAGTATGTATTCCCAGATAATGTGGAAGTATACATTAACAGATAATGTGACAGTATGTATTCCCAGATAATGTGGAAGTATACATTACCAGATAATGTGACAATATGTATTCCCTGATAATGTGGAAGTATACATTACCAGATAATGTGACAGTATGTATTCCCTGATAATGTGGAAGTATACATTACCAGATAATGTGACAGTATGTATTCCCAGATAATGTGGAAGTATACATTACCAGATAATGTGACAGTATGTATTCCCTGATAATGTGAAGCATACATTACCAGATAATGTGACAGTATGTATTCCCAGATAATGTGGAAGTATACATTACCAGATAATGTCACAGTATGTATTCCCAGATAATGTGGAAGTATACATTACCAGATAATGTGACAGTATGTATTCCCAGATAATGTGGAAGTATACATTACCAGATAATGTGACAGTATGTATTCCCAGATAATGTGGAAGTATACATTACCAGATAATGTGACAGTATGTATTCCCAGATAATGTGGAAGTATACATTACCAGATAATGTGACAGTATGTATTCCCAGATAATGTGGAAGTATACATTACCAGATAATGTGACAGTATGTATTCCCAGATAATGTGGAAGTATACATTACCAGATAATGTGACAGTATGTATTCCCAGATAATGTGGAAGTATATATTACCAGATAATGTGACAGTATGTATTCCCAGATAATGTGGAAGTATACATTACCAGATAATGTGACAGTATGTATTCCCAGATAATGTGGAAGTATACATTACCAGATAATGTGACAGTATGTATTCCCAGATAATGTGGAAGTATACATTACCAGATAATGTGACAGTATGTATTCCCAGATAATGTGGAAGTATACATTACCAGATAATGTGACAGTATGTATTCCCAGATAATGTGGAAGTATACATTACCAGATAATGTGACAGTATGTATTCCCAGATAATGTGGAAGTATACATTAACAGATAATGTGACAGTATGTATTCACAGATAATGTGGAAGTATACATTACCAGATAATGTGACAGTATGTATTCCCTGATAATGTGGAAGTATACATTACCAGATAATGTGGCAGTATGTATTCTACACAAATAAACATCAACTTTTAAGACATCCATAAGCAACCATGATGTAGTCTGCAGTCTGCAGATCAATGATTGGATGGGAAAACCAAGGGGGATCACTTCCATTGTAAATTCTATCAGAAATCATTAAAACAAAAAACACAACACTGTAGGAAAACAAAAACATAAAAGAAACTTAAAATCAGAATCCATTTTGGGAAACTCTTTTAATGGCCTTCATTAAAAGAAAAAAAAGTTTAAGGCCGTCATTATAAGGCATGATGTAATTGCCTACTTTTAGATGAATATTTTGTCTGAAACAAATGTGTAAAAAAAACAACAACTACAAAACTTGGCGATGCTTAATCAAATTCATGATAGCGTTGTGAAAAAAGTTGTAACACATTCTATTTTTATAATGTTAAGAATTATTTCCAAGACAAATTATATACATTTATTGATAAAGCTACCATATAGCAAAGAGCCGTTTTGGTGGCACTGTACCGCTTTTTTGGCGTATACGAAGTGAGCCCATTAAATAGGTTAGTTTATAGTTCTAGTTCTAAATCACTTCTTACGTTTGTTGCCAATTTCAGGGACTTTTTAACATTCTTTTATTTTGTTTATATTTTGCAGTCCCCCCCCCTATTTGTATGATTTTTTTCACGTGCCAGAGTCTTAATTATTTTTCCAATTGTTTTATGCCTTTTTTATATATTCTTCTGTTTTCTTCTTCCTTCGTGGGAATTTGTTTCTAAAGTTTTTTTGTTTTTTTTTAATAATTCCTGTACTAGTCTAAATTTGGGTAACACTCCCTCACTCCATTCCCTCCCAGAAGTAAGAGTAAACAACCAGGTTTAGGGTTAAGAAGTTATTAGCCTTTCACTTGCCCTCAAGGACGATTTTTTCTTTCTTTTAGATAAAGGGGCGTGTCTGTAGAATATCAATACTTTTTTTATTGGCTGAAAAAAAAGGAAGACCACCATAGGCTTATCCCTTTCTCTCCCCCTCCCTTCTCCCATACAACTCACACCCCAGTCTACCCCAAACCACTCAAACCCACCCCAACACACACACAAAAATAAATAGTTGCTTGAGTAAGATGCAAGATGAAGAAATACATGAATACACTTGATGAAGGCGACTTTGTTATTCTCTTCTGTACATCTACTCACTTGGTTCTGCATTTTTTTTAAACATTAGGAATGAAAGGGAATTCTCATAACTTGAGTGAAAGTTTAATTACTACTCAAGACAAGAAAACCATTTATCACTATCTCTCTTTCTCTCTCTCTTTATGTGTCTCTATCTTTGTCTCTCTTTCTTTCTCTCTCTCTCTCTTTCTCTCTTTCTCTCTCTCTCTCTATCTCTCTCTCTCTCTCTCTCTCTCTCTCTCTCTCTCTCTCTCTCTTTCGCGCTATTGCATATTATCATTTACTTTACTCATGTTTTATCTAAGCAAGAAATTATTGATTTGTAAATGTATAATTATTGACTTTCTTGACTAGTTCGTGCAACCCATTCCATGCCCGAAAACAATTTTAAATGAAAGAGAGCATATTGTGAATGAATTTTGTCCTAGACGAAATACACTTATTTCTATATTTGTCTAACTGTTGTTAATTGACATTTGTCTCATGTCATTTTTTTCTTACATTTGACTCATGTCACATTTTTGTTACATTTTCTTGTAAATCTGTTAACCCAATGTTCGTTGTTGGTGTTTTTTTTTTCTAACGTTTGGGTACTTTATTCCAGTTTAGAGAAGCCTAAAAAGTATTTCTAAGCATTTGGCATAAACCATCTTATTGAAAAGATAATATTTTTTTTTAAATGTATATATTGTAGCTCGTTTTTAATTTGTTAATAACATTTTAATGAAACTTTCTTTAGTATGTGTATGTCATTCTTTACTCTCTCTATTTATATTCTTGTGTAATATTAATTTGCTATCAGCTGTTACGTCCAATCATATTAAAACTAGTATCTATTAGTTAAAAAAACAACTCTTCACCAAACAAATAACTTTTGAAATGTGAGATGCTTATTTTTCAAAAACTTACATACACTTTGTGCTTACATACACTTTGTGCTTACATACACTTTGTCCTTACATACACTTTGTGCTTACATACACTTTGTCCTTACATACACTTTGTGCTTACATACACTTTGTTCTTACATGCACTTTGTGCCTACATACGCATTTGTTAACAAACACTGTCTGCTATCTTGCACTCTGTCTTTTCAGTAGTAGGCCTATCTCAGACTGACAAACATAAAAAATGATTTGAGCGATATTTTGTAACTTTAAAATATTTTGTAACTATGAAATATTTTGTTACTATGAAATATTTTGTAACTATGAAATATTTTGTAACTATGAAATATTTTGTAACTATGAAATATTTTGTAACTATGAAATATTTTGTAACTATGAAATATTTTGTAACTATGAAATATTTTGAAACTATGAAATATTTTGTAACTATGAAATATTTTGTAACTATGAAATATTTTGTAACTATGAAATATTTTGTAACTATGAAATATTTTGTAACTATGTAATATTTTGTAACTATGAAATATGTTGTAACTATGAAATATGTTGTAACTATGAAATATTTTGTAACTATGAAATATTTTGTAACTATGAAATATTTTGTAACTATGAAATATTTTGTAACTATGAAATATTTTGTAACTATGTAATATTTTGTAACTATGAAATATGTTGTAACTATGAAATATTTTTGTAACTATGTAATATTTTGTAACTATGAAATATGTTGTAACTATGAAATATGTTGTAACTATGAAATATTTTGTAACTATGTAATATTTTGTAACTATGAAATATGTTGTAACTATGAAATATGTTGTAACTATGAAATATTTTGTAACTATGAAATATTTTGTAACTATGTAATATTTTGTAACTATGAAATATGTTGTAACTATGAAATATGTTGTAACTATGAAATATTTTGTAACTATGAAATATTTTGTAACTATGAAATATTTTGTAACTATGAAATATTTTGTAACTATGAAATATTTTGTAACTATGAAATATGTTGTAACTATGAAATATGTTGTAACTATGAAATATTTTGTAACTATGTAATATTTTGTAACTATGAAATATTTTGTAACTATGAAATATTTTGTAACTATGAAATATTTTGTAACTATGAAATATTTTGTAACTATGAAATATGTTGTAACTATGAAATATGTTGTAACTATGAAATATTTTGTAACTATGAAATATTTTGTAACTATGTAATATTTTGTAACTATGAAATATGTTGTAACTATGAAATATTTTGTAACTATGAAATATGTTGTAACTATGAAATATGTTGTAACTATGAAATATGTTGTAACTATGAAATATTTTGTAACTATGAAATATTTTGTAACTATGAAATATTTTGTAACTATGAAATATTTTGTAACGATGAAATATTTTGTAACTATGAAATATGTTGTAACTATGAAATATGTTGTAACTATGAAATATTTTGTAACTATGTAATATTTTGTAACTATGAAATATTTTTTAACTATGAAATATTTTGTAACTATGAAATATTTTGTAACTATGAAATATGTTGTAACTATGAAATATGTTGTAACTATGAAATATTTTGTAACTATGAAATATTTTGTAACTATGTAATATTTTGTAACTATGAAATATGTTGTAACTATGAAATATTTTGTAACTATGAAATATGTTGTAACTATGAAATATGTTGTAACTATGAAATTTTTTGTAACTATGAAATATTTTTATTAATATTTTTTTTATCCTTGTTAAATAAAGAGATTTAATGGATACCATTTGATTGTCGAAGACATCTTTTTCCTTTCATCGGGGGAAGTAAATCTAGCATTATTTAAATTCAAATAATATTCCTTGAGTAATGAACCTTGTTTTTGAATGATTTAAGATGTAAACAACTCAAAACAAAACAAATCTATATTATGATACTTTACAGCCTTGTTAAACTTGAGATTTATATGATACTTTACAGCCTTGTTAAACTTGAGATTTATATGATAGTTTACAGCCTTGTTAAACTTGAGATTTATATGATAGTTTACAACCTATTAAACTTGAGATTTATATGATAGTTTACAGCATTGTTAAACTTGAGATTTATATGATACTTTACAGCCTTGTTAAACTTGAGATTTATATGATAGTTTACAACCTTGTTAAACTTGAGATTTATATGATAGCTTACAGCCTTCTTAAACTTGAGATTTATACAATAGTTTACAGTCTTGTTAAATTTGAGATTTATATGATACTTTACAGCCTTGTTAAACTTGAGATTTATATGATAGTTTACAACCTATTAAACTTGAGATTTATATGATAGTTTACAGCATTGTTAAACTTGAGATTTATATGATACTTTACAGCCTTGTTAAACTTGAGATTTATATGATAGTTTACAACCTTGTTAAACTTGAGATTTATATGATAGCTTACAGCCTTCTTAAACTTGAGATTTATACAATAGTTTACAGTCTTGTTTAATTTGAGATTTATATGATACTTTACAGCCTTGTTAAACTTAAGATTTATATGATACTTTACAGCCTTGTTAAACTTGAGATTTATATGATAGTTTACAGCCTTGTTAAACTTGATATTTATATGATACTTTACAGCCTTGTTAAACTTGAGATTTAAATGATAGTTTACAGCCTTGTTAAACTTGATATTTATATGATACTTTACAGCCTTGTTAAACTTGAGATTTATATGATACTTTACAGCCTTGTTAAACTTGAGATTTATATGATAGTTTACAGCCTTTTTAAACTTGAGATTTATATGATAGTTTACAGTCTTGTTAAACTTGAGATTTATATGATACTTTACAGCCTTGTTAAACTTGAGATTTATATGATACTTTACAGCCTTGTTAAACTTGATATTTATATGATACTTTACAGCCTTGTTAAACTTGAGATTTATATGATACTTTACAGCCTTGTTAAACTTGAGATTTATATGATACTTTACAGCCTTGTTAAACTTGAGATTTAAATGATAGTTTACAGCCTTGTTAAACTTGATATTTATATGATACTTTACAGCCTTGTTAAACTTGAGATTTATATGATACTTTACAGCCTTGTTAAACTTGAGATTTATATGATAGTTTACAGCCTTTTTAAACTTGAGATTTATATGATAGTTTACAGTCTTGTTAAACTTGAGATTTATATGATACTTTACAGCCTTGTTAAACTTGAGATTTATATGATACTTTACAGCCTTGTTAAACTTGATATTTATATGATACTTTACAGCCTTGTTAAACTTGAGATTTATATGATACTTTACAGCCTTGTTAAACTTGAGATTTATATGATACTTTACAGCCTTGTTAAACTTGATATTTATATGATACTTTACAGCCTTGTTAAACTTGAGATTTATATGATACTTTACAGCCTTGTTAAACTTGAGATTTATATGATAGTTTACAGTCTTGTTAAACTTGAGATTTATATAATAGTTTGCAGCCTTGTTAAGCTTATGATCAACAGTCAATTCTGTCTAGCTTAAAGTTCATAATAAATAATAAAATCGTGGGGTAACTATCTTTTGAATACATAAAATAATTTAATCACCTCAGTTAAGCTAAACAAAAATATTGTGTATAGTTAATTCTTGAAAATAAATTATTTAACTCGAAGAGAAACGCAATTTGTTCCGTGTACTATAAACAAATGCCCTTTATAAACTCATAAAGAACAAAACGAAGACGTTTAAACTAATCCACAAACTACCTCAGCTTACTATTTTTCCACTTTACATGTTTATCTTAATACACCAACAACCGAAGCCTTTCCTGAGGGCTTAAACTCCAGGCATGCCATTAATCTAAATACAAGTTGTCCTAGATATTTAGTGATCAGATTAGGACCTCACTGGATGGGACGATTAAAAAAAAAAGTGCCAGTTGCTCCTTCTACACTGTGAGTTCGAGCTCTCTTCGTTAAGTAGATAGAATTCATCTAGAGTGATTTCCCTTTCAATGAAACTCTCAAAACTCGTCTGAGAGACTTAGCCTTTTTACTAACATCGTTTTAAACATGGGGAAAGGGAAACGGGGTAGGGGCTTTCTTTGGTTAGCTTGGAGGAAATGAGTGAACCAGAGGTGTACCACCTCCCCCACACCCCCAAAGCCCCAACCCCAACTGTTTTCCTCTCTATTTTCTCTCGGCTGTATTTTTAATACTTAGCGTGTAGACAGAGACGGATTGAATAAATGTAATATTCCGAGCCTGTAGATGTTATAGATACTTCAAGTGTGACAGAGAAATAACTGTAGATGTTATAAATACTTCAAGTCTGACAGAAATAACTGGAGATGGTATAGATACTTCAAGTGTGACAGAGAAATAACTGGAAAGGGTATATATACTTCAATTGTGACAGAATAATATCTGTAGATGTTATAGATACTTCAAGTGTGACAGAGAAATAACTGTAGATGTTATAGATACTTCAATTGTGACAGAGAAATAACTGGAGATGGTATATATACTTCAATTGTGACAGAATAATATCTGTAGATGTTATGGATACTTCAAGTGTGGCAGAGAAATGATGTAGATGTTATAGATACTTCAAGTGTGACAGAGAAAAAACTGTAGATGTTATAGATACTTCAAGTGTGACAGAGAAAAAACTGTAGATGTTATAGATACTTAAAGTGTGACAGAGAAATAACTGTAGATGTTATAGATACTTCAAGTGTGACAGAGATATAACTGTAGATGTTATAGATACTTCAAGTGTGACAGAGAAATAACTGTAGATGTTATAGATACTTAAAGTGTGACAGAGAAATAACTGTAGATGTTATAGATACTTCAAGTGTGACAGAGATATAACTGTAGATGTTATAGATACTTCAAGTGTGACAGAGAAATAACTGTAGATGTTATAGATACTTCAATTGTGACAGAGATGTGACTGTAGATGTTATGGATACTTCAATTGTGACAGAGATGTGACTGTAGATGTTATAGATAATTCAATTGTGACAGAGATATAACTTTAGATGTTTGAAAATGCTCTATGACTCTCGTGTCGGTCTCACTAAGGTGAACTCACGTCCGTCTTTGTAGTGCTGCTGAAATATATGGTTCAACCAAGGATAGATTTATAATACGTAGCTGACTTCTACTACAATTTGATGCTGTTGTGTAGAAGTTTACAATCGTATTAAATTATTCTGGATGTCTTTTCCGATATATTGTATCTAAGTTGTTATGTCAGTAACCATCCACTCGTGTCTAATTCTCATAATATCAAATAGGACCAAAAGCTAAAAAATTGAAGTTTTTATTGTAGACTCCTCTCTTTTATTTAATGTTGTTTCTATGTTATCTATTTAATAAGGCGCGAAAAGGTTTGATACGCAAATCCATTGTTGTAATTTATGAAAACCCAACTTCATGTTTTCTAGTGCCCTCTTTAGCGCACTAATCGATTGAAGAGTTCGCCAAAGAGAAGCGCCGGCCGGCCATGAATGCGCACACACACTTACTGGCGCAATTAAACACGCGTGTGTAATTATAGTTCTTATAAGTTTACAGACGTTACTTCTAGATAGAAGATTATTACGTCAACTAGGACCAAAACTCCTGCAGGGCGACAGGGATCCGTCGGTGGCACGGATAGTTTTTGGTTGACAGGCCGGTGAACTAACCGCTGGACCAGCCGGCTTCACGTGACCTATTTAAGTACATGTAGTTTACATAGCAATGTCCCAACTGTCCACTCAGTTCGCTCTTGTCCACAATTGTAGGTTTGGTCCGAAATTTTAAATTCAATCGATGCACGATGCAATCGATAACGTAAAGAAAACTACAGAATTATCCTTAAAATAACATGAAAGCAATTCCAGGGTTAACCCAGATTTACACCTTTTTTAAAGTTTGTTTTTTTTGGGTTATCTCCCTCCTTAGTATGAAAAGAAATTTACGAAAAGTTTCATTTAAGTGGACAATGCTAATGTCAGTATTTATTGTGGCCATTCTTGTTAGGCCTTTTTTTTATTATTAAACTTTACATTGGAATTTGATGCCTACGTCATGGTAGATGACTTTAGATGTGTGACCACATCTAGTCTATATACTTTAAATGTGTGACCACATCTAGTCTATATACTTTAAATGTGTGACCACATCTAGTCTATATACTTTAAATGTGTGACCACATCTAGTCTATATACTTTAAATGTGTGACCACATCTAATCTATATACTTTAAATGTGTGACCACATCTAGTCTATATACTTTAAATGTGTGACCACATCTAGTCTATATACTTTAAATGTGTGACCACATCTAGTCTATATACTTTAAATGTGTGACCACATCTAATCTATATACTGTAGTAAGTTTTATCGTCTAATGAAAAACTTTAACGCTAGAATATCGACACGATTGGCCAGGATACTCATCACGTCACGTGATGGGCTCCTAAAAATTTCCCAGGACAGCCAGCCCCTTCCCCCTCCCCCAACAACTCGTGGATAGCTTTCAAATTCGACTTTCCTTAAAATGTACCCAGTGGGACTATATCCTTTCTATTTAAACTCTCGCAGTCGACCTTGACATTGGCTTAACAAAACAAAACATTCACATTCTACTCGACGGCCGATGGTGAAGGGGCCGGTCCACAGGGGGATGGGGAGTCCACAGGGGGAGGGGGTGGTCCACAGGCGGGAGGGGGTGGTCCTATAAAGGGCCCAGCTGGAGGACGCTTCATTGTTCTCCTAGTTCGTGTCCAATCTTATTTACACTATTAATATTTAAGTCTGGTGAATCAAAGCAAATGGGAGTCGGAAAATATGGCAACATACTTTGGTCATTGTTGCAATTTTTTAATATAAAGTATTTCATTAACTTATGTTACATTTAATTTTTTTTTACATTTTATTAATTAAACCTTAATATAAGAATTGATTCATTAAAATTTAATAGTAAAATCAGAGATAATAAACTTTATCCTTTTATCAAAATCTAAAATATCATAAATGTCCCAAAATCTAAAAGATCTATTATTGCCCGAATGCTAAAACATCACAAGTTGCCTAAAGTTTAAAACATTCCATGTTGCCAGAAATTTAAAACAACACCGATTGCCCAAAAATCTAAAACATCATATTTTTCTCCAAATCTAAATTATTATCTAATGTCCGAAATCTAATGAATGGTGAGATGTTGTAATTGATGGAATGAAAACCTTACAACTCCTTATTGTCTATGATTGTATCTATGAATTATGCTGATAGGAACCTGAACAAGTAAATAGTTTGTGGTCCTGACCTCAAGAAAATTGCGTTCGTTCTCTGCATATTTTCCCCAAGTATTTCACATGAAGAAACATTTATGTCTAAGTTCTTTCCAGAATTTCGTCCCTGTCCAGGATTGAGCGTCATTATCGGCAAAAAGAGCCTACGGTCTCTCTTCCTCCAGAGACCTCTCTCATGTTACCATCTGATAGCTCATATCTTGGTAGTACTTCCGGTGGTTCGGCTTAACATGCTCAGGGAACATTGTGGTCGTGTCCTTATTCTCCTTCCAGCCCTACTAACTCCAGGGGGGGGGGGGGGGGGTCTGATTCCCTGGAGACACTAAGAAGGGCTACGTGCATCTAGTCTTTTAACCCACTATCCCGTCTAGTCTTATTTGTGTGATGGTCATTGAAACCGGAATGGGATTAAAGACACTTGACCACATTGCTAGCTAGTAAA
Source organism: Anisus vortex (assembly GCA_949126835.1). Classification (NCBI taxonomy): domain Eukaryota; kingdom Metazoa; phylum Mollusca; class Gastropoda; family Planorbidae; genus Anisus; species Anisus vortex. The sequence goes on from OX421494.1 coordinate 33,910,367, forward strand.
ACGTTGACTTTAGAACAAACAAAATTAAAGGTGATGAATGCTCTTTACATAACAAATATACATGTACATTTTTGCTGTAATCTCTTTGGCCTTTCGCGGTTCAATGTTAAACTGTGTTTGTTTCACGATTTCCTTACTCCTTCCTATAATTCTATTGATTATTATCGCTACATAACCATATCTGGATTGAATCAAAGGCGGCAGCCGCTAATTGAATTATGGGGCCGTGAAACGATCAACGTTGATGGGCATTTCCATGCTAGAAAAGGTCAGAGGTCAAAATTATACACTATAGTTTTGATGTAGTTGGTGACGGTTATATATAGGTTCGTGCAAAGCTGTATTCATAACATCTATATAGACAAGCAAATATTGGTGGTGTTTGTGGGTGTCCAGTTGATGTTGGTGTACATGAAAACCTAGTGGATGTTGATATTTTTAGTTGTCCAGTGAATGTTGGTATTTTTTGTTGTTTAGTAAATGTTGGATTTTTTTGGATGCCTAGTAGATGTTGGCGTTTTTGGATGCCTAGTAGATGTTGGTGTTTTGGAGTGCCTAGTAGATGTTGGTGTTTTGGGGTGCCTAGTAGATGTTGGTGTTTTGGAGTGCCTAGTAGATGTTGGTGTCTTGTGGTGCCTAGTAGATGTTGGTGTCTTGTGGTGCCTAGTAGATGTTGGTGTTATTTTATGCCTAGTAGATGTTGGTGTTTTGGAGTGCCTAGTAGATGTTGGTGTCTTGTGGTGCCTAGTAGATGTTGGTGTTATTTTATGCCTAGTAGATGTTGGTGTTTTGTGGTGCCTAGTAGATGTTGGTGTTATTTTATGCCTAATAGATGTTGGTGTTTTGGAGTGCCTAGTAGATGTTGGTGTCTTGTGGTGCCTAGTAGATGTTGGTGTTATTTTAAGCCTAGTAGATGTTGGTGTTTTGTGGTGCCTAGTAGATGTTGGAGTTATTTTATGCCTAGTAGATGTTGGTGTTTTGGAGTGCCTAGTAGATGTTGGTGTCTTGTGGTGCCTAGTAGATGTTGGTGTTATTTTATGCCTAGTAGATGTTGGTGTTTTTGGATGCCTAGTAGATGTTGGTGTTTTTAAATGCCTAGTAGATGTTGGTGTTTTTTATGCCCAGTAGATGTTGGTGTTTTTAATAATAATAATAATAACGGTGCTTATATAGCGCATATCCCGTTGGTGACAGTTCTATGCGCAGACGACAGTTACAGAATACAGACAACGAAATATGTAGTAATACGCTAATTCTGCTGACGAAATAGGTGAGTCTTCAGCCGGCTCCTGAAGGTGTCATAGCTAGGGCTCTGGCGAAGCTGTAGTGGGAGGTGATTCCAAGCGGACGGAAAATGAACGTTCGCCTAGTAGATGTTGGTGTTTTTAAATGCCTAGTAGATGTTGATGTTTTTGGATGCCTAGTAGATGTTGGTGTTTTTGGATGCCTAGTAGATGTTGGTGTTTTGGGGTGCCTAGTAGATGTGTGTTAAGTTAGTGATTGATTGTTTGAGTGAGTAATTGTTGTTAGTTAATTAGTTTTTGATGTAGTTATGGACATGTGGAAACAGTGCTTTATAAAAAGTATCTCACTTTTAGACATACATTTTAATGCTGACTATGGTGTGGTCTCTTTTAGTGCTGACTATGGTGTGGTCTCTTTTTGTGCTGACTATGGTGTGGTCTCTTTTACAGCTGACTATGGTGTGGTCTCTGATTACAGTGATGTAATCATTGTCTGGTCAATACTGTACTTACATGTATCTGAACGTATAATAGAAGAAACTAGCAGCAACTTACGACCAGGTCAAACTGACGCTATGAAAAGATGTAAGCATGATGAGAAAAAAAGAGGCTGGTGCTAAGAGTTTCATTGCATGATGGACGAACGAATGGATGGGCGAATGAATGAATGGACGGTTAAATGGCTGGACGAACGAATGGATAAATGAAAGAGTACATTGACTAATGAATGAATGGACGAATGAATAGATGGACGAATGATTGGATGGACGAGTGAATGGATGAACGAACGAATGGATAAATGAATGAGTATATAGACGAATGAATGAATGGACGAATTAATGGAAGGTCGAATGGTTGGATGGACGAATGAATGGATGGACGAATGAATTAAAAGACGAATGAAGTGACGGACGAATGAATGAATGGACAAATGAATGGATAAACTAATGAATAGTTGGACCGGTAAATGGAAGGATTTTAATTAAAATCCTTTTTCTAGCCCTTATCCTCTATGTAGAAGAAGCGTCTGTGGCATGTATCATCTACTATATGATGAATGATAAGACTTACTGAGTCCATTAGAGATAAATAGTAGAGGCCAATGGTAATTAAAAACTGCTGACATAACCATAGTCACGCCGTAACTTACTGACCTCAACTGAGCTGAACTGTGCTGACCTCAATTGACCTATTTTTACAAACAATGTGTCTTCCTTGATAACGGATATATATATATACCGCCTTTTTCTCCACTTGACAAAAATGTCGTGTTCCCATGATGTAGCTCTATCTCTCACTTGTACTGACTATATTCAGCTTCTCACTTGTACTGACTATATTCAGCTTCTCACTTGTACTGACTATATTCAGCTTCTCACTTGTACTGACTATATTCAGCTTCTCACTTGTACTGACTATATTCAGCTTCTCAAGAGGACACATCCATAAATGTTATAAATGCAATGCATATAGACTTTGTGCCACAATCCTACAAAGCGGCGTGTCTATTTTATTTTAATCTTCCCCTTTTTGTTGTCACATTTATATTGCTACTATTATTGTAACATATTAGATTATAATTTTACAAACGCTCTTTCTAGATAGAGGGGGAGGGAAAATCTACGTTTTCGTGAGCCGTATGCGGATCTTCCTTGAATAAAGTGCGGCTTCCGTTGGCCTCATGCATGTCCGCCCTTGGCCGAAACAAAAATAATAATTTTGTATATGTTTCTATTAATTCTACTTTTATATGCGTTCCTACATTACATTATACCGTAGACTAGGATTTGAGTACAATTTGCAAATAAATAAATGAAATATAATGGAATCTGAATGAGTGTATTTAGCAGTAGTAAACTGTGTTGTCCATTCCCAATTATCAATTTAAAGACACGTGACCTTACTGTCTTATATTTTACTTTTGCTATTTCCTTTCCTCCATATTATTTTGTCGTGATAACAACCGCTCTGTCATCTTACTGTCACCATGTATAGCGTTCCCTTGCCATTGCGCATTGTTGGTTTATATTGTGTCAAGGTCACATGTCGTGACCGTGTAGCATTATTGTACTTATAAATGACTACACAATGTCTAGTTTTCATTCCCTCTCTATGCAACACTTATCACTAGCTCCGCTCATTCAGCCAATATTCACACATTAAAACAACACATTCATGAAACTTACAAACTCCAGTCAAACAAAATGAAACCAAAACAGTATTACCAGGTCACTTAGTTCAGTTAACACATTAAAATTGTAATACTACATTCCATTGTGGGTCACTGTGTTCCAGTCAGTTCACAAGTAAACCGTTGCTCTTACTATCACAATAATAGCGTGTTATTGGCTCGTTGATCGTATCTAAATACTTGATCTATCATTGCAGCTGAAACACACAAATTAAAAAGTTAACATACTTCGTTTTAATTGGAAGTTTCTCATCTAAACATCTTTAATGTGCATTACTCGGATCTACCAATTGACTTCTTCCTGATTCCTAATGCATACAATAGCTCCTTTACGTTTAACTTATTCTGCTCATTTCCAAAATAAACAATAGTTTATATTATCATTTAGTCTGCTGTTTCAAGGGGGAAAACAATATATCAGATTATCATTTCACCTGCATACTTCACTGCAAAAATATAGGAACGGAACAAGTAATAAAAAAAAATACCACACCAAACATTTAATCTATGTCCAGGCCATTACATGGTCCAGATGAATGTCTGTGTTTCACAGACAAAAGGTCTGATCGATAGGCGGGTGATTTGTACTGTGTCATTGTCAATTGGCGGAGCATCCATTGATGGCTCGCAGGCCATGTCTGGGACTTAGTATTGAGCATAGTTCCTGGACCACCGATCGACAATCATGTCTTTCGATTAGACGAAACGTTTGATGGACACGCGACCACTATTCTCAACCCACAGTAAACAAATCTATGGTTTGCTGAACACGTGACCACTCTCCTCAACCCACAGTAAAGTAATCTATGGTTGGCTGGACACGTGACCACTCTCTTCAACCCACAGTAAACTTATCTATTGTTTACTGGACACGTGACTACTCCCCTCAACCCCACAGTAAACTTTTCTATCGTTTACTGGACACAGGACCACTCTCATCAGCCCACAGTAAACTTATCTATAGTTTACTGGACACGTGACCATTCTTCTCAACCCACAGTAAACTTATCTATCAGCTGTTTGGCGTTGTGAATGTACATTATTATGTTGAAGGGAAATAACTGCAGGGAATCGTCTTAATTGGGAATAAATCTGACCAGCAGGTTTTTAAAGATTTGTTGACATCTTTTTATATACTATGTTCAATAGTGTTATTATCTTTTTTATGCTTTGTTCAATAGTGTTATTATCTTTACACATGCTATATTCAATAGAGTTATTCTAGGGTAAAACTGGGTAAAAAAAGGACGAGTTTGGCGTACGCTGTAATGGGGCGGGGCAAGGGGAGGGCACACCAAGAACCTGTCTGAGACAAGCCACACCATGGCAGGTCAATAGGGCGTGCCGCGTAACAAAGTGTACGCTATCCCAGTAAGATGCACAGCTCTACTTCTTCCCACTTGCGGAATTTTCCTGGATCATTAACGTGGAGGCTCGCTCGTATTCCTGCACTGTCACGCGGTAGCTCAAATTCCAGACAATAGGCATAGACATCAAGTCAACAGGGCATGGTTGTACGGGCTGTTGCGCGCATTGCTTCCGCCCCACCGAGTCTCGGGGCCGATCAGCAGTGCAATAAAATCTCAGACGTGCAAAAGAGGCTGTCCATCATGCATTAGCCCACCGGTGTATTCTTGATGGGAGAGTATTTTACACACTTTACCAGCTTTCAGATCCATAGTGCAGAAGTGAAACGTGGATGTGTGGATGTCTTTGTGTTCGTGGGGATGTGTGCGTGGACCGAACAGAGATAAAGATGCCAAAATATGGGCAATATGAGAGTGGCCCCTTTAGAATGTTGTTCAGTTTTAGAGTGGTTAGGAATGAACTAGTAATATAAAAAAAAGATGCAGGTTTTTGTTGTTTTTATGAGATCGAAATGTTGAGCAGTATTCATTCAATAACGGGCTAGAGAAACTCAATAGAATTAGTAGCTGCAACCTAACATCAACATGTTAACTACATAATATTGACACGTACAGTGATAATGGTCAAATAAACAATCACGTTGTCACATATACAACGGACATTTTCGTTGATTGTCACATAACAAGAACTTTTTGTTTTATATTGTTACGAGTTCAATCGGTAAAAATAACAGTACACTCAAGTGTCAAGTATGCAAATTACATTTATCTATAATTAAATGGCCTCATTTTTTTTCGATTTTTACTCTACAAAGTTTAGCACACTGTCACAGATTCAAACTCAACAAAATTAATATTTTCTAAATTGTATTTCAATAGAACCATCGTCAGACTTCAAGTTTAACTTCTAAAGTTTTCATTTAAAAAAAAAACACAAAAAAAAACAACACAAAAAAACTAGACTCCTAATTCTGTTTTACTTCTTTATTTTTTTCTCTCCAGAAACATTTTATTTACCTGCACGCTTGTGGAAGTAAATTAAGATTTGTGTGAAGTAATTTGTAATTGTGTATAAGCTTTAGGTCTATACATTATGTTGGTTGAAATAAATTGTGGCATTGCTTTAGACTTTCGTCTGTATGATGGAAATCGGAACCAGCACAAGTCTAAAATATATTACGAAGCCGGAACGGGCTCCAGATTATTAGAACCTTGTTGATTTGAATGTTATATATATATATCTATATGTTATTTATTTATTAGTCCAGGATAGTATTGATGGTGAAGACCTATCAATCGGATTCTACTCCATACGAATGCAACAGTCTACTTCCTTGCAGTTGGCTCAGTTGTAAAATAAATAGTGTAGATTCTTAGTGGAATAAGAAAGTTCTTGACTATAGTTATGATGTAATAGTTCCACAATGCAAATAATAATAACAGTCAAATCCGTGGTGAATTCATAAGATAAATCTTTATTATAATAAGGTAAGAATAGCCATGATGAACACAGTTCCAAATATAAGTATAAAAATAATGTAGATAATAGCGACTAAGTTCCAAGTTAAACTGAATGACTATTTAATAGAGAAAAATAAGTACTTTAATAACATGTTCTACTCCTTACAAAATATTAGACCCTCGACTGAAGTCCAACCTCGTGCGGGCTCTTTTATAGCACAAGGTACAGCCAATCGTAACTAGGGGAAAAACTTCCACTCCCAAAAACACAGACACAAGTCTGGTTAGAAAGTCGTTTAATTAATGGAACAACAGAGTCAATTTCTTTGTTCGAAACTGGCGGATAGGGCGAGGTCAGGGTTTAGCTTGAAACATTAATCTTACTTAATTACAGTACATTGATTAAACTTCCCACAATATAACAATCATGCCAGACCTCAGGGTGCCCTTAAACCTTAGCAAAAAGACATTAAGGCGCTATTGGAGACGCTTCCAATTAAAGTATCTATGCAAGTGGGTGAGCGTATATGTGTTTTCTTCAGGAAAAATGCGGGATAGGAGGAGAGAGAGGTAATTGTAAAAAAGGTTTAGGTGGGGGGGGGGGGAATTGTAGTTACTGATTACAATTCAGTGTCACGACCTGTAGATGGCAGGGCAAGTAACTTAACCACCCTAGTGGAAGGGTTGTAAATGTTTGTAAATGATAGCGGAAATGGAGGGAAGGGGGTTAATTATCTCGGCTAACACTCCTTCTCTAAAGAAGCGACACGAGGTCAAGTGTCAAATTACACTCAGCTAGAACGGTGACATCTATTTATCTAGGTCAACCAAACGATAGCGTCTAACGATTGAATCCTACGGCGTTACATTTACATATAATACACTAATATAACACCTCACATCTGTATTAATACGTCGTTTCGTAACACACGCCCCTCCTACGAAATAAGGAAATTACATACAGTTTAAGTGGGGAATTTCCTGTATAATAAAAAAAAAATAGATGTACATATTATTATGCTTGTTCAATGTTATGTAAAGTACAAAAAAGTCATTTAGAAAAAGGCATCAATAATAGTGAGTTCAATAGTTCAAGCAATTATGTAATATTTGAGAATAAAATTCAAGTGTTATAGAGGCAAAAATTGATAAACATATAATATATATACATGTTCATTGCATTAATAAAAAAAAAACATTCAATTTTTATGATAAATGTTCACGAAAAGTTAAGATGATAAAGATGTCAAAATTTAAGGAATAAAGAAAAAAAATCAGTAGGTAATGTCCCTATCAATCAGCATCATCCGGTACTATTTTACATACGAGATAAAGTGTCTGCCAAAACGTTATCTTTGCCTTTAATGTGGGCCAGATTTAAGTTGTAAGATTGGAGGAACAAACTCCAACGGATGAGTCTTTGATTTTGTTTTACCCTGGAAAGGAACACAAGGGGGTTATGGTCAGTTAAAATATCAACAGGATACGGTGATCCGTTTAGATAGAAATCAAAGTGTTTAAGTGCCAGAATTAGCCCCAACAGCTCCTTCTCAATTGTGCTATAATTTCTTTCGTGTGGGTTAAATTTCTGAGAGTAATAGCAAAGAGGGTGTTCAAGGGAATCATCCCCCTCCTGAGATATTACTGCCCCCATGCCTGTATCACATGCGTCTACAGCTATCTTAAATGGTTTATTGTAGTTTGGTGTTATCAGCACAGGTGACCTTGAAAGCAGATCTTTTAGTTTATTAAAAGCCTGATTACATTCATCAGTCCATCTGAACTTAACATTTTTCTTTAAGAGATCAGTAAGAGGACACGCGATGGTGGAGAAATTCTTACAGATTTTCCTGTAATATCCCGCCATACCCAGGAAACTACGGAGTTGTTTGCGTGTTTCGGGGATGGGGAACTCACGAATAGCCGTGACCTTGGCACCTACAGGTTTAACCGTACCATTTCCAACTATGTGGCCTAGGTATTCTATGGTTGCATGGCAAAATTGGCTCTTAGCCAGGTTAACAGTGAGATTAGCCTGTTGCAACTTTTGGAATAACAACCTTAATTGCTTTAGATGAGATTCAAAGTTGTCGCTATACACTACAATGTCGTCAAGGTACGCGTGACAATGTGGTATGTCTCGTATAATAGAGTTAATCAGGCGCTGAAAACTTGCCGGGGCATTCACCATGCCAAAGGGCATGACCTTGAACTTATAAAGTCCATCTGGAGTCGTAAATGAAGATACCTCCTGAGCTCTATCCGTCAGTGGGATCTGAAAATAAGCCGTCAACAAGTCGATCTTCGTCACAAAACTAGCGTCGCTAACCTGGTCAATCAAGTCGTCTATCCTCGGGATAGGATAGGAGTCAGTCTTGGTCACAGCATTTACCCTCCTATATTCTACACAGAAACGTAAGGATCCGTCAGGTTTTGGTACCAGGACACAAGGGAATGACCAGTCACTATTGCTAGGGGTGATTATGTCGTTCTCGAGCATGTAGTCGACCTCTTTGCGGATGTGCTCCAACTGGATCGGATTTACTCTGTATGGATGTTGTTTAATAGGCGTTACATTTTCATCTATAATAACATCATGCCTGATTAAGTGAGTTTTCCTTGGAATATCATTAAAAAGGTCAATGTTCTCAAAAATCAAACCTTTGATAGAGGACTTTTCACAATTTGGTAGGTGTGCCAATTTGTTATCCAGGTCCTTAAGGGATTCTGAATTGTGTAATTTACTCTCGGCCAGCTTACGCTCAACTTTGGGCAACTCGATCTCAACCTTTGAGACAGTGTTTACTGGCGCAATGGCGCTCTGCACTAGTCTGGGGATATAAGGCTTTAACATATTAATATGGCACACCCTCTGTGATTTCCTCCTATCAGGGGTTTTCACAATATAATTTAATTCACTAAGTTTGGCTACCACTTCATACGGTCCGGTGTACTTGGCACTCATGGGTTGACCAATCATGGGTGTCAGCATCAGTACTTGGTCGCCAGGGTTGAAGCTTCGGGTTTTTGCCTTGGTATCATAGTAAGCCTTCATCTTGCTTTGTGCCTGTAAAAGATTAAGCTTTACAAGGGTTAATGCATTATATAACCGAGTCTTAAAGTTCTCCACATAGGTGAGTAGACCAGTTTCTTCAGTTGATGACAACCAGGTTTCTTTCAGCAATTTCAAGGGTCCGCGAACTGCATGACCGAATACCAGCTCAAAAGGGCTAAATCCGAGGGATTCTTGGACAGCCTCTCTGGTTGCAAAGAGTACGAAGGGAATTCCACGATCCCAATCTCCTCCATGTTCAAAGCAGTATGTTCGAAGCATGTTCTTGAGAGTTTGGTGATAGCGTTCTAAAGCTCCTTGGCTTTGTGGATGATACGCACTCGACATAGCATGGCGGATGACTAACCGCTGTAGAACTTGGCGAAACAACTTCGAAGTAAAATTGGAGCCTTGATCGGATTGTACGGTCTTAGGGAGTCCGTATCGTGAAAAAAATCCGATAAGTGCGTCGGAGATCTTGTCAGCGTTGATGCTGCGCATGGGAATAGCCTCTGGAAATCTTGTAGCAGAACACATGATCGTGAAGAGGTACTGGTGGCCAGCCTTGGTTTTAGGTAGTGGACCGACACAGTCTATGATGATGTGGCTGAATGGCTCAGAAAATGCCGGTATAGGCTTTAATGGAGCAACCGGAATGGTCTGGTTTGGTTTCCCTACCATTTGGCATGCATGACAAGATTTGCAGAACGATGAAGTATCTTTGTGTAGTCCAGGCCAGTAGAAGTATGAAAGAATTCTGTCATAAGTCTTATTGACACCTAAGTGACCAGCATATGGCGAATCATGAGCCATATGTAAAATGTCCTTTCGGTACACGGTTGGTACTACAATCTGGTGTATCTCGTTGCAATTTTCGTTGTCAGTGTTTTTCTCTTTCCATTTTCTCATGAGTAAACCATCTTTTAGGTAATAACCTATATTCATCTTTTCCACCTCCTTCTCGCTTACTGCTTCCTTTCTCAGCTTTTCGATATCCATGTCTTTCTCCTGTTCTAAGGTAAGTAATTGTCTTGGTGACATGTTACTTCCTTTAGTCTCGACTGAGGGACCACTAAGAATGTCAGCCAGGAATGTCGCTTGTAGATCAATTTCTGGTTCATTTTCTGTTTGTGCTGTGGTTTCGTCAGACTCTGGTTTCTTTTTCATACCTCTGGTAAGGACGCATACAGAATTTTCTGTAGTCTCACTTCTGTCAGGGTTATGAATTTCTTTGGATACAGGGCGTACCTTGTCTCCAGCAATGTCATTTCCTAATATCAGAGAAATGCCATTAATAGGTAGTGCTGTCTGCACCCCAATAGTAACAGGTCCATTATAATATTCAGACTTCAGCTGAATACGATGTAGAGGAACTAGTATTGTTGCCATATCTACACCTCTCAGTGCGATATTCTGTCCTGTGTAAGTCGATTTCGAAATAGGAATAGTATCCTTGAGTAGTAATGAAGTCGATGCTCCCGTGTCTCTAAGGATTCGAATCTTTCGTTCACTGAGTTTATCATCAATAGATGACACATATCCTTCAGTAATGAAGGGTAAAAAGTTCTTGAATAGATCGGTGTCTATAAGATCTTTTTCTTCAACCTGTTCTATATTACTGCAAGAGGTGAACACTTCTGTTGCTAAGGTTCCATCTGTTTTACTCACGGTAGAGTTCAGATGTGAGTTTTCAAAAACCATGGTCTCTAATTTCTGGAGTTCTCTAGGTTTTGAAATATCTGGACATGTCATTGTGCTTTCTGTCGTATTTTCATGACTAACACTAAATGTCTCTGTTTTAGCTTTTGTTACCTTCTTGTCAGATTGGTATAAACGAGTCTTAGGATTGGTAGCGATACATGTTAGTACTATATTCTTTTTCTCTTTACTTTGTCTGTTTTGTAAACTCCAACAGCTTTCCCTAACGTGTCCATCCTTTTTACAGAAGCTGCACGTAGGTTTCTTTTGCATGGAACTATTAGTCGTCTGCTTATCAGTTTTTTGCTTATTGTATTCATCTGTGCATTTTGCATTCTTTTCCACTACTGCATATTGATTCTTGAATTTGGATTTATCAGGTTGGAAGGTTCGGTTGTGTTGATGAATAATGATGTACTCATCTGCCAATACTGCTGCTGTTTTGATGTTTTCAACACCTTTGTCGGATAAGTGAATTTTTACATCGTTGCGAACGCAATTGTTAAATTCCTCTGTCAACATAAGATTTCTCAGTTTCTCATATTCGCCATTCACATTTTTAGATCTGATCCAACGATCAAAATGTTTCTCTTTGATTCTCAGAAAATCAACGTGTGATTGTTCTGGTTCCTTCTTGAAATCTCTAAAAATCTTTCTGTATTTTTCTGGAGTCAAAGCATAACTTAGTAGGATTCGATTCTTAATCAGTTCGTAGTCATTGTCTTCCTCTACGGTAAGATTCAAGACAACGTCTAATGCTTTACCTTTTGTCAAGGCTGAACGTAATAATACAGCCATCTTATTCTCTGGAAAGTGATAATCTGCGGCCTGCTTCTCAAACATCATGAAGAATTCTTCGATGTGGTTGCTATCGAATTCTTGAATGTATTTTCGATATTTGTACAGTTCCAATTCGATTTCTGAGTGTACATGATTGGTACTGCGAGCCCGTGCTATTTCAATTCTTTCCTGACTAGCCATTCTTTCTTTTTCAATTTCAATTCTTTCTTTTTCAATTTCAATTCTTTCTTTTTCAATTTCCAATTCCATTTCCATTTTCTTTAATTCTAGTTTGAACCTTAGTTCTTCACTAAGTCCATTGTGTATGCTTGACTCACGAACCGTGAAAGTGTGATTGGTCTTTTGTGATTCAGATAAATTTGACTCAATTGATTCGTCTTCACTAGCAGTATGTACTATCGATTCATATTCTTCCATCAATGTACCTTGCCTTTTTAAGCAATCAGTAATTTCTTTAATAAGTTTATTTCTTTCGGGTGTTGTTTCAGTTATCTGGATGTCTAACGTTTGAGCAATGTCTTTTAGTTGTGTGAGTGTCATTTTGTTAAGTTGATCTGAAGTAAAGTTAGTTGATGCTTCCATCTTGTTTTTAATATTGGTAAAGATAAGATAAAGTGTGGTCAACTTACTTTTGTCTTTTGAATAAAACACTTTTCGACACAAAATTGACACTATTACGTTGGGTATAACTGGAACATAATTTGATAGAAATTTTCCAATTCAGACAATATTGTAGATAAATCTTCTTTTGTAGAATCTTCCTTTATTTTGCAAGATAGAAAGTGCAATATCGTGGACGATTTGCCCCCAAATTTATTACGAAGCCGGAAAGGGCTCCAGATTATTAGAACCTTGTTGATTTGAATGTTATATATATATCTATATGTTATCTATTTATTAGTCCAGGATAGTATTGATGGTGAAGACCTATCAATCGGATTCTACTCCATACGAATGCAACAGTCTACTTCCTTGCAGTTGGCTCAGTTGTAAAATAAATAGTGTAGATTCTTAGTGGAATAAGAAAGTTCTTGACTATAGTTATGATGTAATAGTTCCACAATGCAAATAATAATAACAGTCAAATCCGTGGTGAATTCATAAGATAAATCTTTATTATAATAAGGTAAGAATAGCCATGATGAACACAGTTCCAAATATAAGTATAAAAATAATGTAGATAATAGCGACTAAGTTCCAAGTTAAACTGAATGACTATTTAATAGAGAAAAAAAAGTACTTTAATAACATGTTCTACTCCTTACAAAATATTAGACCCTCGACTGAAGTCCAACCTCGTGCGGGCTCTTTTATAGCATAAGGTACAGCCAATCGTAACTAGGGGAAAAACTTCCACTCCCAAAAACACAGACACAAGTCTGGTTAGAAAGTCGTTTAATTAATGGAACAACAGAGTCAATTTCTTTGTTCGAAACTGGCGGATAGGGCGAGGTCAGGGTTTAGCTTGAAACATTAATCTTACTTAATTACAGTACATTGATTAAACTTCCCACAATATAACAATCATGCCAGACCTCAGGGTGCCCTTAAACCTTAGCAAAAAGACATTAAGGCGCTATTGGAGACGCTTCCAATTAAAGTATCTATGCAAGTGGGTGAGCGTATATGTGTTTTCTTCAGGGAAAAATGCGGGATAGGAGGAGAGAGAGGTAATTGTAAAAAAGGTGTAGGTGGGGGGGGGGGAATTGTAGTTACTGATTACAATTCAGTGTCACGACCTGTAGATGGCAGGGCAAGTAACTTAACCACCCTAGTGGAAGGGTTGTAAATGTTTGTAAATGATAGCGGAAATGGAGGGAAGGGGGTTAATTATCTCGGCTAACACTCCTTCTCTAAAGAAGCGACACGAGGTCAAGTGTCAAATTACACTCAGCTAGAACGGTGACATCTATTTATCTAGGTCAACCAAACGATAGCGTCTAACGATTGAATCCTACGGCGTTACATTTACATATAATACACTAATATAACACCTCACATCTGTATTAATACGTCGTTTCGTAACAAATATGTTTACATAAATCCATGGGTATATGCCGTCAGATGGCTTGGTGGGCAGAAAGAAAATTCATAAATGGAGAGAAAGAGAGATAAAGAGGTATAATTGAATGGAAAGACGAATAGATACGAGACTAGTATATTTAAGCAAAGTTTCTATTGGCTTAAAGAAGTGTTAAGGACTATTTTAAACCAGTTAAAATCTTCCTTCATTTTGAGAATGTCTTTGGTTCCACGTTACCTCTCAAGTCAATTAATCCCAATATAAAAGTAGGGTCGGTGGTTCCAAATATAACTAAAAGTTCAGTGGTTCCCTACACAACAGTAAGGTCATTGGTTCCAAACATAAATGTAAGGTCAATAATTTCCAGTGTTCCCATTTTAACTGTAAGTTCAGTGTTCCCATTTTAACTGTAAGGTCAGTGTTCCCATTATAACTGTAAGTTCAGTGTTCCGATTATAACTGTAAGTTCAGTGTTCCCATTATAACTGTAAGGTCAGTGCTCCCATCATAACTGTAGGTCAGTGTTCTAATTATAACTGTAAGGTTAGAGTTCCCATTATAACTGTAAGGTCAGTGTTCCAATTATAACTATAAGGTCAGTTTTCCCATTATAACGGTAAGGTCAGTGTTCCCATTATAACTGTAAAATCAGTGTTCCCATTATATCGTAAGGTCAGTGTTTCCATTATAACTGTAATATCAGTGTTCCCATTATAACTGTAAGGTAAGTGTTTCCATTATAACTGTAAGTTCAGTGTTCCCATTATAACTGTAAGGTCAGTGTTCCCATTATAACTGTAATATCAGTGTTCCCATTATAATTGTAAGGTCAGTGTTCCCATTTTAATTGTAAGATCAGTGTTCCCATTATAACTGTAATATCAGTGTCCCCATTATAACTGTAAAGTCAGTGTTCCCATGTTAACTGTAAGGTCAGTGTTCCCATTATAACTGTGAGGTCAGTGTTCCCATTATAACTGTAAGGTCAGTGTTTCCATTATAACTGTAAGATCAGTTTTCCCATTATAACTGTAAGTACAGTGTTCCCATTATAATTTTAAGGTCAGTGTTCCCATTATAACTGTAAGGTCAGTGTTTCCATTATAACCGTAAGGTCAGTGTTCCAAATATAACTATAAGGTCAGTGTTTCCATTATAACTGTAAGGTCAGTGCTACCATTATAACTGTAGATCAGTGTTCTAATTATAACTGTAAGGTTAGAGTTCCCATTATAACTGTAAGGTCAGTGTTCCAATTATAACTGTAAGGTCAGTGGTTCCCATTTTAAATGAAAGGTCAGGTTCCAAATATAACTGTCAGGTTTTTACTACAATAAATTCCAAACATGTTCGTGTTTCTTCTAACAGACAACGAGCACAAACCGGCTGAGTGTTCCTATATTGAATACTTTACTGATGAAGACAGAGAAGGTCTGGGGCCTACTGATGCAATATTACGTAAGTACAAAATTACTTGGAATAGTGGCCCTAACTATGTATTCAATATTTTGGCTTTAGAAGCCTACACACCTTTTGGTATGATTTATTTCTTCAAAATTATACTAGTCAATATAAAATAAACTGGTCGTTCAGAAAAAGAAACTGATCATTCAAAAAATACTGGTCAGACTGTTTAAACTGGACAGTCAACAGTCAGAAATATAACGAGGGATCAGGGACATGTTACTCAGACTAGAAAATATACTGCTCTATCTAACAGAATTGAGGGATCAGGGACATGTTACTCAGACTAGAAAATATACTCCTCAACCTAAGAAAATCCTGGCCAGTTAGGAAGGCAAATCAGGTTTGTTCTAGTAATCTACATTAAGCACCCGCTCATTCCGTCACGGAATCGATTCCGACAGTTGGAAAGTGTACTCGCGTTTTCTGATGTTCCTGAAAAGAAAAACAAACCAACTGAGAACTCTGAAAAGAAAAACAAACCAACTGAGAACTCTGAAAAGAAAAACAAACCAACTGAGAACTCTGAAAAGAAAAACAAACCAACTGAGAACTCTGAAAAGAAAAACAAACCAACTGAGAACTCTGAAAAGAAAAACAAACCAACTGAGAACTCTGAAAAGAAAAACAAACCAACTGAGAACTCTGAAAAGAAAAACAAACCAACTGAGAACTCTGAAAAGAAAAACAAACCAACTGAGAACTCTGAAAATAAAAACAAACCAACTGAGAACTCTGAAAATAAAATGACAAATTAATTATTGTTAAGCTTTACGTTTGTTTTAAATCAACTATATCGGAATGTGACCTACATATTATTCTACTGGACCTTCTTTTTAATAGGAAGAAAAAAAGCTTAAAAATGCATGAGCTTTTTTCTCGTACTTGAAAATTGCTTTATATAAATTGAATTTTCTAAAGAGGTTATGTGTCAACAGTTTATAATGTACACCAGTTCCCTGAAGCGAAAAGAAGGAAGTGTTGTTTTTTTGTCCCCTGCCATTCAAACATTGTCTGTGACTCCAGAAAGCGTCAAGGCATAATGTCACAATCATGTCAGTCCAGCGTCATGCTTAACTTAATTCTACGCACTCATTCTAATGTATATTATAGAAACCAAAGATTTCATGTCTGCTTATTGTTGGACGCGTGATGCAGTGGCGGCGTTGCGGAATGCCTTTCCGAAGGACTCGGGGTCAAAACGTAGAAAACAAAATGGCCATGGTGTACCTGCCACTAGTTGTGAGAAGGAAAGGGAAGGGGAGGGTACAGTAGGCTAGGCAAGTTTCTTTTATACTGTGGCCAAGGAGATTGGGACCGCTGCTTCACTGCCACCAAACTGGTGACCGCTGGTTCATTAGCGCTAAACTGGAAACTACTGTTTTATTAGCAACAAACTGGATTTCACTGTTTCATTAGCACCAAACTGGAGATTAATGTTACATTAGCACCAAACTGGAGACTACTGTTTCATTATCACCAAACTTGAGACCACTGTTTTATTAGCCCCAAACTGAAGATTAATGTTACATTAGCACTACATTGGGGACCACTGTTTCGTTATCACCAAACTGAAGACCACTGTTTCATTAGCACTACATTGGGGACCACTGTTTCATTATCACCGAACTGAAGACCGCTGTTTCATTATCACCGAACTGAAGACCACTGTTTCATTATCACCAAACTTGAGACCACTGTTTTATTAGCACCAAACTGAAGACCACTGTTTCATTATCACCAAACTTGAGACCACTGTTTTATTAGCACCAAACTGAAGACCACTGTTTCATTATCACCAAACTTGAGACCACTGTTTCATTATCACCAAACTTGAGACCACTGTTTTATTATCAGCAAACTTGAGACCACTGTTTCATTATCACCAAACTTGAGACCACTGTTACATTAGCACCAAACTGGAGACCACTATTTCATTATCACCGAACTGAAGACCACTATTTCATTATCACCGAACTGAAGACCACTGTTTCATTAGCACCGAATTGAAGACCACTGTTTCATTAGCACTACACTGGAGACCACTGTTTCATTATCACCGAACTGAAGACCACTGTTTCATTAGCACTACACTGGAGACCACTATTTCATTATCACCGAACTGAAGACCACTGTTTCATTAGCACTACACTGGAGACCACTATTTCATTATCACCGAACTGAAGACCACTGTTTCATTAGCACTACACTGGAGACCACTATTTCATTATCACCGAACTGAAGACCACTGTTTCATTAGCACCAAATTGAAGACCACTGTTTCATTAGCACTACATTTAGGGCCGGATTTAGATTTAAAGAGGCCCTAGACTATTCTACTTATGAGGCCCTTTCACCTCCGATTTTTAAGTCTGTAAATTACATGAGAGATAATAAAATACATCATAACTGTGATATATATCAATATGTTAAATAAAACATGTTGTAATTGGTAAAAATCTTTATAAAAAATGTGGCACGGATAATAAATAAAAAAAAAGTCGAGAAAACTTATTTGGACATTTATTATCAGCACCATATATAATACTTGTAACAATAACTAATCAAACATAACATAGAACATTTACAAAGAAACAAAATTCAAATAATGAAAATCTTTGACTACGAAAATAAAATACGCAATATAAATTATCATATTGTCTATCAAATTAAATTAAATATATTCATTACATTGAAGATTAAATCAAATTCTATTCAGATAAATGTATTTCATAAAAATTCGTATTTAAAGTTTAAGTATGAATAATTATGAATTTTAAGTCTTAAACTAAACCAAAAATGGAACTTTATTCAAACAAAATCCAGATCACAAAAAAGAAAATATCAAATTGTATATCATATTTTTTATTTTATGTCCATATATATTTTATTTAAGAACTGATTCAATCCAAGTATACAAATAAAACGAAATAGTAAATTACAAGATTTTCTTTCCAAAGTTTTTCACACAGAATTATTCTATAAGTTCATCAAAATCTATTTTTCTGAAGGTCTCATTTTCGATGCACGAAATACTCATTACAGACAATCTGGTCTGGGTCATTGTGCTTCTTAATTGATTTTTTATATTTTTGAGTCTTGAAAATGACCTTTCTCCAGTACTATTAGTGACTTTTAAACTGAGAAACAGACATAAGATTGATTCCACATTGAGTAAGGCCACTTGAATATTTTCTTTGAATATTATTTCATACAAGTCTGTATGCGACAATGTGAAACTATTTTAAGGCTTATGCGTTTGTCTCACATATGTGTGGAAATGAAATAGTTCGGAAATGAAAAAGATCGGCAAGAAAGGAAAACATTTTCACTACATCATCATAAACAGAAGCTCTTCTTCCTAAATTTGATTTGAATGCATCTAATATAGGAATAAATAATTTAATCCTAAATTTATCCCTTGAAGTAAGTTCGTAAGGCATCACCAGGGTCAGATGAATTTTCGTAAGTCCCTTGACTTTTACTTCCTATTATCCTTCTGGCAGTTCTATATTCAGTATTTGACAACGTGTTTTTTGCTTGTTGCTCGAGTGCATCAAAATCTTCCCTAATTTCAAGTAAAAATATCCAAAAAGTGACCTGTACCAATCTGCACAACTACTAAGTAAAATATGAGGGCTTTGAAGAATTGTATTTACTCTTGAAAAATGTATCAGTATTCGATTCCAGCAATGGAGCATAAACACGAATTCAAATTCTTCCATCTTATCTAAAAGATTGTTGGCCTTAATCTAGTATCACCCTGGGTAATATCATTGTAATTTTCTAAAACTATGAGTTGTTCTAAGGGCCTTAACTCTAACCTTTGGAACTGGGTTTTCATCAGTTGTAGAACTTGACATCAAACTGTTTTTTGAAACTACAAAAACTGTCTAAAAGAATGTTAATATATGCATGTCAAATATCCATTATCGAACACATAAACGCCCCAACATACACATGTCATTCTGAAGCTTTTTAGTGTGCCTCCCACCTAGTGTCTGATAAATATTTAGGCACTTTAGAATGAGGTTTCTATCATGATTTCAGAACTTTATTGAACTTTATTTCTCCTTTTTTTTTTTTTGGTCCCGTGTTTTAATGTTCACTGTTTTAAGAATAGTGTAATTTTTATTTTATTTTGCCCTTCGATAGTCTGCGATTTTTAACTCTAGCCCTTGTTTTTCGATCCTAAGTTTTAAATTTTAATTTCCATGAGTAGTTCAATCTACGTGGAAAATGTCTTTCTAATAATGTAATAGATAATTATTAGAAGATTTTGTAGCAGGTAAGCTGGAATTCTTCGTTTTATGCTTTCTAGAGTAAATATATTTTCACACCAAAGTGGATCGCCTGTAATTAGGTCTATATATATTTCATCAGAGTATGATATCAACTTTGAATATAAAAGTAATTCTAAGCGTCAAGGTTGACTGGATTAAGAAACCAGTGGCGTAGAACATGATTTATTAAGAAACCAATAATCTTGAACATGATTCATTAAGAAATCAGTGGCCTAGAACATGGTTCATTAACAAACCACAGGCCTAGGGTCAACCTAAGACATGGTTCATTAAGAAACCAGCAATCTTGAACATGATTCATTAAGAAACCAGTGGCCTAGAACATGATTCATTAAGAAACCAGTGGCATAGAACATGATTCATTAAGAAACCAGTGACCTAGAACATGATTCATTAAGAAACCAGTGGCCTAGAACATGACTCATTAAGAAACCAGTGGCCTAGAACATGATTAATTAAGAAACCAGTGGCCTAGAACATGATTCATTAAGAAACCAGTGGCCTAGAACATGGTTCATTAAGAAACCAGTGACCTAGAACATGATTCATTAAGAAACCAGTGGCCTAGAACATGATTCATTAAGAAACCAGTGGCCTAGAACATGATTCATTAAGAAACCAGTGGCCTGGAACATGATTCGTTAAGAAACCAGTGGCCTAGAACATGGTTCATTAAGAAACCAGTGGCCTAGAACATGATTCATTAAGAAACCAGTGGCCTAGAACATGGTTCATTAAGAAACCAGTGGCCTAGAACATGATTCATTAAGAAACCAGTGGCCTAGAACATGATTCATTAAGAAACCAGTGGCCTAGAACATGGTTCATTAAGAAACCAGTGGCCTAGAACATGATTCATTAAGAATCCAGTAATCTTGAACATGATTCATTAAGAAACCAGTGGCCTAGAACATGATTCATTAAGAAACCAGTGGCCTAGAACATGATTCATTAAGAAACCAGTAATCTTGAACATGATTCATTAAGAAACCAGTGGCCTAGAACATGATTCATTAAGAAACCAGTGGCCTAGAACATGATTCATTAAGAAACCAGTGGCCTAGAACATGGTTCGTTAAAAAAACACTGGCCTAGAGTCAACCTAAAACATGGTTTGTTAATAAACCACTGGCCTAGTGTCTATCTAAACATGATTCTAAAAGGCGAGAATACAGGAAGCGACAGTGTGAATTTCTGAAAGCGTTGCCCAGACAGGATGTTCTCTGATTCGATTGAGCCGACAAAAAAAAATGTATGACCCTTTTAAAACGCTTCATCTATTCAGGCTAGGAAGAATGCCAGACAATGAAATTACAATAGAAAATGGCGAAAGAAAACATTCATGAGTGTGTTGGCTGTTGAATCGTGTTATTTTTAATACTACATACGCGTTACTTTAGAATGCATTCCAGATTAGACATTGTGAGAATATTTGGTGAAATCTAAGTCAGCCCCAGGAGATGATATAAAAATGCTTTTAAACTAAGACGATTTCTCCATTGTAACAGTCCCGATTGAAACAACCGAGGTTGAACTACATTCTTTTCTGATTAAAGTAAATTAATTGACAAAGATATAAACTTCATATCGGTTTTTATTTACTAGCAAAGAAAGTCACTATAAATGTAAAGATATCAAATTTTAATGAAAAAATATGTAATGCAGTTAATTTGTAATGAAAATAAGATGTAATGTTATGAAACTAAATGAGTCATGAAATGATTGAAATCAAAATATTTTTTTTGCTGATAGATTTTAGAATTACATCTTTATCAAAGTTGAACTTAGTAAACATTATAAATTATTTTTAGCAACTATCAATTCTCCCACAAAATCAATTTGTAAACAAGCAAACCAAGCTTTTTTTTTCTTCTACTGTAGGCTTCAACGTTATGTTTCCAAGTTTATTTCATCTACTGTAGGCTTCAACGTTATGTTTCCAAGTTTATTTCATCTACTGTAGGCTTCAACGTTATGTTTCCAAGTTTATTTCATCTACTGTAGGCTTCAACGTTATGTTTCCAAAAGTTTATTTCATCTACTGTGGGCTTCAACGTTATGTTTCCAAGTTTATTTCATCTACTGTAGGCTTCAACGTTATGTTTCCAAGTTTATTTCATCTACTGTAGGCTTCAACGTTATGTTTCCAAGTTTATTTCGTCTACAAAAACAAAGAATAAGATAATTTTTTAACTTGCAGGCTGGATGTAGTTTTCGTCTACAAAAATATAAACAAACTCCAGTTGGCGTATTTGTTTAGACATATGCCATCATAAGTTTGTCATCTCCATCATAATAAACAATACACATTCTGTATGAATGGATTTTACCTGGATTGAAGAAATAGTTTACTCAGTTGTTATTCCCCATTCTTCAATTCTCGTCTGTTGCAATGACGTCACTTAATATATTTTGGCTTGGAATAAATATGTGAACGCTAGGCTAATATCGTAATAATCCTATTGAAATAGTCAAGTTATTTCAAGAATAAAATGAAACGAAACATAGTAAGCATATTGATTGTTTTAAAGACTTTACAGACGTGTGTTGTTTTAAACTTTTAAACTTATGTTTAATTATATATATGTAAAATATTTCAATTAAAAGTAGGCCTACGTAATATATGCATTGTGTAGTAAATAAAATTTACTTATATCATCGTGACATAATATTTTATCATTCATTTCTCTCTCTCTTTCTCTCTGCAGTAAACATACGCCAGGCAACAATGTTTCCACTAGTTAGCCTTTTGATTCTTCTCATCGGTGGTATCATGTGTTTTATTGGCCATTGCAACGACAACAAGAAAATATTAACTTTTGTTTCTGGGATATTATTTGTTTTAGCAGGTTGGTATGACGTCATCTCTTTTTGGTGCACACTTAAAATACGGGATTATCTTCCCTTTAATTGTTCTTTTTCTTTATTAAAGTTAAAGCAAAATTCCAAATCAAAAATAGAAATATATCTCCCCCCCCCTTTTGCAACAAATATCGTACATTTTAAGTGTTTTTAATATACCACAATAGTAAACACACTTCTGTGTGACTTATCAATAAACTTTTTGCACATAAAATAAAGAGAATTGTAGTTGTGTTTTTTTTAAAGTCCTGCTAAGAAAATTTTAATTCAAAATTCCAAGAGAGTCCGCAACTTTAAAGTGGGGTAAAGGGTGGACAAGAGAAAGTCTAGCATTACCTTCCCCTGCTTTACAGTGGTATATTTTTTAATTCTACAACATTATTTAAAGTTTGGCTTTATCAAGGCTCCAAAGAAGGTTTTATCTAAATGATCACCCCAACCAAATATTTTTCAGCTTACGTCCTTGAACCCCCTCTCCTCATAATGACAGACCTATATATGATCAACTGCACTGAAATAATAAATGTCTGGTTGATTGCTTGTTATCATGTAGATTGCCATGTTGATTGCCATGTGGCCTGTTATTTGTTTGTTTCAGGTTTGTGCACATTAGTTGGCATCATCCTCTACATCGGCAGCATCACTGGGGAGGTGGGCAACAAACCCAAGTCGTCTGTAGAGGATCCCCGGTTTATCTACGACTATGGTTCTTCCTTCTTCATGGCCGTCGGCTCCTTCGTACTGACCGAGCTCTCGGGCGTGTTCTCCGTGTACTTGTACATCTCCAAACATAAACACTCGCAGAGAGTCAAGCGTTTGGCCATCAAGCCAGAGCACAACGATAAAAACCACCAGACTTCCAGGAACGTCAGGAGGGTGCCCAGGGACAAGTCCAGGGACCGCTCCCTCTCGTGCGACCGGTCCCGCGACCCGTCTACCAGCAGGTCGGAGAGCTACTTCACCTACACACCCATCTCAGCCACCTCCCACGAGTTGTCCAACTACAACTTCACCCGCTCCAACACCAACAACACCATCTCCACCACAGCAGAGCTGCACGGCCAGAAGGAGAACTCGTGCGTCCCAGCGGCCCCGAGCACTGTCCGGTCCTTGTCTCAGCCGTCGGTCATCCCATGTATAGATATCGTGAGACGTACTACTCCAGTCTAGGGAATACATTGTTTAGTAAACTCACTTTGTATACACTAACAGATAGAGAGAGAGAGAGAGATAAAGGAGATAATGAGAGGGTAGCTGAACGGGGACTGTGTCTGTATGTGGGAGTGACAAGAAGAGGGCATACACGAAATATATACAGAATATAGAGAGAATGAATGAGTGTAGGAGAGAGAGAGAGAGAGAGAATGTGATATAAGATTATATATAAATGAAACAAGATATAGACAACTTATGATGGGTTTAAATGTTGCATAATAAAGAACTATTTTGAATGACACAAATATCTGAGAACGAGTGTCCAGCTAGCTAGGAGTGTAATGATGACCTGTGTTATTTATTTTCAAAACCATTTTTAGTGTGTATGGTTGTTTTTTTAGTACACGACGAATTTCAAACGAAATAACCTTGTACACTACACACTTGTCGAATATTCAGATCACGGATTTTTGTTCTGTGGCGAGACGTTTGGCGACACAATAAAGATAGGAAGTACTCATAGTTAACATCCTGTCATGTGACTGCAATTCTGAAGTCTGCTTAGTCTGTGGTATTGTGCAGTAGGCTAGACCTAACGAATAAAGTGTTTATAGTTATTTTGTGTTCGTTTAAAAAAACAGTTGTTTGTATGAATAAGAATCAGTTTGTCACAGACACAAACACAATTCACACAATACACACCACTCAACGAAGTTTAGTGCACACTTAATTCACCTTCAATGTTTATGTCCTACATAAACTTACAGAATTGTAACGAGACGCAATTTTTTGCACAAATAATTGCGCACTTACCAAAGAAAATATTTATTTAGATTTTTTCTTTTGTTGAAAGCAACAGTAGGCCTAATTTCTTTAGCATTTCGCAAACCTTTAATTTAAAGCGAAAGTAGGTATCATTTCTTTAGCAATTTGTAAATATTTAAATTAGAGCACTGATTTAATTATTTCAGATATATCTCTGCCAAGCAATCATGGACTTCGCAAGAATTTAAATCGTTCCATTATTTTTATACAAATGATTGTTTTCGAAGTGCTTGCAAAATGTCTATCGCACAGTTCTATTTCTGTCTTCCTGGAATTTCCGTTCGCCTTCACCCTAACAAACAAAAAACAAAATAAAAAAACGCAGCATCGTTTTAAAATGGTTCCAAAAATGTCAGGTTTTTAAATATTGGATATAAATTCTTGACAGTGAAAATCATTTTTATGTGTTTTACAACTTTGTGATTTAAAATGTAACAATTTGTAGTTTATAACAAATATATTAATATTTATGTAGAAGACATTTGGTTTAATATGAAAACACAGGCAGTTCCGGATTCATTTTGTATTTATTGAAAAGACGGATGATCTGTTGTTCTGTCAACTTAGCACATTAAATCACCTCACTCAGAGAGATGACATAGTGTCTGTAATATAAACTGTAACACTGACTATATAGAAACAAAGCACGATTTCTTTTGATTTAGCTGACAAGAACTTGAGTTGTTTAACAAATATTTCACTGTATATAATATTTATTTAGAAAATAAAAACAAGTAAATGCATTTTACAAATATTCTTGCCATCTTATTTAACTAAACAACAAAGAGAATGAACAATGTAATATTTACATAATTTATATATTTATAAAGCTATTTCATTGTAACTAACATATTTTTATAACTATGTACCTTAATATATTATAAACCAAAAATGCTCATTTAGATTATTATATAGGTTAACGGTTTTATTAAGTTAACCTAGCTATTTCTTGACAATTAAATGTTCAAAATAACCAATATAAAAAGTATATTTATGCTGCAAACTAATTGAACTCATAAAAATGTAGTGAATTTATTCTGCAAACTAATTCAACCAATAGAAAAGTAGTAAGTTTATGCTGCAAACTAATTCAGCCAATAGTAAAGTAGTAAATTTATGCTGCAAACTAATTCAACCAATAGTAAAGTAGTAGGCCTACATTTATGCTGCAAACTAATTCAACCAATAGAAAGTTGTATATTTATGCTGCAAACTTTCAATCAATAGCAAAGTAGTAAATTTATGCTGCAAAATAATTCAACCAATAGTAAAGTAGTACATTATGCTGCAAAAAAATTCAACCAATAGTCAAGTAGTAAATATATGCTGTAAACTAATTTAGCCAATAGGCAAGAAGCCTATCTATGCTGCCGACTAATAAAATGAAAACCTCACTCAGCGCATAGTTGTTTTTCTTTGATATTAAATAATGATTGCAATTAACATCTATCGCTATGCAAATGCAAATATCCGAAAAAACTTTCACTTTGTAGTTTGACTCGGATCATTTCATTGAATTTTGTTTTTGTTTATTTTGTTTTTATTTCATTTTTTGTTTGTTGTATTTTTGCATTTGTATGGTGAGAGCTCGCTGCTGAGCTAGATATACTCTTATTATCTCCTCGGAAAATATTTGTGCAAATAGAATAAAAATGTGTAAATCGAACTATAATAAAAATCTCCATCTATTTCAAGATTATAAATATAAAACTTGAATTAATGTTTATATGAATCATAGTAATATATTTCTAAAATGGTATTATCATTCATTATGTACAAACATGTTTTGAAATTTTACTTTGTTTTTGCCATATATATCTTTGTTGGGTGTACAATTTATTTTTATTCTTTCATTTACTAGTGTAGGCTAATTAGTATTTTTTACATAATTCCTTTTCTCCATTATGAATAAAAAAAATAATTTTTATAATAATGTAACCTTTAGTTGTCATGAATTCAATCGGAATGCTAAATGAGTGCATGTAAGACGGTTGCGATTTCCATGTTCTTTCTTCTTTTTTTTTTCTTGTTGGGTGTCGACTAATGAGACGAATACGATTAGTGGCAAGTGTGGCTAACACAACACTAAAATATTCTAAACGAAACACAATATAATTATATATTTAGGTCTTTAGAAATTTATTAGTAAAAAAGACCTCATGAGCCAAAAGACATGTAGCCAATAGACAAGTAGCAAATATGTTCTGCCAACTACACATGGTGTTTATATATGATGCCAACTACACATGGTGTGTATATGTGCTGCCAACTTCACATTGTGTGTATATGTGCTGAGAAATACACATGGTGTTTACATATGCTGTCAACTACACATGGTGTGAATATGTTCTACCAAAACACATGGTGTGTATGTGTGCTGCCAACTTCACATGATGTGTATCTGTGCTGCCAACTACACATGGTGTGTATATGTGCTGCCAATTTCACATTGTGGGTATATGTGCTGCCAACTTCATATGGTGTGTTTATTTACTGCCAACTATACATGGTATGTATTTTTACTGCCAACTACACTTGGTGTATATATTTGCGTAGACTATGCTTAGACTAAAAGTACACATACTCATGTAGGCTTACATAGTACATACAATCATCTTTTAAAAAGGCTTTGTTTTTCATCTATCAGTGCAAACGAAAACGAGCATGTGTTAAGACAATTAGTTGCAAATACAAGCAGGTATACAAACAATTATGTAGATCTATAGGCTACATACAAGCATGCTTAGGCAACATAGAGACACGTGTAGCCATTGTACATACGTGTGTAGCGAATATAACATCATGTGCACATACAGGCATGTGTAGGCTGCATACAAACATTGTACTAACAGCAAATTATATATTATAACACACAGACACACACCAAAGCTACGTAGACGAAACAGAATAAAAAAATAAAACGAAAAATCCAAAGCATTTTGTTACCATTAACATAAGCAGTACATTGAACCAGCCCCTGCTTTTGATTGCAAAGACCACGCCTGCATTGTAAATAAACATTTAAGCTTTATAAATACATTCACCAATCTTCAAAGTGTTTTTTTTTGTGGGGAGGGGGTGAGTTATAACGAAGAAATGATTTAAACACACCAGTAAGACATGACCTGCTGTGAAAGCGAAGCAATGAACCCTACCACGACTACGCCTTTCACAAGATATAAATAAAAATGTGTTATTTCTTTTCTTTGTGTTTCTTTTTTCGTATAATCTATTTACATAATGAAGTAGATCGCATTATTTTCTCATGCCCAACAAGTCAGGGGCTGACCACTCTCCAGGGTCATCAAGCGTTACGTGGCTTGTGTTTTAAAGAAAGTCTGTCAGGGAGATACGTCGGTTAACGTTAAGTAGAAAATGTCTGGTTAAGGCTACGTCACTATTTCAAGCAATTGTGTGTTCAGGTTAAATCAACACAGACATAAAGGTAAATATTGACATTTGTAGATTTGCATAAATTCTAGATTATATTTCTTGTTATAGCTTTGTGTTTCCAATTAAATTAAAAAAGCAACAAAACTAGTTTTTTAAAGAACAATTGTTTAATTAAAATATATAATAATCACTATAGTTCCAATAGTCAAATAATATGCCGTTAGAATTACTCAAATATTTACGTCTAGTTAACGCCTTTAGTTCCAGTAACAAAATATCTACACAATACACAATTATTTAGTCTCAGTAAAACTATGCACAAAACTCTATAGTTCCAGTAAAACTATCTACAGAACTCTTTAGTTCCAGTAACAAAACTATCTATATTACTCTTTAGTTTCAGTCAAACTATGCACAAAACTCTTTAGTTCAGTAACAAAACTACATGTATTTATATAACTCTTTAGTTCCAGTATAACTATCTTCAGAATTCTTTAGCTACAACGGTCAATTTTTTAAATGAGTAAATGTTTACGTTTCTTAGCCTTATGGATCGAAGGGATGTATTCGCGGACGCGAAGCTTTTCCTTACTTTTCCTAAAAGCTTTCACGTTCAAAAATCAAATTATTGAAAAACAATATCGCCAGGAGCATTGCTTAGAGATTATTTTAGGTTAGGTTAAAAAATTATATAGATCAAGGGTGTGTAACAGTCGGACCGCGGGCAACAACACGACCTTCTGCCAAACCTTTTTGTATCCCCAATCCCCACAAGGCTTCTATCGACATTTATTCACAATTCTTGTGTTATTAATATAAATAAGTTTTAAGAGTGTGTGGCCCATCTTGTTGTATGAAATTATTCAAATACGGCCCAATGACGACGAATGTTGAATACTCCTGTTATAGATGTATATTGAATCTATACAATTCTTTCCATTGAGCAGATGTAGATTTCTTATTTAACATGGAATCTATACAATTCTTCCCATTGATCAAATGTAGATTTATTATTTAACATGGAATCTATACAATTCTTTCCATTAATCAAATGTAGATTTCTTATTTAACATGGAATCTATACAATTCTTCCCATTAATCAAATGTAGATTTCTTATTTAACATGGAATCTATACAATTCTTCCCATTGATCAAATGTAGATTTATTATTTAACACGGAATCTATAACCTACAATTCTTTCCATTATACCAGATTCAGACTTATTTGACTATGCTGACCCACAAAGTATCGCTAAGTCACCTGACAGTGTTTATTGCACTACTGGTCATCATGTCCAGCCAGCATCGTTTGTCCAGTTCTGAAATCTTAGATCCGTGTAAAGCAGGTTAGAATTAGGATATAAAGAAAATATAATGAAGGCATAGACATTATTTATTATAAGGAGGTCCATGGTCGTAGACTAAATGGCGATGTCTGCATTGTGGCATAGAAATTATTTATTATAAGGAGGTCCATGGGCGTAGACTAAATGGAGATGTCTGATTTCTATTTAAAGAACGTAGAAGACTAAAGAATCAAAACAACAACTAACCCAAACACCTTGAGATGAGAATTACTGCTTTCAGTTTTTTGGTGGATCCACCCGAGGGCTTGTGTATATTGAGGGGGGGGGGGAGGGGAGTAGATGTATGTATTTTACCCCTCTTGAGGGAGGAAGACACACTCACATTTTTGATGCACCAGTATAGTAAATTGCGAATCCGGATTCGTCTTATCATCTATCTTACAGAAGCGCATTCTATACAGAAGATTAATAAGTCCTAGACTTATCCAGGGTTTGAGTCTAGTCTAGCATTTTAATGAATATATCAAATAATGTTGAATTAATTTTCCTAGTTTGTCTAACATATCTATGTCCTCATGCCGCTCGAGGAAAAAGACCTTTAGTATCAACTATTGAATTAAAATTTAATGCTTTATGTATTAAAAGTAGCCTACTTTGCTTGAACCCACTTCTGTTGACACCCATGCGTCTTCCCTAAACGAAATTTAGTGCACCTTCTTTACCTTTACTTTAAAAAAAGGCATACATTTGTCTTTACAATATAAGTTCTAACCTTATATTTCTATTTACTTTAACAAGAAACTAGTCAATGAAAGAGAATATAAAATACCAATAAATGTTCACTAACAAACTTCATTGTATTCTCTTTGTATAGATGCATTTTTAGGTGATATTGCTCTAGACGCAAATGACATTCTTGCAGCTAGACGTAAATATTTGAGTATTTCTAACAGAAGGTTGGTAGTTTCATTGATTTATTTTGAGTTGTTGTTTTTATTGTTTTATTTTCTTTGTGGTGATATAAAATGTAATGGAACATGGAATTGTAATCGTAACATAAACTAGTGAAGGAGAGTTTACCAGAGGCCACGGGATTGTATTGGCCGCACATTGTCCAGCTGTTTTTGTCTTTACTTCTCCCAAACAAATTGTCATTTATTATTGGCGGGGAAACTTCCAGGGGGGGGGGGGGTAATAATGATGATTATGACATCCTTTCTGAAATGGCTCAGTGCGATTTATTTCCAAAATTGTGAATATAATCCGAAATTTAATGGTGATTCAAAAACTTTATCAAAAGTAGCTTATCTCAACGCCATATTAAGCGGTGCCGGCTAGAACACAAAAATCTGTAAATAACTTATATCATGTACAAACAATATTTTACTAAAACCCGTTAAGACCTTCCCTGCATAAAGAACATGATTAAATAAATTGAAATAAATTCAGATTATAACTATGAAAAACAGACTTAAACTATCTAAAAGTTTGCTACAAATAGAGAAAAAAAAGCCATAAATAAAACGTCATCAATCAGAAATCCCAGTAATTGAGACTTTGTTTCGTAAAAATGTTACATTTAATGTTTTGTCATCAAGGGTCCCCTAAATACAACATGAGGGCTCACTAGATATTTATGTGGATCACTAGGATCTACGTGAATATAACATGTGGAATTCGTAAAGCCATAGTCAGTCCCTCCACCAGTGCTGTCTAAATGTGTGCAACTCATATTTCCCTATCTCTACCTTGTGCAACTCATATTTCCCTATCTCTACCTTGTGCAACTCATATTTCCCTATCTCTACCTTGTGCAACTCATATTTCCCTATCTCTACCTTGTGCAACTCATATTTCCCTATCTCTACCTTGTGCAACTCATATTTCCCTATCTCTACCTTGTGCAACTCATATTTCCCTATCTCTACCTTGTGCAACTCATATTTCCCTATCTCTACCTTGTGCAACTCATATTTCCCTATCTCTACCTTGTGCAACTCATATTTCCCTATCTCTACCTTGTGCAACTCATATTTCCCTATCTCTACCTTGTGCAACTCATATTTCCCTATCTCTACCTTCGCCTTCTCCATAGTTATAAATGATTCAATTAGTATTTTCATTTCGTTTTTCTTTCTCATGCTTTTTTATAGCTTTGATAACGTTCTAGTAAATGAAACCTACTTTTAATATATAAAAAAAATATATGAATAGTATAATTAATTTAATTAAGTAGTAGAGAAATTGAACGGCCCAACATTTAAAATGTTTGCTTTGAAATGTTTCCTTTTTTTTCTTTTTTATTAGCAAATTGAAGGCTGTAACCATAAACACAGTAAGTAAAACTTTCAGTCAAATAAACAATCAACAAATGAAATTAATAAATGTAATATATTAATATATCTACTATCAAACTTTAGACTACTAAAGTATCAAATAACGAAGGTCTATGGCGAGAAAAAAATATGTTTAAAAACATGCCAGAAGAATAGTTTTTACCCTGAAGGATCAGTCTAGATCTCAAGTATTTAAAAACAGCATCACTAAAAAAAATGTGGGCCTATAATTTCAAATGAAGGAACTAACATATTTAGGCAAACGTTGCAAACGAAAATGCTAACATATTTAGGCATACGATGTCAAACTAAAGTGCTAACATATTTAGGCATGCGATGTCAAACTAAAGTGCTAACATATTTAGGCATACGATGTCAAACTAAAGTGCTAACATATTTAGGCATGCGATGTCAAACTAAAGTGCTAACATATTTAGGCATGCGATGTCAAACTAAAGTGTTAACATATTTAGGCATACGATGTCAAACTAAAGTGTTAACATATTTAGGCATACGATGTCAAACTAAAGGGCTAACATATTTAGGCATACGATGTCAAACTAAGATGCTAACTTATTTAAACCAGCAATGTTAAACTTA
This sequence comes from Anisus vortex, assembly GCA_949126835.1. Classification (NCBI taxonomy): domain Eukaryota; kingdom Metazoa; phylum Mollusca; class Gastropoda; family Planorbidae; genus Anisus; species Anisus vortex. The sequence goes on from OX421494.1 coordinate 33,942,450, forward strand.
AGTGCTGAAATATTGAAAATGCCCTAATAGTATTTAGATTCTATTAATATTTAAAAAAATTAGCAGCACAATAAACTAATCCAAATGATTAAGTTTACGTTGAATTGTATTGATGTAATACAAGTTTGATAAGCTTTCATAAAAAAGCATTTCCCCCATTAATGTCACAATGTTAGGTGGTTTAATTTCCTTGGTTAGTTCCCTTCCTTACCTATTGCCTTGCCAAGTAGTTTAATTTCCTTGGTTAGTTCCCTTCCTTACCTATTGCCTTGCCAAGTAGTTTAATTTCCTTGGTTAGTTCCCTTCCTTACCTATTGCCTTGCCAAGTAGTTTAATTTCCTTGGTTAGTTCCCTTCCTTACCTATTGCCTTGCCAAGTAGAGCTAAATTGAGCAGATAGTCTGTCTATGATTTATTTAACGGCCGACAGTTCTACCCAAAATCTGTCAAGTTTTGAATAGAGCCCTTAGTGGACTAAATGCTGACGTCAAACCACGTGACTTATCTAATTGTTTTTAATGTTCATGTGAAGATGAGGTCGTTGTCATGTGTGGCTGGAAGGGGAGGAGGGGGGTCTGGCGCACTTGCATATTCCTAGATTTTTGTTATTTCTATATACCAATACAACCGATTTGGCCGTTATCGCGAAAATACTTTTTCATATTGACATGGCCTCCCATGGATAAAATTCCCACTGGCGGCTTGATTAACGTGACCATGTTATTATCTGAACTGCGAGGACAGAAATGGAAGGACAAGATTAACCAACGTTATTTGCTTCCAATGTGGAATCACAAATTGCACAATATGTTTTATAAAAGAATGTCCATAATGCAAACTTCTTAGAATGATTTAAATACTTGGTTGCCTAGACGATCTCATTAAGTATTTTCATGTTGATTCTAGATCTGAATCTGATTAGTTTAAATTTGGTTCCTAGTTCTAAGCTGAGAATGCTTGCATTAGCATGGAGTGAGGCTCTATATAAATGATCAATTATTATTATTATTATTATTATTCTAGTCACGGGGCAATATAAAGTTTGAGCATTAACTTAATCCCTCTTCATAACTATATTAAGATATTAAAGATATTAATAATTAGTTCCTACAATGTGTTTATTTCTGTCTACAACTGCTTCCATTTGTTCTCAGAAAACTAACAAAACCCAGCTTGCTACCAACGCTACCTATAGGATCTGGATGAGAAACAGGAAGAGAAACAGAAGGGCGGCAACTGCCAATCGATACAGACTTTGGGATTACGGAGTTATTCCATACGAGATAGATTCTAATTTTTCTGGTATTAAAACATACACATACCACACAAATACGCTGGCGTATAATCGTATATTTAAATCATGTTTCTTGAAAACAAAATGTTGATTTGATACACGTTCTTGACGTAATAAATTTAGAAAAATATAATTCTTATCTCTTGTATACCTCGATTAGATCATACGGAAACTAGATCAAACCGAATTCATAACAAACAGAATATGAACATACAGAATGCAGGTCTTAGGACTGCAGACTATAGAAGATATGGTATATAGAGCTTGAAGAATATAGAACATACAGAATACAGGTCTTAGGACTGCAGACTATAGAAGATATGGTATATAGAGCTTGAAGAATATAGAACATACAGAATACAGGTCTTAGGACTGCAGACTATAGAAGATATGGTATATAGAGCTTGAAGAATATAGAACATACAGAATGCAGGTCTTAGGACTGCAGACTATAGAAGATATGGTATATAGAGCTTGAAGAATATAGAACATACAGAATACAGGTCTTAGGACTGCAGACTATAGAGGATACGGTATATAGAGCATGAAGAATATAGAACATTCAGAATACAGGTCTTAGGACTGCAGACTATAGAGTATACGGTATATAGAGCTTGAAGAGTATAGATCATACAAAGAATTGAGGATACGAAATATAAATCGGTTAATGAAGGGAGGTATTTTTAGAGCTCAATGCATTATTTTGATAGTCCTTAGTTGGCAAGTGATTAATATATTACCGTAATCTACCTCTGCCGATAATTTGTCTAACATGAAAACACAATAATTTCCAATACCATTTAAAAAGCATTCTGCTTGATCTAAATTCAGTGGTTGAGTGTCGTCTCTGCTTTTTACATGAAAGAAAGATTTGATTTTAAATCTATTTCCTTAAATACTTGAAAGATAGTTTATAAAATTGTTTTCTTTACATTGAAAGTTAGCTGTTTAAATGTCTTCCTTATTTTGTTTATTGTGCTAGGGCATCACAAAGTATTAATTAAACAAGCCATGAAACACTGGGAGAATTACACGTGTATAACATTTAAAGAAAGACAGCCAGAAGATCAACACTTTATTGTCTTCACTCGATATCCCTGTGGGTAAGTTGGATTGTGTCTCCACATATGATGATCAAACGCTAAATTTATGTAGGCCTATGTAAATTAAGAATTTTAGCCTCAGACAAGCAGGAAAGATACACTAGGTACTGAAATACATAATTGAATTCTTTTGAATATGTGTTTTTATTTTTATTTTCTTGTATTTTCTTTGAAGCAGACAACAATAGGTTGATTTAAATATTGGTCTCTAGTCATACTTTGAAGCAGACAACAATAGGTTGATTTAAATATTCGTCTCTAGTCATACTTTGAAGCAGACAACAACAGGTTGATTTAAATATTCGTCTCTAGTCATACTTTGAAGCAGACATCAACAGGTTGATTTAAATATACGTCTCTAGTCATACTTTGAAGCAGACAACAATAGGTTGATTTAAATATTCGTCTCTAGTCATACTTTGAAGCAGACATCAACAGGTTGATTTAAATATACGTCTCTAGTCATACTTTGAAGCAGACAACAATAGGTTGATTTAAATATTCGTCTCTAGTCATACTTTGAAGCAGACAACAATAGGTTGATTTAAATATTGGTCTCTAGTCATACTTTGAAGCAGACAACAATAGGTTGATTTAAATATTGGTCTCTAGTCATACTTTGAAGCAGACAACAATATGTTGATTTAAATATTGGTCTCTAGTCATACTTTGAATCAGACAACAATAGGCTGATTTAAATATTGGTCTCTAGTCATACTTTGAAGCAGACAACAATAGGTTGATTTAAATATTGGTCTCTAGTAATACTTTGAATCAGACAACAATAGGTTGATTTAAATATTGGTCTCTAGTCATACTTTGAAGCAGACAACAATAGGTTGATTTAAATATTGGTCTCTAGTCATACTTTGAATCAGAAAACAATAGGTTGATTTAAATATTGGTCTCTAGTCATACTTTGAAGCAGACATCAATAGGTTGATTTAAATATTGGTCTCTAGTCATACTTTGAAGCAGACAACAATAGGTTGATTTAAATATTCGTCTCTAGTCATACTTTGAAGCAGACAACAATAGGTTGATTTAAATATTGGTCTTTAGTCATACTTTGAAGCAGACAACAATAGGTTGATTTAAATATTCGTCTCTAGTCATACTTTGAAGCAGACAACAACAGGTTGATTTAAATATTCGTCTCTAGTCATACTTTGAAGCAGACATCAACAGGTTGATTTAAATATACGTCTCTAGTCATACTTTGAAGCAGACAACAATAGGTTGATTTAAACATTCGTCTCTAGTCATACTTAGAAGCAGACAACAATAGGTTGATTTAAATATTGGTCTCTAGTCATACTTTGAAGCAGACAACAATAGGTTGATTTAAATATTGGTCTCTAGTCATACTTTGAAGCAGACAACAATAGGTTGATTTAAATATACGTCTCTAGTCATACTTTGAAGCAGACAACAATAGGTTGATTTAAATATTGGTCACTAGTCTACTTTGAAGCAGACAACAATAGGTTGATTTAAATATTCGTCTCTAGTCATACTTTGAAGCAGACAACAATAGGCTGATTTAAATATTGGTCTCTAGTCATACTTTGAAGCAGACAACAATAGGTTGATTTAAATATTGGTCTCTAGTCATATTTTGAAGCAGACAACAATATGTTGATTTAAATATTGGTCTCTAGTCATACTTTGAAGCAGACAACAATATGTTGATTTAAATATTGGTCTCTAGTCATACTTTGAAGCAGACAACAATAGGTTGATTTAAATATTGGTCTCTAGTCATAATTTGAAGCAGACAACAATAGGTTGATTTAAATATACGTCTCTAGTCATACTTTGAAGCAGACAACAATAGGTTGATTTAAATATTGGTCACTAGTCTACTTTGAAGCAGACAACAATAGGTTGATTTAAATATTCGTCTCTAGTCATACTTTGAAGCAGACAACAATAGGCTGATTTAAATATTGGTCTCTAGTCATACTTTGAAGCAGACAACAATAGGTTGATTTAAATATTCGTCTCTAGTCATACTTTAAAGCAGACAACAATAGGTTGATTTAAATATTGGTCTCTAGTCATACTTTGAAGCAGACAACAATAGGTTGATTTAAATATACGTCTCTAGTCATACTTTGAAGCAGACAACAATAGGTTGATTTAAATATTGGTCTCTAGTCTACTTTGAAGCAGACAACAATAGGTTGATTTAAATATTGGTCTCTAGTCATACTTTGAAGCAGACAACAATAGGTTGATTGAAATATTGGTCTCTAGTCATACTTTGAAGCAGACAACAATAGGTTGATTTAAATATACGTCTCTAGTCATACTTTGAAGCAGACAACAATAGGTTGATTTAAATATTGGTCTCTAGTCTACTTTGAAGCAGACAACAATAGGTTGATTTAAATATTCGTCTCTAGTCATACTTTGAAGCAGACAACAATAGGTTGATTTAAATATTCGTCTCTAGTCATACTTTGAAGCAGACAACAATAGGTTGATTTAAATATTCGTCTCTAGTCATACTTTGAAGCAGACAACAATAGGTTTATTAAAATATTCGTCTCTAGTCATACTTTGAAGCAGACAACAATAGGTTGATTTAAATATTGGTCTCTAGTCATACTTTGAAGCAGACAACAATAGGTTGATTTAAATATTCGTCTCTAGTCATACTTTGAAGCAGACAACAATAGGTTAATTTAAATATTCGTCTCTAGTCATACTTTGAAGCAGACAACAATAGGTTGATTTAAATATTGGTCTCTAGTCATACTTTGAAGCAGACAACAATAGGTTGATTTAAATATTGGTCTCTAGTCATACTTTGAAGCAGAAAACAATAGGCTGATTTAAATATTGGTCTCTAGTCATACTTTGAAGCAGACAACAATAGGTTGATTTAAATATTGGTTTCTAGTCATACTTTGAAGCAGACAACAATAGGTTGATTTAAATATTGGTCTCTAGTCATACTTTGAAGCAGACAACAATAGGTTAATTTAAATATTCGTCTCTAGTCATACTTTGAAGCAGACAACAATAGGCTGATTTAAATATTCGTCTCTAGTCATACTTTAAAGCAGACAACAATAGGTTGATTTAAATATTGTTCTCTAGTCATACTTTGAAGCAGACAACAATAGGTTGATTTAAATATTGTTCTCTAGTCATACTTTGAAGCAGACAACAATAGGTTGATTTAAATATTGGTCTTTAGTCATACTTTGAAGCAGACAACAATAGGTTGATTTAAATATTCGTCTCTAGTCATACTTTGAAGCAGACAACAATAGGTTAATTTAAATATTCGTCTCTAGTCATACTTTGAAGCAGACAACAATAGGTTGATTTAAATATTCGCCTCTAGTCGTTCTAGTCCTAATAATAGTTATTGGTTCATTTTTTCAATGCTTTGTCTAGTCTCAGGCCAGGATTAACCATTAGGCCAACAAGGCACGTGCCTAAGGCACCAAGCGTTTGGGGGGCACCACAAGTCCTCAAGAAAAATGTGTATATTGTCCCGTTAGCTGCACGTAATCAACACAAAGGTTCCACAAGTTTGGCTGATAAAATGGATTTAGTGACTGGAAAAATAACATTCAAGTTGATAATAATGAACAAAGCGCTACAGACTGCATGGTAATATACCTAGCCAGGGCCGTATTTAGGATTGTGGGAGGCCCTGTTCCCAAATTTATGTGGGGGGGGGGGGGGGGGGGCTGCTGGCCTCGCCCCTGCCTTCCACATAGGCTACATCATAAAAGTGACGTTAATTCATGTTACATTCTGTGAAATCATAAATTTTATGTTGCGCTTAGCTTGGTTGGACTGGAGCGCTTTAAAATTGTAGGGAAATAAATGAATTTTATTTTACATTTTCAACGAAAGAATGGGGATGTCACTAAAACATTTCTTTTTGAGATGTGTGGGGGCCCCTTTTCTGTAGGGACCCTGTTCCGATGGAACATGTTGAACATGCCTAAATACGCCACTGTTAACCTAGCTCGTCGACAAGGCTCGGGTCTACTACAAAAGCTATAGGAGCAAAAAAATGAAGAGTACAGTTATTGGGAACATGTTTTGAGGCGAGCTGTAGCGTGTTTTTGTAGTATAGCTGAGCGTGGTCTGGCATTTAATGAGGACAAATAAAAAATTTGGATCCTAACAAAATGGAAATTATCTAGGGTTGCTGAAGTTGGTCAGTCAGTTTGATCCATTTTTAGCATCACACATTGCGAAATATGGAAGATTCTGAAAGGCTGCTTTGTGAATGAAACGCTGGTAAAGTCTCTTTCCGATACCAGATGGGAAGCACATGCTGTTGCAACTGAAGCTATTCCAAGCCTCATCCTCATATTATAGAAGCGTTAGAATGTTTACAAGAGTCACAGAAGGGGGGCACCAGTAGAGAAGCAGAAAACTAGAAAAAGAAGATGCACGAATTAGAATTTACTCTCATGCTTGTCCTTTTGGGAAGAAGTGCTACAATATTTTCTCAGGGTCAGTCAAGCTCTACAAAATAAGCACGTGAACTTGAAAACTTGTGCTGATTTGTATTCTTCACTAACAGATCACTTGCGTGAATCTAGGAACAAATTTAAAAGATTTGAAGAAGCAGCAAAAGAAATAACAATGTGTGGATTATAATTCAACTTTGACCCGTAATCGTAAACGAAAGACAGAGGTCATTGATCGTGATTCCCCTGAGGTATCTCTGAATGCAAGAGACAAATTTCGTATACCTATCTGCTTTCTACGCCATTGTTGACAAACTTGAGACAGAGATGGGTAGACGAGGACAAGTATATTAATGATATGGCAGTTAGATTTTCTTGTTTTGTCGATGTATCACAAACATTTCAGTTTTACGAAGGACAAATAAATGCTTATCCTGAAGACCTGAACAATAATTTATATACTGAACTACAACAGTTCCCACTCATGTATTCGCCACAAGTTTCGTGCATCAAAATCTGAAAACAATACGTTCTGTCATGCAGAATTAACAAAGTAATAGTTAGAGACAACATCGAGTGTGCTTTTCCAAATGTAGAAATCGCCTTGTGCATATTTTTAACATTAATGGTTACGAACTGTTCAGCTGAGCGCTCTTTTTCTCAGTTGAAACATACAAAAAATCCAAGTATGATTGACAATGAAACAAGAAAGGCTTGATCAGGGCCATCACAAGCCTATGTAGTGCCCCAGAGCAAAAGTTTCAGCGATGCCCCCTTGCAAAACGTAACTGCTTTGTTTAGTGTCTGCGCTTAGTTAATTATTATGATTAAAGAAATTTTTAAATGCAATTTTTTTATTAAGAATATTCTAGATGAGCCAATCTTTTATGAAACCTTTGTGAACCTAAAAGTGAAACATTTGTATAAAACAGTTTGAGTGTAAATAAATAAGAAGTTAACTTCTACTATCTTTATTCATTAATCCTTTTGTCCTTGTGTTTCAAATTGTATTTCCCCTTCAACTCTCCTAAAATTTCTGGTATGAACTTAGGTTATATTTGCCGCCCCCCCCCACCTAAAAATGTTGCCCCCGGGCATACGCCCCTTCTACCCTCCCCTATGTGAGGGCACTGGGCTTGATTCATTATCTTTGCTTTTGATTGAGACAGACATGTTGCGCAAAATTAACTTTGATGATGTACTCAAAAACTTTGTCAGATGTAAATCTCGGAAAAAGAACTTTAAAATGTAAATGTAAATGCTCTCTCTGACTTTCTCATCTATTAATAAAAAAAGTTTCAGTATTTTTTTCTATTCTTTTTCTTCTTCTTCTTAAGGTGCCAGGTCTGGAGCAGACATCGGCGGTCAGGACTCTCCATTCTTTCCTGTTGTCAGCTATTTGGAGGAAGTTATTATTACTTATGTTGTTGTTCGTGGACCATTTGTTCAGGCTTTCTACATATGTCAGCCTCTGTCTTCCTCTGTCTCTCTTACCAGATATTTTCCCACACAAAATCAGTCTTTCTATACCATTTTTCCTATAGGTGTGTCCTATGAATTTCATCTGTCTGTTCCTAATGGTCTTAATGAGTTCTCTTGAGGTACATGCTGTTTTCAACACTTCTGCATTAGATTTCTTTTCAGTCCATGATATTCTCATCATCCTTCTTAGAAACCACATTTCTATTGCCTCCAATCTTTTCCTTATTTCATTATCAATAGTCCAACATTCACACCCATATAGAAGAACAGTCCTAACAGTCCAAACATATCCCTTCAGTATGCGCATTTTGGTACATATTCTGATATTTCTGTTTCTCATGATAGGCCTACTGCTTAAACTCATGAAGCTGTTTTTAGATATTGCGAACCTTCTTTTTATTTCTTTGATGCATTTGCCTTCCTGTGTTATTGTATAGCCAGGATACTGAAACCAACTGATTTGCTTGATGTTTTCGCCTTCACTGGATATAGATCATCCTGGAGGTTGTCTTTTTTTAGAGATTACCATTACTTCGGTCTTACTGAGATTGAGTGTTAATCCTTTAAGTCGGCTCTCTTCTACCACCTTATTTAAAATAGTTTGCATGGCACTTTCTGATTCTGCTATTAGTACTGTGTCGTCTGCATACCTTAGATTATTTATATTCTTTCCTCCAACTTTAATACCATCTAGGTGTTCTATATTCCGGCGTATTATTTCACTTGTAGATGTTGAAGAGTTCTGGTGATAAAACACATCCCTGCGTTATTATAACAAAATAAATAAACTATTAATTTTAATACAGAAATACCTTATTGCAGGTTTTATATGAATGATAGTAGTACAAACACGGGTTAACAACGGCTAATTATCTCCCTTTAATTCAAATAAAGTTTCTAATTTTGCTTCAATATTGATGCCAAACAAGTTATGTTTTGTAATATAACATATATTACTGACTAGTTATTATTTTTTTTTATAAATCCAGCATTATTGTATTTATTACAATATTTAATTTTTAGAGATATACAATTGATTTACGTTAAACGTCTCTCGCGTGACATTGAAAATCTCTCTGCCTTCCGAATTTGGCACGCGTGCCCTAGGTTGCCGACCCCTGACTCAGACGATCTTGTCCCATTGAATTAAATAAGACAAAATAACTTCAGTTTGCTGAAGGACCGCTCTCAGTTTGCAAATGAAACAACGATCGTTAGAAGTATTTACAGAGAAATGCGCAGATTCGGAAATACGTCATCTCCATATGAAACAATAAAACCAAGAAGATCCAAAGGAATTTCTGGTAGAACTTCAGTCCGGGCACTGAGCAGCATTTTGAAGTATCCGATTTCTGTGCACAATTCTTGACCATTAACGTCAGTGTCGTAGACATTTTGCAATTTTGACGAAGTGTATCGACATTTGTCTCAGCGATAAGAGTTTTGACGTCTTGTAAAAATCCAAATTTGGTGTTTAGCTTTTTTTGACGTAAAAAGCGTATTGATCTCCTGACTCTATCAATTACGCTGTTCATAACACGTGCAATTTCTTCTTCTGCAGAAAGTCCTGCAACTCTTGCTAATCCTTCTGTCAACCTCGATTCCCAAAGTTGCGCATCTTGTTTTTCCATTGTCTACCGCAACCTGGTTCAAAGTATCACGAATGTTGACAAGTTCCTGCTCCAGTTTCAAAGTTTCTGCATCACTTCTGGTGTCAGGCGTCATAGTTGCATCTTCTGATAATTTTTCCAACAGCCCTACTAGTTCATCTAGTCCTTCATAAAAAGCTTTCACAGCTTCTGATCGTGCTCTCCGGCGTGTTTCAGACTCCCTATTCACTGTGACTGGCACAACTATTTTTAATTCTCCCCAACGAGTTGTTGAACGAGAGAAAAACAAATATATACTTTCAAATGTTACAAAAAATGTGATAAGAACTGGATCCTGTTTAGCTGAGTGTAATCATGCTAAGTATATTCGACTCGAAATTATCTAACCTGTATAATTGTTAAAACCAGATGCCACTTTCAGTATATGAAGAATAATATTTGAACCCGAACTGATCTTTATTTTTAAAAAAAAAACGCCATCAGCAATCCTACATTGTGGATGTGTTATTTGTTGTATGAGTAGAATGGCGCCCCTTAATGCTCAATGGGGGCGCCAAAATCATGCTTGCCAACTGGTTTGTAATGAAGATATTTGTGGAGCTCCGAAATTCAATCTTGCAAACGTATTTGGGATACATTAGTTTACATCAAAATTAAATTAAATTATTAGTTTTAATACTAATTTTGGCGCCCCCTAACGTGGCGCCCGGGAACATATGTCCCCCCCTGCCCCTCCCTAGCTACGCCACTGACCGTTTCTCTTTGCCATTCTCCCCTCTAGTGTTTCCAGATTTAGTGATTTAACTATTTGAATGTATTTTTTAATACGCTGTTATTCTATCCTAAACATATATTTTAGTTCAATAGGCCTACTATGTCTTTTGATTGTGTCCATGTATTCTAATGTTTAAGTGTATAAATTGTGTATTTATTCTATACAGGTGCTGTTCATTTGTAGGCAAAAAGGGCGACGGTGGCCAGGCAGTTTCAATAGGGGACAACTGTGATACTTTTGGTATTGTTGTTCATGAACTAGGACACGCCATTGGTTTCTGGCATGAACAGAATAGACCAGATAGAGATAGATATGTACAGATCATTAGCGAAAATATCATTCCTGGTAGGTTGATGGATATGTACAGATCATTAGCGAAAGTATCATTCCTGGTAGAATGATAGATATGTACAGATCATTCCTGGTAGGTAGATAGATATGTACAGATCATTAGCGAAAATATCATTCCTGGTAGGTTGATAGATAAGTACAGATCATTCCTGGTAGGTTTAAAGATATGTACAGATCATTTGCGAAAATATCATTCCTGGTAGGTTGATAGATATGTACAGATCATTCCTGGTAGGTTGATAGATATGTACAGATCATTAGCGAAAATATCATTCCTGGTAGGTTGATAGAAATGTACAGATCATTCCTGGTAGGTTGATAGATATGTACAGATCATTCCTGGTAGGTTGATAGATATGTACAGATCATTAGCGAAAATATCATTCCTGGTAGGTTGATAGATATGTACAGATCATTCCTAGTAGGTTGATAGATATGTACTGATCATTAGCGAAAATATCATTCCTGGTAGGTTGATAGATATGTACAGATCATTTGCGAAAATATCATTCCTGGTAGGTTGATAAAATAAACATAAGCGAAAATATCATTCCTGGTAGGTTGATAGATATGTACAGATCATTCCTGGTAGGTTGATAGATATGTACAGATCATTTGCGAAAATATCATTCCTGGTAGGTTGATAGATATGTACAGATCATTTGCGAAAATATCATTCCTGGTAGGTTGATAGATATGTACAGATCATTCCTGGTAGGTTGATAGATATGTACAGATCATTTGCGAAAATATCATTCCTGGTAGGTTGATAGATATGTACAGATCATTTGCGAAAATATCATTCCTGGTAGGTTGATAGATATGTACAGATCATTTGCGAAAATATCATTCCTGGTAGGTTGATAGATATGTACAGATCATTTGCGAAAATATCATTCCTGGTAGGTTGATAGATATGTACAGATCATTTGCGAAAATATTATTCCTGGTAGGTTAAAAGATATGTACAGATCATTCCTGGTAGGTAGATAGATATGTACAGATCATTAGCGAAAATATCATTCCTGGTAGGTTGATAGATAAGTACAGATCATTCCTGGTAGGTTGATAGATATGTACAGATCATTTGCGAAAATATCATTCCTGGTAGGTTGATAGATATGTACAGATCATTCCTGGTAGGTTGATAGATATGTACAGATCATTAGCGAAAATATCATTCCTGGTAGGTTGATAGATATGTACAGATCATTCCTGGTAGGTTGATAGATATGTACAGATCATTCCTGGTAGGTTGATAGATATGTACAGATCATTAGCGAAAATATCATTCCTGGTAGGTTGATAGATATGTACAGATCATTCCTAGTAGGTTGATAGATATGTACTGATCATTAGCGAAAATATCATTCCTGGTAGGTTGATAGATATGTACAGATCATTTGCGAAAATATCATTCCTGGTAGGTTGATAAAATAAACATAAGCGAAAATATCATTCCTGGTAGGTTGATAGATATGTACAGATCATTCCTGGTAGGTTGATAGATATGTACAGATCATTTGCGAAAGTATCATTCCTGGTAGGTTGATAGATATGTACAGATCATTTGCGAAAATATCATTCCTGGTAGGTTGATAGATATGTACAGATCATTCCTGGTAGGTTGATAGATATGTACAGATCATTTGCGAAAATATCATTCCTGGTAGGTTGATAGATATGTACAGATCATTTGCGAAAATATCATTCCTGGTAGGTTGATAGATATGTACAGATCATTTGCGAAAATATCATTCCTGGTAGGTTGATAGATATGTACAGATCATTTGCGAAAATATTATTCCTGGTAGGTTAAAAGATATGTACAGATCATTCCTGGTAAGTTGATAGATATGTACAGATCATTATCAAAAATATCATTCCTGGTAGGTTGATAGATATGTACAGATCATTAGCGAAAATATCATTCCTGTTAGGTTGATAAAATAAACATAAACGAAAATATCATTCCTGGTAGGTTGATAGATATGTACAGATCATTCCTGGTAGGTTGATAGATATGTACAGATCATTAGCGAAAATATCATTCCTGGTAGGGTGATAGATATGTAAGCCTACAGATCATTAGCAAAAATATCATTCCTGGTAGGTTGATAGATATGTACACATAATTAGCAAAAATATCATTCCTGGTAGGTTGATATTAATGTATTGGTTGGCGGATACGAGGGGTATATGCGCTTCGACCCTCCTTCACACACAAACACTCACACCAGCATATTTAAAATTATGGGTAGCTTATTTGAACATTCTCTTATTTGGCATTTATTGCATAGAAATTATCTGAATTTTAGGATTTATGTGTCTCAGGAAAAGTAAAGCAGAACGGCTAATAAATATGTGAATATTGTATAATAGAATAAATTAAAAACATAGACGCTATATACATTCATAATATAGAATAGGGGTTTATGTATAGGCTATAGGTGTGGCTCTTTAAGGATGCGTCTCTCATAGACCTCATGCGTGCCCAGCCTTGCAATAAAACATAGATCTAGCGTAGCACTATATTTAGTGATTTACAATTGTTTTTTTCTTCACTAGAAACTTTTTTTTTTTACTTCTTTTACTAATGAACATATTTTGTGATTGTTTTTATTGTTCTCAGAGCAGGTGTACGATTTTAAAAAATTAACTCCAGACGATGTGAATTCATTAGGAGAAATGTACGACTATGGGAGGTAAGTTTAACTAAAACACATCTAGCTTTCAACACTAATATTTATATTGAGCTATATAGGCTGTATAGAATTATAGATTTATAGGGAGACATAAAAATATATCATTTTTTACAAATTGAATTACTATTAGGCTGTTAATCAGTCGATAACCAGTTTTCTCTTGTGTGTCACCAGCATTATGCATTATGCTAGGAATACGTATTCTATCAATGCAAGGCTGGACACTATTGTACCAATAACAAAGCCTGGCGCAGTGAAGCCAGATATAGGTCAGAGAGTTAAACTCAGTGAGAATGACATTCGCCAAACCAATAAGCTGTACGGATGTCCAAGTAGGTCATTTTTTCTGTGCTGTTATTTATTGCATTGTTCCAATTGTCATTTTCTCTACTTTCTCTCAAAATACCATTGTTCCTTGATGGGTGCTTGGATGAAGGATGGGTGGATGAAGACATGGTCGGGTGGGTCAATGGTTGTTTGGATGAATGGAAGGATGAATAAATGGAATGATGGATGGATGAATTGATGGACGCACGATTGAATTGATGTATGATTGGCTCGGCGGATGGATGGATGATCGAATATATCCTGGAAGGTAGATGTTTAATATAATAAACCTAAATGCAAATAATGTTTAGATGAAAGTAACACAGAAAACTAGTTTCTCTTTTCTTTTTCAAAGTTTGTGTTTGCCTTTTCAGAATGTGGACGGACGTTTCAAACCATGAAAGATTCCTTTCAATACATTCCCAAGAAAGGAACAAGAGATATATGTCAGTGGCGGATTTCAGCTGCTCTTGGGGAAAAGATTATTTTAAACATAACAGAGCTAAATCTACCAGCGTCTTTCAATTGTAGAAATACTTATTTGGAAGTAAAAGATGGATATTACTTAAAGTCACCACTTTTAGGTAAGTTTAGATTGACTTCGATAGATTTGACTGGTATAAAAATATGACTTTTAATATACATAAAGCCTAATTTTATATGTTGATTTTACACATTCAAGTGATCTTTATATGTTTATGAGTTTGTGGGCTAGAGATATTTTATCTGGAGAGAACAAGAAAAAGAGAGAGTGAGAGATAGTAATGTAATCCAGTCGAACCAAATATATACATTGGGTTGATGAAGCAGCGTTCACCAGTTTCTGGGGTCACTTTGTGGCCAGCAATGTCCAGCATTTATTTTGCCCCAACTAGTGTCAGAAAACAAAACCCTAGCCTTCGCCAGGATTCGAACACAGGTCCTTCGTAACGTTAGCTGAACGAGCTGCCAGGATTCGAACACAGGTCCTTCGTTACGTCAGCTAAACGAGCTGCCAGGATTCGAACACAGGTCCTTCGTTACGTCAGCTGAACGAGCTGCCAGGATTCGAACACAGGTCCTTCGTTACGTCAGCTGAACGAGCTGCCAGGATTCGAACACAGGTCCTTCGTTACGCCAGCTGAACGAGCTGACAGGATTCGAACACAGGTCCTTCGTTACGTCAGCTGAACGAGCTGCCAGGATTCGAACACAGGTTCTTCGTTACGCCAGCTGAACGAGCTGCTAGGATTCGAACACAGGTCCTTCGTTACTCCAGCTGAACGAGTTGCCAGGATTCGAACACAGGTCCTTCGTTACGCCAGCTGAACGAGTTGCCAGGATTCGAACACAGGACCTTCGTTACGCCAGCTGAACGAGTTGCCAGGATTCGAACACAGGACCTTCGTTACGCCAGCTGAACGAGTTGCCAGGATTCGAACACAAGACCTTCGTTAGGCCAGCTGAACTAGTTGCCAGGATTCGAACACAGGACCTTCGTTACGCCAGCTGAACGAGTTGCCAGGATTCGAACACAGGTCCTTCGTTACGCCAGCTGAACGAGTTGCCAGGATTCGAACACAGGACCTTCGTTACGTCAGCTGAACGAGTTGCCAGAATTCGAACACAGGTGCTTCGTTACGTCAGCTGAACGAGTTGCCAAGATTCGAACACAGGTCCTTCGTTACGCCAGCTGAATGAGTTGCCAGGATTCGAACACAGGACCTTCGTTACGTCAGCTGAAAGAGTTGCCAGGATTCGAACACAGGTCCTTCGTTACGTCAGCTGAACGAGTTGCCAGGATTCGAACACAGGTCCTTCGTTACGCCAGCTGAACGAGTTGCCAGGATTCGAACACAGGACCTTTGTTACGTCAGCTGAACGAGTTGCCAGGATTCGAACACAGGTCCTTCGTTACGTCAGCTGAACGAGCTGCCAGGATTCGAACGCAGGTCCTTCGTTACGCCAGCTGAACGAGTTGCCAGGATTCAAACACAGGACCTTCGTTACGTCAGCTGAACGAGTTGCCAGGATTCGAACACAGGTCCTTCGTTACGTCAGCTGAACGAGCTGCCAGGATTCGAACACAGGTCCTTCGTTACGCCAGCTGAACGAGTTGCCAGGATTCGAACACAGGACCTTCGTTACGTCAGCTGAACGAGTTGCCAGGATTCGAACACAGGTCCTTCGTTACGCCAGCTGAACGAGTTGCCAAGATTCGAACACAGGACCTTCGTTACGTCAGCTGAACGAGTTGCCAGGATTCGAACACAGGTCCTTCGTTACGTCAGCTGAACGAGCTGCCAGGATTCGAACACAGGTCCTTCGTTACGCCAGCTGAACGAGTTGCCAGGATTCGAACACAGGACCTTCGTTACGTCAGCTGAACGAGTTGCCAGGATTCGAACACAGGACCTTCGTTACGTCAGCTGAACGAGTTGCCAGGATTCGAACACAGGGCCTTCGTTACGTCAGCTGAACGAGTTGCCACTCTGCCAACGTGCCCAATTGTTAGAATTAGAGAGTGTGCGAACGTGAAAAAGACGAAAAAGGGGAGAGAGGGAAGGACAGAGGGAAAGAGACAAAGAGACAAAAAGAGGGAAAGAGAGAGTTACTGAGAGAGAATGAGATTCAGGTAAAGAGAGAGAAAAAAATATATTTAAAGGCCCAAAGAGTGAAAAAGATAGACAGAAAGATATATATATATATATATATATATAAAGAGAGAGAGAATTAGAGACAGCAAGAAAGACGGTGAGGCAACGAGTTGGATTGATAGATAGATGCATAGATCCAAAGATAATAGATGGGTACATAGAAAGTTAAAAGATAGATAAATAGATGGTCATAGATAGGATACACACATAGATAAATACATAAGTAGATGAATAGATTGATAGACATACAGACAAAGGCCTACAGAGACAGAAAAACTAACATGAAATACTTAGATCAGTGGGGAAAAAATAACATAATTATGCTTGAAAAACAAAATTTGATGTGCCAAGATAATTCATATAATTTTTTTGGACAAAAAATTATCCTAAAATCTTTTCTGTCTTAAAAAAAAATTTTTTTTTTTCGTTTCTGTTAGGAAGATTTTGTGGAACCCAGTTGCCAGAAATTCTGACATCTACTGGTCCAAACCTCTGGATTGAATATCGAACTGATAAAGGAGAAGGGCAGGGTTTCTCAGCATCTTTCGAAGGTTTCATTAACAGCAATTGCTGTTCCAAATACCAAACATGTTGATCATTTTTGTTGTTGTTTTGTTGTGTTGTTAATTCTTTATGTTGTTGATTCGTTATTTTGTTGATTCTTTATGTTGTTAATTCTTTATGTTGTTGATTCCTAATGTTGTTGATCACTTATGTTGTTGTTTTGTTGTGTTGTTAATTCTTTATGTTGTTGATTCGTTATTTTGTTGATCGTTATTGATTCGTTGTGTTGTTCAAAGATTATTTTGTTGATTCGTTGTGTTGTTGATTTGTTATGTTGTTGATTCTTTATGTTGTTGATTCGTTATGTTGTTGACTTTTCATGTTGTTTAATCCTTATGTTGTTGATTCTTTGTGTTGTTGATTCGATATGGTGTTAAATCGTTATGTTGTTCAATGGTTATGTTGTTCATTCGTTATATTGTTCAAAGATTATTTTGTTGATTTTTTATGTTCTTGATTCTTTATGTTGTTGATTCTTTGTGTTGTTGATTCGTTATGTTGTTGATTCGTTATGTTGTCGATCGTTATTGATTCGTTATGTTGTTCATTTGTTATGTTGTTCATTCGTTATATTGTTCAAAGATTATTTTGTTGATTCGGTGTGTAGTTGATCGTTATTGAATCGTTATATTGTTCATTTCTTATGTTGTTGGTTCGTTGTGTTGTTGATTCGTTATGCTGTTAAATCGTTATGTTGTTCAATGGTTTTGTTGTTGATTCGTTATGTTGTTGATTAGTTATGTTGTTTAATGATTATGTTGTTGATTCGTTATGTTTTGATTCGTTATATTCTTAAATAGTTATGTTGTTCAATGATTATGTTGTTGATTCGTTATGTTGTTGATTCTTTATGTTGTTGATTCGTAATGTTATTGATTAGTTATGTTGTTCAATGATTATGTTGTTGATTCGTTATGTTGTTGATCGTTGTTGAATGGTGTTTTTAATATTGATATCAGTATGCATTAACATTTGGTAAGAATCAACGTTTATTACTTTTAAAAAAAAACAATTTTAGAATGTATTCGCATTTAACCAATTATTGCACATCATTCTTGAATTAGTTGTTCCCGAATGCCGTTTGCAGGCACCCAACCAAATAGCGAACAAACGACTTAAGCCTACCTTTCTCTTGTTTTTCATTGACAGACTTTTTCATAGCCTAATGACCCATTGCTGCAAGTGATAAAGTAATTCTTTTAAATCTATCGTGTGTGATTTCAACCAGTCTTATTCTTGGACGGGTTCTTTTTTATTTCCTTTTATGTTTGCTATAGATCTAGACTCTATATAAATTTGTGCAAACGTACACTTTCAATCCGATATCCCGCCCACCTGCCAGTGCGCATCCGTTGGCAAAATCTTCATCCAATCACGGCACCCCACCACCCCGCCCCCTCAATGCGTACGTAATATATGGAGGACTTCCCGGTTTAAAAAAAAAGGAAATACCTATCCAACTGTCATCGCGCTACATACGGCCCAAAACTGTGCTAATCATCATCATAGACCATATATTTCAATCTGGCCTAACATGAAACAAGTACAAACCTTATAATAACATGTGAGTTTGTATATTTTGACTCGCATGTGCAACTATTTTATGCGCTAAGACTTAGCGTAGGGATATAGACAAATATAGCCTCTTTGTTTGAACTAAATCTAGAACATTTATTAATACTGAAAATTCAAGTTTGCTTACATATGTGCCTATATAGCCTAGGCCAAACCTGTGATTTCATTCTTTAAATTAAATATCTTATATTATGTTGTTTTACTCAAACTTTAAATTCTAACCTTCTAATGGTATTGTGCAGCTGTTTGTGGAGGTGATATCAAGGGCGATGAAGGTTTTATTGCTAGTCCCAATTACCCGTATAATTATCTACCACAACGAGAGTGTATTTGGCTTCTAACGGTTGCTATTGACTTTACTGTAGCACTGAAATTTCAAACATTTGAGGTATGTGATTTACTTTGAATAAATTGTTGACAAGAAAATGCAAAGGATTAGAGTTAGTTGTTTTTTTTACAAACGGAAATGCATGAACTATTTTTTACATATTATAATCTATGGCTATATATCAAAATAAAACTTCATATTTTAGAATGTCTAAAAGCACAAGTTTTTGAGCAAAAGTAACATTTAAATCTTTGCGTAGCTTACTAATAATTTTAAGTCATAAGAAATGAAAATTAACGTGATACTTTTGACGCTAGATCTAGTCTATTCTTAGAATTGAACTTTTGAGTCAGTTTTTAAACAAAATAACCGATTTTCAGATTTTTTTTCAAGCCATCGTTTGACCTAATATTTTATATTATCTTATAGGCTATGTGTTCCAATTAGCCATATTTTAGTAGACAACATATTAATATACTAATAAGTAGTTCATAGACTAATATAAATAAGGCTATTATGAACATAATATGTAGGCCTACATTTCTTTTCCCTTTTTTTTATGTCCTACATTTTAACTCCTTGATTTTAAAAGCCCTAATTGTAGGCCTAAATCTTTTTTTTTTAAATATGAAATGTAATGCAATATTCAATATACATTTCGATTAGATTGAGAGTCATGAAAACTGCATGTATGACTATCTTGAAATAAGAGATGGACCTTTAGAATCATCTCCCTTGATTGGAAATTTCTGTGGATTTAACGCTCCAGAAAACATCAAATCAACAGGTCATCAGTTGCGGATTAAATTTGTTAGTGATGCTTCATTTCAGAAATCGGGATTTTCCGCATTGTTTGTGAAAGGTGAGTGAACATATAGGCCTAGCTCATAGACACACTTTTTGTGTGATGTACTCTTCTGATAATTAAATAGGGAAGGGTGATGTGCGAGTTCAACTGGTGGGAGAGTTGGGCCACCCTCTTATCTCAAAAAACTAAAATTGGAATTTATAAAAAGATAAAGGATAAAGGTTGTGTTGCAGAAGCTGAAATAAAATTATTTCTGGCCCATTTTTTCCTTTGCTTAATCAGCACAGGGGTGGGCAAACTTTTTGTGCGTAGGGCCACATTGACAAATAAAGTATTGGCGGGCCACAACTGTTTAATGTCCACTTAGTTTTCAGCAACCTATCACAATAAGTAATTATGAATTATTTATAGGTTTTTAAACAATTATTTCAATTTTATTGCACTTATATATTTTTTTAATCTTTTATGAATATAAATGGTTAGTAAGATTTTAATTATTTTGTTTTTCATTTTTGTAAAACAAATTAATATGTATCATGTTTTAATTGCTTTAATTTAGAAATAAATTTACTAAATGGTTGTACAATTAATGATTTTTAATGAGATGTGTTTAACTGCATGCAATTTTTGACAATCATAACGGTAGGCCTACATGAAATTCTGTAAAATTCAAGTAAATAAAAATTTAGAAATTTATTTTTATTTGCCATTTTCAAAAAATAATATTTTCTGACAATGAATCACATAGGCTAGGCAGCTTTAACCTTTATCTTTTTCACAGTGGTGAATACATATTTAAAATCTGTATCCGTTTTATTACCAAGTCTAAAAAGAAAGTTTGAAAGGAAATCTATCAATGTTATGATTTCTTCTAATAAAGTTTGTACAAAAAACATGGTGGATAGAGTTAGATTAGAAAAAATAACATTTGTGGTCCAAGTCTCCCCTGCTTTGATTTGTAAAGTTTGCTATTACTAACTTAAAATAATAGGCCTATAATTCTGTAATATATAGTCTATATTATTACAAAAGTATATGTAATAACATTACATATTACATGCATTTCCATTAAATTGTAGTGGATTATTTTAAAAATTTAAATTATGTTTCCACAATCATGACCTTGTCTCCCTCCCTCTGGTCCATTTTACCCAACACTATGTCTAACTCTCAAAAGATAAAAATTCAGGCGAGGAATTTAAAGAGGATGGATATTAATTCTTTCCGTAAACCTTTCTGAGTCTAAGTTAGTGATGTCACCACCAGATGATGTGGAACAGCTAGTCCTCTTGTACAATCATACTCTCTCATCTCTGTTGGATACATACGCCCCAGTGACAGAAAAGTTTGTTAGAGACAGACCTGATTCCGTTTGGTTTACCCCCTCAGTTCGGAAAGCTAAGTTGGCCCGGCGTATATTTGAGAAGCGCTGGAGAAGAAGTGGCATCAAGGTGGACAAACTAATGTTTCGGAAGGCAAGAAACAAGTTTGCACAAGAAATCAGGCATGCGAAGTCTGAGCATGTTCAGGCTGTTCTAAAGGCTGCTGGCACCAACTCTCGCAAGATGTTTTCCGTGGTGAATAACCTTCTCGGGAAGAAATCGGCACCCCTTGTTTTGCCTGACCTGAGCAGCGAGCTAGCTGCAGCAACACTGTGCAACTACTTCAATGACAAAGTTGAAACAATCAGACAAAGCTTTGGAGAACGTTGTGATTTGCCTGCAGTCTTTGTAGGCACCCCTCTATAAGAACTATTTTCAGTTTCCAATGAGCAGCTGAGTCATCTCATCATGTCATCCAAACCTACCTATTCCATTGTTGATCCCATTCCAACCAAGATTGTGTTGGATTGTCTGAGTGTTCTGCTTCCTGTATTGGTACGCATTGTGAATAGTAGCCTTCAATCTGCAACAGTCCTACGCCTCTTTAAGGCTGCGGTCATAAAGCCCCTGCTTAAGAAAAATGGCATGGATTCAAATGATTGCTAGAGTTTTCGCCCTGTCTCTAACCTCTCCTATGTATCTAAACTTCTGGAGAGAGTTGTGTCTCAGCAGCTTGTACAGCATCTAAACAGTCATAACCTGCTTGATAAGTTTCAATCAGCCTATCGACCTGGGCACAGCTGTGAGACAGCCTTACTCCGTGTCCTGAGTGATGTTCTTTGTAGTGCTGACCGAGGTGATCTGACACTCTTAGTCCTGCTGGATCTCAGTTCTGCCTTCGATGTAATTGACCATGAGCTTCTTCAGTCTAGGCTTCAAAATGAGGCGGGCATCTCTGGAACTGCACTTCGTTGGTTTAATTCCTATCTGGAGGACAGGACTCAGCGTGTTGTTGTTAATCAGGCCTCTTCACGGGACACGCCTCTTACATGTGGAGTACCGCAGGGCTCAGTTTTAGGGCCTACCCTGTTCTCTTTGTACACTAGTCAGCTGGGCAGAGTTGTTGAAAATCATGGAATTTCCCGGAAAACATTTGCTGACGACACAGAACTGTACAAGAGCTTCAAGCCTGATCCTTCTGCTTGCGGTGATGCTATTCGGGCTATGGAAGACTGCTGTCTTACAGTAAAATCATGGATGGCAGCAAACAGACTCAAATTAAATGATGAAAAGACAGAGGCAATTATGTGTGGTTCTGACACCAGTCTTAGAAAGGTCGATATTGAATCAATCAAAGTTGGTGTCTCGGATATCCCCTTGTCCAACACTGTTAGAGACCTTGGGTTTTTTATTGACAATAAGCTTACAATGGTTCCGCACATTGGTACTGTGGTAAGGGCTTGTTTCTTTCATCTACGCGCCCTGGGTCAGCTGCGTCCTCAACTTAATAAGAGAACAGCTAATGCCGTAGCTGTCTCTCTAATTCTATCAAGGCTGGATTACTGTAATAGCTGTCTGTGGGGTTTGCCCCAGAACCAGCTTCAGAGACTCCAGAAAGCACAAAACACTGCGGTATCAGGGATTAAGAAGTCGGACCACATAACCCCAGTTCTTAAGGATCTCCACTGGCTCCCTGTAACCAAGCGCATTGACCATAAAATTCTGTCACTTGCCTATAGCTGTTTGCAAGGCACTGCCCCTCAATATCTTCAAGAACTTGTTCCCAAGCATGTGTCCACTAAGGGGCTGCGCTCTTCATCACAGTTTCTCCTTAAAGTTCCCAGTGTGGATGGACATAAAAAGAAGTCATTTGGTGTACGCTCTTTCGAGTCAGCAGCGCCTTATTTATGGAATTAATTGCCTCAGACATTGAGGGATTCTGGAAAAAAAGAGTCATTCAAGAGGAGTTTAAAGACCTTCCTCTTCAACTAAGCTTATAGTTTTTTGTTTTGTTTTTATAGCACATTCACAACTGAACCAGAGCGCACTGAGCATTCTAACATAGCATGGATAGGCGCGCTATATAAATCATCATCATCATCATCATCACCTTTTTTGGGTATGGGTGAGAAACATACACTGACATATAAACTATTTATTAAACAGATATATTATGTCTCTAACAATATTTTCAATACAGTGATTTCTCTTTCTAATATGGTAACAAATTTATTAAATTTGGTCAAATATTTCTCTGGCGGTGACCATTTATTTTTATGACCCATCAACAATTTGGTGGCCCAAGTCACATTCTAACTAATAAGTTGAATGAAAATAATTATTATGTTTGGTTAAAATATAAGTGTAAGATGTGCTAAGTAAAAATTTATATTAAAACAATAAGTTTTATCTATATTGTACACCAATGTTTTTTTTTACTTAAATCTACTAACTATTTCAGAGCTGTATTACATTTAATAAGTTTAGCCATACATATATTGTTATACATATCCTAATTAAACTAATAGATTTATATATTGAATCAACTTGTATTAATTCAAGTGTTTTGTATTGAATCCCAGAGTATGATGAGTGCAACTTGGATGACCATGGCTGTGATCATGAATGTGTTAATACACTAGGAAGCTACAAGTGTGCTTGTCGGAAAGGCTATGAGCTCAATTCGGATGGCAAGAGGTGTGAAGGTATAGGCCTACCATCAAACAATTTTTACCTTTTGAATAGGCTAGCTACTAAGACTTAAAAACCTATTATTTCCAAACTATGACCAAGTTTCTGAAACAAAATTTTTCAGATGCCTGTGGCGGCTACCTAGATACTGAAAATGGTACAATAAGCTCACCTTCATACCCTAACTTATATCCTTCCAACAAAAATTGTATATGGAAAATTGTGGCACCTTTGGGTCATAAAATTACAATTAATTTTACTCATTTTGATCTAGAAGGCCATCAGGTAAGTGGGGATTACTATATTTACTTTATTGTTTATTTTCTTGTATAAAATGCAGGTACATTACTGGACAAGTGTCATTGTGAGATAGCAATTATTTTTTTTTTTGCATAAGCTTATATTGATCATTTAGACCATAGGTTCTCAACGGGGGCGATATCGCCCCCCAGGGGGCGGTGAGAGGCTTTAGGGGGGCGCTGACATTCCCGGGGGCGATTGGGTGGCGGTGAAGGGCAAGTGGGCGGTACAAACGTACCTGAAATAATTTGAACACCTCAGCTATTTGAATCGATACGTTTTTGAATGAAATGTGTGTAAACGCAAGTGCTGCTAAATATCTGATATCCCCCAACAGTATACCTACATATTATTATATTAATAAGAAATAGGAATCGCAGTGACTTTTCGAAGAAGTAGGGCCAGTATTTGGCAAATATGGTGTGCGGCCAGCTGGTCCTGTGTTTGGTTTACCGGAGTGTCAACCCTGCTGACCGATCACTGTCGCCCTAACATCTACTAATATTAATGATATTTAGATCTCAGTTTTACCGAGATGTCCTTAATGTGTTTTAAACTGTAGTAATAGGTAAAATGTATAAATAAGTAGTAATCATACAAACTGGGTAGTTATTGTAATGCTTGAAAAAATACATATAAATTCTTTAGTCATATAATATTATATAATTTTAAAATAGACCAGACTGTCAACCAAAAAACCACTTGACACGTCGCGGGTTCGAGCCCCGCCACCGGGGGACTAGATGACGTTAATATTGAGTTGTTATCACATGCGCTTAACCGGCAGCAGTGAAACCTCTCACAGATTAATAGTCTTCTAGAGCGCACTGAGCATGCTAATATAGCATGGATAGAAGCACTATATAAATTACCATTACTTACTAAACGATCAATAAATGCATCAACTGATGGCAACATAAGTATTTCATTAAATGGCATATAATATACAAGTATCAATATAGCGACTTCACTCTACAAACTTTCAAACTGAACTAACTTTAAGGAGGTGGGGACTTTACAAAGAAAACTATCATCGAAGATTCTACAGGGTCTTAATACGCATTTTAACCTCTTGCTCTCTAGAATACTGCGATCCAGAATTATCCTCCAATTTCCACGGGGTTGGACGAATTATTTTATTTAAACTGCCCTCAGGGCATAAAGGTCAAACCTTGGACTCTAATACGCACTTGTTAAGAGGTCAATGCTTTATTACGTCATTCATCTATGACCGATATTCGTAACAATAGAAGGAGCGTCTGTAAATAATAATAAACCGTACTTAGTCACACTTAGACTACTAAGACTTAGTTGACTTAGTAGTGCAGCCTAATATTAAATATTTACTAATATTAATAATATAAATCCTATAGGCCTAACTTATATTTTTAGTCTTATAGTATAGTATAGGTCTAGTCCATTGGTTCTCAACGGGGGCGATATCGCCCCCCGGGGGGGGGGGGAGGCGGTGAGAAGCTTTAGGGGGGCACTGACATTCCTGGGGGCGGTTGGGGGGCGGTGAAGGGCAAGTGGGCGGTACAAGCGTAACTGATATAATTAAAACACATCAGCGATTTGAATCGATTAGTTTTTGGATGAAATGTGATGTAAATGCAAGTGCTGCTAAATATCTGATATCCCTCAACAGTAGGCCTACATATTATTATACTAATAAGAAATGGGAATCGCAATGACTTTTTGATGAATTAGGGGTCAGTATTTGGCAAATATTGTGTGCGGCCGGCTGGTCCTATTGTTGGTTCACCGGACTGCCAACCCCGCTGACCTATCACTGTCGCCCTGACATCTGCTAATGTTAATGATATTTTGATTTCAGTTTTACAGAGATGTCCTTAGTGTGTTTCAAATTGTATATACATATAGAAGGTAAAGCGGTATAGATACGTAGTAATCATAAAAACTGGGTATTTATTTTAATGCTTGAAATTATACATATAAATTCTTTAGTCATATAATATTATATAATTTTAAAATACTTTTACAGTTTGATCATTTCAAAGTTATAAATTGTAAGCCATTTTTTTTTATAAAAGAAAAAAACAAAAAATATTAGCTCAAATAAAACGGGCTAATTATCTCCCTTAAATAAAATATGTTTCAACGTTGGATTCAATGGTGTTGCCAAACAAGTTTAGTTTTGTAATATAACAAATATTACTGATTATTAGACATATAGCTTTTGCAACCAAAATTGAAACAAAAAAAGACAAATTGCTAGCAACACACCAGGCAAACGATTCACATTAATATTGATTTTCTTAAGCCTCTTGTTTAGGTAATTTTCTGATCTTTTAATTCGTACAATATGTTTCCTTTTCAGTTTTTTTTTTAAGGTAATTAATCACACAAAAAGTCTAGTCCGCCTAAACAAATAGCGGAAACTATAGTCCAGACGGGCGGAAAGGGAGGGGGCGGGCGCTAAAAAAAAGTTGGGTGGGGGGGGCGGTGAGCGGAAAAATTGTAAAATGGGGCGGTGAGCCAAAAAAGGTTGAGAACCTATGATTTAGACTAAATAGATTATTCTATTCATATTCAAACAATAAAGGCTGAAGGTAAAATATTAAGTCCTATAGTCAAGGTTTTGCTGAAACTTTATAATAATTATTGAAAAAATTATATCACTGGATATTAAAAAAATGTTCCACAATTCTTCTCATAACCATGACCTTAATGAACTCTTTATACACAAAATTACTAGGATGTTTTCTAATACATGTACATTCAAAATTAATTGAGAACATTAATATTATTCCTCTGTATGCTTAAAGTAAAATTTGAAAGAAATTAATATCTTTTGTTTATGAAATATTTACATGCACAGCAAAATATAAATAAATTCCTATCCAGAAGACACCAACTTTAAGAAAGGAGAAAATAATTATGTTTTATTTTCTCTGAATTTATTAGATAAGAACTAAACATATTCTAATTCTTTAATAAAATCAACACAAAAAAATATAACAATCTTACACAAACATTTAGTCAGTTTATTTAGAGCAACACAGGATCATTCAACATTCATTCCTGGTAGATCATAAAAAACATTTTATCCATTTAGAAAACCCTGACTTAATAAGAAGTAAGAACACCATCATAAAAAAAAGTATAAACAATTTATGTTGTGACCCATTCATAATCTTTCTGCTCAATTCTTGAATAAAAAATATCATATGATTTTAAAACCATTTTAGACCAAATGTTTCAAATGTGCACAAATGTGCATATCTCTTCATGAAAATAAACTGTAAGATTACAAAAAAAAATTAACTTTTTTTTCTAATGGCCCTTACTCTAGCCAGGTTGTTTTTATGACTCTGTCAAAATCAGCACTACTGGAGATGGAGAAGACTTCAAGGTTTTTGGTGTTTTCTGTGGTAACAAGTTTCCTGCTCCAATCACTTCTGAAACAAATACTTTAAAAATAGAATTTAACTCTGATATCTCTGTTCAGAAAACTGGATTCACTGCCAAATTTTTTTCAGGTGCTTCTTGTTATCTATGTTATACTTGGGTTTATTTGTGTTATACTTGGGTTTATTTGTGTTTTACTAGGGTATTTTTATTGGTTAAAAAAATGGTGTTACTATTTTTAAATACTTAATATTCACTGGCTACTTTGTAAAGCTTTGTATGTTTCTGGCAAATCTTCACAATACTAAATGACCCATTTCCCATCATCCTATCAAGCTTAAACTTGGTACATAAATGTGTTGTCAATGACAAAACATTCTAATTTAAATTTCAGCCACATTCTCTTTACCCCCAAAAATTTGTTTTTACTTTGCTTTACACTTTTTTGTGCACATTTTGAAACCCTCACACCTATAGATTTATTAACTTCACTTTTGTTTCTTTCATTCTTTGTGTGGGACATCTTTTAAAGGCTAATTCATACAAAAATGAGTTTAAATCATTTTTAAAAAAACTGTTTTTAGGAGTTGTTGAATCATAGTTTATTTTTATTGCTTCATTTTTTAGTTATTGGTTACGCTAATTGATAGCAATAATTATTAGCATTGGTCAGCTAGGTAGGGAGGAACTGTTAGACCATCCTCATTAATTTTAGTTCTTATAATGAGGATGATGATAAGTTTACTGTTAAATTAAAATAAAATTAGATATATGTATGAGAGATGGTAAGAAAAAGGAGGGAATAATTATTTTTTCCTTTAGCCTAAAATAGTTTTTTATTATTGAATAAGAAAATATATTTCATTTTTCAACAGATAAAGATGAATGTAGTGTGAACAATGGTGGATGTCAACATAAATGTAGAAATGTTGTAGGAAGTTATGTCTGTGTTTGTCTTAGTGGTTTTATTTTAAATGATGATCATCATTCCTGTAAGGAAGGTAAGGGAAACTACTCCAATCATTCCTTCAATCCTATTATCCAAAACACTGTTATTAACAGTTTCAGCAGTTTACTTTATTATAATGCCAATGTTTAAAATACACATATTTAATCATTTATTTCTTGTGAATTTTTTCTAAAGCTGGATGCCATAATGAAGTAAAAGGTCACTATGGAGTCATCACAAGTCCTAATTACCCAGAATACTATCCCAGCAGAAATGAATGCATTTGGCATTTTCATGCTGCACCTGGTCATAGAACTAGATTGCAGTTCAGAGCTTTTGAGTTGGAACCTCACCAGGTATTGTAAATGTAGGTCTACATATGCCATAATTTGTACAGTTGTTTTCTTCATGGTTGGTGATCTGCTGTTCAAAGGGGTCCTGGTTTGATTGCTGCCACGAGTTCTCAGTCTTGACCTTTTCTGTCCAACAAATCTTTAGTATGTTGAGGAGCCGTTGACAAAGGTTTGGAGCTTGTTATTCAGAGTGTTGGTGCCTTTTCAGAGAAGCAATGACTTTACGTTGGTATTGAAGATTAATAGCTTGTTTTGGACAGACAGGGCTTTTGACCTTCAGACTGGTCTTAAGATTATGAAAACATGTCTTGCTTTTCCTATTCTGGTCTTGAATATGGCTCATCAGTTCTACTATATTTCTAGTCCTATAGTTCAACAGATCAATAATATTTCTAATCATAAAGTTCATCAGTTCTACCATAATATATTTCTAATCATATACTACATAGTTCAAAAGTTCTACAATATTTCTAATCATATAGATCTAATTCATCAGTTCTACAATATTTCTAATCACATACCCGGTAGTTTATCACTTCTAAAATGTGCATCTAGGAAATAAGTTTCCTGGAAACAAGTGTGAATCTATATTGTCTTCCATATCAGCTTAGTATTTAGAAAACAAGTGTGAATCTATATTGTCTTCCATATCAGTTCAGCTTAGTATTTAGAAAACAAGTGTGAATCTATATTGTCTTCCATATCAGCTTAGTAGTTAGAAAACAAGTGTGAATCTATATTGTCTTCCATATCAGCTTAGTATTTAGAAAACAAGTGTGAATCTATATTGTCTTCCATGTCAGCTTAGTATTTAGAAAACAAGTGTGAATCTATAAATATTGTCTTCCATATCAGCTTAGTATTTAGAAAACAAGTGTGAATCTATATTGTCTTCCATATCAGCTTAGTATTTAGAAAACAAGTGTGAATCTATATTGTCTTCCATATCAGTTCAGCTTAGTATTTAGAAAACAAGTGTGAATCTATATTGTCTTCCATATCAGCTTAGTAGTTAGAAAACAAGTGCGAATCTATATTGTCTTCCATATCAGCTTAGTATTTAGAAAAGAAGTGTGAATCTATATTGTCTTCCATATCAGCTTAGTATTTAGAAAACAAGTGTGAATCTATATTGTCTTCCATGTCAGCTTAGTATTTAGAAAACAAGTGTGAATCTATATTGTCTTCCATATCAGCTTAGTATTTAGAAAACAAGTGTGAATCTATATTGTCTTCCATATCAGCTAAGTATTTAGAAAACAATAGTTACCAAAATAATAACCCTTGCATTGTTTGCATTGCTGTTTTAATGTGTAACAAAGCCAAATAACTTTAATTTAGTAGAACATCATTTTAGAGAAATATGAACATTATCTTGTTTTGTTTTAATTCTTTTCATTCTAATTAATCACTCTCTTTCCATGTATTCTTACTCTTAGGAATGTACTTATGACTTTGTTGCTGTATTTGATGGTAACTCTAGTGATGCTAAAAACATTGGCAGATTTTGTGGGCCTACAATTCCTAAACCAGTTACATCCAAAAGTAATCATTTGTATATGTCCTTTTCTTCCGATGCATCTGTCCAAAGAAAAGGTTTTGAAGCTGAGTATGACACAGGTATTTTCTGAACTATAATCTGTACAAGGTAGATACAGTTTATTTCAATAATCCAACTTAATGAACAAATATTTCTTCAAAAAACTTTAGAAAAACTTTTTGGTGTTTTTTTTGTATGAAACTACTCAGAACTAATATTAGATTTTTTATTACTGCTATATATGATATAGGTCTACTTTGTTGTGGCTTAATATTAATAATTTTTTGTCAGTTACTAATAGTCTATTATTTGAATAATTTGTTGAAACATAATTAAATATAGAAATGTAAAAATATTACCTATTATCCTATTTTCAATAGCACAGAAGTTTCCAGAACTGTTAAAAAAGATTCTATTAATTATAATCCTAAATCCTAAGTCTAGACATCATGATCTTGTAACCCTTTCAATATTGTATATATTCTCAATGGTTTTATACTAAATGAGGGTATAATATTTCTGAAATACAGGTGTGTTAAGGATTACCTATTTCATATAAAATTTAAGCAATGTGAATTATATCTATGCTGGGGACTGGGTAATAGACTTCTCTTTCTCTAGTTTGTAGGGGACTCGGGACCATATTGGTAATAGACTTCTCTTTCTATAGTTTGTGGATCCAGTCTAGAAGCTTCAGCCACACCTCAAAAGATTTGGTCTCATGCTGGTTTTGGAGAACGTGCTTATGACAATAATCAAACTTGTGAGTGGAGCATACAAGCTAATAAAGGACAGCAAATTGAACTAAGATTTACATTTATAGACTTAGAAGATGATTTGCATTGCTTGTAAGTCCTTTTTTAAAAATGTGTTCTTTATAATGGTATACTTAACCTATTTGACATTTATTTATATACTAGTACTAGCATTGACTAGCATTATAAAAGTTTGTTCAGAACTACAAAGATATTTTTTTGTAAATATCTTTATTACTTTTTTTTTATATATAGTTTTGTTTCATTCCAAATGTAATAAAGCTCATTCATATTATCTTTGCCAGATATGATAATGTGACTATATATGATGGGTTACATGAGAAATCTCCCTTACTTGGAAAACTTTGTGGGAGTGAGGTAAACAAAGGTTATGTTTTTAGATAGGTCTTGTTTAAATATTTAAAAACTTTGTGGGAGTGAATTAAACATAGGTTATGTTTTTAGATAGGTCTTGTTTAAATATTTAAAAACTTTGTGGGAGTGAGGTAAACATAGGGTATGTTTTTAGATAGGTCTTGTTTAAATATTTAAAAACTTTGTGGGAGTGAAGTAAACATAGGTTATGTTTTTAGATAGGTCTTGTTTAAATATGAAGAAAAAATTGAATTATTGAATACAGTACTTTTTTTTCCAGCTACCAGGACCAATAGTTTCCAGTTTGGAAAATTTACTCATTCGTTTTTGTTCAGATGATGCCATTGTTTGGAAAGGGTTCTCTGCCACATACTCTTTGGCAAAACAATCAAAGGATGATGATAATGATAACCGTTTGTAAATCATAAAACAAATCTCCAGTGTAACATGCAAAGCAATATCTAATAACTTTAGCAGTATAGTCATAAGAAACTATATTTATTGTCAGTAGCTTTCTGTTATTACAATTTCAACACTAAAACTTACATTTTGTCAATTTTATTTAACTTCTAAATTTTAGAAGTAAAATAAAGATAATTAATCTAATACTTAAATTGTTTTTCAACAATTTTTAATGGAGAAAAATGTTTATACTGTTTTTTCTTATTTCAATATTGCTATTAGTATTGGCTTTACCGGTAGTGATTATTACTTTTAACGAATTATGAACTTTTATTAGTCTATTATTAGTCAATATTACTGATCCCAATTTTGTTATTGGTTTTAACAGTAACAGTCTTTGATTTTAAGTTTGATCAGTGCCAAATTTTGTTTCTCAGCTCACACTCACAATAAAATTGAACCATAACTTGATTTGTTTCCCTTGATATTGTGTATAACACAGCATGCATTTCCTAAAGATGAGTAAAGAATTGTAAACTTTACTCCTTACATTGTCCTTATTGCTGGAGTTTTTGTATTGTCTCAAAAACTAAAGAAGCAATAGTTTCATTACTTTACGTAAACAAATGAGTTCTTTTCTTACCAAGTGTGAATGCAACAATGAAGACTTTAAGAAGTCAAGAAATATTGAATGTAATAAACCAAATTAAAAGAATAAACATTGAATCTCACTGCAGCTTCTGGGAAATTTATTTTTAAAAAAAGTTTTTATTAAAAAATACAATTTAGATGAAACTTTTCAACCTTAGGGGGGGCGTTATATTTGTTATAATTATATTTAATGTGAAACTATGGAAAAACTCCACAGTACACAAGCATAATGTAATCTAGAAATATTTCATTAAGTACAAAAATAAACCTAATGCACTTTCTAGGCTAGACATATTTGTTTGAAGAAAAATAAAACTGACCCAAATTTAAAAGAAATACTTTGAACAAAAAATATATACAACTACAACACAAGCAGAAATCACAAATGTTGCTAATTTTATTCAAACCAAGAAAAAAAAAGTCAATTGAATTAGGAATAAAATTAGTTATACAATATTTTTGTGAAATGTATATTCCAATCATATTGAGATTAAACATATCAAATAGATCACACTAAAAACCTCCCATATCATTGTGAAGGACAGGTACAGCCATTGCCTTACAATATTTTATATAAATAAAAAAGGAAATTATAACTACAAGCATTTAAATTTTAGAAGCTATAAATAAAATTTGATCTTTACAAACAAGTACTACAAAGGTGTTCTAATTCAAAGTATTTCTTCTAAATAATTAAATATCAAATGTAAAAATTTCATTTTTATGCATCATCTGATCATAAGTAAATTTTCCCCTTTCATTTAAATTAAAATCTGAGTTGACAAGAAAATTTAGTCCTTCTAACACATACACACACTTACATTCTTTTATAATAGCATTTCCCCATAGCATTCATCACGTTCGTTAGTCTCCTTGTGAAAGTGACAATTTAAATGGAATGACCTGATGAAGTTATGGAGACACTCAAACTAGACACTTTAACCCTTTAAAACTGAACAACTCAAAGTAATTCGAGGGTTAATTGAAGAGGAGTCAACATAACTCTATACATTGTGTTAGAAATTGAAAAAAAAAAAACACTGGGACAGTTACAAGTATATGCACATCAGATAACATTACATTCCCCCATAATAAAGTTTAAAGCAAAGTTTAAAATTGCAAATAAATGAACTTTATGGCAGTGTTATGTACAATGGTGTAGTATTGATTTTATTAAATTCAAAGTGGAAATTCTGGAGAAAAATACTTCTGTGATAAAAAAAGCCTAGAACTAGAACAAAGTATTTAAACTATCCTACTATTCCTTAAAGTGGAATTATCTCTGCAGATAAAAACAAATCAAATTATCTTTGGCGGTCAAAGTTGATAAATAAAAATGAATAGATCACTTCATTCTTGCAATGTGTCAAAAAAAGTTTTTTCAATCAAAATAAACCCAAAAACTGTACCCAAAGGACTGCCCATGAACACATTACAGTACATTTGAAGATTGAAGCTAGAAAATATCAAGGTGGGTTTTTTAAGTTTTTTTTTTATTTAGCTTATAAGGATAACTAGGAAAATTATTTTCAAGCCAATGCCAAATATATAATGCTTGTGTTATACGCACGTGTTATTTAAATCATTTTAGCAGCATCACCAAAAAAAAACAGTCTTGAATCAGTCAATATTAGTCATAACATTTTATTTCCCAAATAAAGTAACCTTTGACTTCCTGAAGTACAGGTATTCTAGACAATTCAACCACATCAGAGAAATACATGTAAGTTATTATATAGACTGGCCTGTACCTCTTGTACGCTTCTGACAACAAATAATAACACATTTTAAAAAATTTCAAGTTGTCAACAAAATAAAAATATCTTTTGAAGATATGTAGACAAATTATTTTTCTTTCATCACTCCAGGCCATTTCACCACAGATGTTAAGCTAAAATCTCCCATATACAGATAAATAGAAAATGAATATAAAATATGTAGTCATCATCAACAGGGTTGTTTTTTTTAATACATTTGGACAAGTTCCAATGATAATTTATTCCCTTTGTAAAAAAATAAATACACCATTGAAAAAAAAAGTTAGAGCATACCATCTAGCAGGAGACTATATACACTAAAGATAACAATGTTAGAAAGGCACAATTGTTTTGTGCAGCAGATTTACTATTCTTTTAGTTTGCTCTAAATTTAATAACAGTGGGAACAGAAAGGATTCATAAACTTAAAAAATTTATTTCTAATTTATCTGCAAATTTCATTCTGTACATTCTACTAAATTTTTTTTTTTTTAATATTTCTATGTCAATAATAACAAAATAATTTACACTGTTGTGAACCAAATAATTAATCAATCTTCACTGTTGAATATATTTTCCTAACAAATATACTTGTTCCCAGATAGCCAAATGTTCCTGAAATAAAAAAAAAGGTTTCAAAAATGTATTTAATTCAAATTAAAAAATTCCTAATTCCTATGTGTGTCAATGTTACATTAACTAGATGAGTAAGTGGGTCAGTGTAATGAACAAAGAGATAAGTGAATTACATGTTTGTCATCAACAAGATAAATGTGGTATGGTAATGTTGTTCATTTAAGTAACATGACAAGTGTTAGTGTCACTAACAATTATAAAGCAAGTATTTCTTTCATCACATAATCAAACTTACCACACATGATACCAAGTGCTAAACTGAACAAAGCCATGTAGCCAAAATAGAAACTTGTCTGGAACAGTCCATACATTCTGAAGAGTGCACAAAAGAGTATAGTATTGGTTATAAAGAGAAACTTGTACAGGTTGTACTATAGGTACTTCATAAGTGGAAAACAGCATTCACAGTTTAGTATCAGGTAATGATTGACTTATATTTTAGCATATGTTACAGACATTAACCACTAACTTCCTGTATCGCCCGCTACGTTTTTGTCCCGTATCGTCTGCTATATACCCACAGTAAATAAACTATGTTTTGGACCATACAAATATGGATTACAATGATAAGCAGGAAATGCATGGCAGTGGAAATGTTCTACTTTCCGTTTCTTTTTACAGAAACGAAATAAACAGACATTTACTATTTCTTTTGATTTTTTTAATAATGTAGTAAATGTCCTAATTTAGATCGCTGTAATATTAATTTCTTTCAATCTAAGAGTAATTAAAGAACTAATAGGGATATTCAGCATATATTGAATCAGCAATTAAAACAGTGTTTGTAGGCCTAAATAAAGCCTTGATAGACAAAAAATCGTTAGCACAAGATAAACTTTATATTCATTTTATTGATACATATTAAATTTTTTTATGATCTGTTATTTAGCTTACATCGGGAAGATACGGAGTTTTTTATGTCGTGACCCTGGGAAGTTAGTGTTTAAGAACAACATAAATGAAATCTGTCTAAATAGTATTAGAGTAAAAAAAATTTTTTATAATTTCTAGCTAAGCATGGAAGAAAATAATTTTTTTAAATTTCTTGGTAAACTTGGAAGGCAAATTAATGCCTTACAAAGAGGGACACTATCTTGTAATGAAACGCTGACCAGATGATAGGGATAGTAACCAACTGCTTATATGATAACCCTGTATACCAATATCCCCAATGGGTAACAGAGATAAGCCAATATGATTTATTTTTAACCAACAATAGGTATATGACTCACTGCAAATTAGTACATAAATCATTTTAATATAATAATACAATATATATACTGTATATACTCGCGAATAAGTCAGTTTTTTTTTACCAAAAACTTGACACAGTTGTAAAAAAAAGTATGAAAAACAGCACTACTCTGTCATAAGGTCGCAAATATTGCCACATCAGTGATGTTTAGTGAGACAGTATTACTAGGATGTGTGTAGACCTACATTCTAATTCTACTTTTACAAAATTTCCGTAGGTATTGAAAACCATAAAAATAAGTTTGGTCTATATAAATTAATTTATTCCATTTTTGGACCAACTATGTGCTGTAGTACAAGCCTAAAAAGTTATTTTACAAATAAGTCCTTAATTAAGATATAAAACAAATCTGAAATTTACATAGCCTTTTTAAAATATACACCTATGCTTGCAGTAATTTAAGCTGCGCTTTTAAAAATGATTTTAAGCTATGTAGGCTTATAGTTATAAACTCTAGAATACTAAGGCATGGAGCCAATGATGTGAAACAAATATGTTTTCACACACCTTGATTGCAAAATTTAAGGAGAACCCCATTTATAATTCAAACTTAATAAAAATCTATACAGAAAAAAATAATGTTTGAAATGTTGCTTGTATATTTTTTTTCATTATGTTGTATGTAAGAGTAGAATAAAATCGCAACTTATTTCTTATAGCAAAAACGAGAGGAGCCAGCAGTTATCACTTATTTGCGCGCAGTCACATTGGGCTCATTGCAAACAATCAGGGCAGAGAATATTTATTAATGTCTCTAACAAAAATGGATAACCCTTCCGGCTCTTGAGCCCAGGGTATAACGTTGTAAAGGTACGGTCGGCCTACATACACCTCTCCCCACCTACAGAGTTCCACTTGGATCATTATCAATGTGGCTCGCTCGTATACCTACACTGTCACCCGGAAGCACAAATCCCAAATCCCTGACTATAGGTCTGGACATCCAGCGCCAGGGTAGGTTTGAGATGGACTCTCGCCCGAATTTCTATCAACCCCACCAAGGCTCTGGGCCTCTTGGCAGTGCAATTAACCTCAGAAACGCAACAGGGGCAGTCCCCACGCCTTCTGCCGGTGTGCTCTTAATGTGAACGTATTGGCGGTTTATGCAGAGTAGAAGGGAGGTGCAGCCGGTACATTACTCTTAGGCCTTTGAACGTAAAAGGGTCCATAAATAAAACAGTACAAATAGGCCTAATAAAATTTCGTTAGGTCCAATCTTTTAACTTTAAAGGAGCATTTTATAATTCTCGCTCTGCAAACAATTGAGGATAATGGTATGATGTTTTGATCATTTGTTCTTGCACACCTATCCATGCTATTTATGCTAGGGACTGAAGAAACAGATGCATTCCAAAAATTTCTCGTACCGGTACTAGCTTTGTTAATTGGTCGATACAAATAAATGAAACGCAGTCTTTATTCATTTATGTTTATGCTATGTGTGAATGCCATCTTTTTATAAGGAAAGTTTCCAAGTTACGGTGAAAATCTGTTCACTTAAAAAAAAATTTGAATGGAAATTTGTATAAATGTTTTACTACAGCAGTGTAATTCTTATAATTACAGGTGCGAGTCAAGTACAAAAAAAAACTTGAAAGACTTAATATAAGGGAGAGTACAAGAGTATATATGGTAAATCCTGTTATTATGTAGATATTGACTTACTTTGTCTTAAAAAAGAAGTAGTAAAATGAGTAGATGTACACATAGCCAGATGTAGATGCAGCAGCCATAAAACTGGTCCATTGCCTAAAACAGAAATAAAATATATTCATTACACATGAAATAGACATAAAAAACTTTACTGATTTAGCCTATGCAACTCTTTACTCTATGTTCTAAAATAAAAGATTTTGTATACATCATTTATATAATTAAAGTCCAAAGAAATGTGTCAGGAACAGTTGGAGATACAAGTTATTGAGAGTATAGACAGGTGACTTAATAAAAAAAAAGTAAAGTATCCCTGGGACCAAACTGATCCATAGGGCCGGTGAAGCAGAGTTCACTCATTTCTATGGCCAAGGCATACTAGGGGAATGTGTGGCCAGCACAATGTCCAACCACCTTTAATTTACCCCAACTAAAGTCAGGTACCCAACAGAACTGGGTAGACTCAAGGGACACCCTCTAGACCTGGGAAGAAATCCTAGCCTTCACCAGGATTTGAACTCAGGACCTTTGGTATGCTAGCTGAACTGTGCCCCATGATGACATAATAAACATTTGTGATAAAATATGACACTGATGGTGATAATGTCATACATCGAAAGAGATATTGTCAGAAAGTAATGCTAATAATAATAATGTAATCATTATGCTTTTGGGAAATCTCAATCCAAAGATTGTTTTTGCAGCGGCAGTTGAATCATTGCAAGGGAAATAGAATGCAATCAAGACGATTGTCTTTTAATCCAAATAAATCAAATTGGTTTCTTAACAGTAAACACTCCCCTTTTTTTTTCTATGAGGTCGACAATTTCCAATCATTCTACTGTTTATGATAGCAAATCTTAGAGACAGACATTCGATTATTTCAAGAGTTTTCTCTTATTGACAGCTTTTGGTGCTTTGTCAAGGTAAAAAAGTCCCAAGCATTTAAGAAAGCAAACACAAACAACTTGCTGCATGGTGAACAATAAATTACACTCAATAATGCTTTTAAGGAAATGTTTAAGGTTTGAATTTATTACAGTGAAACATGCCAGTAAATGCAAACTGTTTATGTTTTATTAATCACAGTAAATGGATCAAAATTTTAAATATCACTAATTAGGATTGTCATTTTAAAATTTAAAACCCTGACTTACTTTACTCTTTGTTTCCAGACTTTTGAAAAAAACATAGCAAATATATAAATGATTTGTATTAAAACACATTAAGTAATAAAAATCAATACCACCCCCCTCCCCGTAGTTTTTCACGGGCTATTTCTAGCATTTATCTGGTTTCCCTCACTATTGGGACTGTATTAAAACTATTTGGCCTATAATGTCTAATGTAAATAAAAGTGTATAATCAACTTACCAGCGATAGTCTTCAGCATTTAGTAAGAAGTAGGTACACACAATAGTCACACAGACTGTCACAACAGTTAGGATGAGGAAGACCAGCAACATGAAGCCATACACATAATAAATTTTGTAAGCCCAAAATGATGTGAAGATGAAATACATTTCAATGAAGATGGATCCAAATGGCAGCACACCTCCCAACACTGTAATGATTGCTGGTTCCATAAACCTGTGTACAAAGACAATAGTTCATTCTACAAGGTTCAAAACAGAAAATAATTCAGCTAGGTTTTGTAGATTTTTGATAAAAGAAATTTACCTTTATTTTTTATAATAATAAATACTACAATACTACTATTTTTTAATCTCTTAGAAAAACTTCTTGATTCTAGCTGTCTGGGTGGCAAAGTTAATTGACCCACATCATATAATTATATCGATCTGATAATTGGCACATAAACTTGTCGATGATAACAAATTCTATCAAATATTCAGCTTAACCCCCATAATTCTTTTTTTTTTCTGTTGTTTTTTCTTTATTAAACTTAATGGTGCACATTTTAAAATACTTTATATTAACTTTCCTTTTATGATTGGTAAATTGTCATTTATATGGATTATTTCCCCAAAAGGAAGTTTGATAAAAACCATAGCCAAACAGTTGCTACATTCTAAATGATAAATCATGTACTTATATCAATGCAAACAAAAATGTTCATGAAGGATTTACAAAAATCATGTACTTATATCAATGCAAACAAAAATGTTCATGAAGGATTTACAAAAATCATGTACTTATATCAATGCAAACAAAAATGTTCATGAAGGATTTACAAAAATCATGTACTTATATCAATGCAAACAAAAATGTTCATGAAGGATTTACAAAAAAAAAACTAATTTTCTAATGGTCTTACCATTTTTTCTCAGGTATTGGTCTAGGGACTGCATTGATGCGACAAGGATAATCAGGTTGCCCAGCTAAGTTTCTCCCCAGCACTGTCCCCACAAGAGTTAAAGGAAGAATCACAAATATGCAGATGCAAGTAACTGCAACCTAGAAAGAAACCATTCAAATTGATCAGTTCTTTTTTCTATTGTATGAAGGTCAAAAACAGATAACCAGTTTTAAATCACATTACAAATGATTATAGGTTTGGAAACAAATAATACAATAAAGTTTCTTGAACCTATAAGTTAGATCTTCTAGACATGTTACATAATTTTCTTGAATGGATTGTTTTTCATAATGCATGGAACAAGCTTTACTAAACAGTCTATTTACAAGTAATCACTTTTAGGTACCAAAGCTGGCAAATTGTGTTAACCACCATTTGCTCTCATCAGTAGTCACCAAGTGGGCAAACATTACCCCAATGTGCCTCTAATGTTCGTTATTTTGGCTTTATGCACACTGAACTTTTGATGGGGAGGCATGAAGGATGTAACAATATAATCTCCCCAAGCATGGTGTCTGAATAACCAAGTTTATTGTTTGTTAATTGTACAGCCCAGCAGGGATGGCACTGCGGTGATAGTCCATGGAGAATTCAGTAGCAGATAAAATATGAGTATGTCTACAGCATCCTAAGACACTAACAGTAACACTGGTCCAGTTTTGAGTCTTTAAAAACTCACATATAGTAACAATTAAAGTATTCAAACTTTTTACAGAACAATCTACTAGTCTTATAGATCATTAAACACTTTGTAACAGGTAACTATAATCGCAGACCTGCCAACCCTTCCGATGTTATCGGAATTATATGGATTTTTCACTACTCATTCTGACAAAGCCTTTAAAATTCAGATTTTTTGCAATTTTTTTAAAATATTTTTCCTTAACCAAAAAATCCGATTAATTACAACTTATTTTAATTTTTAAATGTAGCGATTTTAAAAAAACAACAGATATAAAACCAAAACAATGAATCTCTAGCCCTACCGATGCAATGCCATGTAAGCAATATTATTATTGATTACGGGTTATCGCATTTGTAAAAAAACTATTTTGCGTGACATCAAGTAGACAAATACTTAGTAAGTGGCCTATTTTCTTGGAAAGCGACACATTTTAGCTCTAGGCCGCCTTCATCTCTGTATTATAAATTAAAACACATATTACTCTTCTTATACTGACCATTGAAAAAAAAATTGGAATAGGCCTACTACAATACTAAGGAAAAAAAAATTTTTTGGGCCAAAATAACTACGGAAAATATTTAAAAAAAAAACAACAACATAGGCCTAGCCTATAGTTATAGGCCATATACGGTATAAATATGTTTAGGCCTGCTACTATCATTTTTAGAAGGCCTACTAAAACTAGTTACTAGTACTATTTAGGCCTTCTACTAGACTATAGGCCTAGTATAGCCTTTATGACAGTATTTAGCTTTATAACTAGGCCTATTGATTTTCTTTAAAGCTAGATACACAGATTGCTATTGATTAAAATTAAAACTTTAGACTAATTAAATTAATAACAACAGTAATAGTTATTTTCCTTCCAATTGTAAATACATAGCTTGTGCGTGCGCTCATCCCCCCCCCCCCCCCCCCCCCCCACCCAATAGAGATTTTTTTGTCTTGGGACGTTGGCAGGTCTGTAATTGGGGTTCCTGCACAAAAATTTAAAATTTTGTAACATGCAACTATAAAAACCAGGTACCTGCACCAAAAGTTAACACCCCCCTCCAACAAGAAGCCTCCCTCCCCACCCCCACACAAAATTTTAAGGATGGTTAAAACCAAAATATGGATACAACTTTGCTATATATAAGTATTTCATTCACACTCAATTTAATTTTCTTATTCAATAGTTAGACATGTATACAGAAAAGAATGACATTGGCAAGTATAGAGAAAATGATTCCTTTGCTTATATTTTAATAAAGTAATAAGTTTTTTAGTTGTAATATTGAATAAGACAACATACCATGGTACCAAATGGAATGGCACGTGAAGCATGATAATAGATTGCAATAAAATTGATGAAGAAAGCTGTTCCACAAATAGCTGCAGGCATCATAAAAGCACTAACTACCATTTGCTTGATCCACAGTTTTCCTTTCAAACAGAAAAGATATATAGATAAACATGTTACATCTGTCATGAATGGACTTTAAAACTCTTATATGCTTTTAACAAGGCTCATACGTTTAAAAAAAAATTATAGACTTTTTAAAAACTAAACATTTAACAAATAAAAAAAAAACACATTACAAATTTCAATAGCAGGAAACAATGAATCATAAAATGCACTATTCATTCACAGTATTATTTATGTGATGAGTGAAAGTATTTCTTTTGTGACTATAGTTTATTATTTAATAGTTTGCAATTCTATCCCTAATAAAAATGGAACATTTGCTATGCAAGACAAAAAACAGCCTTATTATGAAAGGTAGTAAAAGTATATGTAGCTTAAAGCTTCAAATTAAATTCCTTGACATAAACTTCTATTTAAATAAATCAACCAATAATTGACATTAGCTGCTTGATCCACAAATAATACTATAGATGTCTATATTTTTGTAGATGATAAACAACAAGAGAAAGAACATATGTATGGCCTACCACTAGCAGAAAATCAAAATGTATACAAACTTAATACAAAAAACATTTGAGGTTATTTCTTCAAAAATAAATATAAAAATTAGTTTCTGACAAACCTTAATTGTTCAATTTACAAATTTTAGCAACCACTTTCTAAAAAGTGAACCCATTATTTATTTTTTTAAATTCAGACTAGGATACATCTGCTGTTGCATAATTAAATTTGAAAGAAACAAAATCTATTTTTAAATGGTTTGGAGTTTATATTCAATATTTCATTGTACACATATTATTTGGATTATGTATTGTTTTTTCTCACAAACAAACAGACTTGTAATTGACCACAAACTTTTATTAAATTGTTAATAGTTAGGGCCCTAGAAAAATAAAATGTACACTATTTGTTAACCAATTTGGATTGCTTTGCTCAAAGATGGTGTATTTGAACAACTTAAATTACATGCTATGTTAAAAGATGACATTATTTTTACCTCCCATTCTGGCATACAAACTCCCACCAAAATATCCATTAACAGGTGAAGTGGCAGCATACACAAAAATTGCAGTACTCAGTAATGATCCTCGTCTGGGGTGACAAAATATTTTGTTAAAGTAATTTTTGCCAATAATATAATATAATAAATAGTAATTAGAAAGCATCAAATTGGACATTTAAGCTACATATATTTAGTATGGCAGTCTACATTAGTGACAGATGTATTTTAATCTCAAAGAAAGTTGACTGAAATACATTTGGATGCTTGTTACTTAATCTACTGATTCTAGACAACTTGGAAATACTCATGTA
Source organism: Anisus vortex (assembly GCA_949126835.1). NCBI lineage: Eukaryota > Metazoa > Mollusca > Gastropoda > Planorbidae > Anisus > Anisus vortex. The sequence goes on from OX421494.1 coordinate 33,986,193, forward strand.
TTTGCTTCATTTAAAAGCATAATTTTTCTGCATTATGACATTATTTGTCAAGACATGATTCATTCAAATTATGACTATTGTGATGATGGTCCACTGAGCCTTTTCACAAAGTGTATATGCATACATAGAAAAATTACATTTTTAACACTTTTATTCGTTTGAGAGAGAGCTTTAAAAAAAAAACGCATATATTGATAATTCAACATCACTGCAATCGCTGACTTGAATTATAGTTGCAACTTTATGACAGAGTAGTGGTGTTAATCTAAGTTTTTAACAACCTCCCAGTGAATAAGTCACAACCCTAATTTTTCCAAATGTTTAGAAATGCAAATATACAGGGTAATATAATGCTAAAACAAATGATTAGGACAAAAAAAAATGAGCCTACAGGCATTACACTTTAAAAAGTCTCATTCTTTAATGGTGTCCAATTTGCATTGGCTACTACAAATTTCTAGCCAGTCATAAACATCCAAATCCATCATAAGTTTTACTCTTATTTTAGAACTATCTTACAAGATAAAATAAAATGGACTCACTCAGTGTAAAGTTCTCCAATAATAGTAAACAGAATCACACTCAGTGTCACAATAGCAATATGATAACCAGTTCCAATAAAAGCGGAGAATAAAAGTGAATGGGAGGCAGGTCGAAATACATCTCCGTGTACTTGTTTCCAACCATATTCATCTCCAAGATCTTTCTCCTGTTATGAAATAGTCATTACATTTAAACAAACCCTGAAATCACGTGTTGTTGTTGTGTTTTTTTTGCATTAATCCTTAATATGATTTTTGTTTTTTGCTCAAAACTTTTTAACTTACCCCCAAACTATTTATGTGTCCCATAAAACAGTGAAGTTAATTGAAAGGATTAAAAAATATGCAACACATATTAAAGGACAAAAACTGGTAAATTTGATTTGGCAAGGAAGGTGTTAAGAAATGTGTTTGTAATATGTTATCTACTACACATTTGTTTGGGAAGTGTGTCCATACCATTACACAAATTTTGTCAACCGGCCAGCTAAAAACAACAAAAGTGAGGTTAATATAAAGAATTTAAAAATAGCATTGCACTTTTCATCATTATGAATAGCTTTTGCAAAACGCTTGCAAGCGCATAACAAAAAAGCATGTGCTGTTTGTTTACTTTGTCTAGTGGTGACAAATGGCAGCCGTATTACTACAGGGTTAAGAATGTTTTTTTTAAAATATCATTTCAACAATACGACGTAAAAACTATATAAAACACTGTCAAGGGATGAAAATTAACATTGAAGCTAAAAGTTAAACCATTAAAAATCAACGAAATAGGTTCCTTTAGTGCAGACTATTTAATTGAAGATGTTGATTGTCAAAAACTTACTATCTAAAAGTAAAAGAAAAGCATAAAAGGCAGGCTGCAATATGTTTCACAAGAGCTATTGAAAAATTATAAAAGCCTCAAATCTTGTTTACTTTGTGGATGAAACTACTAAGGACTAGTATCACAGTTAAATATCAAGATTTATGCAAACTAATTCCCTTTATTTTGGGTGTAAAATAGATATTAGATCGTTTTTTTTAAAAAAAAAAAAGGTAACCGTCTCACATCTAAAATATAAACGACATAGTATAATGTTAACATTTTTAATGTTAACCCTTATAGCCCCTGTCGCGTATATATTCCTCCAACTATTTCTTTACCTCAAACCCAGAATCGTATATTTCCCGCCGAATACGAAATCTCCTGGAACCCGGCCGCGTATATTTACCTCAAGGAAGGGTGTCTATTTAAAGATCAAAATAAAGGATTTGACCTTTCACCATAGTCTCGGGCAGAATATTTATTCGATAGCTGAATAGTTGAATTTTATTTCGCTTTTTAAATTATGAAAATTGACCAATCATTGAGTTTTTTTTGTGAAAGTGATAGTGCGGTCCTAATGGACGCTACGGAATTACCTTCCGTTATTATGGCGGTACATGTTGATGAGACTTTTTCTTATGGATTATTATTACAAATGAATACAATTACTTTATGAATTAGATTATTCTAATAAGGTAAGTTATTATGTTTCTAGCAATTTACTCTCATCGTGTTATCATCAATGTTTACCAACATAAAAGTAAAAAAATAAATTCGGAACCCTATCGATGTCTCAGCCATTCTAACATAATGTCTGGGATGGAGGGAATAATTAGTAAAATAATGGCTGGGGCTGAAGGTATACATCGCAAATAAGTAGGTCGGTACTTTAAGGGTTAAGAAAACTCCATTAGTTGACCCTGATAGGAAGTCAAACATATTTATAAAATGAACTCTTTCTGAGTAAAAAAAAAATATGTACACATCCCAGAATTTAAACAAATCTTATTTGCTGTTTTTGCGAATCTATAATCTATAATGAATCTATAATGTTGCTTGCCAATTGTGTTCAATATAAATCTTATTCTCAAATGGACCTTATATATTATCAGTTGTAAATATTTAAAGAAAAAAACTTTTGTAAGATTATGATCATTTCTGATTTACCATGTCATCCAAATCTTCTTCTTTGCTGTAACGAGCATAGTCTTTACGTAGTGTACGCATCAAGATCATACTAACAAGACCAACTAGGAAAATGACCATCATGAAAGAGTTGAAAATGCTGAACCAGTGAATCTGAAACAAATATTTAAGTATTCTGTAAATAAAAATGCATTACGAAAAAATAATAGCAGCTATATCATTACTTTGATAATATTGAGAACTTTTAATTTTTAAATAACAGTTTTGATAAATTTGTCTTTGAGGTCAAAAATACTTTGTACAGGGAAAAAAAAGAAGACTAAATGAACAACTGTGCTTGTATTTGTATATGTTAAGTATTTTCAATGGAGATAGCTCAATCATTCACTATGCATCAAAATGAATGTAGGACCTCATCAGAAATAGCTTCAGACATTCATCTAGCCATTTTTGTTACCACTATTTGCCTCAGCCAATAATATGGACACAAAAAATTACTAGTAAGAAAAAAAGAACAATTTTATGTTTCAATGAATATCAAACTTTTTAATCAGGATCAGTTTTGAAAAGTTCTTATTTTGTTGTAAGTATGCTTTTGGAGGTCAAGGGGAAGGGGAGATAGTATAGCAAAATTCCAGAGTTGCTGGTACTACTTGGTCTGTACCATGATTTGTCTATTAGTATATACTATCATTCAGGTTCAGTACTCTGTGGAAATCATCTTTTCTGTAAGGCCCTAAATGAATTTAAATAAAGGCCAATGTTTTCAAGGTGACAGGTCATTTCATCCTCAGTCAATTCATCCCAGTCACCTCATCCCAGTCACTTCATCCTCGAGTCACTTCATCCCCAGACAATTAATGATAAATCACTTCATCCCCTGACAATTAATCCTAAATCACTTCATCCCCCAGACAATTAATCCTAAATCACTTTATCCCCAGACAATTAATCCTAAATTACTTCATCCCCAGACAATTAATCCTAAATCACTTCATCCCCAGACAATTAATCCTAAATCACTTCATCCCCCAGACAATTAATCCTAAATCACTTTATCCCCAGACAATTAATCCTAAATCACTTCATCCCCAGACAATTAATCCTAAATCACTTCATCCCCAGACAATTAATCCTAAATCACTTCATCCCCAGACAATTAATCCTAAATCACTTTATCCCCCAGACAATTAATCCTAAATCACTTCATCCCCAGACAATTAATCCTAAATCACTTTATCCCCAGACAATTAATCCTGAATCACTTCATCCCCAGACAATTAATCCTAAATCACTTCATCCCCCAGACAATTAATCCTAAATCACTTCATCCCCTGACAATTAATCCTAAATCACTTTATCCCCAGACAATTAATCCTAAATTACTTCATCCCCAGACAATCCTAAATCACTTCATCCCCAGACAATTAATCCTAAATCACTTCATCCCCAGACAATTAATCCTAAATCACTTCATCCCCAGACAATTAATCCTAAATCACTTCATCCCCAGACAATTAATCCTATATCACTTCATCCCCCAGACAATTAATCCTAAATCACTTCATCCCCAGACAATTAATCCTAAATCACTTTATCCCCAGACAATTAATCCTAAAAATGCAATTTTTGGTATAGAATTATTAAATCAGATCGAAATATAAATCATAACAAACACAAAGAAAAAGCTAATAGGTCGACATTCAAATTTTTATTTTGTTATTAATTGGTCAAGGGGATAAAATTTTGTCGTCGTTTATCTCAGTATTGCCCCTGGCTTGATTGCTCGACAAGGTTTATTTAATTTGGCCACCGGTGCTACCGGTAACTCGCGGTCGTCTCTACCTTTGTTTGATACGGCCGTGCGCCGGGTTCGCTTTAATGATAAAAAACACGACGGATAAATAGGACGGTGGATAAAAATAGGACCACACTTACTCAGACTCAAGATGTCCAATGGATCTATGTCTTTGAAGCGGCAATGTTGTCGATTAAATTAGACAGACAATATGGATCGACAATTTGTGACTAACGATTAAATCCCTCCTAAATATGTGATTTGTTCGGACGGCAGACAGACAGACAAGTCCAGATTTTACCCGCTGAATATAGGCCTATACACGGGACTTTTTACCTCTGCATGTATACATTTTTGGATTTTCCATTTTCGCGTTATGTGGACTAATTTATTGGACATTATTATTATATAAAGTGATTTAGGATTAATTGTCTGGGGATGAAGTGACTGGGGATGAAGTGACCGGGATAAGGTGACTGGGATGAATTGACTGAGGATGAAATGACTGTGAACCGTTTTAAAATGGTAAAGATGAAATTCAAGTGAATATGGATGAAAAATATTCAGGCCAAACGTGCCCTGTGTTGGAAAAAGTTTGGATCCAGGTATTTGTCAAATCTGTCTTCAAATTTTATTTTTGATGGCTGCCATTTAACCTAAAAAAAGACACCAAATATAATTGAATAGATTAGAATAGCTAAAGATACAAACTAACAAAAAGATGAAATAATTTATCAACTAACAAAAAGATGAAATAATTTATCAACTAACAAAAAGATGAAATAATTTATCAACTAACAAAAAGATGAAATAATTTATCAACTAACAAAAAGATGCAATAATTTATCAATCATTCTATTCTCAAAATATTTATTGGACACATTTTTAAATACAAGATAAGAAGTTTAGGTCAGTGTAATAGCAAGATTCGTTACAAACATATGAAAAGAAATAGCGGATTAATATAAAAATAAATGGCCTTACCTCATAAGTAAAGGATATTTTAATTCCTGGCTGTAGTTTCACCTTAGCCTCAGAAGTAAGATTGACATCAACAATATATGGTCCATTATAGCCAATATCAAATTTCTTGTGTGTCCATATGTAATGATCTTCACCACCCTGATCTACTTCACCAACAATACCTTCAAAAATATAATCATTCTAGTATACTAGTATGCTGAATGGGATTCAAAACTTAAATCTCATCTCTACATTACAATATTTTTGATTGTATTAAGCTTCAAGTGCTAGATTTCATTTATTTTAGTTTCCATGATTTAGTACAAATTGTTTGTCCTCATTAATGAGTTGTCAAGTAGTAATGGGAAATTGAAAATACTGTGAAATGTACAATTTTAAAAGTGACAATAGTACACACCCCAAATTGGCAGATCATCAATGTACATTTGATACCAATAATGATTTTGTACAGCATATAAAAAGGTCTGGTAATTTTCTTGTGTAAGATCAACACTACAATACTCTGTGTGGCTGAAGTCACCTATGGGGAAAAAATGTTTTGAATGATATGACATCTAAAATAAAGAATTAAAAAGATGCACATTTATTAGTAGTTAAAGTGCTCCTTGCATATTATTATCTAAAAGATTAATCGTCATATAAAGAGTTCAGGAAAATGTGTGATAAATTAATGCCCAGCCATCTTTACAATGCTCTTGTAACAGATGTTTAGAAACAGAGTAGACTCAGTAATGTTTCAAACGGTAGACTCAGTAATGGTTCAAAGGGTAGACTCAGTAATGGTTCAAAGGGTAGACTCAGTAATGGTTCAAAGGGTAGACTCAGTAATGGTTCAAAGGGTAGACTCAGTAATGGTTCAAAGGGTAGACTCAGTAATGGTTCAAAGGGTAGACTCAGTAATGGTTCAAAGGGTAGACTCAGTAATGTTTCAAAGGGTAGACTCAGTAATGGTTCAAAGGGTAGACTCAGTAATGGTTCAAAGGGTAGACTCAGTAATGGTTCAAAGGGTAGACTCAGTAATGGCTCAAAGGGTAGACTCAGTAATGGTTCAAAGGGTAGACTCAGTAATGGTTCAAAGGGTAGACTCAGTAATGGTTCAAAGGGTAGACTCAGTAATGGTTCAAAGGGTAGACTCAGTAATGGTTCAAAGGGTAGACTCAGTAATGGTTCAAAGGGTAGACTCAGTAATGGTTCAAAGGGTAGACTCAGTAATGGCTCAAAGGGTAGACTCAGTAATGGCTCAAAGGGTAGACTCAGTAATGGTTCAAAGGGTAGACTCAGTAATGGTTCAAAGGGTAGACTCAGTAATGGTTCAAAGGGTAGACTCAGTAATGGTTCAAATGGTAGACTCAGTAATGGTTCAAAGGGTAGACTCAGTAATGGTTCAAAGGGTAGACTCAGTAATGGTTCAAAGGGTAGACTCAGTAATGGTTCAAAGGGTAGACTCAGTAATGGTTCAAAGGGTAGACTCAGTAATGTTTCAAAGGGTAGACTCAGTAATGGTTCAAAGGGTAGACTCAGTAATGGATCAAAGGGTAGACTCAGTAATGTTTCAAAGGGTAGACTCAGTAATGTTTCAAAGGGTAGACTCAGTAATGTTTCAAAGGGTAGACTCAGTAATGGCTCAAAGGGTAGACTCAGTAATGTTTCAAAGGGTAGACTCAGTAATGTTTCAAAGGGTAGACTCAGTAATGGCTCAAAGGGTAGACTCAGTAATGTTTCAAAGGGTAGACTCAGTAATGTTTCAAAGGGTAGACTCAGTAATGTTTCAAAGGGTAGACTCAGTAATGTTTCAAAGGGTAGACTCAGTAATGTTTCAAAGGGTAGACTCAGTAATGTTTCAAAGGGTAGACTCAGTAATGGCTCAAAGGGTAGACTCAGTAATGGCTCAAAGGGTAGACTCAGTAATGTTTCAAAGGGTAGACTCAGTAATGGCTCAAAGGGTAGACTCAGTAATGGCTCAAAGGGTAGACTCAGTAATGTTTCAAAGGGTAGACTCAGTAATGCTTCAAAGGGTAGACTCAGTAATGTTTCAAAGGGTAGACTCAGTAATGGTTCAAAGGGTAGACTCAGTAATGGTTCAAAGGGTAGACTCAGTAATGGTTCAAAGGGTAGACTCAGTAATGGTTCAAAGGGTAGACTCAGTAATGGTTCAAAGGGTAGACTCAGTAATGGTTCAAAGGGTAGACTCAGTAATGGTTCAAAGGGTAGACTCAGTAATGGTTCAAAGGGTAGACTCAGTAATGGTTCAAAGGGTAGACTCAGTAATGGTTCAAAGGGTAGACTCAGTAATGTTTCAAAGGGTAGACTCAGTAATGTTTCAAAGGGTAGACTCAGTAATGTTTCAAAGGGTAGACTCAGTAATGGCTCAAAGGGTAGACTCAGTAATGTTTCAAAGGGTAGACTCAGTAATGTTTCAAAGGGTAGACTCAGTAATGGCTCAAAGGGTAGACTCAGTAATGTTTCAAAGGGTAGACTCAGTAATGTTTCAAAGGGTAGACTCAGTAATGTTTCAAAGGGTAGACTCAGTAATGTTTCAAAGGGTAGACTCAGTAATGTTTCAAAGGGTAGACTCAGTAATGTTTCAAAGGGTAGACTCAGTAATGGCTCAAAGGGTAGACTCAGTAATGGCTCAAAGGGTAGACTCAGTAATGGCTCAAAGGGTAGACTCAGTAATGTTTCAAAGGGTAGACTCAGTAATGGCTCAAAGGGTAGACTCAGTAATGGCTCAAAGGGTAGACTCAGTAATGTTTCAAAGGGTAGACTCAGTAATGTTTCAAAGGGTAGACTCAGTAATGTTTCAAAGGGTAGACTCAGTAATGTTTCAAAGGGTAGACTCAGTAATGGTTCAAAGGGTAGACTCAGTAATGGTTCAAAGGGTAGACTCAGTAATGGTTCAAAGGGTAGACTCAGTAATGGTTCAAAGGGTAGACTCAGTAATGGTTCAAAGGGTAGACTCAGTAATGGTTCAAAGGGTAGACTCAGTAATGTTTCAAAGGGTAGACTCAGTAATGGTTCAAAGGGTAGACTCAGTAATGTTTCAAAGTCATAGAAAAAAATTACAACATGGTTGAATTTAATTACAAATGAAATAGTAGTCTAATCTTCAGTAACTAGACAACTGTATCCCAATATTTATTCACACTTTTGTAGAAAACTTGTTAAAACTGTCTTGTTAACAGATAGAAAAATATAAGTCCTAATAAACACATGTATATATAATATAGCATACATTTTAATGCCTTAATGTGGCTTGGGGATGGACCAGATTTAAAAAAAAAATTTAATTAACTAACTGGTAGAATTACAACTGGAATCCTGCACATTTTTTCTAAATAAAACCAGACAAATTATTCAATAATATATATAGATAGATACTGAGCTAAAGTAAGAAAGACTGTAGTAATCAGTGAAAATAGTGGTTTACCTTTAAAATCAATATCTATGCCACTGAACTCAAGCTCAACACCTAGAAGTGCTTCACCAAGTGTCTCATGATAATGACTAATATCTGTCTTTTTGCCTTTGCAAAAAGGTAATGAATAGTAAGTGTATGTTTCTTGTCTGTTATGATAAGGACCAACTGTGTTCATCCAGAGTACAACTTCATCACCATCTTTGTACTTTTAAAAGAGAGAAGGAAAAATCAGCAATTTTTTTCACTTAAAAATGAGAAAATGTGTTCAGTAAATCTTTTAATATTTTAGACATCATTTAAAACACTAATAAAAATGTAAGACTCAGACCATGGATGAGCAATTTGAGTCTAATCTGCATTTTGATTAGTCACAATTAGTGTTTTTCATCATAAGTTGTTGGTTTTCTTGGTTTGTTCAGTCTACCCATAACAAGCCCCAACACCACTCAGTTAGAAAGAGTACTATTATATATATGTGCATTTGTTCATGCATATGGGCATGGGATAAGAAAAGTGTTTTTATACCTTTGTTTATCTGAGAATTGTAATGGATGGTTTATATGTTGTATTTACAATTATAAATCTATAGCCTACTAGGCCTATATATCATTATTTATCTTTACAGAAAAGCTCATTCTATTTTAAGAAGATTTTAGTGCATCCTACACAGGAGCAAATTTTTTCCAGGGGGGAGGGGCTGAACTTTTGCGTGACAAATATTTAACAAATACCAGGTGGGGGAGGCGGGGGGGCTGAACTTTCGCTTGAAAAACATTTACCAAATTTTTAGCGAATTAAGTACATATTTTTACAAAATCTGTTGAAAAAGTTGTTTTTTATTAATTCCCTCAGCCCCCCCTGTGGCTTTGCCCCTGGTCCTACATCTTGGGTTTTATATTTAACAAGCTAAATTCCCCTGTGTTTCCCAGGATCAAAGTAAATAAAAGCTTGTGTATTTATATATAAGCTTGGCTACAGATACAATTTTCTTAAACAACAATGAACAGAAAGTTATAGATCTTTAGTCTAAATAATTTTAAATTTCAACAATATCCCATTAATATTTCCTGGAAACATTTAAGAATGTAATTTTTTTATTTTTTTTATGTTGTAATCGGGTTTAAAAAAGCATGTCCTTTTATTTAACAAAATGTTAGGACTATCCCTGTGGCTGATAATCAAACATCCATCTCATGCATGGTCTAAAATATAATTTTTAGATTTTACTTACTTACTGAAAACATTTTTTAAAGCTTAAAAGTCCTACATTTTTTTACAATCTTTTCAAAACAAAAAATATGAATGTTAATTTTACAAAAAAAGGAATGCTATCATCATCAGTGGGGAGTAGTCTGAATAGAACCCAGGTCACCCACTTGTCAGTCGGATAAGCTAACCACTCTTTTAGGAAGGACGCCTGCAGGTGGAGAAATTGCAAAAGTAAAACATGAGACAATAAGGTCACATTTCTTATAAGTTCTTATAAGTTTACAGACGTTTCTTCTAGATAGAAGATTATTAAGTCCACTAGGCCCAAACTCCTGCAGGGCGACAGGGATCCGTCGGTGGTAGGGATAGAACCCGCAACCTGTCCGTTGGTTTTTGGTTGATAGTCCGGTGAACTAACCGCTGGACCAGCCGGCTTCACAAATTAACCAATGGCAGACATGCCTACCTCCACAAATCAGAATGAGGAACACCCAAGGTAAAAATGAGGAACATGGGACCAAAATGAGGAACATAAGCGCGGAGGAAGCATTTTCGAGCCAATATAAACGCTATATAATATTATTAAAAGAAAAATGTGAAAAATGATTTCACTTAGAGTAATAAGACTGTATATAGAATATAGGCCTATTAATAATTATATATATAATATATAGAATACAATCTAAGTCAATATAGAGTTAACGAAAAAAAATATGGGGGGGGGGGGAATACATTTATGTGAGTTTAACTAAGGCACTAACTTCACTAAGGTTATAAATCTATTAAAAGTTAAAACAGTGGCTTTTTATGTAGGCTAGCTATATGATTTTAAGCTATTACGAAAAAATTGCAATGCTGTGTTTAAAAAAAAATAATAAACCTTTCAATCTACTAAGTCTAAGGCCTAGGACCGAAACTCAGAAAGTGGTTAAAGTCAAATTACTCAGTAGGCCTATCTATATTCTAAACTAAGGACAAGGCAATTGAACTTATGCTTGATATTGGTCAATTGGTAAAACTAACTAAATTCATAAGTCTAGGCCTAGGACTACGTCTAAAGGTCTAAGCCACTTTACCCTAAGTCCTAAGCAAATTTATTTAGATATGCTTGAATAGGCCTAGCTAAATGCACTAACATTGTGTCTGTTCTAAAACATCAACATCAGACATCAGTTTTACTAGCCGATTTAAAGCAGTAGGCCCTAGTAGGCCAGTAGGGACAATAAACAATATAATTTACTTTATTTTGAATTTTAATTTAGCGACTACTTTTATTTTTTATTAAGTAACTAGAAGTTAAAAGGTAATAAGCTTATTTAGTTTTGGCTAGCAATGATTAGTTTTAGTTTCTCTAAAATTATTTGACATAACAAAAACGGCAAAGTAGTCGACAGTGCCGCGCTACACGCTTATGCACTCTCTACCAAAAGGAAATACATTAAAAATTAAAACGGAAGTGAGAAAAAGAAAACAAAAGTTGGCAAACGCCTTTTGTTTATTTCGCTTTATTACTTTCTTAATTAAAATGTCTGCATTTTCGGAGACGCCGATTTTGCGGAACAAACGGGTCTAATGCGGAAATGCGGAACAGGGGGTAATTTTCGGCCATTTTACGGAACGGTTCCGGAAAATCCGGAACGGTAGGCATGTCTGCAATGGTGATCAGATACCACACACACTGTCTACTTTATATATTACTAGCTAAATTAAAGTCACTGGTGTTGCTCGGGAGGAAATTAAATAGGCTTATACTTATAGCTACAGATAGAATTTGTATAAACTACATAGAACAGAAAGTTATTATATTATAATAATTTTAAAATTATAATTATTAGGCCTATATATTTATTGAAAAATTTAAGAAAGTAATTTGAAATAAATATTGTAATGAGGTTAAAAAAAAGCATGTCTTGTTATTTAACAAGAAGTAAGGACTATCCCTTTGGATGAGAATCAAATAACCCTCTCCCGCATGTGTTTAAAATGCAGGCTAATTATTCAATTTAACTTGCTGAAAACTTTGATGAAAAAAAAAATGCTTTACAAAAACTTTCCCCACATGACTAATAGCTGTATTGATTGGTTGTTAAAAATAAATAAAACACTGCCATTATTTGATCATGTTTGCATTATTGCATGATTGAAACAATTATTAAAAGAAAGTTTCCAAATTAGGGTGAACATTTAGAAACTTTTATGTTTAAAAGGTATACATTTTTTAGAAGTTAACAGGCAGTGAAGTGTAGGCTAACCCCTGAAAGTCAGGGTGCGACTTGTACGTAGGTCAACTACAACATAAAGGAAAAATAATCCTAAACTAGGGATGCGACTTATTCGCGAGTAGGCCTATATACGGTATAACAATATCTAATTTTCAACATTTATCATTAACAGCAAACGAAGTGGCTATTTGGACCCAATAGACTTAGTAGGCCTAATCGCTAGCAAAATGAATGAAATGTTTAATGAAATAAGCACTAGTTAGTATCGGTTAGTTTATATAAATATAGGATATGATTTTTTATTTTTTTATTTTTTGTGCTATATCTTTTATATATATAAAATACTGTAAGAATACTGCTATTATAGCATGGATAGTTGCGCTATAAAAGTGCTCATTATTAAGAATTACAATATATATTTTGTGTTTTTTCCCCTCTTTAATTTTTATTGGGTCTTTAAGGAATTCTGACTGAAAATAGGTACAAATAGACATTTAATGCTTTCAAGGGACCCGGGTCTGAAAAAGCAGCTGCCGACAGCAAAATCCTTTCCTTTTATCTAGGCTATTTGTATGCAACTTCTTAAACTTTATGCCTAGGTCTGTAGAATTTTTGCTTAACTTTATATAAATAAATACTTTTTACTTATATTAGGCTTTTCATCATTTTGTCTTTGTTATTGAAATGTTGTGACATATTTTATTTTAATTAATTGGTAAATAAAGTCTCAACCTACATTTAGGCTACTTTTTAAGCTTTTCCTTTCTCTCCAAGGAAGGTTAAATTTATTTTTGCTGGTGCTAATCACTGACTGACTCAACTGCTAGCAGTTTTCACGTTTTTTAAATAGTATAGGCACTGTATAGGCTATGCGGAGTAGCTCAGTATGCGGCTATATAATATAAATATATAGCCTAGGCCAGGGCCTAAAATCCTAAATATATAGTCTAGACTAGATTGTATATTCAATGCAATTGAAATGTATAGGTTTTATTAGTATTTTTTTGCAATAGAAAGGGTATCTAGATACTGTGTGGTCTAATGTGTTTTTCCTCGACATCTAATTTTACTTTGCAATGTCAATGATAGACGTTATTGTTAGACGTTGCGTAGATTGTAGATCTTGTATTTGTAGATGTAAACATCGAAGTTTCTCATTACCAAACAAAGTCAATAGTCGTAGCCATTTTATTTATTATTATTGTTTTTAGGCTTAAGTTATTTTCATTTCAATGGTTGTAACTTAAACACTAGTAAGACGTTCGTGAAAATGTTTGTAGGCAAAACAGACACAAGAGAATGATGAACGGAAAGTGAGACTTGCAGCTTTACATCTAATCTATTTTATGGGAGTAAGCCTAACTAGACAAAAACAATATCTAAATTTATCTCCCTAGTAACCAAGCCCAACTTACTGTGTGATCGTGTTCATCGCAACGAGCAATCCCTGTTATAATTACTAAAAAGGTCCATAAAAAGATACTGTACTTCATATTTAATAGTTTTGTGCCTAGATGATTCATAGATATTATGGATAATAGCGATGTGTTTTGACTCTACAATAGAATCCTATCACAGATATGGCCGAATCCATTGGCCACGTAGAAAATCCTGTAGAGGGCGTTAATAAACAGAATATAGAAAAGAGGGACAAAATACTTTATTGACTGCTAGTCTAGATATAGATTCTAGATCTATTTAGATTTTAGATCTATGCACATACTTTTTTGTTACAATGTACAAAACTTAAACTCAGTTTAAAATTTAATTCGGTTTCATATTCGATAAATTTTTTTAGTGCATTATAGTAGAACAATAAAATGCAGAAAATTCTTATTAATTAAGATCAAGCTGTGTATAATTGACTTGAGTGACGATGATTCGTCCATCGATATTACAATACATGAGTCGACATGACTGATTTGTAACATACCGTTACAATTAACAATTAGACTAGATTATATATTTTTCTAAACATTGCACCAAATATTTAGGCCTATAGATCGACGGGGATACCCTACTTAAAAAAAAAGTAAATTTAATATTAACTAGTAGGCCTACAATATTAATATTATAAGGCTTTTATATGCTAATATATATTATTATAATATATAATATAATTATATAAGCCTTATATCAGCAGTCGACTTTTGCCTATCTTGAGCGGTTAGTTTAGTCATGCATGCAGCACTGTCCAATATTTTAATTTTATTTTGTAGAACCATAGCATCTCCGCTGACGCCTCTATCCAACGTCCACCTTCTACGGTGCCTTCGGGGATTGTTTTTGGCAGGTTATTATGCCGCAACACATGACCGAACCATGTCAGTTGCGCCCTTTGATTGTTGCCATAATAATGTTTTCTTGAGGGTCTTGCGATTGAGGATATTCTGCCCCAGACATAGTCCCGTGTTCTATACGTACGGTACCGGTAGGAGATTCGAAGTATTTTTCTCATGCATTTATTTCCGAATGCCTGCAACTATTGTTTTTAGTTGCTTCTGATAGCAGCGTCCACGTCTCAAATCCATACAGAACAATGGCTTTGAGAATGGCTCGAGCTCTGTTGAGTCTGATCTGGAGCTATCTGTTGGGAGACTTAATTATAATGCTTTTGCTGGTCCAGATTCTGTTTAGGCGACCCAGTCTATCCCAAATCTTTGCTCGAATTTCTGACTCACAGCTTCCGTCAACGGATATTATATGAGATTGCTACTAGATCATGAGTGCAACATGTTTTTTTTTTTGGGCCGCATATGAAATTTTATAAAAACAAGACGGGCCAAACAGTCTTAAAATTTATTAGCATTTTTAGTTGGATAAAATTGGGTAAAACCTTATCAAAGCAACGAATTAAAAAGAAATGCCGTTAGAAGCTATTAGGAGGCCACACTAAAAAGCTTGGCGGGTCGTATTGTGGCCCGCGGGCAGCCTCTTATGTACACGTTACCTTGTCCTAGATATTTGAAATTCTTTACTTCTTCCAGTTGCTGTTGGTTCATTGTGATGTTTGCACTTCTGGCATCTGTGGTGTTGGTCATGATTTTGCTTTTTCTCGAGCTGATTTCCATTCCGAATATATGTCTTTGCTCTCTATCTGCAATTAAGTAAAGCTTGTGTCTGTCGCTCCCGGCCAACAGGTCGATATCATCAGCAAATCTTAGATTGCATAGGGGTCTTCTACTAATGGAGATGGATGCAGTGGCGTACCGAGGGCTGGTGTCACCCGGTGCGGTAAACTTCGGGTGTCATCCCCCCCCCCCCCCCGCCCACGACTTTCACCATAGTTTTCGTCTCCTTAAAACAAGCCTGCAGTTCAAATATGATAAAAACAATAACAATATTAATTTTATATTAGAAAGTAAAACAACTGAAACTACCGTACGGTTAGTTATTTTTACATTAAAAGTACTTTATTTACATTTTTCCTTTCCTGCTCTTCAAAACTGCAAACTTGTCAATCACCTCATCAAAATCTATAAATATCATTAACAGTATCCCTTTCAATCGATAACATATCCAGATCAGAAAGTCTTGATTATTCCATGGCGGAGGGTAAATAGCTTTTTAAAAGCTTTAGTTTGAAAAGCTCCGTTCACATGAAGCCACAGACACACATATGCCTACCGTCAGAAATAATTGAAGGCCTAGCGAGAGATTCTATGAAGTCCCATTTAGCTATGAATTTCAAAATATCTATTACTGACGTCCACGGCTTTTTTTTTAGGTCAATATGAGCTGGTTTTAGGTGTCGCCTAAGCCGTGGTATTTCTTTTAAAAGCTCATCTTCAGACAGCTCTACGTAGAAACAGGTTAATTTGGGAACGGACACCAATAACTCTTCTTCACTTGCTGACAGTATAATCTTGGGCTGAACAGCCTCAAACATATCTGCAACGTCCTTAACACGCTGTTGATCTGATTTGGAGTTCATTATGAAAGCGATCATTACACTCTAGCATCTCCCTACTGCTTTCTTCTCGGATAGAAATTCCAGCATCTCTTAATTTTTCCCCTGCCATTCTCTTCTTGAATCATAATCTGCTCTCTACCGAAATACCATGTTGGTCTGATTTTATAAGTGCTTGTTCAAGTCCACTAATTGACTCCGCTTTTCGTCTAACTTGGTCACCACTTTATCAAGAGTTAAGTCTTTAGTCTGCAGGCACTGCTGTGTAAGATTTAACTTCTTTAAGTATATCAGCCCAAAGGTTTAACTAGCAGATAAACGTGAAATCACAGAGACCATGTAAAAGTCCTTGTGCTGTACCTCTTGTATCCAAATTATCACGAGGATCACATAAAGCTTCTATCGCCGTAAAACAGTCATCAAACTTATCTTTCACTGGTTTAACAGCATCATGATGAGCGCTCCGACATGTTGTAGATAAACTTTTCAACGACACCCCAGTTTAATCAATTAAAACATCCCATCGATGAGTGGAAGCAGCAAAGAAGGAAAACATTCTATCAAGGGGACCAAATAATGTTATACATGAAGCATTTTCGGCAAAAGAGTGTTGACCACACAAGTTAAGGGAATGGCCCACACATCTATTAAAAATAGCTTTCTTGTACTTTCTTTTCAAAATGGCTTGAACACCTCGATGGATTCCAGACAATATGGCAGCATTGTCGTAACTTTGAACTCTGCACATCATGATATGAAGTCTGTCACTTTTTTTATTTTTAAGAATGTCAGAACTGAGGTCGTCAGCTTTTTTCCCCTTTAGAGGAAAAAGTCCAAGAAACACTTCACTTCAACTTTCCCACTGTAGATTTCCACATATGTGATCACTTCAGACATTTGGTCAGTGTGTGATATATCAGGTGTGTTGTCAAACATAATTCCAAAATACCTTGCTGCCTTTATATCCATAACAAGGTTTTTCTTTGTATGGTTGGCCAGTACATTTATAAATTCATTTTGAATTTTTAGTGAAGGATAAGCTACAGATGCTTTCCCTGGACAGGTACTTATCTTTAGTCTCATTAGGTGCTTTTTCAGCTCTGGGTCATATTTGGAAAGCATCTCAGCCATCTCAAGAAAGTTTCCTTTATTCAACGAGGATTCATCTTTGTTGTGGCCACGAAATGCCACATTTTTCTTCGCAAGAAAAATGTAATATCTAACAACCTGTGTAGGAAATCTACTTTTTCTTGTCCCTATCCATTATGACAATACTTTCGGCAACAATTATTGTTTTATGTAGCTTAAGTCCTTCTGCCAATGTTTTCCAATTTTCAAGACAACATAGGTACTCTTCAGATGTCTCGTGATTTTGTTGTTTGGGGCTCAGTTTTCACCACTTAACAAACCCAGTAACAAATTTAGATGTTGTAAAATTATTATTTTATTAAATATTGTTTTTTTTTTCATTCGGGTGTCACCCCCTGAGAGGGTGTCACCCGGTGCGGTCCGCACCCCCCTCGGTATGCCACTGGATGGATGGATGGTAGGACTAATCATCGAGTGTTTCTTGCGTTATTCTTTCTTAGATATTGAATAAAACTGGCGATAGGATGCATAACATTATAACATACACCCATTGAGTAGAACTGCACATGCACTTCAAACACATGTTGTTCGTCCCTCATTTCCGAGGATGACCACGTCTACCAGTCGCTTTGTGGCCTCTTTGATGGCCTATCAGTCCTATGCGGGCCTTGAAGGATCTGTTGCAGGTGCTGCAGACAAAAGATGCGGTCGTGGGGTCTGGCAGCGCCTTGCAGGTCTGCTTGGCTTTTCTTTCTGCTCGTTTCTGTTCGGCCCTGGAGATTATGTTATATTCTGCCAACTGTGCCCCGGACGACACGACCTTGCGCCACCTGCTTCTATCTGTCGCCAGTTCCTCCCATCTATCTGGGTCTACGTCAAGTGCTTTCAAGGTTGCTTTCAAACTGTCTTTGAATCTCTTTTTTTTTTGGTCGCCGGTTCTTCTTTTCCCGGTTCTTCAAACACATATATATTATCATGTAGTATAATATAGGGCCTACGTCGAACCGAAGTTTGCCATGGTATAAATCTTGTTGCAAACTTTCTGAAGTGTACCGGTAAGAAAATAATTGTAAGCCAGGTAGGCCTATCCCCACCTCTAGACACTTGATAGGCTATATTATAAGTCGCACTTGCTTTGAGTGTAGTGTGTAGCTTGGCCTCTGTCTTGACAAAATCAAAGGGCAATAAAGTAACTGATGATGAGAATGTTGTTAAATGTGGTTGACAACAACACGACTCTGAAACTTAGCAAGCTTAATGCAGACTAAATTAAATAGTATCGGCGTAGTGTTTGTCCCATTGATACTCCCTAACACTCACAAGATGATCAATAAAAACGCAAAACTGCTTGGTGTCTAGATTAGATTCAAATTACGGATATTAAAGCGTAGGACGCGCCGCAATATTCTTCTTATTCTTCATATCATTGTGGAGATCCCGTTAGGACCGAGGAAAGAGTCCACAATTTAACTACACAAACAAGAATTAATTATAAACAGATGACAGCGGGGAGTTTCACTTTAGGTTTTTAGTCCTGCCCTTCAGTGAAGATTTGAAAGCCGTCACAGAACGTGCAGTGATGCGTAATCAAATTTATAAAATGTAACAATTAAATATAAAATAATAATAATAATCTTCCGTAGATCTATATACGGAGCATATATTATGTAACAGATAAGATAATTGGCATGTTTCCATCCCTTCAATTATAAGATTCTGTGCAAAAATGATGATACTCGTTTAAAGTTAATTGTTTCCCTGCCATTGTTGCGATTCCGATTTTTAAGGCTCTCCAACAACAGTCAAGCGTCAAAATGGCGTCAAGTCATGACTTGAAGGAAGGTATCAATCTATAAACTACGAATATAACTAATAAAATCATAAAGAAGAAAAAAAAATTGTTGTATAATTAATGTAGTGGTATATTATATTGGGGTTTTAAGCTCTCACTAGGTTATAGTAGGCCAATACAGTGTATAATGTATAGGCGAATCATGACGAAGGCGTTTGCGATTTAATTATGAATTTCTTATCTTATAATTATACTGTATACTTTATATTATACATTTTACAGACGCTCCTTCTATAAAGAAGATTATTGCGTTATACGCTCATCCGTGGTCCGAGTCTAGTCTTGCATTTTTATTAATGTTTAAAATTATGTTAAATAAAAGTTACTGGTTTTCCTGGTTTGTTCAGGCAACCCATTCCATGCCCGAATGCTACTCGGGAAGAAAGAGTACTTTACTACTTATTATGACTTATATGCATTTGCTCTGGCAAAAGTCCCATACCATAAGGGATAAGGAAAGTGTTTTTGTCTTTATGTTTATCTGAGCTTTGCAACAGGTTGATATTGGGTTGTATTTCTAAATTAGAGTTAAATGCTTTATACTTTATAATTATGCCTTTTTTACTCTTTGCCCTTCTGTTTTCTAGTGTTTCTAGGTTTAGTGATTTGACTAATTAAATGGTGTGACTCTTTTTAAATGGGAATATTCACTAGTTATGAACCTTGCAGCTCTATTTTGGATTTGTTCTAATTTTTTAATGTTTTCTTTAGTTGATGGGTCCCATACAAGTGCTGCATATTGTAACCTGAATAGTTCATATTCTTAGGCTTAGGGGGTTTGCAGTTTGAGTATACACTGTATAGGAAGTAATTTTAACCCTAATAGGTCAGATAGGTCAGCTTCAGTTTCCTTCTTTGTCTTTGTTACTCTTATATTAAAAATCACTTTAAAATTTTGCCATGCTGTACTCATTAGCAATGTAGGCCTACCAACAAGAGCGCCATTTTCATGTTTAATAATTCTTTCTTTCTTTACCTCCACTGTTACAAGTTTGTGCTTCCTAGTAGCCCCACTTCCGTTCTTCAAAGTCATAATTGTTGGGGTTAATAATGAAAGACATAAATAGAACAGTTGAACACAAAGCTTTCTGTTGATGCTGTGTAATAAGGCCTATAAGCAATGAGGTATTCATTTGTACTGTAAGTGATCGGTTGTTTCCTATCTGTCTTTCACCTTCGTTCGTAACCTGAGGCACTGTTTGTTACCTGTTACTTGAGATAAACAATTTTCAAAGTTGTAGTTCGTAACTTGAGTTGTTCATAACCTTAGGGGGTTTGTAACCTTAGGTAGGCCTACCACTGTATCTGAAGTAAATTAAATAATTGTAATGAATTACACTATCGCATAGTTTTAGTCATATCCCTTTTTTTAACCATTTTTAAATTAATTTTTTTCTAATGGACTTTTGTCCAAATTTTAAAAGTGTAAATCTTTTTTCTTTTAAATTTATCTTCTGTTTTGTCTAGCATTTATTGTAATGAATTTTGTAGTTTTAGTTTTTTAAAAGTTGTGAAGCAATTGTCAAATTTTTTTTGGAAAAAAATGTGAGAACCCTGAAAATTGGATAAAACCTTAAAAATTGAAAATTGGATAAAACCTTAAAAATTGAAAATTGGATAAAACCTTAAAAAGTGAAAATTGGATAAAACCTTAAAAATTGAAAATTGGATAAAACCTTAAAAATTGAAAATTGGATAAAATCTTAAAAATTGAAAATTGGATAAAACCTTAAAAATTGAAAATTGGATAAAACCTTAAAAAGTGAAAATTGGATAAAACCTTAAAAATTGAAAATTGGATAAACCCTAAAAAATTGAAAATTGGATAA
Organism: Anisus vortex; assembly: GCA_949126835.1. Taxonomy (NCBI): domain Eukaryota; kingdom Metazoa; phylum Mollusca; class Gastropoda; family Planorbidae; genus Anisus; species Anisus vortex. The sequence goes on from OX421494.1 coordinate 34,007,003, forward strand.
AACCTTAAAAATTAAAAATTGGATAAAACCTTAAAAATTGAAAATTGGATAAAACCTTAAAAATTGAAAATTGGATAAAACCTTAAAAATTGAAAATTGGATAAAACCTTAAAAATTGAAAATTGGATAAAACCTTAAAAAGTGAAAATTGGATAAAACCTTAAAAATTGAAAATTGGATAAAACCTTAAAAATTGAAAATTGGATAAAACCTTAAAAAGTGAAAATTGGATAAAACCTTAAAAATTGAAAATTGGATAAAACCTTAAAAATAGAAAATTGGATAAAATCTTAAAAATTGAAAATTGGATAAAACCTTAAAAATTGAAAATTGGATAAAACCTTAAAAATTGAAAATTGGATAAAACCTTAAAAATTGAAAATTGGATAAAACCTTAAAAATTGAAAATTGGATAAAACCTTAAAAATTGAAAATTGGATAAAACCTTAAAAATTGAAAATTGGATAAAACCTTAAAAATTTAAAGTTGGATAAAACCTTAAAAATTGAAAATTGGATAAAACCTTAAAAATTGAAAATTGGATAAAACCTTCAAAATTGAAAATTGGATAAAACCTTAAAAAGTGAAAATTGGATAAAACCTTAAAAATTGAAAATTGGATAAAACCTTAAAAATTGAAAATTGGATAAAACCTTAAAAAGTGAAAATTGGATAAAACCTTACAAATTTAAAATTGGATAAAACCTTCAAAATTGAAAATTGGATAAAAACTTAAAAAGTGAAAATTGGATAAAACCTTAAAAAGTGAAAATTGGATAAAACCTTAAAAAGTGATTAAATTTGAGTAACAATGACAAAGAAGGAAACTGAGGCTGATATATTAGGGTTAAAATTATTTGCCTCCCCCCCTTTGCCTTATTATTTTCCGCCTGACCTAATTTTATGTAATTTACTGATTATGTTTACAATTGTTGCATTCATAATTGTATATAGTTTTATTAGTGTCAAAATTCACATACCAAATTATTCTCAAATTAAATCCTTTACTTTACTAAACTTTACATTATAAGTCTGTACTTTATTCATATATTGTCTTTATCACTTTATGAATTATGTGATAAGATATAATTATCATATAACATAGGATAATTCAAAGAGGATCTAAACTGTAACCAAACCAGGTCTGTAGTCTGTAGTGAAGCTTCTTTTTTTACTACAAACTTTCTAGCAAAACTAAATACCCCCATATTATCTTTTACTTTAGATTAAGGATAGAGCACAATGTGCTAAAGTGCTGCTAAAGTTCTGAAACTTGAGACTAAATTCAAAAAAGTGAAATGTGGCCTTAAAAGCAAAGGTCTAGAAAATGCAGGTGATTCAGACCTGCCCTTCACAACTGAATTAAATTCTTCATAGTTAAAAAAGAAGTAAATAAAATTAAAATCAGAAAAGATGATATTGAACTGTTAAATAAATAGTAAAAATAAATAAATCACTGAGTATATATCAATCAGTTGCAATACTTTTTCATGGAATTTATAAATCATCATATTGGTGGACATATTCTCCAATTCAACATCTACAGCGCTTTCAGTATCACTATTATCAAACTAATATAGCCTTTCCTCCATTAGCCTAGCCCAAAATGCCATCAATTTCAAAGAATTAGCACTAAAAATTAAAAAAAACAAAAACAAACTATTGCTCTCTTTGGTCAGAGTTTAAAAAGGTTTAAAATGGCATTTAAAAATTCGCATTGCAGAAACAAATTAACCCCGAATCGGCGACAACCGCTGACTATTGTCTACTAGTAGAGGCGAGATTCAATGGTTAAATAACTTAATTACTCATTAATTAGGAATTAAACTAGCTCGGATGAGGTTCTAGTTACCTTTTTTTTCTCAAATTATACTAATTAAAATTAGTAGTCATTATTAGTAATACTATGATAACTTTAACTTATCATTTATTGATATTATTGCATTATCATTATACAGGGTTCGTACAGCTCCTGGAAACTCCTGGAAAACAAAAAACTGTGTTCCACGACCTTAAAACTCCTGGAAAAACTGCATTTAGTCCTGGGAAAATACTAAAAACTCCTTATTTTTTTAGGGAGATTAATTATTAATAAAAAAATCGTAATTACTGCTCTTAGATTGTACTTTCAATTTTCCAGAAAGCTTTATAGGAGTTAACCCGCTTTGCCACTTTCTATTTCCACACGCAAACATTGATGACACCAATGATGCCACTGCTTGGTGTGTTTTTTTTACTAGATCTTGTTTTTTTTATCCAAACTTAGGATGTAGGCTAGGTAACTAATGTAAGTCCCAGTAATGTCATAAAACAAAAAATAACTGTGTAGCGAGGTGTCTGTTTTTTTTTTTAAAGAGCTCACCTAGGCTTTTCAAAAAATTTACTCCTTAAAAACTTCTGGAACACTCCTGGAAAACTCCTGGACTTTTTAGGCAATTTTTCTGTACGAACCCTGTTATAACTATAGACCTACATTGATACAATGTTTTTTTCTTATGCTTTTATTCAGTCATTCTCTTTAAGCAAACTACTCAGTCAGAGTCATATTAGGTAGATTCAAAAAAAGCTATTAGAGTTAGAGTAAACCAGAGTAAACAGATATATTTTTTCTTGTAAAAATATTTCTCAGAATTATTTTAAAGAATATTTTTCTACAGACAGTATAGTATTTATGTCAATATCTAAATTAACAATTTTATATTTCTGACAGTTTTAAAAGAAACTTTAGAATTTAGAGGTGTTCTGGGAGAAATAAAGGCCAGAATCCGAGCAGAAGTGTTTACAGCTTTAAATGATCAGTCAGAGCAAAAGCCTCCTTTGAACAGTGAAAATGTACTCATATATGAATTAATTCGAGAGTTTCTGGAGTTCAATAAGTGTAAATATACAGCCTCTGTTTTAATGTCAGGTAAATTAAAGTTTTATTCATCATGTTATAATTGTAAATCACTAAGATGACTGAACTTATATTTTTTTTACTACTGTACATAAGGTAACAAAAAAAAGTATTCCTAGAACTTAACATTTTCTATAATAGTAATCATACATGGACTGCCTCTTTTGTGGGAAAAGTCTAGCAGACGCCCACAAAAATATTTCATAAAAAAAAATGATGCAAAAATCTGAAATATTATTGCTCTGTGTAACCAACTTTAAAATCTCTGCATTGACTACTAAATGAAATATATTTCTTCTCATATTTTTTAAGAAGCAGGTCTTTCCAAAGTTCCTCTTGACAGAGAATTTCTAAGAAATGAGTTAAATGTTGTGGAGGATGCCCCTTCTAAGTCTGTGTAAGTAAATTAGTTATTGCTACTATCTGTAAAAAATAAGCATTATAAATTTACTACGCCATGTTTAAGTATTGAAAAGATAGCAACAATTTTTCAACATATCATCAGTTGCTATGATTTACTGTTCTATCAGCAGTTCAACATATCATCAGTTGCTATAATTTACTGTTCTATCAGCAGTTCAACATATCATCAGTTGCTATAATTTACTGTTCTATCAGCAGTTCAACATATCATCAATTGCTATGATTTACTGTTCTATCAGCAGTTATGTTTTAAAGAGACAAAATCAAAATTCTTATCTTATTTGTTAATAAAAAAATCAAATTATTCACAGGCCGTTGCTGTACAGTCTTGTGGCAAGTTATAGAGAAGAAAAACATGATCACAAATTCAGTGTGCCCAAATCATTACAGATTTCTGGGGACCTTGGAAGCAATCATCAGTACAATGCTAGTCTTCAATGTGGTAATGCTTACTGTGATGATGTGTGTGTGTGTAGGGGCAAGAGGGGAGGCGTTTTGTTGACTAGAGTGGGTTTGATAGTTAGTATTTGTAGATGTACTTTATGTCATTTCCTGGTTGTGTGTGTGTGGGAGGGGAGGCATAGTTGGTGTTTTGTTGACTAGAGTGGGTTTGATAGTGAGTATTTGTAGATGTACTTTATGGCATTTCCTGGTTGCGATTTTGTAGTTTATTTGAACAAATTGCTATGATGTCTTTTGCCCTTGCATTTCTTTTCTTCTTATTTATACTATATACACTGTCCTGAAAGAATGAAAGGTGTGAAATTAGTGTTTGTGTCTTTTTTAAAATGGTAAATTTAACACAAGATTAATGCTATTCATATTAATTTCATAAGCAAATAATGATGTTATACTTATAATTCTATTCTATTTACTGTTTTAGGCTCAGAAAATGATGAACCAGTTGCTGTGATAGTCAAAGGAAGAAAATTATAGTATTAATTCAATGTCTGGTTGTATATATTTTATGTATGGTAACTTAAAGCATAGTAGTAATAGTAGTTTGTTTTGAATAAAAAATTTACAAAATAAAGCCTTTTATAATTAGTGCTGTTGTTTTTATAATTTGTGTATAACTTAACTACAATTTTTAAATTTACCCCATTACATTTTGTGTAAATAATATAAACTTAATATTTCATTCTATAAATTAACATTCTTCATTATTATCTGTTCTATTAAACTAGTTCCACATTACTACCTGGCTGCAAGCCATTAAAATGGACAAGACAAGGGGGAAAAATGTGGTTTAAAGACCCTTTTTATTTTAAACAATAAAGAAAAAAACATTTTGACTGTACTTAATATTTTATTGAATTAAAAAAAATTCATTTTGTTATGTAAAATATTTCAATTTCTTTTTTGTGAGGATTTTTTTTCCAGCTAAAAAATAATACCTGATATTTTAAAGTAGAAAAAAAGTATTTTTGGCTTGACTTTTAAAAAAAAATAATTTTTTTTCTGCATTTTCAAATTTAAATATGTGATCAAACTAATGAGAATAAAATTTAAAGAAAGTAATTGATGTATTAACAGGATGATAATGGATAAAAATAAATGTTATATAAATGTATTACTTTAATCCAAAAAAGTGAAATAATTCAAGTTACTTAAGAAATGCAAATGACAAAATCTAAACTCAATACATTTTCACTCATCATCACTTTTTAAACACTTGAATGTATAATTAATTTTGTTTTATAAAATTGTTGCCATTCATAAAACACGAGTAACATACATATACAAACTAATACAAACTATTTATGTAGTTATTATAGACAAAAAATAGAAACATGGTTCTTACACAAAAATCATTTCCAAATTATAAAAAAACAACTAACACACCAATTTATACCAGCATGTGTAAAATGAAACAATGTTAACAGTAATAACATGTACTTCTTTATTTAACAACAGCCTTATCTCTATTGTTAATATGTACAATAATGGTTTCTCAGTTATAGCGAAATTCACAAACGCGTAAAAAAAACTAAATTTTCACAAACGTTCCCAGGTCTGATTGAACCCTGAGAAACAAGTGAATGATGTAGAATCACAACTGGTAGTCTAAACTCTGGTGCAAGTACTAAACTATTATGAGCATGATTCTGCATGAATATAAAGATAGGGAACGTTTTGCCTAGTCAATTTTAATCAACCCTTAAAAACAAAGATTTTCAAACCCTTTAAAGAATTTTTATGCTTAGAGTTATTCGTCGTACTCCCCAACATGGTATAAGTGTAGACATTGTAAGCAGTGGCGTAGCTAGGGGGGGGGGCATATGTCCCCGGGAGCCACGTTAGGGGGCGCCAAAATGAGTATTAACACACTAATTATTTAATTTTATTTTGATGTAAACTAATGTATCCCAAATACGTTTGCAAAATTGAATTTAGGAGCTCCACAAATATCTTTATTACAAACCAGTTGGCAATCATGATTTTAGCGCCCCCATTGAGCATTAAGGGGCGCCATTCTACTCATAAACAAATAACACATCCACAATGTAGAATTGCTGATGGCGTTTTTTTTTAAAAACAAAGATCAGTTCGGGTTCAAAATATTATTCTTCATATACTGAAAGTGGCATCTGGTTTTAACAATTATACCTGTTGAATAATTTCGAGTCTAATATAGGATTTTACTTGAGTGTAAGAATTGATAATTCTCGTATCTATACCCTTTCAGCAGAGAAGCAGTCTATCGTCAGTAGCAGGTGAACTTTCGATTACTGCGTCATGGTTTAAACGCCGACTAGCAAATGGAGAGGAAGTAAATCGCTCGTGGCTATTATATTCACCAATTAATAAAGCTTCTTACTGTTTCTGCTGTCTATTGTTTACATCAGGGATCGGCAACATTTTGTTAACAGTGTGCCAAACTAGGATTGCTAAATCATTCAGCGTGCCAACAGCCTAAAAATCAACCTGCTCTATTAGATATTTTTTAGTTGTTTTTATATGACAATTAATTTAACTCCTTAGCAAGACCAAGGCCAAAAGCAAAGGAGATTTATAGAGAAAATTATTAAAGCGTCTTATATTTAATACAAACTTAACGAGTTTGTGATTATCATTTTTTAATTTGCATTTACATTAATGATTAAATACAATAACTTATTACTAAACTTTCACATTCAATGGTAATTAATGTCTAAACATTGTTTTTTGTTAATGAAGATGAGGATCTAACACATGCAAATATGTATTATATTTTTCTCTCAGTTTAACTGGGAAGTAGTTTGATATTACGAGATAGCAGGTTGCCATTATCGTTAAGCGGTATAGATAACTTGTAATCAAACAAATTGGGTAGTTAATAAAATGTTTGAAAATATACATTTACATTCTTCAGTCATATAATACTTATTAGTTTTCAGATTTTTTTTTACTGTTTTATCATTTCATAGTTATAAATTGTAAACCATTTATTGTTTAAAAAAAAAAAAGAAAGAAACATATTAGAAATATTAGCTCAAATAAAACGGTTACTTATCTCCCTTTATTTAAAAACAAATATTATTGACTAATTATTATTTCTTTATATTGTTACGAATGTCGGTAATAGATGAATGACTTACCAGAGCATTGACCTTTGTCCATAAGTGCGTATTAGATATTAAGAGAGGCCAAGGTTTGACCTTTATGCTCTGAGGGCAGTTTAAATAAAATAAAGTCGTCCAACCGCGTCATAATTGAAGGTTAGATTCTGGATCGCAGTATCCTATAGCGCAGTAGAATTGAAATGCGTATTAGGACCCTTTAGAATCTTCGATAATAGTTTTCGTTTGTAGAGAGAAGTCGCTATATTGATACTTGTATATTTTATGAAATTTTATGAAACTCTTATGTTCGCCATCTGTTGATGCATTTACTTATAGTTTATCTTGAGTCTACAATTTAAATAAAATTGTTTATTCAACAACTGGAGTTGTACATTACTGCATAGACCTGTCAGTCAAGGAACCCCTAGCTTGGACTTCAGATCAGCAGAATCTAGAGATTTCTAATAAAGATACAACTATTCATTGAATCCGATTTAACGAGTCATAGTAATAGTCCATAACAATAAAAATCCAACATTATGGTATTCATTTCAAGATTTATTTATTTGAGGATTAAAATAGTTTACGTTAAACATTTCCCACATTAATTGTCTGTCCATTTAAGGAGTTTATATTTTAAACATCAATAATTACAGAAATTACATAATATAGTGCCATTAAATAAGTCTCTTATAGGCCCTATTTATTCAATTAATAATACAAATAAATTTGTTTTAGAATTGCTTAAATTTATGTTTAATTAAAGAAGATGAGCATAAAAAACTATTTTTAATGTAATTAATCTGTATCAATTAATGAGTGTATGTGACCTTTTTGTATGCTTAAAACAGCTTTCATGTGCGATAAAATCTGTTCACAAGTGTAATTTGAACCAAAAGCTGAAAGTAAAAGAGCGAATGCCTAGCAGTTAAGAATAGCAGGTAACTTTCCTAAGCAGCTTCCTTCCAAATTGTTTCCGCCAATGGGCATATTTGGATGCCCATTTTTTAAATGTTTAAAATTCAACTTTCTGCATTTTAAAATCGCCAATATCCCTCCACTTAAAAAAGATCTACATCTAAGAAGGTTGTAGTAATATCAAACCAGTTAGGATTGATGTGATATGATAAAATGAGTCCATCAATTTGAAAGTCTTGCCTTTGATTAAAAACTCCGCTTTGAGTGCTTCGATGTACTTCTTAAAAAGCCCAACTATCTATCTAAATATATGCCTTATAATAAGGATGTACATGAAAAATGTTTTGAAATTGATTTCACGGCAAGATATGTCCAGTTTCAATGCAAATCCATTCCAGTAGACCTTGTAAATCACTTAAATGTGTCGCTGTGTCATTCAGAAACATCGGCTTCAACGGTCAGTTTCCCTCATTCAGAACCGGAAAATGTTAATATTTTTAATCAATACAATAACACCTCTTGGAGGTGTCTCGCGTGCCATTGAAAACTGCTCTGGGTTCCGAGTTTGGCACACGTGCCTTAAGTTGTCGACCCTGGTTTACATCATCAAGTTCAAACTCACGATCTTCATTTGAGTTAACAAATGGTGTCAACAAATGGAGAAAGCCCGAAAAACTAGTCTCATGAAAACAGTCTCGGCCACCGTGTGAAACTGGTGTCCTCTGGCGAACGAGCATTCCCATACATGGGCCCGTCCGCCTGGAATGCCCTCCCACTACAGCTTCGACAGAGCCCTAGCTTTGACACCTTCAGGAGCCGGCTGAAGACCCACCTATTCAAGTAGCAGTTTATTATTTTTCATGTATACATTTTTGTCTTTTATTCGTTGTCTGTCCGAGAAGGGGCGCAGACTTTGTGTCATGTCCCCGGGCGCAGATGGCCCTGGCTACGCCACTGATTGTAAGGTTTTTGTATACTGATTCCAAATATCTTTGCCTTGAAGAGAGTCCCAGTTTTTATCGTCACTACCATCATTACCTTGGCGTGGAACAAAACATTTGAAAGATGCATCGACAGGCACATAGGCCAAAGGTCATGCGATCAGTACAAAGTTATTCATGGCGACCAATCGAGACACCGCAACACTTGAAGGGTACGACGATTGGTTTTGAACTAATAAAAACAATCTTATCACAGTTGCATGTATTAGCTCTAGATTTACCACAATTTTCCAAGTAGGATATTTTTCATCTAATAAACGTCGGCTGATATAATGAGCCATTCGCGGTTTCACCATGGGACGGTGTGAATTAAGACATGCATGGCTTTATCTTTGATACAAGCATATGAATACTGGCAGGATCAGTCAGATATATATCGTTTTGTATTCAGGTACCTGTCAGAGCTGGGTAGACTCAGGAACAACCTCCAGTGCCGGGAACTAATCTTAGCTTTTAACAGAACTCAAACATTGTACCTTTGGTAGGGTATACATTATACACCAACAGAATGCACTGCCACTAGACCACCATATATTAATTGATTGGTCATTACTTAATATTCCTAGTAAGCTTAGTCCGGAATTAAGAAAAAAATATGTTGGGAGTGTGTGTGTGTGTAGTGGGGTGGGGTGTTTTGTACCTTGTTTACTTTCAACCTATCAATGGACAAATATGGCGGACAACATCCAGTGTAAACGCAGAATTGTTAAAAAATGTGAAAGCCATCTCTGTGATGGCTGTCACATCACAATTTCATCAATAAGGCTTAAATAATATAAGCCAAAACGAAACGCAGTTTCAGTTTTTTTTCTCAATAGTGTAATTTATTTGAAAAGTAAATGGATTCTGTTTTGGACTGAAATAGACTAAAATAATAATTTAATTTTGGTACTGATTTCTTCTCCTCTTTTTACATTACTTTTTAAATAGATGTGCCCCACTTAGAACTTTTTCCTGCGGACACCCATACACCAGAAAAAATAAGAGATTAATCTTGTTTGAGCAATGTTAACCACTTATTATCAAACACAACATATCAAACATAACTTTTCAAACACAACTTTTCAAATACAATGTATAAAAAATAACTTTTCAAATACAATGTAGCCTATAAATCCTAACTTTTCAAACACAACGTATAAAATTTAAAACATAACTTTTCAAACACAACTTTTCAAACACAACTTTTCAAACACAACTTTTTAAACACAACTTTTAAAACACAACTTTTCAAACACAACCTTTCAGACACAAGTTTTGAAGTAAAGTTTATCATACACAACTTATCCATCATCCATCCATCCCTATGTCGCTACAGCCCATGTAGGCCTTTGGTCTGCTCCACCACCTCCTTCCATTCGGGCCTATCCCGGGCCTTCCTTCGACAAGCCCACACACCAAGATTTTGTCGATCTGACTATAGCTTCGAGCCATCTTTGTCTAGGTCTGCCCCTAAGCCTCTTTCCTCTTGGTCTCTGGTGATGTACTGTTTTGGCTGATGTGCCGTCTGTCATTCTTTCCAAGTGGCCTGCCCACCTCAATCTGTCCTTCTTTATCTCAGCTACTACCGTTGGATCCTCGTACAGAGTGTACAGTTCTTCATTTGTTCTTGACCTCCAGCCATATGCGTCTTGTACAGCTCCATATATCCTCCGCAGCACTTTTCTTTCCCAGGTATTAAGCAAGGTCTCAATGGATTTTGACATTGTCCATGTTTCACTGATGTACATCACCACTGGTCTTATAATGGTTTTGTACATCACCATCTTTGTTCTTTTCGAGATATTTTTGTTGCGGAATACATTTTGGAGGCTGAAATAGGCACGATTTCCTGCAGCTATTCTTTCTTTTATCTCAGGTAGTATCTCATTCCTTTCATTAAGACTTGACCCTAAGTATTTGAAAGTATCTACTCTTTCAAATGTGCGATTCTTGGTTTTGAAGTCTTCCTTATCTTCTTCCTTTGTATCATCCCTCATCAGTACCATGTACTTTGTTTTGTTGTCATTGATCTCAAGTTCTTCCAGCTTGGAGGCATCTTCCAGCTCTGTAAGAGTTTGTTGAATGGCATTTTTATTCTTTCCAAGTAAGGTTATATCATCAGCATACGCTAGGTACTGCAGAGGTTGGCTATATAGAGTTCCACTGGGGTGTATGTTGGGGGCTTCTCTATTGAAATATTCTGTTATCGTCCCTCTAGTGTCTACATTAATGTTTCTAAGGACTCTCTCTAATACTAGTACTAGGTTAAATAGCATGCACGATAGTGAGTCTCCTTGTCGTAGGCCTTGTTGAATTGGGAATTCACGCGAGTATTCTCCCTGCGCCTTGACTTTACTCCTAGATTTACATAGTGTCATGTATATTAGTCTAGTTAGCTTATTAAGGGTCCCAAAGAATTCCAGTGTTTCATATAGATATTTTCTATTAATACTATCATAAGCCATTTTGTAGTCTATGTAGAGCTGTACTGGTATATTTTATTCATAACATTTTTCAAGCAGACATCTAATGGTAAAGATCTGGTCGTTTGTGATCTGTTAGGTCGGAATCCGCATTGGTAATCACCTACTAGTATATTTTCTGTATATTGTTGTAGTCTACTTGCTATTAATTTAGACATAGCCTTGTATGTAACATTTAAAAGGGAGATTCCTCTATAGTTTGCGCAATTAAGTTTTGATCCTTTCTTGTGTATTGGTGTTACTAATGCATTTCCCCAGTCTGTAGGCATTTTTTCTTCTTGCCATATTTTTTCTATTAGCTTGTGTATTTCTATGTGTAGCTCTCTCCCGCCATATTTAATAAGCTCTGCTGTGATAAGGTCCTCTCCTGAGGCTTTATGGTTCCTGAGTGACATTATTTCCTTTGTTGTTTCCTCTAGAGTTGGTGAGTTTACAAGAGGGTCTGGTCCTCCATAGGGCAGGTTATATTGTTGTCTGTCATTTTCTCATGTATTTGGTTTATTTAGTAGTTCCTCAAAGTATTCTGCCCATCTCACTAGAACTCTGCTGTTCTCTGTTATTAGCTCACCCTGCTTATATTCACACATGTGGGGTCTTGCTTGAAAACCATTTTTCTCATTATTTTCATTTTCTCTTTATTTTCATGTACATTCCTCTCACATCTCGGCTCCTTGCCAGTTCTTCAATCTCCAATAGTTTAGCTTTCTCCCACTCCCTTTTTTTTCTTTCTGCATAATTTAGTGGCTTTGCTTCTAGCTTCTGAGTATAGTTGTCTGGTATTTCTTGTTTCTCTTTGTAGCATCATCATTCTCGTTTTGTTCCTGTCATCTAGAATTTGTCTGCATTCATTGTCAAAACATCCTCCTCTTTTATAGCTTTGTTTGTATCCTATTATTTCTTCAGTTGAGCTCTTTACTGCATTTTTAATTATATCTCAATGTTTGTTAATGTTGTTGTCCATGTTTAATTATATCCCAATGTTTGTTAATGTTGTTGTCCATGTTTAATTATATCCCAATGTTTGTTAATGTTGTTGTCCATGTTTAATTATATCCCAATGTTTGTTAATGTTGTTGTCCATGTTTTCATTTTCGGTCATTCCTTCTGTAAGTTTTTGTTTTAGTAGAGTTTTAAATTTTTCTGCTATTAGTGGATCTTTGATCAGTTTTTGGCTGTCATAGTGTTTCTGACTCCTATTAGTGGATCTTTGATCAGTTTTTGGCTGTCATAGTGTTTCTGTCTCCTATTCTGACTGTTGTAGATAGTTGATATTCTTTGCTTATATCTGATTTTGACTAGCATTTGGTCTGAGTCAGCATCTGTTCCCCTATAGTTTCTAGCATTTAGTATGTCCGAATCATGTCTTCTATCTATAAGCTCGTGGTCAATCTGATTTTTAGTATTACCATCAGGTGATGTCCATGTTATTTTGTGGATGTTTTTGTAAAGAATTTTGTGCTGCTAATGCTCATGCCTTTTCCTGTGGCCAAGTCTATCAGTCTGATTCCATTGTTATTGCTACCCTCATGCCGGCTTTCTTTTCCAATAGTTGGTCTAAATGCTTTTTCTTTTCCAATTGTGGCATTGAAGTCTCTTAATACTATTTTCAAATCATGACGTGGGGCATCGTCATATAAATTTTCTAATTTTTCATAAAAGCTGTTTTTGTCGTTATCTTCTGAGTCTTCTGTTGGGGCGTGTGCATTAATGAGGGTTATGTTGAACTTCTTGCCTTTTATTCGAATGGAGCAGAGTCTTTCATTTTCCGGTCTGAACCCTATGAGCTTATCTACTATCTTCATACTGACTACGAAACCGGTCCCCAAGGCGTTTTTCTCCTTACCACTGTGAAAAATTGTATACTCTTTTGTTTTTCGAGTATCAGAGTTTTTCCACCTAGTTTCTTGTAGGGCAGCTATCATGATAATATATTCTTATGTTCTTCCACGAGGCGGGCAAGTGCTCAGGCTCTATAGAGGCTAAGTATATTCCATGTCTATGGCGGGCAAGTGCTCCGGCTCTATAGAGGCTAAGTATATTCCATGTCTATGGCGGGCATGTGCTCCGGCTCTTTAGAGGCTAAGTATATTCCATGTCTATGGCGGGCATGTGCTCCGGCTCTATAGAGGCTAAGTATATTCCATGTCTATGGCGGGCATGTACTCCGGCTCTATAGAGGCTAAGTATATTCCATGTCTATGGCGGGCAAGTGCTCCGGCTCTATAGAGGCTAAGTATATTCCATGTCTATGGCGGGCAAGTGCTCCGGCTCTATAGAGGCTAAGTATATTCCATGTCTATGGCGGGCAAGTACTCCGGCTCTATAGAGGCTAAGTATATTCCATGTCTATGGCGGGCAAGTGCTCCGGCTCTATAGAGGCTAAGTATATTCCATGTCTATGGCGGGCAAGTGCTCCGGCTCTATAGAGGCTAAGTATATTCCATGTCTATGGCGGGCAAGTACTCCGGCTCTATAGAGGCTAAGTATATTCCATGTCTATGGCGGGCAAGTGCTCCGGCTCTATAGAGGCTAAGTATATTCCATGTCTATGGCGGGCAAGTGCTCCGGCTCTATAGAGGCTAAGTATATTCCATGTCTATGGCGGGCATGTGCTCCGGCTCTATAGAGGCTATGTATATTTCATGTCTATGGCGGGCATGTGCTCCGGCTCTATAGAGGCTAAGTATATTCCATGTCTATGGCGGGCATGTGCTCCGGCTCTATAGAGGCTAAGTATATTCCATGTCTATGGCGGGCAAGTACTCCGGCTCTATAGAGGCTAAGTATATTCCATGTCTATGGCGGGCAAGTACTCCGGCTCTATAGAGGCTAAGTATATTCCATGTCTAAGGCGGGCAAGAACTCCGGCTCTATAGAGGCTAAGTATATTCCATGTCTAAGGCGGGCAAGTACTCCGGCTCTATAGAGGCTAAGTATATTCCATGTCTATGGCGGGCAAGTACTCCGGCTCTATAGAGGCTAAGTATATTCCATGTCTATGGCGGGCAAGTACTCCGGCTCTATAGAGGCTAAGTATATTCCATGTCTATGGCGGGCAAGTACTCCGGCTCTATAGAGGCTAAGTATATTCCATGTCTATGGCGGGCAAGTGCTCCGGCTCTATAGAGGCTAAGTATATTCCATGTCTATGGCGGGCAAGTGCTCCGGCTCTATAGAGGCTAAGTATATTCCATGTCTATGGCGGGCAAGTACTCCGGCTCTATAGAGGCTAAGTATATTCCATGTCTATGGCGGGCAAGTGCTCCGGCTCTATAGAGGCTAAGTATATTCCATGTCTATGGCGGGCATGTGCTCCGGCTCTATAGAGGCTAAGTATATTCCATGTCTATGGCGGGCAAGTACTCCGGCTCTATAAAGGCTAAGTATATTACATGTCGCCATCCATAAATCTTGTCCGTGTTCAGGCTTGGGTCGTAAATCATTAAGATCTGTCCGTTTGTTTAGAAGTGATTTAGCTTTCGTAACAGTGTGTTTTTGTGTGGCTGGGTTGTTAGCCCTGCGCACAACCTTCTAAAGGGAAGCCCCTTACAGCTCTTGGGATAACTGCCTCTTTATTCGGGTGAGGTTCCCTAGCCTTTGTGGATGCCTCCACTAACTGCAAGGCAGCAGTTGCTGATTTTGGTCCGCCCCGGGTATTTTATTTCCCCGGTACCCGCCATATCTGATAGGCATTCCCCTATCCGCCACCTGGGGAGGCGCCCGATGGGAGTTCAGCAACTCCTCACGAGACACAACTTATCAAGTCTGAGTATTCATTCTATAGGTATCATTAAATCTTCAAAGTTATATAAGTGATAGTCTTATAAAACTAATGTAATAAGAAATCATCACAAGGCATCAAATAGCATCTCTTCCACACTGCGTTGTGTTAAAAAAAAGTCCCGGACTATTTCGTGATACTTTTGGTGAATAATAAACCTAAGAAAATATGTGTTTTTTTCTTCTGGAACCGACATTGAATTCGTCACAGGCTTTAGGCCTATGTTGCAGAGTGTTGGTCTACTTTATTAAATAACATCAACTGGATCATATCGATAATGGAATATAATTCCACAAAAGAAAAGCATATTAAAACTAGATCTAACTGCAAATATTCGTTGTTGTTTTCTAGATGTGAAGAAAATAGATTAAAAAGTAAACCTTTAGCTTTAAGATCTGTATCGATAACGTATTGATATGAGTATGAGAGCTATGTTTTTTTTTGTTTTAGTTTACACCAAACAGATTGAATGACGTAGATCTATAAGCTTAGTGGAGCCTAGCGTTGGCAGTGGGATTGTTCTTAGCCGCCAGAACAAGAAACGTATTGTTGTTAAATTCATTCAGGCATTTAGTTATGTCGATATTGCACTGACAGGTAAAGCACTGTTTTTTGTTTCATTTTAATGTCAGCCATATTTCATTATTTGGACGTCTTATATAGCCTATGGGATAAAAGCTAGATTTTGCCTATTTTTATTTAGACACACACATTGCCTTTTACAATATAATTGCAATAATTAATTCTTTTCAAAAAAATTGTTAACATTTATTACAAGCTATTTTTTTTTATTATGTGCATATAATAGACCAACTTGTAAGTATTTTAAAAAATATTATTTGTATCAATATTTTATTGGACAATAATTTATTTTTGCATTTATAAACTAAGACTTATAACTTTAAAATCTAAACATGTATTATTTACAATCTGAATTTGTTTTCATTTATTGTTTCCGTAGGCCTACATGTAGAATGTATGTAGAAATATATTTAGTTTTTCAAAACATAAAAAAATAATTTGTCGATAAATTATTACGCTGCACATAAAGTTATTTTAAAATTCAAAAACAAGTTAGTAGGCTGCAGGCTACATTGTGTTTTTATAGCCCATTATTCCCACAATATACAATTACGAGCATAGTAACTAAACGAAATATAGGCTTTAGAATCTACATCTATCTATCTATCTATCTATCTATCTATCTATCTATCTATCTATCTATCTATCTATCTATCTATCTATCTATCTATCTATCTATCTATCTATCTATCTATCTATCTATCTTAATCAGTATCTATCTATCTAAATAACTATTTATCTGACTATTTACATTTATTATATATCTATATATTGATCTATCTATCTATCTATCTATCTATCTATCTATATAATTATCAATCTAACTATTACTCTCTATTTATTTACTTATAATATATTGCCTATATTAGAAAACTAGATTGAGGGATAAGTCTAAAAGGATAGATCGATTGCTGGATATATATATATAAGACATGTATAGATAATTGAACATTTATAGATATAATTGTTAAGACGTGTATTAAGATGTTCTTCTACTTCTAGTTACTAAATTGTAGCCATCACAAATGCAATATAGCCTACAATACAAACAAAAAACTATGCTTGTATATAGTAACTATTTCTTGTAAAAACAACAACAAAAACTTAGACAATAGATCTAGATACTAAATCGAAGTTTAACAATTCTATAAATAGATGCACGATTTAATGCTTGACAAGTCGATTAAAAAAAAGACTGAATTATATTTATGTTAAGTTTAAAGCGAACACAAGACAGTCACTGCCAGTAAACTATAGGCCTCTTTATGTAGCTCAAATATTTTGTATCAGAACAGGGAGTTGTATAGGCCTCTTTATGTAGCTCAAATATTTTGTATCAGAACAGAGAGTTATATAGGCCTCTTTATGTAGCTCAATATCTTGTATCAGAACAGAGAGTTGTATAGGCCTCTTTATGTAGCTCAAATATTTTGTATCAGAACAGGGAGTTGTATAGGCCTCTTTATGTAGCTCAAATATTTTGTATCAGAACAGAGAGTTATATAGGCCTCTTTATGTAGCTCAAATATTTTGTATCAGAACAGAGAGTTATATAGGCCTCTTTATGTAGCTCAAATATTTTGTATCAGAACAGAGAGTTATATAGGCCTCTTTATGTAGCTCAAATATTTTGTATCAGAACAGAGAGTTATATAAACCTCTTTATGTAGCTCAAATATTTTGTATCAGAACAGAGAGTTATATAGGCCTCTTTATGTAGCTCAAATATTTTGTATCAGAACAGAGAGTTATATAGGCCTCTTTATGTAGCTCAAATATTTTGTATCAGAACAGAGAGTTATATAGGCCTCTTTATGTAGCTCAAATATTTTGTATCAGAACAGAGAGTTATATAGGCCTCTTTATGTAGCTCAAATATTTTGTATCAGAACAGAGAGTTATATAGGCCTCTTTATGTAGCTCAATATCTTGTATCAGAACAGCGAGTTATATTATATAGGCCTATTGTTGCAGCCATTAGTCTTCAGACCCCCTAACCTCCCCACCCCCTCCCAAAAAAAATAAAAAAATGGCCCATACTATATTGTTATCATTTAAAAAATAAAACGATATAGGCCTACCGTGGTAGGCATACCTCAGGCTACGAACTTCATTCGTTCCTGAACTCAGTTCGTAACTAGCAAAATTAAAATCAATAAAATAAAGACAATCCTTTTCCATTTGAAAGAACTGTTCTTATTTATTAATATTTGATCGTTTACTTGTAAAACGCAAATAATACTTGAACTTCGTGTATTAAATAAAGAGAAACAACAAAATAAATTAAAAGTTGTTTATCATTGATTCAGATTAAGGGAAGATTTTCAACATTCTCTAAACTTTGTGGTCTTAGCTTCTGTAGCTTTATTACGCTTTAGCCACATCGATGAATTTGTAGACCATGCGAGTTAAAGTCTTTTTTTCAGCTACTGTACATAGTCCAGTAGTGCACATTTTCTCTAGCCAGAAACACACATAGACTATTTGCCATATTTAAGAGTTACTTCAGCAATATCTAAGTCTTGATCATATTCAAAGAATAGCACACGGACAGTATATGAACAATTAATGTATCTTCCAAACATTCGGCTCCTAGTGAAAATGTGGATATATTATTATATAAACAGTGCTTTTTTTGTGACGGGAAAAAATTATAACTTTTCTTGTATTTTAACGTTTATTATTAATTTATTATATTATTAATTTGTCAAAATTGAATTATTTTAAAATTGCGCGCAATAAGAATTAAAATATAAAATGCGAAACTGCTTTAAAAGTTAGGCAATCCATCACTGAGTACCGGCACCTATTTTTTTTTTTTAAAAAAAAGCACTGTATATATATATATATATATATAAGATAAGGGGCGGCAACTCTGTGAAAAAAAGTATGAAGGCAGAAATTGGAGAAGGCAGAAAATTGGAAACTATAAAATGAAATTTGGCCACGAAATGAAAGACATTATCAGAAAATTACTTTTATACGGCTAAATGCAATAGTCAAGAGATTGAAACTTTATTGACATTGCATACAAGGGCAGTAAGACTTCAGTTGGACTAGTCTACCTTTGCAAGTCTATTTCTTCTGAACTTTAATATTATAAACTTACCATAAAACAGATAAACAACGCTTTAGAGGAAAATTAAAAAAAGAATATGTAAAAAATTGTAGAAAAAAATCACCGTAGTTTAAATTGTTATTGTTTTGGTAAACATATTTAATTGATCCAATAAGAATTTGTTGCCTCTATCCTCTATCTCTCCCCCCCCCTCACCCCGCTGTATGTATATGTGTTTAATGTATTGTTAGTACTAACGCCCATTGACCTACATAATATAAATATATAAATCACGTTAACAACTACTCGATTTTGTCAATTATGTTATGCTGCAAACACCGAATAGCGCGAGTCTTTTGTATCTTTATTGATTTCAATGCCGATGAGGATTGAATTTCCACTCCAGTTTAATAGACTACAACACAATAAATCTAGGTCGATAAGAAAAGAACGAATGAAGCTTACCTGGCCAACAACAGACATTCTAGTTTGGTTTTAAAGTTTCATGCGTTTCCTCTTAACGCCAATAAATTTTGTTCGGATAATAAATGCTATTCAGTGGCGACGTCAGAAGTGGAGTCTGTTCTACCATCGTCAGGGCATAATGGCATTGTAAAAACTTCACTTTCCCCACACCATCTAATCTAGTTCAACGTGGATATTATTTCCCCTTCCTCACATAATATATTGTTGTCGGCCCCTTATTTTAAGTGATTTTAAACAACAACAGGTAAAAACTAACATTTGTAGAAACTACAATATGCAGACACTACAAAATGTAGAAACTACAATATGTAGAAACTAAAATATGTAGAAACTACAATATGGAAAAACTAAAATATGTAGAAACTACAACATGTAGAAACTACAACATGTAGAAACTACAACATGTAGAAACTACAACATGTAGAAACTACAACATGTAGAAACTACAACATGTAGAAGCTAGAACATGTAGAAGCTAGAACATGTAGAAGCTAGAACATGTAGAAGCTAGAACATGTAGAAGCTACAAAATGTAGAAACTACAACATGTAGAAACTACAACATGTAGAAATTATATTATGCAGAAATTATGACATGTAGAAACTACAGTATGTAGAAATTACAATATGTAGAAACTACAAATAATGAATGTATATAGTACAACATGTAGAGACCACAATATGTTGAAACCACAATATGTAGAAACTATAACATGTAGAAACTACAACATGTAGAAACTACTTCATGTAGAAACAACATCATGTAGAAACTACAACATGTAGAAACAACAACATGTAGATACTACAACATGTAGAAACTACAACATGTAGAAGCTACAACATGTAGAAACTACAACATGTAGAAACTACAACCTGTAGAAACAACAACATGTAGAAACTACAACATGTAGAAACTACAACATGTAGAAACTACAACATGTAGAAACTACAACATGTAGAAACTACTTCATGTAGAAACAACAGCATGTAGAAACTACAACATGTAAAAACTACACTATGTAGAAACTACAACATGTAGAAACTACACTATGTAGAAACTACAACATGTAGAAACTACAAGATGTAGAAACAACAGCATGTAGAAACTTCACTATGTAGAAACTACACTATGTAGAAACTATACTATGTAGAAACTACAACAAATATATATAGAAACAACACATAAGCACAGGAAGCAACCACTTTTGTAATGTAGCCTATAAAATATAATAAGAAAGTAAAAATCCACAAATTAAATTAAATTAAATAAGCTTTAGTTGTTTTTTTTTGTCAATATGACATTATATAGACTAGACTAGATCTATTACGACTTATAAAATATGACATTATATAGACTAGACTAGATCTATTACGACTTATAAAATATGACATTATATAGACTAGACTAGATCTATTACGACTTATAAAATATGACATTATATAGACTAGACTAGATCTATTACGACTTATAAAATATGACATTATATAGACTAGACTAGATCTATTACGACTTATAAAATATGACATTATATAGACTAGACTAGATCTTTTACGACTTATAAAATATGACATTATATAGACTAGACTAGATCTTTTACGACTTATAAAATATGACATTATATAGACTAGACTAGATCTATTACGACTTATAAATATTTCTTTATTTTCTTTTTTGAATCATAAAGGGAAATATTTTATTTGGCTAATTGGAAAATTGCATAATGGTTGGGTTGAGATTAGGGATGTTAAACAGTTTTTTTTCCAAAACCGGTTTTCGGTTCTATAAAATCGGTACTCTTTACCATAATTTAGAACTAAAAAAAAATCTGGGCTAATTAATTAAAACCGATAATAGCTTTCAATTGTTCAATAATGATAATCAAATCACCGATTATCGTTGACCATAATATTTGAAGAGGCATATATGGTAACTTATATAATATTGAAGAGGCATATATTATGGTAACTTGTAAAAACAGTAAAATAATGTATTGGAAGGTTTCGCGTATCACAAAAACAAAAGAGTGTGTATTTAATAGTGCCGTTAATAATAAAGCACAGACGCGGTGTCTAGCCGAATTGCTCAGTGTCACCGGGAAAGGCTAGTTTGCGTCTCTTAATTGCGTACATCAAAGAGCAGCGCACATCTAAAAGATGCACATCTAAAAGATGAGCCGACAAGTAAAAAGATTCATGTTAATTGTAACTGTAACTTAACAATTGGTTTGGTGCTGTTTTTATCGCAAGCCATAGTTGGTATTTGGAAACACAATATATAAGGCTAAATAGCGTTAGCAAGGCATTTTATGAATTGTTTTGTGCGAATCCAACATTAGTAATTAAAAATATTTCAATTAGAACCTCCCCCTCCCCTCTCCGAAAAAAAAGGGTCTTCTACTTCTACTTGAAGTAACGATTACCTTCCAACCAACAAACCGAAATCCGGTCTTGAAAATCAAAACCGGTTTTCAGTTTCAAAACCGGAATCCGGTATTCCGGTTTTCGTTTAACATCCCTAGTTGAGATCTCTCTCTCTTTTTTTATGTAGGCTAGTTAGTGTGGGGTTTATGTAATTTAGCCAAAGATGCCAAAATAAATGTTAAATAAAGAGTCTCAAACGGTTTATGTATTAGAAATATTGCAGGCTAATATAATTGGTCAATGAGGCTATAATATTCCAACCAGCTAAATCATTATCTGTTAATTACGTCAATAGTTTTAGGCAATGCTAACTATATCCCACCTATGGACAAAATAAAGTCGAACTCGGCAAACTACAATTTAATTATTAAAACTTATTAGCTCCCCTTCCTTTCCTAGAAACCTTTTTTTTTTAAATTTTAAATAGAGGAGGTCTATATATTTTAAGGCTCATTAAATTAATAAAAATATAAAAAAAAACAACCACAACAGTTTATAGAAAATTAAAATTCCTACGCAAGTTTTTTTTATAGATATATAGACTTTATATATTTAGCCTAGGCATATATATATATATATATATATATATATATATATATATATATATATATATATATATATATATATATATATATATGTGTGTGTGTGTGTGTGTGTGTGTGTGTACTTATATACTTTTTATTAGACAAAACATTAATCGTACACACGTTGACGTCTAAGTTCACCCTCACCCCATTCCATTTTTTTTGTAACATCTTTAACGCACCTACACCCACCTTCCCCTTATTTTCTTGCCATAATAAGTCAGTGTCACGTGTTTAAGTCAAGCATCAAGTCTATGTTTGAAATCAGAAAGATGACAGATACTTCCTGCACAGTAGAGACTTTGACCAGTCAATCACCACAAGCAACGCCCAGACTATCCTACAGGATCACTGACGTGCCGAAAGACCAAATAAAGCTGACTTTGGCAAACAAACTTATACAAGCAATACTATCTGGGAATTTACAAAAAGTAAGAGTTGAATACAATTTTTACTTGCATTGTATCACTAAGCTATGAGTCGAACTTAACTAAACCGATGTAGAAATACATAATATTACAAATGAAAAAGGCAACACTAAGAATTACTACCGTAGGCTATTGCTTTTATCACTCGTGGCAGGCTTCCAGGCCTGAGGTGTAAGACGTAAAAATCAGAAGGGATGTTTGGGTCTTGATTCAGGATTGCCTTAGAATCCCTCGGTTTGCCATGACATGGTCGAGAGAAAGTTTGCCGCAACGAGTTATTCTATAGACTATAGATAGACAGGCCACCAAGTTATTCCATAGATAGACAGGCCACCAAGTTATTCTATAGATAGACAGGCCACCAAGTTATTCTATAGATAGACAGGCCACCAAGTTATTCTATAGATAGACAGGCCCTCAAGTTATTCTATAGATAGACAGGCCACCAATTTAAGTTATTCTATAGATAGACAGGCCACCAAGTTATTCTTTAGATAGACAGGCCACCAAGTTATTCTATAGATAGACAGGCCACCAAGTTATTCTAGAGATAGACGGGCCACCAAGTTATTCTATAGATAGACAGGCCACCAAGTTATTCTATAGATTGTTACGTCCACAATCCCCTTGTGGCCAGAGCCGTGTAGATATCGTTGATAATTCTCGTTGGTCCTAGGGTAGACTTTAGTTATTATTATTTATGTTTCAGTATTACACGAACTCTCCTTATGGTACTGGACACAAACTCAGGATTTGCGTTCTAACAGTTCCTTTCCTTGACGTTAGAGTAGTAGATAAATATTATAGTATTGTAAACAACACAATAGAATAGTAACTTGACGAGGAAGCTTCAGTGTAAATGTTGTTGATAATTTAATTCAGGTGATATGTTCAAATACATATATACAATATGAAGATTATGTACAGTTAGAATAAAATAGTGCAAACACAAGCGTCCTCAAAAGAAATTATCTCGAAACTCACTGTCTTTCAGACAAACAAATCATTAAATACAATTAAAGTGGTGCGGGGGACAGACCTATTACTAGGAGGGGTGAAAATAATGGTATCATTACAAAACTTATAATAAAAATGATAGGAACTCCCCCATGCAGAAATAATAAACCATTCCTAGCCACTCCGAGAATTTGAGGTCAACACGGAATCCGAAAATTACCAAGAATCTTTCGCCTTCGTACTAAAAGTCAAGGAAATGAAAAAATAAGCCCCGCCCACAAAATCTTGTGTAGGGAGAAAAAGAGAGAGAAATAAGCATTGTGTGTTCCAATACTTGGAAACCACCAATATATGACAAGATAGACAGCCTTTTGGTTGCTTGCAATGGAAACACTTTGGGTAGGATTAAGTTTCCCTATTTGAGTTTAAGGGGGTGGAGGTGTGACTGGCTCGCTTCTCTAAACGACCATGTATAGAAAATTGAAAGCTCTTATGGCATGTTTTTGTTCGTAGTGTATAAATATAATTGTACATTTTTTCCAATCTCTTAGCTTCGTTTATTTATATAGGCCTAATGTTTTATCCTAGATATAGCATTTGTTAGATAGAAGTATTGTAATATAGACATGATATAAGAGCTTAAGACTTAGGCCTAATGTTTTATTCTAGATACAGCGTTTGTTAGATGTATTGTCATATAGACATGATATAGGCCTAATATTTTATTCTAGATACAGCGTTAGTTAGATAGAAGTTCTGTCATATAGATTATAGACATGATATAGGCCTAGGCTTAATGTTTTATCCTAGATACAGCGTATGTTAGATATAAGTATTGTCATATAGCCTAGACATGATATAGGCCTAATGTTTTATCCTAGATACAGCGTATGTTAGATATAAGTATTGTCATATAGCCTAGACATGATATAGGCCTAATGTTTTATCCTAGATACAGCGTTTGTTATTGCCATATAGACATGATATAATGTTTTTATTCTAGATACAGCGTTAGTTAGATAGAAGTATTGTCATATAGCATAGACATGATATGGGCCTAATGTTTTATCCTAGATACAGCGTTTGTTATTGCCATATAGACATGATATAATGTTTTTATTCTAGATACAGCGTTAGTTAGATAGAAGTATTGTCATATAGCATAGACATGATATGGGCCTAATGTTTTATCCTAGATACAGCGTTTGTTATTGCCATATAGACATGATATAATGTTTTTATTCTAGATACAGCGTTAGTTAGATAGAGGTATTGTCATATAGACATGATATAGACCTAATGATTTATTCTAGATGCAGCGTTTGTTAGATAGAGGTGTACAGATAAATGGTAAAAATGACTACGGCTTTGGGACACTGGTGGCGGCATTATACATTGAGGATGAGAAGAAGAGGAGTCGAGTTTTTCACTTCCTACTGGACACTGGTGCATCATATAAAGCGAGGGATGTACACAATAATAGATCAGTTCTACTCTGGGCGTGTGTTTTGGGTCGCAACGACCAGGTAAGAATTACTATAAAGTATTAAGTAAGCACAGCGTAGTGGGCAGAATTATTGTTTTTACGCTCTAAAAACCTTTGGTACGAAAAAAACAAACAATTAGCATACCTTGTAGCCTATCAGTGGCGTATTTAGGCATGTTCCACATGTTCCTACGGAACAGGGGCCCCCACTCAAAAGGGGCCCCCACACATCCCCCAAAAATTTTGTCTTTTTTTTTTGGGGGGGGGGGGAAGGGGGGGGCAATTAGAATAGTGCTTCAACATTAGTCATATAGAGAGTAAACTGTACTAGCAAATACTGTAAAAAATACTGTGAATGAGAATTAGCATTTGATTGTTAACTGACACACTGTAGGCCTACATGAACTACATGGTTGTTCATCTATGAGTGTTCAAATGAGCAACTGAATAAAGTGAAATGCTAATTCGCTCGCCAAATTGGTAGTCAGTGTCTGACAGTGGGTTACCCGGCCCCGAGGGGCCCCCACAGAAATTTGGGAACAGGGCCCCCACAATCCCAAAATACGGCCTGCCTTGTATTACTTATATGACCTGATGGG
Source organism: Anisus vortex (assembly GCA_949126835.1). Taxonomy (NCBI): domain Eukaryota; kingdom Metazoa; phylum Mollusca; class Gastropoda; family Planorbidae; genus Anisus; species Anisus vortex. The sequence goes on from OX421494.1 coordinate 34,032,632, forward strand.
CAGGTTTTAGAGATCAAGGATATGTCCTACACAAATGTAGGTCGGTGACTTAAATTAAAAGTGTGATTAATTGCTTTGTGCTGTACGAGTGGACCTTTTGAATGTGTTTAAGTTTCTGTGCTCTGTGGGTGCTATGATTTGTGAGAATGTAAGTAATGGACTTTTAATGTAAATATATTTTATTATTTGTAATATAGATATAGACTTGGGGGACTGTTTGGTATAAAAATGATGTATGTAAATATTGTTTTGTATTTTGTGAAAGCCCTGAAACGAGGTTAAGCGGCTAGGTCTTGCGTCATTTTTCGGAATTCCTTTTCTGATTGTCTTAAATTGGGTTTTCGTTAGTGTAGTTTAATTAAAGTAATAGGTAGAATTTTTATTGTAGTTTAATTTAATATAGGGTTGTACATAAGGTAGATTTGTAGATATTTAGCAATTAGAGATTTAGAATAAGGATTAGCACTTTAGTCAACAGGAAATAGTCATTTTGAAATTAGTTAGAGCGAGAGTTAGAGTTGCCACCAAAGACGTTTGGTCAGCGTCTATAAATAGAACAATTAATCAATCACTTCCGTCTGAAATGGCCCATTTTGTGGAAGACCAGTGGTCAGATTATGGCGTAGTTGTGTGTGGCTTGTTCGGATATGACGTCGTAATGTCGGCCTATGTTGGTTTTTAGTGGGGAGTTGAAGTTAGTTTTTTTTAGTGGGGAGTTGAGGTTTGGTTTTTAGTGGGGAGTTGAAGTTAGTTTTTAGTGGGGAGTTTAAGTTGGTTATTTTGTTTGGGTTCACAGTATGTTTAGAGTTTAGATAGTATAGGTTTATTGTTGGGGTTCAATTTGTTCTTTATGATTTTTATGTTCCCTTTAATGGGACGAGTGTATTTTCTTGAATAAAAAGTAATTTGTAATTTAAATATGATTTTAGTGTTTTATGTTTAGTGTTCAGTGTTGTTGGTCTGTTTAGATAGTAATAATCCTTCTGTCCCAACGGAAGTGTCACGGAAGCCCAAAGTCCCCTCGTGCCCTAGTTTAGATGTATTTAGTAATGATTGCTGTCCTTGACCCACAACCCTCTTTAAATTAGTAGTAACCATGACCTATGTAATATACCACCGCCCTCCCCTCGCCCCACCCTGTTACAAATGGTGTCAGAAGTGGGATTCCGTGCTTAAACAGACCAATGATTACTGTTTTTAGCTTAGGAAGGTTAGGTTTAATGGGTTGGAGGTTAGGATATAGGTAGAAAAAAACCAACATAGGCATGGCTGGTGAAGAACAAGCCACACAGACAGTGTATGTCGTCCTGCACCGTGAGGTGCCGATCAAGCTATTCCACGGCAGTAACCACCCAGGCGACGTGGAGAGCTTCATCGAGGACATTAGAGGTGCCTGGAGGGCGAGACGAGTCACCGAGAACGAAGAGAAGAGAGACGTGCTATGGGCTCACCTCGGCGAGTCAGTGAGGGCAGAGTGTAGGTGCCACCCACCGGAGGTGAGGTCCAACCCTGAAGAGCTGATCAGGGTGTTACAGTCCGTCTACGGGGAGAAACGAAGTATCTCCAAATTAATGGGCCTGTTTCTCACAGTCCATCAACATGTCTCAGAGACCGTGAGAGCTTACTCTCACCGCTTGCAGGCTGCATTTGATGCCCTGTTAGCTCGACAAACCTGTCTCTCAGTGGCCCTCACAGATGCCGTAATCTTGAGGGACCACTTTGCAGAAAACTTGCTGGACCCCCTCTTGAGGAAGTACCTGCGAGAGGAGACCCATAAATACCCTAGGACCTCCTTCCTAGGCCTGCGGGATACGGCTATCCGCTGGTCCGAGGAGGAATGTTATGACCACTCGATGCACTCTGTAGCTACGACTGTTGAGCCAAAACAGCCGGGCCCAGAGTTGGAAAAATTGGTGTTGGCACTGGCCAAACAGGTGGGTAAGTTATCAACAACAATAGAGTATCTGCAGCGGTCACAACAAAGCCCTGATGCTCATCCATACCCACAGCGTTCAGGTGAACCAGACCACTACGGTTATCATGCTGGATACTGTGATAACTGTTGCAGCCCCGACCACCTTGCTGGAGAGTGCCTGAAAGGGAGGCAGTCAACTGTCGGAGCGAATGGCACGATTCATCACAAAGATGAGGATTCTACTCTGCCGAGCCAGATAATAGGCACCCGCCCTGCCGCAAATGTCAGCCTCAATGGGCTATGTTGTGAGGCCACGATTGACACAGGCTCCCTGGTCAGCACAGTGACGGAGAGCCTATTCACCAACCAAACTGCCAGTGTTCTACCAGAAGTTGGGGATACCCAAACTGTTAGGCCCCAGTCAGTCATGTTTAAAGTAGTTGTGCCAACAGGACCGGTAGTAAATAAAGGAATGGTTCAGGCGGCACAGTTGCATTGCTTGAAAGTGGTTAAAGAAACGGTTTCGGTGGACCCTATGATAGTTAATGTGAGATCGGTGTGTCAAACAAGACGTCAAGCTGTACCAGGAGAGGACTCTGCTCTTTTTTCATTGCACTTCTGTTTACTTTTTATTTGTAACCATTTTCTTTCCTTTTTTTATGTTTTTATGAAAATGATATATTTACTTTTTGTATGCCTTTATTACCCATTTTATGACATGTTGACTTTTTTGTGTCGTGTGCGTAGATTTTTCCTTTTTGGCGTACTTGGACGCTACGTATATCTCATTGTGACTTTGATGTCAGATGTTTTAAGACTAGGTACAGCAATTTTTGTCCCAGTGAGACTTTCACAGTTTCCACCTATCTTTAGGCTGCATGCTTTTTATGTCTGTCCCAATGGGTAACTTTTTGTATTGATCTAGGGCCAGAGGGGTATTTTTTGTATGATAGTTTGTTTTGCAGGGTCGCAAAAAGAAAGTTAGGAGATGAATGTAGGTCGGTGACTTAAATTAAAAGTGTGATTAATTGCTTTGTGCTGTACGAGTGGACCTTTTGAATGTGTTTAAGTTTCTGTGCTCTGTGGGTGCTATGATTTGTGAGAATGTAAGTAATGGACTTTTAATGTAAATATATTTTATTATTTGTAATATAGATATAGACTTGGGGGACTGTTTGGTATAAAAATGATGTATGTAAATATTGTTTTGTATTTTGTGAAAGCCCTGAAACGAGGTTAAGCGGCTAGGTCTTGCGTCATTTTTCGGAATTCCTTTTCTGATTGTCTTAAATTGGGTTTTCGTTAGTGTAGTTTAATTAAAGTAATAGGTAGAATTTTTATTGTAGTTTAATTTAATATAGGGTTGTACATAAGGTAGATTTGTAGATATTTAGCAATTAGAGATTTAGAATAAGGATTAGCACTTTAGTCAACAGGAAATAGTCATTTTGAAATTAGTTAGAGCGAGAGTTAGAGTTGCCACCAAAGACGTTCGGTCAGCGTCTATAAATAGAACAATTAATCAATCACTTCCGTCTGAAATGGCCCATTTTGTGGAAGACCAGTGGTCAGATTATGGCGTAGTTGTGTGTGGCTTGTTCGGATATGACGTCGTAATGTCGGCCTATGTTGGTTTTTAGTGGGGAGTTGAAGTTAGTTTTTTTTAGTGGGGAGTTGAGGTTTGGTTTTTAGTGGGGAGTTGAAGTTAGTTTTTAGTGGGGAGTTTAAGTTGGTTATTTTGTTTGGGTTCACAGTATGTTTAGAGTTTAGATAGTATAGGTTTATTGTTGGGGTTCAATTTGTTCTTTATGATTTTTATGTTCCCTTTAATGGGACGAGTGTATTTTCTTGAATAAAAAGTAATTTGTAATTTAAATATGATTTTAGTGTTTTATGTTTAGTGTTCAGTGTTGTTGGTCTGTTTAGATTGTAATAATCCTTCTGTCCCAACGGAAGTGTCACGGAAGCCCAAAGTCCCCTCGTGCCCTAGTTTAGATGTATTTAGTAATGATTGCTGTCCTTGACCCACAACCCTCTTTAATTAGTAGTAACCATGACCTATGTAATATACCACCGCCCTCCCCTCGCCCCACCCTGTTACACAAAGATTGTGTGGTAAGCACAAAAGCTTATTTAGCTTTCCACTTTCCACAACTGGTGTCGGTTAGTTAGTATAATAGAGCTTGATTGATTCAGGAACAACACATTCAAGTGTTTGGGTAACACACCCATTATAAAATTAGCTAAATACTCAACAGTAGGCCTACAACAATATGTTATTGTTTGGTAAATTGGCTACTGGCTAATCTGTCTCATGCAAGTTTGTGCCGGGATAGTACTAAGTTAACTAAGCTAACATGTAGACCTATGAACAAGAATTGCGCATCAGAATAATTGTCTTATAACTTCTCTATTTTGTGAAACTGTAGTGAAGGCTTGTGATTATGTAAGACGTTTGTTGAACTTAAAACAAATGGGCGTGGCCACTACATTGCATATTGAATCAAGAAATGGAGGTAGAGAAGGGACAGTTGCAGATTGTGTTTTGCTTGCATCCTTAATACCAACATTTAAAATCATTAATAATGTTCCTCTTTTGGTGTACCGTACATTAAGTGCTATATGGTCTAATTATGACAAAGGATAGACTAAATAAAATGATTTTCACAATTAATTTTATGTTACAGGTTCGAGTTTTATTGGAGGAGGCAGGGGGAGATATAAACCTTATGGACAAAGACAAGGGTGGAAGTACGGCAATGCACCATGCAGTTCTTAACGGGAATCTACCATTGGTGGAGCTGCTGACACATTACTATCTTCGTTTTGGCGTCTCAGTGGACATAGAAGACAGTCGCGGCTTTACTTCCTACCTGTTGGCCAGGAGATTAGGGTATACAAATATTGCAGATTACTTGAACAGGAAAGGTCTAGCCTCAGTAGGGCATGCTGACTTTTTGTTTCGATCTCCCAGAGAGTGGTCGCAGGCTGGAAAATTTGAAAGAAAGAAAGCCATGGCTAATTGTATTGAAGACAAAATTAATGAATCCAAAGTACAAGGGAGACCTATCAAATGTGCCCCGCTGATAAACAAATTACATTATAGAGATTCAATTTATACAGTTCATCAACAGTTAATGAATAAATCTTATCTCGGTGACAATAAAAACGAAGCACAGCGGACGAGAATGGAAAAACCCTTTAAAATCCCCATGAACACTCACTCGCGTGTTGTAAATCAACTGGACAGAACACATTTGTCAGATAGACCAGCTCCAGAGTTTCAGAAATTTGAAATGCAAACAAATGGGAAAGAGTCACGAGGTAATAATATTAATGGCTTCAAATATGAATCCCCGACATGGCATGTGAAAACTTCAGATGCTCTTTCTTTATTGGAACAGTCCTCTTCAACTAAAGGCAGGACAGTCAGCCACTTCCACCCCAGTGAACTGGATGTCAACAAGGTGGTGGAATACAAACATATGTTAGGAAATATTGGCATTCTCATGAACATTTTAGCAGAGCAAACTACCAAATCTTACCGAAAGTCCACCAAGGTAGGTAAGCCGGCAGCGCCCGATGAGGCTAGTCCTAAACTCAAGAATAAAGTCTCCACGTTTGCGGCACTCTTCGGCAATAAAAAAGGCACGCCAAGAAAGAGGACGTTCGAAAAAGCTAAAAGAAAACATGTCGTCTGTGAGGAAAAACGAAGGACTAAGGGACTTAACTCAGCATCAAAATAAAATCACTATCCTTTCTACGGTACGTTAATAGTATTCTACTGGACTAGGGCTAAACACCAGAACTTTAGAACAGAGCCTTGGCATTTTTGTCAGTCAGACCAGTGTAGCAGATTAAAAAAAAAAAATTAAACCTTTTGCCAATGTTTTCAACTTTAAACATATAACCACAAATAAGCTTAATTGTTTCCTTCATTTAGTGACTAGGCACACAAAGAAGTAGGCCTACATTGGGGAGCGCTTATTTGAATCTGTGGCGCCTTCTTGAGCGAATCTGAGACAAGAGTCTTTAAAATAGAGCTTAAATGCCTTTCTCTTTGGCTAGTGGCTGTACGTCTTACATACCAAGACAGCCGCCACTGCAATATATTACAAGAGCGCACTGAGCATGCTAAATTTAATAGCATGGATAAAAGCGCTTTATAAAAAAAAACATTATTATTAGTTTAATAAAACAAATTTAAAACATACTACCGCATATGTACGCCCTATCTATCTATCTATCCATTTAACTGTAGGCCTATGTCTATCTTACTACTTATCATGTACTTATCTATCTATTTATCCTTCAATCAGTCAGTCCACTCACCCAACCAAGGGCACAGTAGACCTTGTTCTAGGTACGTCTGTATAGAAAAAGTTTCACAAGCGATGGTGAGATGTGTGTTATATATAATTTGTATAGGTTTATATTAACCGTTTATAAAACAAGATTTCAAAAGCAGTTTTCTGTCCATCCATTTATCTGGAGCCTATATATGAATTCCCTTCTTAACCAAAATTCAATTTCATACTCTGCAATGTCATATAAAGATGGAAAGTCTCCAGAAATGAAACTCTCTCAGACTCTTTATAAAGCCATTCAAAATGTATGTATATATATTATAAGGTATGGGACATTTAATTGTTTTTCAAATTAAAACAAACAAAATTAATGATATTAAAATAGTCTTTTCTCACAAATGTATATCACCATTGATGCCAATTATTATTGATGTTCATGTATTGATTGATTGATATCAAAAGATATTCTTTCCTTTTTTACATATTTGGTTTTCTTATATTTGTTTTAAATGGTAGAATACTAAGCTTATATTAACAATAAATAGTAGAAGCTTATTTGCATTCAAAACAAATGTTTAAGTCTGTTTAAATTAACATTTATTTAAAGCTCATTAAATTAAAAATTGGTACATTAGTTTCTTTTCTTTATCCATAAAGAAATCAATAGTTCACTTTTTTTTCTCCATTAGGCTATGAAACCTTTTTTCTTACAATAGTTACAATCACCAACAAGAAATTGAAAATTAAAGTTTTAAAAATATTTTCACAAGGCACAAATAAGCAAAATCAATTTTTTCCTACTTTTATTTTCCTGAACAAAATTATTTTTATAAATTTAATTTGTGAACTGTACTGTAAATGCATTGCACCAACAGTAGCCTTTAATTAACTTACTATGGATATACATTTCCACACAATTTTCTTATATTTATTACAATTTAGTGACGTTGAAACTCAAGAGCTGTAATGTTGCTAAAATTGAGCTAAAATGTCACAAAATGTTCACATAAGGTATACTATACATTTATAGGTCTAGTGCTGGTATACAATGATATTTTGATCTGAATTTTTCCTTTCTTTTAGTACTTTTAGTAACCCTGTAACTTTGTTTATTTGTGGTCCACTGTTGGGCCATGACCTGGCATTTGGAGAAGGCTGACTTGGATCATAAGTTCATTACTTCCTTTTCAACAACACCAATAATAAAAATCAATAATATTAACATTTAATGAATTTTCAACAAAAATATTTTAAATCTCAGAACCAGTAACAAGGCTGCAGTGTAAAGGAAACAATATTTTATTTTTTTACCAAAAGATTTCATCTTGATAATTTCATAGATGAAATATTATAATTGTGCTCATCATTGGTAGAACCAGATTTAGTAAAGAGAAAGAGTGAAAGAGTTATCTTTCCAAATACAAAAATAGGATCATAGTTCCAGATGACAAAGAAAATCAACAACAAAAACTTTATTCAAGTGAACAAAATAACATGCAAGATTCAAAATTATCATTTGCTTAAAGTCAATTTAGAGTTTTGTTATTTTACTAATCAATTTTATTCTCAAACTTGTTTGTAGCTTTGTAAAAAAAATATGTCACAATTTAAATTTAAAAATAAAGATTTATAATATAAAAATAAAATGTCATTTGTATACACAGTTAAAAGTGAAAGACATATTATTATTTTTTTGTAAACATTTTTTCTGATTTGGAGAATAATTTTTTTTTTAATTTTCATACATAATAAAGCCTTCGCAAGAAACATACTATAATTATTACAATAATTCATGCCCCAAAAGTAAACCATAAATATATTAATAACTATTGCACATATTCATGTTTCCCTAAGAATTGAATAAAGCATTTTGGCCATGTTTTAAATCTCTTAACATGAACTTATAGATTTGAATGACATAACATTGTACATATTGTAAAGACTTATTGATGCCCAGTGGTATGTGGTGAAGAATAACAAATTGTAAACACAATATTCTATACTCCTGTTACTGGTAATAAGTAACAGAGAGAGATATATTCAAGTAAGTAAACACAATATTCTATACTCCTGTTACTGGTACTAAGTAACAGAGAGAGATATATTCAAGCAAGTAAACACAATATTCTATACTCCTGTTACTGGTAATAAGTAACAGAGAGAGATATATTCAAGCAAGTAAACACAATATTCTATACTCCTGTTACTGGTAATAAGTAACAGAGACAGATATATTCAAGCAAGGTTCTTCTTTCAGATGGTGTTTGGACTAGAGTTAGTGAAGAAGACTTCATTAGTTTCTGTACTGACACACAAGGGAAGGGGATTGTGTGTCTAGTACAACACCAAGCCATCTATACTTTTCTAAGCCGATGTCAGCTACCCACCAGAACTGGGTAGACTTAGGGACTTATTGAGTCATGATTCTCAAACAGTAAAATGATCCCCAAAATTTATCTTTTGAACTTAAAGGAGTGATTTAAAAAGATTATTCAAATATTTCCCATGAGTGAAAAATTATTTATAATATTGTATGACATGTAGGTCTATTCCTTTTTTTTTTAAACATTATAATTGTGTGAGGACATAAAGGTTCTGAATTACCTAAAAACTGTTTTATTTCAACCTTAGGTTTAAGTTATGTATATCTTCTCAGATTAAACTATAGCAAGGTGTTCAATAATATTTGATTATCCAGAAAACTTAAGTTTAAGACAACATTTGGATAAGCAGGAGTTCAGAATATTTGGTTAAACAAGAAATAAATGCAATACTGTAAAACAAGATGTAAAATTGACTTATTATTAATTAAAAAAAACTGAATAATTGGAGTTTAACCACGGTATATAACACCCTAAATTCTATTTAAAAAAATACTTAAGTTTATGATTTTAAAAAATCTATGTAAAATAAAGAGAGCTTATGATAATTTATAATTAAAGCTTAAACAGTAGTATTTTATAATGAATGATGAATGTATTTCAAAGCTGCTTTATTTAAGGCGAATGAACAATACATATAAAATATAGATCATATTATATTGTAGAAATAGCATAAACACATTTGCTAAAAAGGTGAAAAAAAACTTTTGACTTTTTAAGTTATGTCATTATATACATTTTATCCAATAATTATTTGTAGAGGTAGACTTAACATACTCTTAAATCATATGACTAAATACCCATTACAAAATTAATTAATTACTTGTTTTTTTTTTATATATAAGTTTTATAAACATTTTATTTGAGCAAAAATCCACCAAAGCACAGAAAGCTAACTGGTGGGAGTAGTCTCATATTTTATTATTAAAATACATGTCATATAGACCCAATGCAATACTGAAGACTGCCTGGCAGGGAAAGTGTACACAGGTATAGGGACCACAGAAAAGAGGGAGGGCCAAAGCACGACAGAAGAATAGGCAGATCTCATATACACTGGCCATTTACTTCACAGCCACAAAATAAAATAATAGATCACATCTTCTTGAGAGACAGAAAGAGGCAAACTAACTAAAAGACACAAAAAATAGTATGTGGCAAATATTTTATTAAACACCAAGCATTTAAATATACTGCTAAGTAATTACATAAGCTTGATTTTTTTTGTCATGACCAATATTTTGTTTTATATCTTCTTGTTTGTATAACGGATATTATGGTACTTTTGAAGAATAAGAGTAGTTTACATTTGTTTAAAGAAATATAAACAATAGCTTTTATAAAACCTCAAACATTCAGAAATTATTAATACTATAAACAGATACTAAAAAATGTTCTATAATAAAACAGGCATTACCGGTATTTGTTAAACAAATGCAATTTATCACAATGCTTACAAAAAACAGATATTTTACATATATTTAATGCAATATACAATTTATCACAATGCTTAAAAATAAGTTAAATGTACATATATTTTAATATTATCTAGAGAGATTATGCAAAAATAAATCTTCCAAAAGTGAGGCACATAAGTTTGTAAACAATACTATATTCAACCAAACCTTTTTGTATTGAAGATTGGGTTATTAAGTGTAAAACATGATCAGATTAATTCTCTAAACTTGGATAATTTGAGCCAATCAAGATTTGTCTGTAGTTTTTCCTTTTAAACTTCAATCTAAGAAAAGCACTAGCATTCTTCAATGCTTTTATTATCCAATATTTGTATGGAAATCTCTGATGCATAAAAAACCTTATCTTAATTGACCTAATGAGCCAAAGCAGTTAAAAAATGCTACAATTAAATATATTTCAAATCAGCTCAAGGTCAACGTATCAGTATCAAATATCGGGTAGTTAATTTTCTTTTCTTTGTTTCACTAAATGAAACTATAGGAAAATAATTCACACAGAATAAATGTTTAGAACAAACACATCTTCAAATAATACTCAAAGAAAAAATGATTTCAAGGCAAAATGTATTAAACTATAATATTACCTTCTGTTACATTCATATCTCAAATGCTGTTTGCTGATTGCTACTTTCATCCAGTGTGAATCCAAAAGTGTTCTTGGAAGCTTATCCCAGAGTAAGATGAATTCTTCTTTGGTCTGAGGGTTCCAAGACAAAACAAGAATCTCTTCATGATATTTGGGAGCTGCAAGTTGCAGAATGAAGAAACAACCATGATGATAGACAACCCGAAAATGATGATGGTCAAAAGATTTGAGGACATGAATTATGGCTGGGGTTTTTTCTTCAGAGAGAATCAGAACACTTCCATTGGGACTAAAAATATAAACATTTTCATCCACGGTAAGAGCTTGGCTTCCAAGAGTAATAGATGGAACATAGCCATATACACAAGAAACATTGGTTTTTGTGTTGAAGCTGTGGAATTTTGTAGGCTTAAAAAGTATATCATTGCCTAAGTAATCATAGCAGCTTTCACTTCCACCAAACATGTATATAACATCTCCACAGGATGCTGCAGACATCTTTCCAGCAGGGTGAGCTATTTCACCAATCACTTCAATCTCATTTCTTGATGGATCATACCTCTCCACACTTGCTGGATTTTTAGCAGAGTTTTTGGTGTAACCACCCAGAATATAAACATAATTTCCCAGAGACTGCATTACATGAAAATATCGTGGCTCTATTAAATCTAAACAACTCTCCCATTTATTATGTTCTGTCACAAACTTCACCATCATATGTTGCTGGTCAGAGCCTCCTGACACATATATGTCACCTAAATGAACACATGCAGCTTTAGCATTTGAAAAGTAAGGAAACTTGGCTAAGAAATATAGCTTTTTAGTGTGGAGAGTAAAACAACAAACTTCCTGTCTTCTGCCATCCACCATCACTAGAGCATGCTCTTTCCTGGGATTAAATATACAAGGATTTATATCTAGTTCTGAAAAATTTGAATTTTGATTGGTCTTCAGAATTTTCTGAATTAATTCTAGACATGTTTTATTGGACTGAATACACAAACTCTGCTGACATATTTTATCCACAGCATTAATGTCCATTAGTGGGAAGCGTAAAACTTTAAATATATCCAATATGTATTTATTTCCTCTTTCCAAATCATGGTCCAGCCACATAATAACCATTTCTAAAACATCCTCTTCTTTCTCTACATTTAAATGATCAGCATTTATATATTTTATAAGTTCATCATTATTAAGTTCTAATAAATCCTTTGAATTTTTTAGTTCTGGGAAATTTTCAGTCATGTACCAAAAGGCTTTTTCTTCAAGAAACTGACTGTTGTAAGACAAAGACAATTTCCAATTTATGATACAATTTTGGATGCAAAGGTCATTGGCTAGGAATTTTTCACATATAAGCTGCAAGGCTTCTATTTGATACATGGATGAAATTTGAAGCAGATCTACAACAGATTCATAGGTCAAATCAATGTCACCTGTGTAGAGAAATTCAAGAACTTTTTCAAAATGAGCTGGCGAAATTCCTTTCAGAGTGATGACTTTATCGCGGCTCTCTTTCATTCCTGAGCTGAACATTGCACAAAAATAGGTTGACATAGCTGCCAGCACTGTACGATGACATGGAAAGTTGCTATCTCCAACTACAAGAATAGTGTCGATGTGCTCAGTGGAGGCTTTCAATTTTGAAAGACCTCCACATAGATAACGATGGTGAATTTTTTTGTGTGTATCCATAATCTGAAATGAAATAATAACATACAATAAGGCTCTCTCTACAATCTCAATAGTTTAAAAAATAGTCAGAGCTAAAAAAGAGACATCTAGATTCATGTGGGTAAGCAATATACCACAGGTCATAACCAGGGCCTGTATGTCTTTCAATATACCAAAGGTCTAAAAAAAAAAAAACATAAAATTTTAGAATGTACGATTTACCTTTCAAGAAGATAACAATTCACTACTGGTAGCACAACACCAAGACATTTATCAAATAGACTAACCCATCTGAGCATTATTAACTCTTTCTTTCCGGAATTATTTTCCCTATTCTGACGGAATTATCTTTTTTTTCTTTTTGTCATTACTATTGTTATCTTCAAATCTTAATAACTCCTTAGGTTTTAATTAGACAATATCATATTTGGTATTGAATTAAAGGAAACTAAAAGCTCCTTACAGAGAATATAAAATCGTGAGTATCTTATATTTAAAAAAAATCTTTAAAACAAAAATATAAAAATACATTACTCACTAAAGTCTTATATAACACAAATTCCAAGGCTCACACCATAAATAAATTAATTCCTAAATTAATTAACTGCATAGTTTTCCTAAAATATATACCCTTTTTCACTATTAAAAACAAATATTTCTTTAAAAATATAAATATAAAGCTCGTTTTTACCATTTATAATGACTACACACCACATACGGCCCTACATGGGTGAAAAACAAATCCATAAAAATGTTATTTTTTCAATAAAAATTACGATGTGAACACAAATCTGGATGTTATTCAAAGGGAAATCATTCTAGATTTATGTAAAAGTAAAAAAAAAATAGCGCTGAAAATAAACAAAATAAACATATTTTAACAAATCGACGCTGGCATCGCCGATCCGGCAAAATGGCCGTTTTAAAATCAACGCTGGGATCGCCGATCTGGAGAGAAAGAGTTAAGACCCAAAAAATATCTACCAGCTTTGAGCTAAATTACGCTTGTTGAGTATAAAAAAAATGATAGACTTGATAGACTATATTATTAGCCCCAGCTTTGGGTTCTTATAAATGACAGATCTATAGTATCTCTAACCTAAAAACTGGACGAGCCTTCCAGCTTTTGTCCAGGGCGTAATGTTGGAAAGTGATGGGTAGAGGAAGGGGTACACCAAGTACCTGTCCATCCCTAGGGCATCCCTAGGGCATGCCGCATAACCAGGGATGCGGAGTCGGTAGATAAATGTTCCGACTCAGACTCCTCACGTTTTTTTAATTCCAACTCCCTGACTCCGACGTATTAATATGTGAATGTATTTTGTACATTCCTTGAAGGAAAGAAACGCAACATAATTCTACATGTCATTACCACAGGACTACTGGCTGGAAAGCCAACAGTTTACTGTATTTAATTTTAAATATTCATGGGCCCCCTAAACTCTTGAGGGCCCGGTACGGCGTACCGGCTGTACCCCCCTCTCGTGGGGCCTGATCAGTAGAGGTCACGATTGGCGACTCCAAGGGGCAAACAGTTAATCCCTTACAAGTGAGAGGCTAGGTTACACATAGGCATTGCGTTCCCTATATCAGCAGAACTAGGGATGTTAAAACTGGTTATCGGTTCTATAAAACCGGTTTAAAACCGGGTTTGGTTCCCCCTCCCCCCCGCTGGAAAAGCCAAATGTGCGTAGTTTTGTAGGTATATTTGAAAAATTGTTCAAACTTAATTAGTGTTTGCAGGGCACTCAAGGGGTTGATTTGTGTGAATACAATATTATAAACTTTGTACACTTTACCATCGTTGACGATAATATTAAAAAGCATATGAAGCGACATATATAATGATAACTTGTAAAATAATGTGTGTTGAAAGAGAATCCAAAGAATGTGTATTTAATAATGCTGTTAAAAATAAAGCACAGACGCTGTGTCTAGACGAATTGTTCAGGGTCACAGGGAAGGACTAGTTTGCGTCTCTCCAATGCATACATCAAAGAGGAACAAACATCTAAAAGATGAGCGGACATGTAAAAAGATTCATGTTAATTGTAACTGTAACTTAGCAACATTGGTTTGATGTTGTTTTTATTCAAAGCCATAGTTGGTATTTGGAAACACAACATCTAAGACTAAATTGTTTTGTGTGAATCCAACATTATTTATTTAAAAATATTTCCATCAGAACCAAACAAAAGGGTCTTCTACTTGAAGTAATGACAACCTTCAAACTTCCAACCAACAAACCGAAGTCCGGTTTTGAAAATCAACTTAGAGTTAGAGGACTTAGAGGAAGAAACAGATAGTTGAGATAGGCCTACCTTACTTTCTCATATCACTAATACTAATCATAATGTGACAATGTCTGTGTCTGTAGTGTAGACCTACTATTGATCGGTTGTTTAAAATAAATGAACCCCTGCTTTTTTTTCAATCTAAATTTAGTAGTAGTCGGTGCATTATTTGTACACAAAATTTCCCCCGACTCCTCGACTCCGACAAGGCCTATGAGGCTATGACTATGACTTTGACTTTATTATAATTATGTAATAATACTAAGACTAAGACTAATGATGATTAATGATATAATTATATAGGCCTAATATAATTATAATGCAGGCAAAATACAGTCTTATAATAAAAACATAATACAAACCTTTATTTCCTTGAATTTAAAGTTTAAAATTAAATTAACATATTTCACAAGTGAATAGACGTACTTTGTATTAGACTATAAAGAGTCTAGATCTAATAATATTTTCTTTGACAAAGTTGGCATTTTATTTACTTTTCTAAGTTTCTAAGGGAGATCACTGAGATCACTTTTCATATATAAAATTAAAATCGGAAAATGTACGTAAAAATACATTTTAAAAATATCTAGCCTACAAAACAGGACTGATTATCTAAATCTCAGAATCTCAGGTATTGTCACTGGTTGCTTAGAGCCGTAGAATTAGAATGCCTTCTTAATGGCATTCGGCTTGACATAAAGTCATAGGAGAAAAATATACCCGTATTAGTCTACTAGTACTACTAGCCATGGGCAGTCTTATCTTAAGCCTTGAATAAAATCACTGTAAACTCTAGACTAGACTCTAACTCTAGTGTAACTGTAACTCTGTAACTGTAAATGACTCCGAGTCAAATGTAAACAAGTACGCCCTACCGGTAACCAGGAAAACCAGTAGGCCTAATTAATTTAATTTTTTTAATGATTTATAACATAATTTTTTATCAATTAAAATTTATTTAAAACACTTTGCAAGACTAGACTCAGACCACGGACGAGTGTAGAGGACGCAATAATCTTCTTTATAGAAGGAGCGTCTGTAAATAATAATAAACCGTACTTAGTCACACTTAGACTACTAAGACTTAGTTGACTTAGTAGTGCAGCCTAATTTAATATTAAATATTTACTAATATTAATAATATAAATCCTATAGTCCTATAGGCCTAACTTATATTTTTAGTCTTATAGTATTTAGTATAGTATAGGTCTAGTCACTAGTCCATTGGTTCTCAACAGGGGCGACACGGGCGGTGAGAAGCTTTAGGGGGGCACTGACATTCTTGGGGGGCGGTGAAGGGCAAGTGGGCGGTACAAACGTAACTGTACAAACGTAACTGATATAATTAAAACACATCAGCGATTTGAATTGATTAGTTTTTGGATGAAATGTGATGTAAATGCAAGTGCTGCTAAATATCTGAAAGAAATGGGAATCGCAATGACTTTTCGATGAATTAGGGGTCAGTATTTGGCAAATATTGTGTGCGGCCGGCTGGTCCTATTGTTGGTTCACCGGACTGCCAACCCCGCTGACCTGCTGACCTATCACTGTCGCCCTGACATCTGCTAATGTTAATGATATTTTGATTTCAGTTTTACAGAGATGTCCTTAGTGTGTTTCAAATTGTATATACATATAGAACGTAAAGCGGTATAGATACGTAGTAATCATAAAAACTGGGTATTTATTTTAATGCTTGAAATTATACATATAAATTCTTTATTCATATAATATTTTTATAATTTTCAAATACATTTACAGTTTGATCATTTCAAAGTTATAAATTGTAAACCATTTTTTTCGTATAAAAGAAAAAAAAAATTAGAAATATTAGCTCAAATGAAACGGGCTAATTATCTCCCTTCAATTAAAAAATATTTCAATATTTGATTCAATAGTGATGCCGAACAAGTTCTGTTTTGTAATATAACAAATAGTACTGATTATTATTATTTCTTTACATACATTCAACATTATGGTATTCATAACAAGATTTAATTATTAGCGGATTAAAATAATTTACGTTAAACAGCTGTAAATAAACATTAACTGCTTTAATTGTTTGTCCATTGAAGGAGTTTATATTTTAAACATTAATAATTACAGAAATTACTTAATATAAGGCTATTAAATAAGTCTCTTATATTTCTAAATGAATTATACTAGTAAATTTGTTTTAGAATTAATTATATTTATGTTTCATTAAAGAAGATGAGCATAAAAGTGTAGGTGACATCTTTGTATGCTTAAAACAGCTTTGATGTTTGATAAAATCTGTTCACAGTTGTAAGTTGAATCAAAAGCTGAAAGTAAAGGAGCGAATGCCAAGCAGTTGAGAATAGCAGTTGACTTTCCTAAACAGCATCCTTACAGTTTTTTTCCGCAAACGGGCACATTTGGATGCCCATTTTTTAAATGTTTAAAATTCAACTTCCTCCATTTTAAAATCTCTAATACTCCTCCACTTAAAAAGATATCTACATCTAAGAAGGTCATGGTAAGATCTATATACTTCTGAAAAAGCCCAACTATCTATCTTAATATTTTCTTTAACATATGAATGTACATGTAGTTAAAACATTTTGAAATTGATTTCACGACAAGATCTGTCCAATTTCAATGCAAATCCATTGTAATGGTCCTTGTAAATGCAAGTTCAACTGACTGAAATGTGTCAGAAACATCGGCTTCAACAGTCAGTTTTCCTCATTCAGAACCGGAAAATGTTGTTGTTTTTTTCAATTAAAAAATTCCTCTTGGGGGTCTCTCGCGTGCCATGGGAAATCGCGCTGTGTAACAAGTGTGGCACGCATACCTTTGGTTGCCGACCCCTGATTTAGAGTACATTGTGAGATTACCTAAAGACATCACAATTTTCTTTATAACTGGATGCGTCCACACCACCAGACAGTCACGCTTTACTAACTTAAGTTCATTATTAATTTGAGTCAAAAGAAGAGATTCTCCGTATCTTCAATATTACAGCAGTTCACAAATAAGTAATACATTCAATGATTTTTATTTAACAGCTTTGCATTGATACCTTATTATTATTATTAATATCTGTATTACTATTATTGTCTCGATATAATTTTTTATTGTTAGCCAATTTTCTAATTTTCTTGTTATGTCTTTGACTATGCCTTATTTGATCTTATGTACTATGTGACGAAATAAATATTGTTCATTGTTCATTGAATACAAGCGAAGGCTACTGCACACAGTGGTGCTTTGGTTAGTTAACGATGACTGTTTAAACATAATGTATGAGACTAGGATTCAGTGCTCGAGTTTTTAAAAAGCAAATGCGATTCTTTGGGAGAAAATCAATCAGTTTCTTTAGGTCAGCGAGTTTTGGCAACAATTGTGTATTGCATTCTTATCACCCTCTTTTGTGGAAAGTGGATTTTATGCTAGAATTATTTGGTTGTCAAAAAAGAAATACAAGCTGCAGAAAGTGAAGTGTGGAGACCTAAGGCTGTTGCAACCAAAATTGAAACAAATATAGACAAACTACTAGCAACACACCAGGCAAACGATTCACATTAATATTGATTTATTTAAACCTTTTGTTTAGGTAATTTTTTTATCTATTAATTCTTACATTATGTTTCCTTTTCAGTTTTTTAAAAATTAAATTAAAGACAATAAATCACACAAAAAGTCTAGTCCGCCTAAAAAAAAATTGCGGAAACTATAGTCCAGAGGGGTGGGGGGTGGGAAGGGTGAGTGGACGCTAAAAGAAAGTTGGGGGGGGGGGTGAGCGGACAAAAATTGTAAAAGGGTGCAGTGAGCCGAAAAAGGTTGAGAACCTATGGTCTAGTCTAAGTTACAAGATAAGATACCAAATAAATTATTAGCCTATCTATTTAAACTCTTTAACAATTAAAATGTAGGCTACCTTATATTGCTATACTGCTATACTATATATCTTTCTTTTATTTGTTAATATAGGCTTACTTTAACTTTAAAAGGATAAATTTGCCTTTGCTTATTCACCCATTTTCTTTTCAACATTATCTGATTGGGCTATATGGTTTATATTGCTGCTTTTAAAGGATATAGCTTAAATGTAGGTCTAGGTATTATAACTAGGGGGCCTACACAAATATAAATTTTACATCTGCATAATTTTAAGAATTTATAAAAGGTTGTAATCTCTCTTAATACGCACTACACTCACTTTAAATTAGTGTAGGCCTATAGGTTATAGCCTATATTAACTATATAGGCCTACACTAACCTACAGGTTAAACGCTGTAAGCAACGTTAGTTTTAGGTAGATAGTATTTATTATAAGCCTCAGTTTCCATTTGCAGTACCTATGTGTAAGCATAAAACTAAAACACTAATTATATTATAATGCCTTTCTATAAACAAATTCTATTGGGGAACTTTTAGAAATATATTACAAAATTACAGAGGTAGCTCATTGACTAATAAACATTAGAGGCTACTATTTAAATTGTCTATTTATTCTATATATTTAATGAACAACATTCAAGAACATTCACTACTTAAACATAAAAAAAATAAAGAACATAAAATCTTAAGACTTTTATTTAATTTAGTTAAACTGTTGCAAATTAATCTATTTGAAGTAGAAAATTGAAGTTAATAATAAATGGATTATTTAATCACCCCAAAGAATGTAAAAAAAATGGAGCGTGAGATTACTTCACAAAAATCAATTCTGATCTGCATGTGCGTGGGCCTGCTTGAAGACAATTAGATGAGCAGTGTCTCAGTTCCTAAGTCCATCAAAAATTTTTTTTTTTCGATGGTCTTAGGGGACCCTCTTTAAATGATCGTTCAACCTCTAAAGGGGTCGTGAGCCACGGGTTGGGAACTTCTGTCGTGGGCAAACTAATGCTCAGAACTTAGACATAGACTAACCAATAGAAAATAATATACAACTAAAAGCTGCAAACGCAATCTTCATAAAGGAATATCTCTTGTCAATTAGGAAGAGCTGGCATGAAAAGACAGAAAAACTAAATGTAGACAGAGATGGACATAGGCTGTGGAAAATCGCCAAAAGTCTGAACCAAGAGGAGAACCAATCTTCGCCAATAGTCCTAGACACAGACCAAAAAAAGCTCACAGGCCGCGAAGCTGCCAAAAATTTATGAACCACTTTAGCCAAAGAAGTCAAGGACCACATAGAGAAAGCTCCAAAAATGTCCACTCCACACTCTCATGGAATGACAGCAAATCTCAGCATGAAAGAGTTTGATGACTCCATGAAACTCCTCAAACCCAAACAAGCTCCAGGATCAGACAAGATCTCAAATGATATGCTTATTCATTTAGGACCTCTGGCAAAGAAAAAACTACCGGTACTGCAAATATTCAATGCTAGCTGGAAGTCAGGAAAAATTCCAACTGTCTGGAAAAAAGCTATCATGATCCCTATACTAAAGCATGGTAAACCAAGAAACCAAGTTGACAGCTACCGCCCAATAAGTTTAACCAGTTGCGTCTACAAACTAATGGAAAGAATGGTCAACAATAGGCTCACATGGCTACTTGAATCTGAAAATCTACAGGCAGGTTTCAGAAAATGTCGATCAACAGAAGACCAAATAGCTTACATAGCCCAAGAAATAGAAGATGGCTTCCATACAAAGAACCCAAAGACCATTGTCTGCGTCGGCCTAGAAAAAGCATTCGATAAGGTCTGGAAAACCATATATCCCACAAAATGTTAAACTGGATTACAGAATACCTGACAAATCGCAAAGCTATAGTCAACATGCAAGGAAAAAGGAGCAACATAGCAACAATACAAAATGGAGTCCCCCAGGGAGGTGTACTGTCACCCACACTATTTCTAATTTTCATAAATGACCTAATACAACATATTCCTAGAAAAGTAAAAAGCAGCATGTACGCCGACGACCTTGCTCTAATAAGCACAGAAGAATATTTAGGCACCTCAAAATTTAGGCTACAAGATGCACTAAACAACCTCAACCTATGGTCCAAAGAAGGGGGAATGACCATAAACTCAAAAAAGACTACATACTCAATTTTCTCTCTATCTACTAAAGTACAAAGCCTCAAACTAACCTTAGACAAAACAACCCTTGAAAAAAATGACAATCCCACATATTTAGGAGTTACGTTTGACCCAAGACTAACCTGGAAAAATCAAATAGAAAACTCACAGAAAAATGGGAATCCAAAGACTACCGTTGATGAAAAAACTTGCTGGCTCAGACTGGGGTGCAAATCACTCTATCTTGAGAAAAAAATACACCAGTTATATAAGGCCAACCCTAGAATATGGAGCCACAGTGTGGGGTTTGGCAGCCCAATCAAACCTCCAAAAAATAGACGTAAGTTCAAAACCTAGGGCTTCGAATCATAACCAGGAGCAATGAAAACTACCTCAATCAGAGCAATGGAGGATGCAACTAACCTAAACTCTATGGAAACTAGACGAGAAACCAAAATCCTACCTCACTTCACCAAGTTAGAAGCATCAGGACATCACCCTCTAAAACCCAAGCTACTCAAAACTCACTTAACCAAAATACTTCAAATATTCAATTTTATACAAGAAGCCAAACACCTAAAAAGTAAATAGAAAATAATTGCAATTGAACCTACTCTGTATCATTCTACCCGGTCAGCCGATTGGCCCCTGGGGGCTACCTTCACTGACAAACTGTTCGGTGGACTAGAGCAACTGACAGCCACGGCGCAGTTCATGACAACTATTGGACTTGTTGTCTGAATCCTCCCTATCATAACATTTGAGAATGAAGAAGAAGAAGACTAAGGAAACACTAGTCAGACTAGATATAGCTATAATAAGGGTAGGGCCTATACTGTTTTTTTTTTTATGTGTTTTATTTTCATAGCCAAGTCATATGAATAGAATTTAAAAAGTTGAAACAAAGACTGAAAATTTACTAATTATCCGGTATATTATATAGGTTTAAACTTTAATAGTTTTAATGTATATAATTTATTACATTAAAGTATTATTATGTAATAATCATTGACTAATTATACAAAATTTGGTAATTTATGAAAAAACCTGGCAACTTTCTAACTTGGCATGTTACATTTTAACAAAAATAAGGCAGCACATATTACATTTGTCTAGCAAAAGACTATCATTATTATTACATTTAGAATGTTCTACTTTTATAATTGTTTTGTCCTCAGGATTAAAAATGAACATCTTAGATGACTCAGAAAGTTTTAATGTTGACTCCTTAGTAAGAGAGGACAGCAATATTACATCAGGTAATGAAACATTTAACATTGTATTCAAAGATGGTTTTTATTCCCACAATTTTTTTTTCTCACCAAACATTGGTAATAAAAAATTATTTTTAACTTTTTGGTGCACTTTTGAAATAAAATTGATGATTTAAAAAATTATTAATTTTTTTAAATATTTTATATCAGGTAATGGAGTTGACTTTGACCCAAGCAATCCATTTGTAGGACCAAGTTTGTCACAGTTTTCATTAATCAGCAGTGATGTTAGGGATGTAACAAATGCAGGCATTTTAAGTGACTATGATCATGTGATGGCTGATTTGATTCAAAAGCTTCCTAGCAGACAATTAGGTTTGATATTCAAAATTACTTGTTGGCTTTTATTTTTTTGTGTGTAAAATGTATTCTTAGTGAATTGTTTTTTCAACAGATTTTGTAGGTATCTACATTTGCATTTCTAATGTAACATTTCTACACATTAATTTACATTAAAATTATTATTAATAATAAAGTACAAATCCAGAGCTATTGGTAATGTAAAATTTTAAATGGTTATTCTTTATATATAACTTGATATAATTGTATATGGAGGGCTGACCAATGTCTTATTTTGTTAATTCTTCAAGAGAATGTTGCTGACCTGGCAGCTAGAACATTGTTGAGAAAGAAAAGAATCCATCCACATCGTGTTACTATCAGGTTGAATAGAGATGACAGCCTGGAAGAGGACATTATTGACTCCATAGATCAAGACCTGCAGTCCAGCGTTGATATGTCTGAATACTTAGATGAAGCTGTCAGAACATTTCCAACCACACTCAGCAAAAAAAGAAACATAAAGTACTTTTTGTCTACTTTATTATTTGCTGAAATCAAACTACTATTTCTTACCTTAGCATGACTTACCATAGAAACTGTGAAACCAAGTCTTTTGGCCCTGGCACAATGTACACAATATTGTGTACCCTCCCCATGTACAGTTTATAAATTTTTTTTTCAATCCATAGATTTAATAATATTTATTAGAGTTTACAAATGAATCCTAAACTATAAAGGATTTTTTTGGGGTTCAAAAATATATTATTGTTGCATTCAGACACAATTTAAAAAATCTCAAACACAGCTTAAATTTAATAAATAAAGGTGTGACTTATGACACTACAAACTGTGACGCGAAAGTGTACTTTTGGGCAAACAACAGCCACTTCCTGTTTATTTAGCATCTTTGTCTTTTTTTTTATAGTCTTTTTGGTGATCATAATTCAGTTATGTTTTGTTAAAGACCAATTAACAGGAGAAAAGAATTAGTTATTACAGAATGCATTACTTTCTATTTTCCTACATCCTGGTTTAGCGAACATTCTTTTGTCTAACAGACATATGTAAATAAATATCAAAATTCATTTTTTTTTTTGTTATTTTAGAAATGTATCTTATTCTTTTTATTTCAGACGCAAAATGCTGATCAGAATGAAGAAGCCTGAAAAAGGTCTACCCTTATTGAAATACAGACTTTCCAAAGTATAAACTCATATCTTAAGTTTCTCTCTTTTATTTCTTTTCTTTTATAGCAATAAAATATTGAGCTTTATCATTGTTCCGTGCAGATTGCTAGATGATTAATTTGCAGATTGCTAGATGATTAACTTGCAGATTGCTAGATGATTAACTTGCACAATTTTCTTAGAAGATTGTTTCTTTTACTAACCAACTAAAAACTGGAATGTCATTTTTTGTTTACTTTCAGCTATTAAGAATAGTGAAATTTAAATGGAGGAGGTTGACCAGATTTCTCAATGTATGGAGGTCACATTTACTCACAATTGAGGGCAGTTTTGGCACCAGTGTTGTCTCCTACTTCATTTTTTTGAAATGGGTGCTGCTTATAAATGTCCCAGTTTTTTTGTTTACATTTTTTTTCTTAGTCATCCCACAAATTATGTATAGTCACTACCACAACATTGAAGCGAACAAGGACGTCTCTTTCTCTTTGTTAAATCTATTTACTGGTGAGGTGAGTTATCTCTCTTTCAAATCATTACAAAAAACTGATTCATGACATTAGTTTGTGCATTATATATTAGGCTTCAATACTTCTTTTAGGCATAACTATTATTTTGCATTTTTATGACATTAAATTAAGTAAAGCCTTTTTTTGTAAATAATATGTAGGATTTCAGTTACATTTAAAAAAAATATATTTATTGCATCTAACACATTTTTATAATTATATAAAACATTTTTATAACAGTACAAAGTAACAAGAGAGATAATTTAGTATTTACAGTTTTGTTATCTACAACCTAAATAATAACATGTCAGTGAACTAAATTGATTCTGTCTAACACAATTTTAATAATTTAGTTAAATGAAAGCTTTTTAGATCTCTAAGAATTGAAGTGGATATAAGAGATGATCAGAGAGAATTGAGATGGGCAAGAAATTTGAATTTGACAATTAAGTGATATAACTCAAGTTAATTTAATAAAGAGGACTTTACTAATTTTATCTTCTAAAGTGGATATTATATTATATTATATTATATTATATTATATTATATTATATTATATTATATTATATTATATTATATTATATTATATTATGGTTATAATTGTGTATATCTAGAGACATTAATTATGTGTAATTGTGCTGAATAAATCTTCTTTCTTCTTCTTCGTTCTCAAATGTTATGATTGGGAGGATTCAGACAACAAGTCCGATAGTTGTAATGAACTGCGCCGTGGCTGTCAGTTGCTCTAGTCCACCGAACAGTTTGTCGTTGAAGGTAGCCCCCAGGGGCCAAATGGCTGACAGAGTAGAAAGATACAGAGGGCAGGTCTGAAGGACATGCTCCGCATTTTCGGGAGCTGTTTCGCAGGGGCACATTTCGCTTGCTCCGATTCGTAGTTTGCGGAACATATGTTGCTTTAGCCTGTTGTGACCAGTCCTTAGTCTGAAGATGATGTTTTGAAATTGGCAGGAGAGTTTGTAGTAAGCATCAATCTGTGGGTTGTTTTGTTGCAGCTCAGACCATCTTTCGGATTCATTCCTTTTGAGTATTGCCTTTATTTCT
Source organism: Anisus vortex (assembly GCA_949126835.1). NCBI lineage: Eukaryota > Metazoa > Mollusca > Gastropoda > Planorbidae > Anisus > Anisus vortex. The sequence goes on from OX421494.1 coordinate 34,057,585, forward strand.
TCAGGGTGTAGAGATGGGTCTGTCTGGTTTTGTCTGCCTCCAGTTTTAGCTAAGGTGTCGGCAGTGTCATTTCCTTCATTTTGTATATGCCCAGGGATCCATTGGAGAACCAGTTCTTTAGTTATTTTGCTCAGTTTTAAAAGTTCTGTACTGAGTGACTGGTTGATCGGGGCATTTGGGTTTCTTAGAGACTGGAGTACTGTTTTGGCATCAGTGAAGATGACAATCTGGCTGTTGGGGGATTGAGTGTGGCTTGTTAGTATATTTGCAGCAAGCTCAATTGCTTTTCTTTCTGCTCTAGTGCTATCTGAGAGGCTACCTGTGACAGTAGCTTTTTCTAGGAGTTCTCCATTTGGCCACTCTATGAAAATGCCGGCTCCTCCATTTTTCAAATCTTTTCCAGTTGACCCGTCAGTATAGACTCTGGTCCATGCATTTTGGGGGTATAGTTCTCTAATGATGTTGTTTACTGCTTCTTTTAGTATTTCGGGCGTGTAGTCAGATTTTTTCCCTATGTTGCTTAGTTCGTCTCTGATTTTTAGAGTAGGGCTTGGGTCCCAGGGGGGGGGGGAAGTGGCTGTGGGGTTGGGTAGGTTCAATTGCAATGTTTTCTATTTTCTATTTACTTTTTAGATGTTTGGCTTCTTGTATAAAATTGGATCTTTGAAGTCTTTTTGTTGAGGAGGTTTTGAGTAGCTTGGGTTTTAGAGGGTGATGACTTGGTGAAGTGAGTAAGGATTTTGGTTTCTCGTCTAGTTTCCATAGAGCTTAGGTTAGTTGCATCCTCCATTGCTCTGATCGGGGTAGTTTTCATTGCTCCTGTTATGATTCGAAGTCCTAGGTTTTGAACTTTGTCTATTTTTCGGAGGTTTGATTGGGCTGCCAAACCCCACACTGTGGCTCCATATTCTAGGGTAGGCCTTATATAACTGGTATATGTTTTTTTCAAGATAGAGTGATTTGCACCCCAGTCTGAGCCAGCAAGTTTTTTCATCAAAGCTAGTCTTTGGATTCCCATTTTTCTGTGAGTTTTCTATTTGATTTTTCCAGGTTAGTCTTGGGTCAAACATAACTCCTAAATATGTGGGATTGTCATTTTTTTCAAGGATTGTTTTGTCTAAGGTCAGTTTGAGGCTTTGTACTTTAGTAGATAGAGAGAAAATTGAGTATGTAGTCTTTTTTGAGTTTATGGTCATTCCCTATTCTTTGGACCATAGGTTGAGGTTGTTTAGTGCATCTTGTAGTCTAAATTTTGAGGTGCCTATATATTCTTCTGTGCTTAATAGAGCAAGGTCGTCGGCGTACATGCTGCTTTTTACTTTTCTAGGAATATGTTGAATTAAGTCATTTGTGAAAATGAGAAAAAGTGTGGGTGACAGTACACCTCCCTGGGGGACTCCATTTTGTATTGTTGCTATGTTGCTCCTTTTTCCTTGCAAGTTGACTATAGCTTTTCGATTTGTTAGGTATTCTGTAATCCAGTTTAACATTTTGTGGGATATATGGTTGTTTAATAGCTTTAGGATTAGACCTTCTTTCCAGACCTTATCGAATGCTTTTTCTAGGTCGACCCAGACAATGGTCGTTGGTTTCCTTTCCTGGAATCCATCTTCTATTTCTTGGGCTATATAAGCTATTTGGTCTTCTGTTGATCGACATTTTCTGAAACCTGCCTGTTCATCTGCTAGTATATTTTCAGATTCAAGAAGCCATGTGAGCCTATTGTTGACCATTCTTTCCATTAGTTTGCAGACGCAACTGGTTAAACTTATTGGCAGGGTTCCCACGCTACCGGGAAAGTCGGGAATTAGACGGGAATTCAGTAAAATTTTATCCGGCCGTAAAAGACGGGATTTAGAAAGGAAAAAGGTCGAAAAAGCCGGAAAAAAAAAAAGAAGACAAAAACCCAAAACAAAAATGTCACAGATGCATAGTTTTTCCTCACCGAATGTGTATTTTTCGATCATTAGCGCCGTTTTTTGTGTCTTCCACCCAATGCACACTGAGAATTTAAAAGAAAGGGATAGGCGAATCTATTTCTAAATATATCGAGGTCGGAGGACTAGTTCACTATGTTTTACGTTTTTTGTTTGTGATCATTCATTTAATCCTTTAGCGATCTCGCCGTTTTTATAACACTTATGCCTACTATCGGTTATTTTCTGACTTGGCTTTGCTGATTTTCTTTAAGGCAAGTATCTTGTATTGTTTTGTTTTATATTTAAAAATGCATAGGCCTAGGCCTATTCGTAGTGATTCTTACTGCTACTGTCCACTGTTGTAAGTTCCAAAAATACAAGATCAAAGGTCAAGGACGGGTCAACGTCCTCAATGTTATTAATTTTATATCAGATTAAATCCAGCCATTATGATTTTGATCAATTGACCATTTACAAAAACAAAATCATTCTTCTTTTAGTCTTAGTAAGCCTAAGCCCACACTTCGCCCATTACTATAAGTCTTCCATTATATATTAGCCTATACTTGAAGCCGGCTGGTCCAGCGGTTAGTTCACCGGCCTGTCAGCCAAAAACCAACTGACAGGTCGCGGGTTCTATCCCTGCCACCGACGAATCCCTGTCGCCCTGCAGGAGAAATGGGGCCCAGTTGACGTAATAATCTTCTGTCTAGAAGGAACGTCTGTATACTTATAAGATATAGGCCTACTTGACTTTAGACTTTATGTAATTAATTAGGCCTACTTGGGTTAAAGCGGCCGATTTTGCCTAAGACAAAGATGACCTAGTTTTGTCTCGCGAAAAAAAATTATTTTAGAATGTTTTCAATCTTTTGTTCATTTTTTGGCAAATGTAGGCCTACTATCATAATAATATTAAATTGGAATTTTCGCTCACAATTGTTTTAAATATTATATAAGAGTCATTTATTTAAATATTAGGCTAAGGCTCTGATAAAATGAATTGACGAACATCTCCTAGTAACCGTAGCCATAGCGTCATAGCCATAGGCTTGCCACTTGCCATAGATATAGTAGTAGTTAATGGGCTAATGTGAATGTCCGATTTTCGCGTCGGAATTTGTTGCGAAGAAACTATAGTTCTAGTCCATGCCTAATTTTGTTTAGACAGTTGTTTGAATGTGGTTTCAAAATTTATTTTAGTGTAGGCCTATAGGCTAACTATGATTGGGGTTTCAAAACTTAAACATGTATACAATGTATATTTAGGCCCTAGTAGTTTGATTGATTTTAGTTTTGAAGTTTGTGACCTCGAATTCACTGATTCTGCATATCATAAAATAAAAATAGGAAATATTGATGTATTTGCAATCAAGCTTTTTCATGATATGGATAAATAATTGGACTAATTATATAATTTTTAATTTAAAAAAAAAAAAATGGACGCAAAGGCTTTTTAATTAAAAAGTACGAAATGTATATAAAGCAAGGGGTATCACTCTTAATTATTTTTAATCCTTAAGTCAGACCCAGTTGTCCTTTTTTGTCTTTGTTACTAGTCTAGGCTTATAAAATATTTTTTTCAATTAGTTACCTACTTTTAGTAAATGAGATACTAATAGTAGCCTCACTTAAAGACATTTCTAGTGATATTTAGCAAGATAATATTGACTTAGAGCTAAGCAACACTAATATCATCATGATTTTGGCTTTTTTATGTTATTAAGAAGACTTATTTGCCTATTTATATTTATAATACAAAACACTTTGTGTGTCTTTCCCAGTCATTGTCAATGAAGATAAGACATCAGAAACTACACAACTATTGCAAAGCCCACCACATTTCTCTCAAAACAAAAGCATTGGGAGAAATGACAAGTGTCATTGAGGAGAAAATAAAAGTTGTACAAAATAAATAATTTTGTGATTAAAGTTTATTATCTGTACTAAATAAAAGATTTAATTGAATTATTAAATCTGAATTGTCAGTTTATGTTGTGTTTAGACTTTATGTAAGTAGAATTATACTCGTTATATAGTAAATTTAAATTTATTTTGGTAACCAGGAATTTTGCTCTTATAGCAAGGAAATAGTCAGGAAACAGTCAGGAATTTTTTTTCTGAAAAAGAGTGGGAACCCTGTTATTGGACGGTAGCTGTCAACTTGGTTTCTTGGTTTACCATGCTTTAGTATAGGGATCATGATAGCTTTTTTCCAGACAGTTGGAATTTTTCCTGACTTCCAGCTAGCATTGAATATTTGCAGTAGTTTTTTCTATGCCAGAGGTCCTAAATGAATAGGCATATCATTTGAGATCTTGTCTAATCCTGGAGCTTGTTTGGGTTTGAGGAGTTTCAGTGAGTCATCAAACTCTTTCATGCTGATATTTGCTGTCATTCCATGAGAGTGTGGTGTGGACATTTTTGGAGCTTTCTCTATGTTGTCATTGACTTCTCTGGCTCTTTTTTCGGTGATACTAATATTTCCTACGCTGCTAAAGTTATATATTGTACCAATAAAGTTATATATTGTACCAATAAAGTGATATATTGTACCAATAAAGTTATATATTGTACCAATAAAGTTATATATTGTACCAATAAAGTGATATATTGTACCAATAAAGTTATATATTGTACCAATAAAGTTATATATTGTACCAATAAAGTTATATATTGTACCGATAAAGTTATATATTGTACCAATAAAGTTATATATTGTACCAATAAAGTTATATATTGTACCAATAAAGTTATATATTGTACCAATAAAGTTATATATTGTACCAATAAAGTTATATATTGTACCAATAAAGTTATATATTGTACCAATAAAGTTATATATTGTACCAATAAAGTTATATATTGTACCAATAAAGTTATATATTGTACCAATAAAGTTATATATTGTACCAATAAAGTTATATTTTGTACCAATAAAGTTATATATTGTACCAATAAAGTTATATATTGTACCAATAAAGTTATATATTGTACCAATAAAGTTTCATTTTCTTTTCTTAGGGTGTATTTGAAAACTCAGAAATGTATTATGGATACTACACGAATCATACAGTAGATATCATTTCAGGCCATACATACCAGATGAAATATGTATACTTGTGGACTTCTGCTGGATACTATCTGTTATGTTTTATAATTCTAGGATACAGGTAAATTGCAAACCCACTCACATATGCATTACACACTGCTGCATTACACACTGTTTCATTACACACTGCTGCATTACACACTGTTTCATTACACACTGCTGCATTACACACTGTTTCATTAAACACTGCTGCATTACACACTGTTGCATTACTTACTGCTACATTACACACTGTTTCATTACACACTTTTGCATTACACATGTCTGCATTACACACTGCTGCATTACACCATTACACACTGCTGCATTACACTATTACACACTGCTGCATTACACCATTACACACTGCTGCATTACACTATTACACACTGCTGCATTAGACACTGGTGAATTACACACTGCTGCTCATCCTTGGTCCATACGCATTCATGTGCACAAGCTTAATTTCACATTTTCAGGTACAAAACCACATTCATGCTTAATTATATGAGACATGATTAGAAGGGTAAACAATCCTTGAAATAAGTGAGATAAAAAGGATTTCAATTTAGTGATTAGAATTTTTTTAAATGGATACAGAATGGATAGGGCAAGTGAACCAGATTTCACCAGTTCCTGTGTTCAATATTTTCAGGCACAATTTCTTCCACAGACAACTGGATGGCTTCCAGACCTGATAAAAAAATGTATGGCTATCACAAAAAAAAAAAAAAAAAAAAAAAAAAAAAATACTTTTAAACTCAAAATTTTTTGTCACTAGGCCAGCTTAGATATTGTTATAATTTATTGCAGAAATTCAAATCTCATGGTCATGTGATTATTTGAACAAATGATAAAAAGTTCATACAGATTTTTTGAATGGTTATTTCTAATTTTTTCCAGTGTTAATGATAAAAAAAAGCAAAATATATTTTTACACATGACATGTATCCATGAAAAAATGTGCATGTTTTCCTTAACTAATGAATTACTCTAGACTAGTATGATTTCAGATTTTCCCTGCCTTAAAAAAATACTTATCATAAGCCACCTTGCAACTTTCACATGTTAAAAATGTAATTTGGATAAACTTTAATTTTTTATCATACCAAATTTACCCTGGATCACATAGCCATAAAATGACCAAGTTATGGTCGGCCATGTACCCCCAAAGGTGTGCATAATGTTAATAGCCATTTGGCCAGGGCAAGTGCTAGTCAAACTTTTACTCCCTTTCACCCTACAAAGTATGGTGAGACCAGAACTCATAAACCTGAAAGTCCCACAATATTCGGGATAATCTCCCTTCATTTGCTGACCCTAATGGAATCAGGAGACTAAACTTTTCCTCAGCTTTATTCATTTCAACATCAATACACATATAGACAAAATGTTTACTTTTGTGGAGATATTTCTAATACCATATTGTAATTGAAACATTAATTGGCAATATTGTTTCTATTGCAGCTATCTACGCTCATATAGAATATATTACATAGAATCTGGGGGACCAACAATAAACTGCTACTTTAACTTGCTTGTTAGTGGCTGGGATTATGGAATTACAAGTGAGGAGACCAGTGAGCTCAAACACAGAAGTTTGTACAATGAGTTTAAGGTAAGTTTATACTACTGTATCATTCAACTTGTGTCTACACTACTGTATCATTCAACTTGTGTCTACACTACTGTATCATTCAACTTGTGCCTATACTACTGTATCATTCAACTTGTGTCTACACTACTGTATCATTCAACTTGTGTCTATACTACTGTATCATTCAACTTGTGTCTATACTACTGTATCATTCAACTTGTGTCTATACTACTGTATCATTCAACTTGTGTCTATACTACTGTATCATTCAACTTGTGTCTATACTACTGTATCATTCAACTTGTGTCTATACTACTGTATCATTCAACTTGGTGTCTATACTACTGTATCATTCAACTTGTGTCTATACTACTGTATCATTCAACTTGTGTCTATACTACTGTATCATTCAACTTGTGTCTATACTACTGTATCATACAACTTGTGTCTATACTACTGTATCATTCAACATGTGTCTATACTACTGTATCAATCAACTTGTGTCTGTACTACTGTATCATTCAACTTGTGTCTATACTACTGTATCATTTGTACTACTGTATCATTCAACTTGTGTCTATACTACTGTATCATTCAACTTGTGTCTATACTACTGTATCATTCAACTTGTGTCTATACTACTGTATCATTCAACTTGTGTCTGTACTACTGTATCATTCAACTTGTGTCTTTACTAATGTATCATTCAACTTTAAAACTGTGTATAGAACTACAAAGTTATAAGACATTGCATAAGACATGAATCAACTTTTATTATAAACGATTCTAATAAATCAGGCATGTAAAACACAGTTCAATAATATCCAATATTGTTGAGAATTAGTTTAAGGTAAGCTATTATGAAAACAAAGGTATTTAGTAAGCTATTATCTACGAGGCTAAATGTTCAGTGGGCAAGCAAAGACTGAAAATTCTTGGCGTGAGAAAAGGAAGAGAGCAGCCTAAAGGTAAGAGATCGCAGACCAGCCATTGGATAATGAAAATGACACTATGGAAATTACGAGTCAAAAATGAAGTTTTAACCTCAGCGGACAGTGATTGCATTTAAATTCCAGGCTAAAAAAGGACAGAATATGTGGAAGAAAGAAAATTCAAAGACAGAATTTGCTTCCGGTAGAAATCATTAAGCAAGCAATTAATATTATTACATTTTTCATTACATTATAAATTAGAAATAGTTGGGGACCTAGGACAGTTTCTTGTGGAACTTATGATTCTACAGTTAATGGGGCTGATTGAAATGAAATAGATATTTCATTCCTACATGCCTACACTTGGCTTTTACTAACTTCAGTTTCTTTTGTCTATTAGATAATATCTCTTATAAAAATAAACACATTGTATAGATTTTTTTATTCTCAATTAAAAGGTTCTATTCCATCTTGTTTTTTTTTCTGCATGTAGGAAAATTTATCTGGTAAACATAAGCAGGAAATTTGGCTGGATAAAGATACACGTGTTAGAATATGGTTGATTCGAATGATGACATGGTCCCTGGTGCTAGGACTGCTGACTATAAGTGGCTACACTACTCTGATTATATCCAAGAAATATTCAATCAATAATAAAGAAATGCCATTGGTGAGTGTTTTTACATTGTGTTCAAATGGTTTACTTAACATAACAGCAACTAAAAAATGTGATGAACATATTATATAAACTTATTCATTCTTAACATTAAAACTTGTTTGATCATAGTGCTAATAAATTTTAATAGTAAATAGTCTTCAGTGTGATATTTTGTTAATACCATTTATAAAATAGGCAATATATACTTGCATACCAAAAAATTAGTTTTTTACTGTGTTTTTTAAAAATTACATTTTGTGTGTGTGTGTGTGTTACTTTCTTTATATAATTTAGTGAATATGATTGTTTAGTTTACACTATTGAGAGCATCATATCAATCTACTTCTAATTTTCATATCACTATATTTTGTTTTAGATAAATTATTCTGAATTGAGACCTCTTTCTGTGCCCATTGTTATATCTACCATTCAACTGATAGTACCCATGGCTTTCAGTTTCCTTGAATCCTTCGAGGAGTATCGATTACCTAAACATGAACTCTATGTTCATATGTTTAGGTAAGCTAATGCAATAATAAGACAAACTACAACAATTAGTAGACTTGGTAAAATGTATCCATATAACAACTTCTGTAATGATTTTTAACTTTTTTCAACATATTTAAATTATTATATATTGTTTCTTTGAAACTAAGTGATACATATTTTACATTGTTATTGAAGTAATTTAATTCACATCCAGTAAAAGAAATGTTCTATTTGTACCATAAAATTCTTATTAATAACGAGTCATTTGAGTTTAGGTCATTATTAAATTAGAACGTACCCTTGTGATAACTAATTTTATACTTTATAGTTAACCTTGAAAACTAGGAAGTTTTTACAAGTTTGAAACTTGTAAATTATATAGGTTCTTGTTTTTTTCAAGTGATGATTTTTTAAAACTTTGTTTCAGGGCCATGGCTTTAAAAGCAACTATTCTTGCAGTGCTCTGTTATTTTTGGCTTTCAGTTGCAAGATTCAATATAAAGGTAAGTTGTTCACTAATCGGGGTCCTGGAAATGACCAGGTGAAAGAATAACCCAATTACCTAGTCCCACTTGCATGTCGTAAAAGGCGACTATAAGTGGGTTGTACATTGGGCATAACCCGGTCACATAAAACTTGTACTCCCCTTTGTGGTGCTGTTTGACAGAGGTCCAGATTGCACCACCCTGGATAGAGGTTTTGTGCCGCTCCTGCTGGGGGGGCTCTGGTGTTGGTAGCATGGAGATGGGTGGGTGTAAAGCCGTGAAGGAGCCTGGATCCAGGATGTGACAATTCCACAGAGTATTCCCAGAATCTAAAAAACTAAATTGCACAACTTAGTGTCATAAACATTTGGAGAACTCTGTGGATGGCCAACCCCACCTCAGCACAACTCAATGCAGCCCGATCCGGAGTACCACTCACAGGTGCTGGCCTCAGAACTGAAAACTTTCTTGCACTGCAGGGTTTGAAAACAGTCACAAAGGAAAACACAGAATAACAATGCCAGTGTATCTGACATTGACTGCAAGAGAGCAAAATGCTCTGCAGTTTGGCTAATAGAAGAAGAAGTTGTTCACTTAGATAGTTTTTAGATAAACCTCATACAAAAATCCCAGAATAACAAAATATAGTTATCAGATAAATCTCACCAAATTTGACTTAGAAATTTTAGTTAAAAAAAATAATTTTAATGCCCAACTTTTTGGTGAATGTTTTTTTTATACTTTAAAAAAATTATTTTGTTGTATTTTCCATCTTTCAATCTAATAAAAGTAATTGTTAATTAAAAAATAGATTTGAACAAAAGTTTTTTCACCATTAAATTTCTGTAAAGTATTATGGAAATTAATGTATGCTCAGAAATAGACATCTAATTATCACAATATATAATAGTTTGTTTCAAAAGCGTTTATTATAGATATATTGTATAAAGCTTTGAATTTTTCAGCTTGGTAGATTAATAACTTTTAAAGGAAAGGTAAAGGAATAATTTATTATTTACAAAAAATAATTTTGTTTGATTTTAATTGGTTAAGCTTTTTGTGAAGGAGACTTTAGCAAGTTTGCTATTGTTTTATTGTTGTTTCCTATTACATTGAAACATTAGAATTTGGTAGTTTTTTAAATATATTTTTAACAATATTAACATGTTGATTTGGTCCTTTGTTTCTATTATGGTAATATTTTGCTTAATAAGATAACAAATTAGATTGATAAATTAGATAATAAGAGAAAGATAATTAAATTTAGCAACTGTTTCAAGAACATTAATTAATTATTTATTTCATTTCTGTTCAGGTTAAAGATTTGCTATTTTACATTTTTGTTATCATGTTGATTTTTTGAACTTTTCTTTCTTTATTCTCTTTAACCCTGTCAATGATCATGTTGATTTTCAACTTTTTTTTTTCTTTATTCTTTTTATCCCTGTCAATGAAACCTGAAACAAAATTGAAAAGTGTTGGGAGACTTTTGTAGGGGAGGAAATCTACAGATTGGTCATTATTGACCTAATGTTTATGCTGGGCTATTCATTTTTCATGGAATACATTAGAAAGTAAGTAATCAGTTTTATATTCATTTAGAAGACCACTGTCCATAGAGACTTATTTCAGGAGGCAATCTAAGTTTTTTCACAATATTTCTATGTTTAGTTGACCGAGTAACTCTGCTGTTTAATAGAGAGTACTTGAGTCAAGGTTTTTAAGAATTATTGCAAAAAGCAGTCCTGATTTACAACCTGGGTAATATGAACCAATATTTTGTTTAGACCTATAAAGATGTTGATGTAAAAAGGGTTTCAAACATTTACAATGGACATTTGTAGTTTTTATTTTCACTGTTTTTATTGGTGGGGAAGGAGGAAAACAAACTTTATGCTGATCTCAAATTTGTATTCCTGACCCATGTTACTTTTATACTTGTACTTTGTGACCCACTTAAATTTGTATCGCTGCTACCAGTCAACGAAATAACATCAAACAGGTAGGAATTTCCAGACAATTTTCAAGACTAGTTACATCTATACTTTAGGTCTGGCTAAAATCTGACCTAAATATCCCATAATGTTCACTGGATGTGACATATAACCTACTGTTATAGGTCTGTTAGTAATACATTGTGAATAGATCTTTTACTAATACATTGTGAATAGATCTGTTACTAATACATTGTGAATAGATCTGTTACTAATACATTGTGAATAGATCTGTTACTAATACATTGTGAATAGGTCTGTTATCAATACATTGTGAATAGGTCTGTTACTAATACATTGTGAAAAGGTCTGTTACTAATACATTGTGAATAGGTCTGTTACTAATACATTGTGAATAGATCTGTTACTAATACATTGTGAATAGATCTGTTACTAATACATTGTGAATATATCTATTACTAATACATTGTGAATAGGTCTATTGCTAATACTTTGTGAATAGATCTGTTACTAATACATTGTGAATAGGTCTGTTACTAATACATTGTGAATAGATCTGTTACTAATACATTGGGAATAGGCCTATTGCTAATACATTGTGAATAGGTCTATTGCTAATACAATTTGAATAGGTCTATTGCTAATGCATTGTGAATAGGTCTATTGCTAATACATTGTGAGTAGATCTGTTACTAATACATTGTGAATAGATCTGTTACTAATACATTGTGAATAGGTCTATTGCTAATACATTGTGAATAGATCTGTTACTAATGCATTGTGAATAGGTCTTTTGCTAATACATTGTGAATAGACCTGTTACTAACACATTGTGAATAGATCTGTTACTAATACATTGTGAATAGATCTGTTACTAATACATTGTGAATAGATCTGTTACTAATACATTGTGAATAGATCTGTTACTAATACACTGTGAATAGGTCTGTTACTAATACATTGTGAATAGGTTTATTGCTAATACATTGGGAATAGATATTTTACTAATACATTGTGAATAGGTTTATTGCTAATAAAATGTGAGAATCCGACCTAGATGTTTTTCTTTCTCTTTGTGACCCAGTATATTTACTTTCATGGCCCAGTATTTGGTAGTGACCGAGCATTTAGGAAATGCTTACCTAGATAATAAGAGAAAAACGGGAGATCACTCAGATCACATCATCCTTGCATCTTAAATCACATTTTTTTTTTACATTTATTTTTCTATAAAATAATGTTTAACTTATGAGGTTTATTTTTTTAGACTTTGTTCTAGGCAATGGAAACAAATTAAAAGAGCCGAATTTGCAATAGGGAAACATACATTGGATCTTATCTATTCCCAGGCTTTGTGCTGGTGAGTATAAATCTGTCATACATTTTTATCAGAAGATTTATCTCACAATGATATATTGATAAAACTTCACTCAGTGACTCATGTCTGTACAATGGAGTCTAGAGAATTGAAGTTGGAAATTTTCCACTTTCATTTGATAAGAGTTTTAACATTACTTATTGATATAAAATATAAAAAATGTGAAAGTTTAATTTTGTTCACATTTGACTGATCACATTTTGCCATTAATTCTGTAGTAAATAGAAAGGTTGTAGGTTTATACTGTATTCAATGGAAAGGTTGTAGGTTTATACTGTATTCAATAGAAAGGTTGTAGGTTTATACTGTATTCAATGGAAAGGTTGTAGGTTTATACTGTATTCAATGGAAAGGTTGTAGGTTTATACTGTATTCAATAGAAAGGTTGTAGGTTTATACTGTATTCAATAGAAAGGTTGTAGGTTTATACTGTATTCAATGGAAAGGTTGTAGGTTTATACTGTATTCAATGGAAAGGTTGTAGGTTTATACTGTATTCAATGGAAAGGTTGTAGGTTTATACTGTATTCAATAGAAAGGTTGTAGGTTTATACTGTATTCAATAGAAAGGTTGTAGGTTTATACTGTATTCAATGGAAAGGTTGTAGGTTTATACTGTATTCAATTGAAAGGTTGTAGGTTTATACTGTATTCAATGGAAAGGTTGTAGGTTTATACTGTATTCAATAGAAAGGTTGTAGGTTTATACTGTATTCAATAGAAAGGTTGTAGGTTTATACTGTATTCAATGGAAAGGTTGTAGGTTTATACTGTATTCAATGGAAAGGTTGTAGGTTTATACTGTATTCAATGGAAAGGTTGTAGGTTTATACTGTATTCAATAGAAAGGTTGTAGGTTTATACTGTATTAAATGGAAAGGTTGTAGGTTTATACTGTATTAAATAGAAAGGTTGTAGGTTTATACTGTATTAAATAGAAAGGTTGTAGGTTTATACTGTATTAAATAGAAAGGTTGTAGGTTTATACTGTATTCAATGGAAAGGTTGTAGGTTTATACTGTATTCAATGGAAAGGTTGTAGGTTTATACTGTATTCAATAGAAAGGTTGTAGGTTTATACTGTATTAAATAGAAAGGTTGTAGGTTTATACTGTATTCAATGGAAAGGTTGTAGGTTTATACTGTATTCAATAGAAAGGTTGTAGGTTTATACTGTATTCAGTAGAAAGGTTGTAGGTTTATACTGTATTCAATGGAAAGGTTGTAGGTTTATACTGTATTCAATAGAAAGGTTGTAGGTTTATACTGTATTAAATGGAAAGGTTGTAGGTTTATACTGTATTAAATAGAAAGGTTGTAGGTTTATACTGTATTAAATAGAAAGGTTGTAGGTTTATACTGTATTCAATGGAAAGGTTGTAGGTTTATACTGTATTCAATGGAAAGGTTGTAGGTTTATACTGTATTCAATAGAAAGGTTGTAGGTTTATACTGTATTAAATAGAAAGGTTGTAGGTTTATACTGTATTAAATAGAAAGGTTGTAGGTTTATACTGTATTCAATAGAAAGGTTGTAGGTTTATACTGTATTCAATAGAAAGGTTGTAGGTTTATACTGTATTAAATGGAAAGGTTGTAGGTTTATACTGTATTCAATAGAAAGGTTGTAGGTTTATACTGTATTAAATAGAAAGGTTGTAGGTTTATACTGTATTAAATAGAAAGGTTGTAGGTTTATACTGTATATAATAGAAAGGTTGTAGGTTTATACTGTATTAAATAGAAAGGTTGTAGGTTTATACTGTATTAAATAGAAAGGTTGTAGGTTTATACTGTATTAAATAGAAAGGTTGTAGGTTTATACTGTATTCAATAGAAAGGTTGTAGGTTTATACTGTATTCAATAGAAAGGTTGTAGGTTTATACTGTATTCAATAGAAAGGTTGTAGGTTTAATGATATTCTCTATTGGTATAAAATATTTATTGACATTTTTTAAATTCTTTGAACCAGAGAAACTGTTTTTTTGGGTCTACACCTTAAAAAGCTGCACCCTGGTAGATCAATATATTTAATAATATGCATTAAATTCTGATGTAGAGCACAAAATACTATTAGTGGAATGTAACAATAATAGTTGAGAGATTATTTAGTATCTTCAATATATTTTACATTAAAAAAAGCATTGAAAGAGCAGTAATAGACTAAGCAGTAAATTACTTTCTAAATGAATATGAAAAAAAATAATGGTTTTAAATTAAGATTATATGTGGAATCTAATTAATAAGTCGAATAGAAGCATAAAATGTAATTCGGGTAATAAAAAAACGTTGTCTACACCTTGGTTAGGCTTTTGAAAGATGATGAGTGAAAGAGGAAGTAAATACTTCTTATACTTGGAATAAATAGCTAAATACTATAAGGATTAGCATACTAAAAAGGACTATTTATAAAAAGATGTATATGGATACTGTAATAATACATTAATAAATAAAAAAAAGTTGACCCCCTTATTTAGTAAATGACTTGTTTTTGTTCTATGTCTGTTTTTGTTCTATGTCTGTTTTTGTTCTATGTCTGTTTTTGTTCTATGTCTGTTTTTGTTCTATGTCTGTTTTTGTTCTATGTCTGTTTTTGTTCTATGTCTGTTTTTGTTCTATGTCTGTTTTTGTTCTATGTCTGTTTTTGTTCTATGTCTGTTTTTGTTCTATGTCTGTTTTTGTTCTATGTCTGTTTTTGTTCTATGTCTGTTTTTGTTCTATGTCTGTTTTTGTTCTATGTCTGTTTTTGTTCTATGTCTGTTTTTGTTCTATGTCTGTTTTTGTTCTATGTCTGTTTTTGTTCTATGTCTGTTTTTGTTCTATGTCTGTTTTTGTTCTATGTCTGTTTTTGTTCTATGTCTGTTTTTGTTCTATGTCTGTTTTTGTTCTATGTCTGTTTTTGTTCTATGTCTGTTTTTGTTCTATGTCTGTTTTTGTTCTATGTCTGTTTTTGTTCTATGTCTGTTTTTGTTCTATGTCTGTTTTTGTTCTATGTCTGTTTTTGTTCTATGTCTGTTTTTGTTCTATGTCTGTTTTGTGTTGATTTTCCCCAAGAGCCCAGGGGAAGGGGAATTTAAGGGCCAAGAGCTCAGGGTTCAAAGAGTTAAAACTTGCAGTTCTATGCATCCACTGTCTTTAACATCTGTTTATAATTTCAGGCTGGGTTTGTTCTATGCACCACTACTGCCTTTAGTTGTCATTTTGAAACTTATTGTCATTTTCTATGTTAAAAGGGTAAGTTACAGAAACTACATATACATTCATTAATATCTTAGAATGTAGCTTTAATCATAACATTGTGATTAATATTTACCCTACCTGTTGTAGTCTGTAGCTTTAATCATAACATTTACACCAATATTTACCCTACCTGTTGTAATCATAACATTTACATCAATATTTACCCTACCTGTTGTAGTCTGTAGCTTTAATCATAACATTTACATCAATATTTACCCTACCTGTTGTAATCATAACATTTACATCAATATTTACCCTACCTGTTGTAGCCTGTAGCTTTAATCATAACATTTAGAATAATATTTACCCTACCTGATGTAGCCTGTAGCTTTAATCATAACATTGTGATTAATATTTACCCTACCTGTTGTAGCCTGTAGCTTTAATCATAACATATAGAACAGCATATCTCAACCTTTTGAATCCTTAGCTCTTTATGTGGTACCAAAAAATGTCATTTCTTATTTGTGAAAACATAAGAAAAGAATTTATGGATTTCTATAAAATCTAACTGGGATTGAGTAGATATATGAGATTTGTGGAATGTACTGCAATATAAAATTCTTAGTTAAAATAATAGGGGTAGAATACAAAAGGTTGGAAAATGCTAAGTCAAAGTTCATTCTAACATTATTATTTGCATGATTAGTTTAGTGTGATGAATAACTGCATTCCGTCAGTTAAACCTTGGAGGGCATCAAGAACACACACTATCTTTGTTGGATATCTATTTATTTTCTTTATTCTCTGCTGCTTACCAGTTGGATATTCCATATTTCTGTGAGTAAACAAACTAAGGAAACTTTAGATACGTAGATAAACTGAACTTTTTGTGTAGCTCCTTGCATGCATGAATGCTATGGTTGGCTAGGAAATCTACTGTTGAAGAACTGATGCCATAGTCATTAAAAGATAACAAAATCAAAAACTCAAAACATAAACTGATGCTTTAGCCCATATTGAACCATGTTATAAACTCACACCTTTGCCTATATTAAACTAACTAATGTCTTAAACTAATGCCCTAAATAAACTATACTAAACTATGTCATAAGCTGATGCTTTAAATTATACTAAACTATGTCATAAGCTGATGCTTTAACCTATACTAAACTGTCATAAACTGATGCCCTAGCCTATAATAGCCTATATTAAACTATGTCTTAAACTGATGCCCTAAACTATACTAAACTATGTCATAAGCTGATGCTTTAAACTATACTAAACTATGTCTTAAACTGATGCCCTAAACTATACTAAACTATGTCAAAAGCTGATGCTTTAAACTATACTAAACTATGTCATAAGCTGATGCTTTAAACTATACTAAACCATGTCATAAGCTGATGCTTTAAACTATACTAAACTATGTCATAAGCTGATGCTTGAAACTATACTAAAATATTTCATAAATTGATGCCCTAAACTATACTAAACTATGTCATAAACTGATGCCCTAGCCCAGGGCCGTATTTAGGATTGTGGGGGCCCTGTTCCCAAGGGCCAAATTTATGTGGGCGCCCCCTCGTGGACTCGACCTTGCCAGTGTCACTTAACAATCAAATGTGATTTCCCATTCACTGTATTTGTTCATTGTGCACTTCTACAACAGCAATGTTCTAATTGCTGAAAGAAAATACTAAATTTTTTATTTTACAATGTGTGGCGGCCCCTTTTGTGTGGGGGCCTTTGTTCCTAGGAACATGTGGAACATACCTAAATACGCCTCTGCCTTAGCCCTTATTAAACTATGTCTTAAGCTGATGCCCTAAACCAGGGGTCGGGAACCCATGGCTTGCGAGCCAGATGTGGCTCTTTTGATGGCTGCATCTGGCTCGCAGACAAATGTTCGATTATTAAAAAATGTTTTTTTAAAGACTTTTTGATCTACATATTAATTTTATATCAATATTTCATTCTACAAATGAGCTAAAGTCTACTGCAGCTCATCATCAGAATAATTCAGAGACATAATTATTGTACTTTTAGTGTTGAAATTACACAAAATGCACACATTTACTAGAATTTTTAGTTTAAAACATAATGTATGGCTCTCACAGAATTACTTTTCAAAATATGTGGTGTCTATGGCTCTCTCAGACAAAAAGGTTCCCGCCCCCTGCTCTAAACCATACTAAACTATGGCATAAGCTGCAATGCTTTAACCTATACAAAACTATGTCATTAATTGATGCCCTAACCTATACTAAACTATGTCTTAATTGATGCCCTAACCTATACTAAACTATGTCATAAACTGATACCCTAATCTATACTAAACTGTGTCATACGCTGATGTCCAAAAATGATATTAAATGAATATCTAGTTTTCTAAACATTTTATTTCATCCATTAAGTTAATTCAAACATATGATGATTAATATAAAATGTTCTTTAGAAGTGTTATAAAAACTTTTTTTGTTTGTAAACTAGCATCAAACCTAGTGGTGTGTGTGGCCCTTATCAAAACTACACTACAATATATGAAATGATCAACCACGATTTGATTAGCAAGTGGAAAGAAGAAAGTCCAGCTGTGAAAAAGTTATTTGAAGTCATTGACTCCCCGGGTTTTGTGGCTGGACTCTTGATATTCTTGTTGTAAGTCAATTTACAAGTATTGTTTCTTGATATTCTTGTTGTAAGTCAATTTACAAGTATTGTTTCTTGATATTCTTGTTGTAAGTCAATTTACAAGTATTGTTTCTTGATATTCTTGTTGTAAGTCAATTTACAAGTATTGTTTCTTGATATTCTTGTTGTAAGTCAATTTACAAGTATTGTTTCTTGATATTCTTGTTGTAAGTCAATTTACAAGTACTGTTAATTGATATTCTTGTTGTAAGTCAATTTACAAGTATTGTTTCTTGATATTCTTGTTCTAAGTCAATTTACAAGTATTGTTTCTTGATATTCTTGTTGTAAGTCAATTTACAAGTATTGTTTCTTGATATTCTTGTTGTAAGTCAATTTACAAGTACTGTTTCTTGATATTCTTGTTGTAAGTCAATTTACAAATATTGTTTCTTGATATTCTTGTTGTAAGTCAATTTACAAGTATTGTAATTATGTAAAAAAACTAAACAACTGAAAACCATTCTAGCACTGACCAACATTTTTGATACACATAGTGACTTATTTATAGTTTAGTGACAGTTACTTAGACTCGTCGCTTCCGTGCCAACTCACGATATATCGTTAGTCTCATTTTCAATATTTATTTTGGTTTCCAGTGCATCTAATCCAACTTTTTATTGTCTAAAGGGAAAGATCACTCTGTTAACTTCCTTCTGCTCGGTTTCCTTTTGGTTTTTAAATAATAATGATGATTTTTTATCGATTTCTGTTAAACTTTTGTACACAAAGCATAGCCACGCCTACTCGAAATGTTTCTAGGCCTTGGAACTTGTCAAATTTTCTAGTAAAATAACTTTTATTGCTAATTATGAATTTCTATTCATCAGATTATAACTTTACATACCCATTTAAAAATGGTTTTGAGGACTGTCGGTTTATTTACTAATTAAAGATTCCGACATTCGTGGTTAGGCCTAGGCCTATGTAAACTATATAGAAATGTATAGGATTGGCGTTTGCCGGCTGATTCTAACATTACAAAAATGCGTATAACTCAGTAACTATATGAGATTTTTTCAAAATTCAAAATGCATTCTGTTCTGGAATAGATATACTTTTTGTGGTTTTAAGCTGAATAGGATATCTGCTACGCATACCATATAAAAATCTGTTAAGATCAATTTTTTCGCTCTTTTTTTTTTAAACAAAAAATTTTATTTCTAAAAATTACTAATAAAGATGTAACTATTATTATGATATTGTTTTAACCTCTACTTATTATTATTCCCTGTTTAATTTCCTTTAATTTGATATGATATACAGGTATCTTGCTGAACAAATACCTTTAGAAATTTATGAATAAATAAAGGCACCAATTAAAAATTCTAGCAACCTAAAAATGGTCTGGCACAAACGCGGTAAACCCCCCCCCCCCCCCCCAGCACGGAAAGGAAAGGGGGTTGTTTTATTAGTATTGGAACCCCAAGTCTAACGAGTTAGTTTCAAGTCCTGACAAACATCAGTATTAATAAACCAGTCTGAAGGGTTTTACTGGGTCTTTCATGGCCTGTTAGGTTCACTAGTAGGTTAAAACTAATGGTGAATGTGCATTGTACTGGCTGGCTACAATATCCACGGCTAGGTCATTATTTCTGTTGATTGATGGTCATCTCTTTCAACTTCTAGTATGATTCTATATTACACAAGAACTATAAGTCTGAGTCACAAGGCCATGGTTGAACAGCTAAAATTGCAGCTCATTTCTGTAAGTTTACTTTTTTCAAAACACTGTTTTTTTTGTGTTTTTTTCCTAAAGTAAAGAGGGAAAATTGGACCAAGAGGGGGGAGAAGTGGTGGTGGTCAGCGTAATGTCACTCTTATATGAGTCATTGAGAAAAGGGGTGGGTCATGGAAACGATCTAGCCAAAGGGAGATGGTAAGGGAGAAAGCATTGAGAAGTGGTGGGTAATTAAATGTACTACTAGTTACTAGCTACCCAGGGGGAGGAATCAAAAATTAAAATATAAAACAGGGGGGGGGGTTGTTAGAATTATTTTAAAACAATATAAATGTAAACATTTTACATTCTATAACTCAGAAAATAGGAAAGAAAACAAAATGTGTGCCATTTTGGGTTGGACAAAATCATAAACTTTTTTATGCATATAGATTACTAGGGCCTACATATTGTTTGAATAGATTACTAGGGCCTACATATTGTTTGAATAGATTACTAGGGCCTACATATTGTTTGAATAGATTACTAGGGCCTACATATTGTTTGAATAGATTACTAGGGCCTACATATTGTTTGAATAGATTACTAGGGCCTACATATTGTTTGAATAGATTACTAGGGCCTACATATTGTTTGAATAGATTACTAGGGCCTACATATTGTTTGAATAGATTACTAGGGCCTACATATTGTTTGAATAGATTACTAGGGCCTACATATTGTTTGAATAATGTTTGAATAGATTACTAGGGCCTACATATTGTTTGAATAATGTTTGAATAGATTACTAGGGCCTACATATTGTTTGAATAATGTTTGAATAGATCACTAGGGCCTACATATTGTTTGAATAATGTTTGAATAGATTACTAGGGCCTACATATTGTTTGAATAATGTTTGAATAGATTACTAGGGCCTACATATTGTTTGAATAATGTTTGAATAGATTACTAGGGCCTACATATTGTTTGAATAATGTTTGAATAGATTACTAGGGCCTACATATTGTTTGAATAGATTACTAGGGCCTACATATTGTTTGAATAATGTTTCCTATGCATATAGATTACTAGGGCCTACATATTGTTTGAATAGATTACTAGGGCCTACATATTGTTTGAATAGATTACTAGGGCCTACATATTGTTTGAATAATGTTTCCGTAGCATCTGGATATGTTCATGACTTGTATATCTTTGACTATTTCACAGGAAGGAAAAGATAAAAAGTTTTTGATCAACTTGCTGAACCAAGTAAAAATCAAGGGGCACAAGCAAGGCATTCAACATCCTGGGCCCGTGCTTCAGAAAGCTTTAGCTGATTACGCTTCACCAGCTCGTAAGATGTTTTAAAAAATGTTTTAAAATTAATGTTTAAAAAAAATGTTCAAAAATTACAGCACTATCTGATTGTAATTATTTTTCTTTCCATAGCTCTGAATGATGCTCATGGTAAGTCTTGTTGTTTTAGTGTTTAGGTCAGTGGGGTCTGGATGAATAAACCCAGTACCTAATGATTAGGTACATAAGTATTATAATTAACTTCTTTGAGCTCTAAGGAGTTCAGCAAAGACTGCAAGTATCAGAAATATTTGTAAAATCATTAACATCTCTATTGGTTAGAGTCTTTATTAGTGGACAGCTCATAAAGCCTTCATTTACTTTTCTCAAAATGAATTTTTTTACATCAATTTTCTAATGTAAACATAAGCACTTTCATTCATGAAAACATTTCTTCCCCATTCAAACCTGGAATTGTTCAGAAATAGTTCATTAATTAGTAAATTTATTAATCTATGCTCCTCTGTAATTCAATGTATGGTACTAATTTATACAATTAAATTTTTGAAGTCTTTTTTTTTTTTACTATTTTCTTAAAATCAAAGTATATTCTTGCCTAACTCAATAGTTATTTTTAATTTATATACCGTATATATTTGTATTTACTTAATAAAAGAAATTAAACATTGAAATAAATCTGCATTCTCTCCCCTTTAAATATTTTCAAATATGTAATTAAACATGTAGTTAGGTAATTTTCATAATGTAATTTATCTCTAATTGTAATATTTGTTAATTGGATCTATGTAGTTAGATAATTTTAATAATGTAATTTATCTCGAATATTGTAATATTTAATTGGATCTCTCACTAAAGGTTGAAAATGTTGAGAACGTTTTTAATATAACTTTAATGTGATTATTGTTATCAAATTAACCTGTTAATGGAACAATAGTAATAATAAAGCTAATGTTTACCATTTAACCCTTACAGTCCCGGTCGCGTATATATCCATCGACCTTCTTCTTTTTCTCAGACCCAAAGGCGTATATTTTCATCAAAATATGAAATCTCCTGGAACCCAGTTGCATATATATTCCTCAAGGAAGGGTGTCTATTTAAAGAACAAAATAAAGGATTTGTCCATTCACCATAGTCTCAGGCAGAATATTTATTAGATCGCTGAATAGTTTAATTTTATTTCGCTTTTTCAATTACGAAAATTGATCAATTACTGGGTTGTTGTTTTTAAATTGAAAGTGTGGTCCTAATGGACGCTACTGAATTACCCTCCATTTTTATGGACGTACCTGTTGATGAAAATTTTTCTTATGAATTAATATTACAAATTAATACAATTATTTTAAGAATTAGATTATTCTAATAAGGTAAGTTATTATGTTTCTAGCAATTTACTTTCTACATGTTATTATCAATTTTTACCAACAAAAAAGTAAAAAAATAATTTCGGAACCTTAATGATGTCTCAGCCATTCGGAAATAATGTCTGGGCCGTAGGGAATAATTCGTAAAATAATGGCCGGGACTGAAGGTATACATTGCAGAAAAGTAGGTCGCACCGGAAGGGTTAATAAAAATCAATGAATGTATTTTTTATTTTCCAGGTGGTAAAATTTTTATACGGACCGTCGCTGATAACATTCTGAATGTGAAAAAAGCTAATATTCCTCATTGAGAAAAAAGAGAACTATTGTACAACTGATGTAAATTTTTCAATCAAGTCAATATTGTATTGATCACCTGTGTATTGTTATATGTCTTATAACACTCTATACATTTATTGAACTGAACAAAATGACTTTACAGTAACTTATATATATACATCTGATAAAATAAAGACACTTAGACCTAGGATTATATTGTTAAAGCTTATATAATACATGGAATTTATTACAAATATGTTTTTCAATGTACCATTGTGATATACTATTTTAGATACCTATATATATGCTTGTCATATTTGTTACCTGTACACACAAATTGACAGATATTTCCAACAGAATGAATTTTAGATAAAGTTAGAACAGTCTTTAATTTGCTACCAAACTTCACAATACATTATTTTTATATAACTTTTAAAATGCCTTTCCAACCATATCTAAAACTTGTTATAATAGATGTTTCTCAAAATATTTATTTTAGATTTAAAAAAACAACAACTTGTATAATTGAGAAATGGATCATATAGTTACCCGGTATATTAAATGAATGTTCCACACAGATTGACCTCCACATTAATTAAAAGTTTATATTTAGAATCAATGGGTGACAAAACAGTTCTATAAATCTTTGATCTACAAGTCCTTGTGCCATTTGACTTTATTGAAGGAAATATTTCAACACTAGTCCAGCTTCAACCCCTATTGGTAAAATAGATTTAATCTTTATATCATTATCTCACTAATTGACAAGTTTTAATGAGGCGTGAACTTTTGAACCCATATGTTCGTGAACTTCCTGTTCTATTTTTAAACTAATAAACAAAAAATGCATGCTTTTGCTGGTGTTTGACAATTGATTTCAATCTCGACGGCCAGTTCTAGTCTTTTAGAATTATACAAAAGATACAATATTAATTATGAGGAATCCGTTTTTAACATCAAAAGTGAGTAGGCGATAACTAATACTCATAGTCGCGTGAAGTTAAATATTTATTTGTTTACAAAATAAATGAGTCAAGAGTTGCGTTTTCTTGGTTATTGAAAAACAAAATGCGTAAATTCATAAAAACGAATAACAAAAATTCCTTTGCATTTAGCAATAAGTTTGATATTTTAAAAAGGTGATTTTTCACTTCTGACTTTCACAATACATTGTTTTGTTTTGTAAACATCTTTTGGAAATGAAATACATTTTAATCCCCAACAAATTTGAGTACAACCAGTAAAGTAGCACACAGACATGTTTCAAAACAAATGATTGAATTCGACCGGAAATGTTTTTTATTTGTCGACCTTTTATGCATGCATACACGTTAAGACTTGTCAATGCATGCCCTTATTTCCTGTGTTAGAAAAGTACTAATGTGATTTATGAATCAATTCATCATCAGTTGGAAGAATGGAATTGCTATGTGTTAAACTGTAAAATCAATTTATACATTTTTTAAAGTTCTTCCCAATTAACAAAATCATTATAGGGTACTATTTCACATAAGAATGAAGCTAATTCATTTACAGTAAGCATGTACTTAAACTAATTCTTTGTAATGTGTTTTCACACAAATTTTTTTTTTTTAAATTTGTTTTGTTTAATAGCAGCAAATTTGTTGAATTTACTCTCTGCTCTGCCCTTTTGGGTGTTTTGTTATTAAAGACCATGTCAACTATATACACTGTATTTTTTCAAATGTTGTTTTCTGTCAATACTTTATACTAGACGCATGAAACTAATTCTGCTTTTATACTACTTTATTGGTAGTGTCTCTGTCCTTATATATGGTGCGTTTCTTGCAATTTATACATTTGAAATCTAAAATAATTTTACTCCTATTTATTTATACTAATATGAGAAATATTGAATGTTCATTATAAATTCAATGCTCAAAAATATAGTCTATTGAAAAGTAAAGAAATATTTTTAGTAAAAATCAATGTTTTGTGATAAAAAAACAACTATGCAATAAAGTAAACATTTATGATATATTGAACAGATAGTTGAAATAAAACTCAGTGTCTTTTCAGGAGTTAACTTGAATTGGCCTGAACTCTGTGTCTATTTTTGGAACTCTTTCACAAATCATCACAAATCATTCATTAGCCTTGTCATAAAATCATATTCTATTTTGTACAGCCAGTATTTTAAGTTAATGCATTTTTCTTTATTAAAAATTTAGAGACCCTTTTATTTTATTAGTGAATTTTTTATGTTCAATTAAATTCAATAAATATAAATACACAAATAAATAGTTCCACTCATAAACATCAACATTAATTAAGTTAAATTGTATGAATCTTCTATTGTACGTTTAACTGACTACTAAGACTATATTAAAACATTAAGCATAAAGCATGGTTGAAATTTACAAAAGGTAAAATAGTATATATGGAGCTTTATTAATACATAGGCCTATATGTCATTAAGCAAAATTATTTATAAATTGATTGAATTGAGATTTAAGTTAGGTTTTTCTTTATGGTCATTTTAAGATTCAAAGCTAAATTTGTTATTTACAGAATATTTTGTCATTGTTTAGAACAGTATTAGTTATATAAACGTTGACACTAATTAACTTATATACTCTACTACTTAACACACAATTGTTATGTCAAATGATATTAAAATACATTTTTGAAAAACAAATCAGTTTTGTATATTTTATTTTGGTTACATAACTTGTTTACACATTAAATACACAAGATGATAGTCCTTAAGGGGAGACATAGATGATAGTCTTTAAGGGGAGACAAAGGTGATAGCCCTTAAGGGGAGACAAAAATGATAGTCCTTAAGGGGAGACAAAGATGATAGTCCTTAAGGGGAGACAAACAGCCACTTACTAATAATGGAATTAATCAGGCAAGAAAATTTTTTTAGGAAAGAAAAAAAATTTTTTTTTACTGAACAAGAAATGTTAATTTGTTCACTTTCTTTACAAATTCAACTTATTTTTTTTAAATAAATAAAAATTGTAGGAATTTAAAGTTTTTCAATTCTATATTGTTTGATGAAAATGAATTCTAAGTACAGTGGTACCTCCAATTACAAACTTATTTCATTTCTGAACTTGGTTCGTAACATGAAACATTGAAATCAATGCAATAAACTTAATAAAATTTCAATATGAACAAAATCTCTTTTTTTATTATCATTGTCGTTTACATGACAAAAAGTTTTAAACAAAGAGAAAGAATACAACCAAATTAACAGAAGATTTTCAACTTTATCTAAAATTTGAGGTCTTGGCTTCTGCAGATTAGTTACGCATTTAGCCGCATCAACTGATTTGAATAACTGTTTGTTTTTTATGATGGATGTACCCATGCTGTACTGATTAGTGATGTCACACTCGTTTGCCATTTGTATATTACATAATTATTTCTTTCTTTACCGCCACTATTAAAAGTTTG
Organism: Anisus vortex; assembly: GCA_949126835.1. Classification (NCBI taxonomy): domain Eukaryota; kingdom Metazoa; phylum Mollusca; class Gastropoda; family Planorbidae; genus Anisus; species Anisus vortex. The sequence continues at coordinate 34,084,016 of OX421494.1, forward strand.
TACTTCCTATCAGAACCACTACCGTTCTTCTAACTCACAATTGATGAGTTTAACAAGGAGAATATTGAAAGAAAAATTGAACAGAGTGCCACTGCTAAGATATCTTTTACTGCTGTGTAGTAAGGCCAATGAAATAGAGGTTACTCACGCGTACAAAACTAGGCTAGGACTACTAGGCTAGTGCTAAGTTCTGGGAGGTCTTTGTACGAAAATGATTGGTTGTCTCTAATGTTAAACTTTGTATCTGCATCTCTTCGTTTGTAACCTGAGACAAAAATTTATTTCAATTGTTGTTCATAGCTTGCATTGTTTGTAACCTGAGGTACCACTGTACCCAATTAAAATGGACTTTGCAAGGAAAAAGTAAAAGAGTTTGAAACAATTAAAATTTTGAGATTAGAATTAGTACTGTGAGCACTATTTACCTATGTAATAACAATTTAAAATACATTGCCAATAATTCATAGTATGAATTAAATGATTATTCTGAATCATATTGATTCATAAATAAGATTTTGATGTAAATATTATCACAGATGAATACCATATTAGTAATAATATTAACAATTAATGGCTAGATGTGCCTATCAAAGTCCATCACAAGTAATGGCTATACATTGACGTTTTGTTTACTATATAAATTTTTACAACTTTCATATATTTACTGCCATCAGTTTTTACTGTCTTTGCCATAAACTAATTGTTAAATTTACAATTATTATATCCTGTATCTAATCATAATAGTGTTGGTCTTGTGACCTAGATCCAGTTGGACTAAAACAGGAAAGCTTCTGTAGTCAAACTGTTCACAGCAGCAACAATTTCCCTTGTGACATTTGAAGGGTTTAAAGAGAAATCTGGTATGTTTGTAAAGAATGCATAGATAGCTCCATTAGATGACAGTGCTAAGTATTGGATGAGGCATTCAAACATCAAATAAATTAATCAGCAGTAAAATAGAGTGTAACCTGAATAAAAATAGGCACATAACACAGTCATATGACTTAAACATCTTAACATTAAATGTAGCATCTAGATATTTATAGGACTAAAAACTGGAACATATTGACATAAAATATAAGCAAACATCATGACCATAAACAATGTTATGAAAATAAAGTACAATTTGTATAAATTTTAATCTGTAAAATTTGGATATACTTTTTGCTTATTTTGTATATAGACAAATTAGTAGGTTTTAAAAAAATGTTTTTAAGGCACAAAAGCTCTATTAGTATGGCTTGCTTGGTTTGGTATATTTTCTTTTTATCAATACTTGTTTAAAAAAATGTTAAAGTTACAGAGTGACAGTAAAAGAAATCTTACTTTTGTTTTGGAAATTTGTAAATCCTAGCATACAAACATAAAAAACAACAACATTTAAACACAATAAAGGTTGTTACAAAAATAAGCTGATGAGTTTGTAAAATTTTCTGAGCAACATATAAACCAGCAGTTCAAGATAATAACAATGAACATTTTAAAGACATGATTAATGTCAATGGTAATTAGAAAACTACCCAGTAACAATGAATGAGATTGCCTACTACTTTTGTAAACTATGAATTTATTTAAATGTACAATATGTTGTTATTTCAGTTTTTGATTTAATAAAAAGATAAATATCCTTATCATCATCTAGATGTTATTAATATTATATACTCATGCATTTTATCAATCACAAATGTCAAGTTTTCTTCTAAATATTAATAGTTTGAGAATAATACTAAAAATCTAAATAGATGACCATTTTAAGTCATGAGGGTTAGATTTAGAAATACATTAGAAAATAAATCTAATCTTGATTTCAGTACAGAAGACTCAGTAAGCATCATCTATCGTTTTCTTTATTCTCTGTAAAGTCCTAACTGGAATAATAAGCCTGAAAAAAATAATTAATCTGAAGTAAAACAAAACAAATATTTAATGTCATATGTTTGTAGGCCTATAAAGTAATTTAATGACATGTTTGTATAAAGTTTTTATAACAAATATATATCATATGTCGGTATAAAGCTGTATTAAAACACTACTGTTTAGTAAATACTGTTAACTTCATACAGGTCTAAACATTAGCACTGTGTGTTTTATCATGGAAGAATTACTTTATTGTCAAAAACTTAAATATATAGGTGACTTTAATAGACAATTTTAGAACACACTTTCACTAGACAATATTAACAAATAAAACAAATTACTTAATAACTATAACATGTATATTTGTCATAAATATTATTATCTATAATCTTTCTTCTCAAAGGAATAGACTAGAACACAAAGACAGAAGAAAAATACAATTTAATAATCTAACTAATGACATATAATTTGAAAAATCATATTTTATTGGTGAGAGAAAAAAATATTATATTGGGATATCATTCAACATAAATAAGAATACAACATGTATCACTTCTTAAGAAATAAAGAAAGACCTTTATATTGAGTCCATAAGTACTGAATATAGAACAATATAACATGTAATTGAGTCCATTAGTACTGCATATAGAACAATATAACATGTAATTGAGTCCATTAGTACTGCATATAGAACAATATAACATGTAATTGAGTCCATTATCATGCATATAGAACAATATAACATGTAATTGAGTCCATTAGTACTGCATATAGAACAATATAACATGTAATTGAGTCCATTAGTACTGCATATAGAACCATATAACATGTAATTGAGTCCATTAGTACTGCATATAGAACCATATAACATGTAGTTGAGTCCATTAGTACTGCATATAGAACCATATAACATGTAATTGAGTCCATTAGTACTGAATATAGAACAATATAACATGTAATTGAGTCCATTAGTACTGCATATAGAACAATATAACATGTAATTGAGTCCATTAGTACTGCATATAGAACAATATTACGTGTACCGGTAACAGGTTGCATCCAACAATTGTCCCACTCTACCAGAGGTCATCGGTTCAAACTGCGTGACTCACACGCACGCACCGACGTTTAGTAATATTCTTTTTTCTGTCAGCCATTAGACTGTGGAACACACTGGATCAAGCCTCCATCACTGCCCCCTCTGTGGCCACCTTTCAAATGATCACTAGATACCTCCAATGAAACTTTTTTGTTGGTTTATAACTCTTGTTTGTATGTCCAAAAATATTTATAAGCAGTTAATGCACACTTTTGAACATTCACAATCAAATCACCCTTAAATTGTTGACTTTTTCCTGGGTCTCCACAGTACAATGAAGAATAAGAAGTATCATTTCTTAATGAAATAATGAAAGACCTATATATTGTGTCCAGTAGTACAGCTTATAGTCCAATATAACAAATAAATGTATACATGTTGAATACAGAAATAGCTTACTTACTTGTCCTTTTATTTTTCTTTGTGTTTCATTTGATTGCAAGCCAGTATCTTCTTCAATAGGAGCAAGACTGCTTGTTAATATAGATTAAATTATAACATAGATTATATATACAATGGCAACTACTAATGAACTTTTTCTTGTATGATAAATTATGTGATAGTGTGTGTGCATGACTTTTTTTATAAGTATATTTCTGTGCTTGAGTAAAAATAGTTCTTTTATATTATTTAAAATATGCTGTAAGACAAAACAACTGTATTCAAGACAAATTTCCATTTATTTGGATCAATAAAGAAATCTTATCTTATATGTAAACATGATTCTAACATATAAAAGATAGATATCTCTGCTTATCTTCATTTTCATTTGTGGCTTTAAATAAGTAAGAAAAAAAACATGTTGAGTGATATATATAAAGACCACATGGGAAAAAACAGCACTGTCACATTTTGTAATTTTTTAAGATACGACTAAGGACTACTGAAGACAGGACATGCAGGCTTGAATTTCTGACTTAGCTAGCTAAGGCCAGTTTTTTTAAACAGTAGCGATACACTCCCTTGTCGCGCTTATATATGAAGTAAACTATTATTAAGTAACTAACATAATTAATTAATGTCAATAATGTCAATAATGTTAATGTGCAGGGCCGTTTACTAATGAGGGGTTAGGATTGAGGGGGTTTAAAAGAGCATTTGAATATTATTTAAGATCTATTTAGATGATTGAATGATTAGGGCCGTACAAATGATACCCTATATATATATATATATGCGCTTGGTGTTGACGGTTTCGTGTGGGGGGTCACCTAAGGAATAAAATAAAGTGAAAAAAAAATTCAAAAAAATTGTTATTTCTTGACCTAAAAAGGGAAAAACGTAACCCACCCATAAAATTTATCTCGCTCATAATTAAGAGACAAATACACAGCCTCTAAAAAAAGTGATTATGAAGTAAGTCGATTATTTGGGTTGAGAATTTTGCCAAGTGGTACATGTATACCATTATTAAAAATACGATAATTTGATTTCTATATCTATGGCAAAATTTATTTGTGTTTTCATGACCAAGGAATGTAAAGAATGTAAATTGACTGTGAAAGTTAAAAATAAACAAACATTCAAATTGTGCTCTCCTCTCATATTTTCTACTTTCAATAATGGTATACATGCACTATTTGGCACTTTAAACAAACGACACTTGTTGGCAGCATTATAATTACCTTTACAATTAACTACATCACATTTATTAGGCATTTTGATAAAAATACACGATCGAAAAATTAAAAACAAACACAGAGAAGTAAAATCCAACAACAACAAGTATCCATGTTGGAACCAAACTGTGCCTTCTATTCATACTCCTTAAAAAATAGTGCGCTTATGCTTGGTAATTATTAAAACATTTTAATGGCTATTAGATCGTTCTTTGTCATTAAATAAATGAAAATGACATAAACCATTAATACAATGAATCATATTAGTAAAGAATTGTGTTAGTTACTTAATAATAGTTAACATTATATCACTGCGCCAAGGGAGTGTATCGCTACTGTTAAAAAAACTGGCCTTAGCTAGGAAGTCAGAAATTCAAGCCTGCATGTCCTGTCTTCAGTAGTCCTTGGATACGACCAATGTCTTATATATAGTCATGCATTTAATTTAAAAATTCATAAAATCTGACCTATTTCCATTTCTATTGATTTGGTAAAATGTGCTTTTAGGATTGGTCAGTTCTTTCATGCAGACATTTAAAAACTCAGCACATTGGTCATAGCCATTGTCTTCTGCTAGCTGACCAGCTGTTTTGCCAGTATTGTCTTCCTGAGTTATGGAAGCCCTGTTAGCGACCAGCCACTTTATACATTCTAGATGACCACTTTCAGGAAGAAAACAAAACAAATTGAAGTTCATTGTTGAACTGATTTAGTTCAATAGTTTTTATGTCAATTGTAAAACTGGTATACTTGACTCCCTTGTCTGTTAGTACTATTCTCATAACACACGTTTAGAAATACCATCAAGATTTTGTTTATATAGCTTATAATAATTTGTTGCTCTTAGTGTTAACTTTGATCGATAGTCACATAGTCCATGAATTTTCATTGCGGTAATGATTATTAGCTAATTGAAAACCGTTTCTTTTGATTATGTAACACTACACTTACTTCTTAGCAGCCAAGTGTAGATCAGATTGTTTCTCTACTGTCAGGCTTGTAATGGAACAGCCCATTGCTTGTAGGACCTGATCATACAGATAAAATATTTACTGTTAGAGACTTTTTTATCAACTATACAGAGACATGAAATATTTACTGTTAGAGACTTTTTTATCAACTATACAGAGACATGAAATATTTACTGTTAGAGACTTTTTTATCAACTATACAGAGACATGAAATATTTACTGTTAGAGACTTTTTTATCAACTATACAGAGACATGAAATATTTACTGATATAGACTTTTTTATCAACTATACAGAGACATAAAATATTTACTGTTAGAGACTTTTTTATCAACTATACAGAGACATGAAATATTTACTGTTAGAGACTTTTTTATCAACTATACAGAGACATGAAATATTTACTGTTAGAGACTTTTTTATCAACTATACAGAGACATGAAATATTTACTGTTAGAGACTTTTTTATCAACTATACAGAGACATGAAATATTTACTGTTAGAGACTTTTTTTTATCAACTATACAGAGACATGAAATATTTCAAGTTTATAACTTCTAATAGAATATTTCTTTTTTAAGAATATATTTGCAATAAATCATCAGCTGCCATTTTGAAAACATGAGTTTTGAACATCCCCATCTTATATGTTCCTTCTGTACAAAATATTGCACTCTACACTTATTTGTAGATTGAATTTAGTCTTTCAATTCAATACGTTTTTATACAGGTTTTAAATGATCTTAAATGGTTTGTTTCCTGAATTGACCAGATAACTTATTCAATGCTTGGATGCTGCTTGAGAATTTAAAAGACTTAGTCATATTTTGTATAGCACATGGAACAAGAAAAGTGATTTAATCTCTATGTCTTTCTGAGTATTACATTAGTAAACAATATTTCTAAGCTAGAATGAAATGATTATTATTTATGATTTATTTTTAAACTCTCTTTTCTGGAGTTCAAAATATATTTAATTTTTAAGCTATATGTGTATAAAATGTTTTATTTTGATTACAATAAATTTAAATTTACCATCATTGAATTTACATGTCCATACATAGCTGCAATGTGCATTGCATTGTAGCCCTTTGGTGTAACAGCATTTAAATCAGCATCACTTGTTACTAGCCATCTTAGTATATCAATATTACCTCTGGCTGCAGCAAGGTGGATGGGAGTCCAACCATTGACATCTTTAAAACTGAAACATTGAAACAAATAGTGAATATTCTTATACATCTTTGGAGTTATAAGTTTTAAAGTTCATTTTTTTATATTTTTAATTTTAAGCAACTTTCTTTAAAAAAAAATATGTGTCATATATTTGTTTATATTATTATGTGGTAGTTATAAAAAAATTTATTTAATGATATCACTATCTATTTATGTTAAATGTATATTTATTAGTTAGGCTGTAAATAATCCCGTGTGGAGTTACTGATCTCCCATCGGGCGCCTCCCCAGGTGGCGGATCGGGGAAAGCCCACCAGATATGGTAGGTATAGGGGAAATCAAATACCCGAGGCGGTCCAAAATCAGTACCTGCTGCCTTTCACGAAGTAGAGGGATCCACAAAGGCTAGGGAACATAACCCGAAAAAAGGCAGCTATCATGAGAGCTGAGAGGGGAACTCCTCCCTAGGTTATGCGCTAGGCTAGCAACCTGCCATGTAAAAAAAAAGCTACAGAAACAGCAACAGAAATATCCAAAAGCCAAACTATTATGGGAGATCAGCTGAGAGTTGAGGCTGTGATGCCTGATCCGATGGCTCGCCCAGGATAGGGAGGCCTGGCGGGACTTTGTTGCTGCCTTATGCTCCACGGGGAGCGATAAAGACTAAGAAGAAGGCTGTTAATAAACAACACAGTAGGCTTATACTTTTTGTAATTGTCATGGATGTAAGGCTAAATTCTTTAATACATGAAAATTTAATTCTATAGTTATGAATGGAACGGAGGGTTTAATTAAAAAACAGCCCTCAAAGTAGAAATATAGAAAAATGTCACAACATAATGTGACGTTTCTCTTTATACAAATTGTTGTGAAACTAACATTGCCATCACTAGGGAAGCTTAAAATATAAATAAACCTAATGAGAAAATGTAATCAGAGTTAGCATAGATGTTCATTTATATCAACTCATGAGTAGGATATAATAAACTAATTTTAACAGTAGAAATTTAATCACTTAAACATTTTTTATTTGTATATAAGCTTTAAAAAAGGAGGTGGGGGTGGTAATGGGTAGTTACGAATCCAAAAATTGAAAAAACAAAAACAATAAACCTTGGACTTACTCTTTCATTTCAGTAAAATTATTGATCAAATCTTTTACTCTATCCAAGTCTCCAGCACGTACAGCATCATGAATTCCTTTACCTTGCAGCATGTTTCTTTCCATTGCTCTTTCCCTTTCAAGCTGATGTCTTTTATCTTCTTCACTCACTGAGTTTCCTTCCTAGTGGGGAAATATCACAACACAACAGATGGCTTTAAACAGACTCTATTATACTTTATAACCCTTATTTCCCTGCACTCTAAATCTTCAACATAGACTCTAATGATTAAAAATAGAAAAAATAAATAGTGTTTTATTTTAGTAATAAACTAGTGTTAGCCAAGTGAAGTATGAATACAAAGTTTCATTACCATATTATCTCTCTGACTGACATTATGTTTTCTGTTTCCTTTAATTGTCTCAGATTCGCTACTTTTATCTTGAGCCTCAATGTAAATTTCATCCACTTGTTTGTTATCATGAGCAGAATGTAACCGGATGACTGGGCCTGACTTGGACTTCTCCACATGATCACCATAGACATATTGACTCTATTAGACAAACACATTAAAATGGGAGAAATAAATTAGTCTTTTACAGATTTTTCTTCCTTTTTAAACTACTCTAATGTGAACTAAACATTTTAAAGTGGTTATATTCAAACACCTTTACATTTTCTGATTCATAAATAACTGTACAAAATTTTTATTTAAGATGACCAAAGCAGAAATACACTTTTCTATTAAATTTGTTAATAACTCTTTTGAATGAGTATTTGTCATTTAAATCAGTTGTCATAAAACTAAAGATGGTATTCAATGATGATTAATAAATCAGTTTAATGAATAGTTTTGAAGTGAATACAGTTAAAAAAGGACAATCAACTAGCACAACCTATGGTGTATTCAACATTTTCTTTCATCACTTTTACTTTTTGTTTTAAATGTTCATCACATTTCTACCTTTATTTCTTGAGATTGAGCAGTTTTTATTTCTTTGGCCTTCGGTGAATGCATTTCATCATATGGACTTTTCCTACCAAAAGTGTACTCTGACCCTGTTTGTTTGGAATTGACCGCTGCACCAGTTTTGTTCAACTTCTTCCGGCTCCTGCCATTTACTAATAAATCAGAACTGTCAGAATCAGATGAATCTTTATTCTTAGGTGTTCTAGGGGACTTGCTCATGCTGACGTCCAATGCTACAATATTTAAAAAAATAGAATAAATTAAATATAGTTGCATTTAATAAATATAGTAAACATTTTTATAAAAATACACATAAACAAGAATGATAAAACATAATTTTCTTTGTATTTCAATAAAGAACTAAATCTTTTTTTAATCCAAATGCTTTAAAAGTGCTTATTTAATAAAACAAGATTATTGAAACAGATGTTTATCATAAGAGCAACAATTATTTCAACCATTATAAACAAACAATAATTTATAAAGACTTTAACTGACTGACCTTCAATAAAATCTCTTTCATTGTCCACCTCTAAAATCCTGTAGGTCTTTTTGTCTCCATCTTGACCAGACAACCAGCGCTCACATGGAAATTGGAAAATCCGTTTTGCATGCATGTCATAAACTGTCACCCTTTCCAAATACCAAGCATAATCTGAAGTGAACATGTATATTTTCATTATATTTATTTAGCCAGAAATTTTCTCATATATAAACATACTAATTGTTCACTGATGCTTAAATAGAAATAACTTAAAATACCTAACAAGGGAAATTAAGAGAAGGTTATGAAAAAAAAAATTAAGCAACGTGTATTGTATCCGATCCCCATTGGCTTATTTAAAGTCACGTGACCTTATTGTCTCATATCTTACTTTTGCGATCTCGCTACTGATATGTTTCTTCCCTAGCATAATATAGTGGTTAGCATAGTGGCTAGCATAGTGGTTAGCATAGTGGTTAGCATAGTGGTTAGCATAGTGGTTAGCATAGTGGTTAGCATAGTGGTTAGCATAGTGGTTAGCATAGTGGTTAGCATAGTGGTTAGCATAGTGGTTAGCATAGTGGTTAACATAGTGGTTAGTATAGTGGTTAGCATAGTGGTTAGTATAGTGGTTAGCATAGTGGTTAGTATAGTGGTTAGTATAGTGGTTAGCATAGTGGTTAGCATAGTGGTTAGCATAGTGGTTAGTATAGTGGTTAGCATAGTGGTTAGTATAGTGGTTAGTATAGTGGTTAGCATAGTGGTTAGTATAGTGGTTAGTATAGTGGTTAGCATAGTGGTTAGCATAGTGGTTAGCATAGTGGTTAGCATAGTGGTTAGTATAGTGGTTAGTATAGTGGTTAGCATAGTGGTTAGCCAGTGGTTAGCATAGTGGTTAGCATAGTGGTTAGCATAGTGGTTAGTATAGTGGTTAGCATAGTGGTTAGTATAGTGGTTAGTATAGTGGTTTGCATAGTGGTTAGTATAGTGGTTAGTATAGTGGTTAGCATAGTGGTTAGCATAGTGGTTAGCATAGTGGTTAGCATAGTGGTTAGTATAGTGGTTAGTATAGTGGTTAGCATAGTGGTTAGCCAGTGGTTAGCATAGTGGTTAGCATAGTGGTTAGCCAGTGGTTAGCATAGTGGTTAGCATAGTGGTTAGCCAGTGGTTAGCATAGTGGTTAGCATAGTGGTTAGCATAGTGGTTAGCATAGTGGTTAGCCAGTGGTTAGCATCTTCAATTCCCCACTGATACTTTTCTTTTTTTCTACTTTTTTCCCTATTAATTTTACATTTTTTCTTAAAGATTGTAAAGAATTTCAGGAATTATATATTTCAAGTTTTCCTAAAATATTTTCAGAAAGTAAAATCTAATAATTATATTTTAGACAAATGTGGAAGATGAGTGTTCGATTCCCATCCACAGAGATAGTCCTTCCAGGGGCAACACCGGGCAATTTAGCAATTTGTTAAATAAAAAGCCTATTTTTAGCCTGATTGCACCATTTATTTACAAATTATTAGCTTTCTGTTCATTGTAGTTTATGAAATGTTTATCTGAAGCTAATAAAGGCCTATTTAATTTTTATAAATCCATCAATGAAAACTAATAAAATTGTGCAGGAATGTTACCATTTAATTCATTGTTTTGTATATTTTCAATTATGATTGCTAAGTATTTTTTATCTAAATTAAAAAAAAATATCTATATATATGCATTGCAAACAAGTAAATTTGTTTCTTCTGCATTTTTTTTCAACAATTTTATTTTCTGAAGTTATTGTCTAATGAAAATATAGTAATACTTTGAATAATTAACTGAATCAAGAAAACAACACATTTGATATTTAAAAAATCAATTCTAGTATTTCAAGATAGCAAGCTTTTATCTTATGTTTTAATAATATTTTTTAAAGTAAACTACTCGATAGAGATGGCGATTTCTTTAAACAATTAAATAATAAGAACAAGAAAAAATAAATGAATAGGGAACATACAAAATGGGGAAGGCATGGACAAAATGAAACAAAAATGCATACAAGAATGCAATGCAATAAATTCTGAGAGTAAGAGAATGAGAGAGAAAGTATAATAAAGAGAAAAAGATTGGGGGATAAATAATGTAAGTCCTTCATTAAATTGTAAGATATTGATTCATTAAATTGTAAGATATTGATTCATTAAATTGTAAGATATTGATTCATTAAATTGTAAGATATTGATTCATTAAATTGTAAGATATTGATTCATTAAATTGTAAGATATTGATTCATTAAATTGTAAGATATTGATTCATTAAATTGTAAGATATTGATTCATTAAATTGTAAGATATTGATTCATTAAATTGTAAGATATTGATTCATTAAATTGTAAGATATTGATTCATTAAATTGTAAGATATTGATTCATTAAATTGTAAGATATTGATTCATTAAATTGTAAGATATTGATTCATTAAATTGTAAGATATTGATTCATTAAATTGTAAGATATTGATAGATCAAAAAGAAATACTTCATGCACAAGAATAATTTACCCTAAAACTTATTTATTTACTGATTTTTATTTAATTGCTTCATATTGTAGATGCAGAAGTAAAATTTAGGTCTGATTGTAATATACCAGCAGGAACCGTTTCAACAAATATTCAAGCCTTAGAGATCAAGAATTTTTTTTTTTCATTGGCCCGCTCAAAGAATCAGAAATAGGTTTGTTGTATGAATAAAAATCAATGAGTGAGTTTCCTAAAGAAAACTTGTAAAATTCAAACTTCAAACTTACTAAGTTCAGGTCTGTCATGACCAATCTGTATTTTTGTAATTTGACCAATGTGGGGAGCAGAAAGAACAAACATGTCTTCCTGAGAAAAAAAGAAAAAACAAATTCAAAAATATATTTCTCACATAGATGAATATATTTTTTTTAAAATTGTGGATTCATTAAATCATTGGTTTACTTCATGTTAAAATGAGAACAACAAGGGACTCTTCCACATTTTCTCTTACCTTTCCTTTCTGGAATGTTATTTTATGTCTTTTGGAATCATTTAAAACAAACTCTTTGGTTCTACCCTTTTCTCCAAACATGATCATTTTAATAGGTGCCTTAGTGCTGGCACCCAGTCTGTTCCCTGTACCAACATATACTTCATATACACACAATGGTCCATGGCACACTTCTTCCTCTTTCTGTAAGTACAAATGATTACAGGTAAATTATTTTATTATAACCATCTCCTATTTGGATACATTACATTTGAAAAGTATTCCACCTGTATATCTTACCTTTATCTAACTTTTAAAAACTTACTTTTTCAACATTTTGTTGTGCATCAAAAGCATCATTAGTTTGTGTAGACTGTACTACCCCAACCTCTTCCAGTAGGTGTGTTTCAGGTAAAGTGATGAATGCCTGTGACTTGAATCTTGCAGATGTTGGTGTGAGTGAAGAGGCAGTTGACCGTGATGATCTAGACGATTTGCTGCTATTGCTTGAGTGACTGCTTGCATCAGATGCACTGGATCTGGAAGTACTCTGGGATGGTGTTGGAGACTGTGGTCTGGAACCTGAGCTCAAGGAGCTAATAGAACATTTAATGCATTAGTCGAAGCACAATTGAGACACAAAATCTATCAGTCAACAAGCAGAAGACAAATGCATATATATAGAGATGAAGATATTTAAATATACATACGAACAATGTAAAATGAAAAAAATAGTTACATGTACTTTCTTCATATTTAAACAAGCTTATAAAATGATAAAAATAGATACATGTACTTTCTTCATATTTAAACAAGCTTATAAAATGATAAAAATAGATACATGTACTTTCTTCATATTTAAACAAGCTTATAAAATGAAATTGTGAATAAAATCTGTAAAAATTAAATGTGTTTGATTAAAAATGTGAAATAATTCTATAAGAACTCATCATGGTAACAATCCATGATATTTCCCTTCTAGAAGCTACAACTTTGTATATAGTAATATATATATATAGTCATTAAAAGTTAAATTTGTAGATTATTACAATAAATAATAGTTACAAAGAAAGTCTAGAATAAAATCATTGCTTACTTATGACTACTCTCTGAATAATCTTCAACCTGGAAAAAGTAAAGCAAAATTCAATGAACTTTTGCGTACGTACAAAGCAATATTGTATTTAAAGGTTTCTTATCTCCACTTATGAGATGAGTTTATTTGGCTATACTATATTAAAACATATTTGGCTATACTATATTAAAACATATTTGGCTATACTATATTAAAACATATTTGGCTATACTATATTAAAACATATTTGGCTATACTATATTAAAACATATTTGGCTATTCTATATTAAAACATATTTGGCTATACTATATTAAAACATATTTGGCTATACTATATTAAAACATATTTGGCTATACTATATTAAAACATATTTGGCTATACTATATTAAAACATATTTGGCTATTCTATATTAAAACATATTTGGCTATACTATATTAAAACATATTTGGCTATACTATATTAAAACATATTTGGCTATACTATATTAAAACATATTTGGCTATTCTATATTAAAACAAACTTAAAGAAATATTTTAAAAGTTAAAGTTACCCGTTGGTTTGAAGCATTTCTCCTCCTTGGGGACTGGGCTGGGGAATATAGAGCTGATAGTTGCTTTTTCGGCTGACTTTTCTAAAGAAATACACAAAACAAAAAAAAATAATTTGTAAAACAACATGAAATGTTTAGATTATATTATTGCATAGCTTCAATTTATCTTATTTTATTGGTTATAATCTAACTAATATTTACTAGAGTGAAGGAAGATACTATTAGTTAGACAAAGAAATTTGATAGAAGGGTGTTACTAACTCGCACAATCCATTTTCAAAAATTAACAATGCATATGTATACTGTATAGTAAAAATTGAAGTATAATTCTAGAATATTTTTTGTATGAAGCTTAACTTAATTACATTTTATAATTATTGGAAAATATATATCCATAAAACTTTAATTGGTACTTAAAATGAATGTGTAAAAGTCTCTATCTACCGTATATAGGTTAGGCTCATATTTTACCAAGGCATAATCCACAGCTCCAGGATACAGACCAAAATTTGTCTACAAATAAAGAATACATTAACATTATATGAATATAGCTGTGTCTATAATATATTATAAAATATGTGAAGTGTTGATAATTACATTATAGATTTACAGACTGTAGCTACAGAATATTAAGATTAATGCTAGCAACGAGAGAAATTTTTCTACAAATCATTCATGTGAGGATGTCTAAAAAATAGAAAAATCAAATATAGACAATTTTCTATCTTAGATTCAGACAATTTCTCTGCAAAAAAAAAGTTTTTGAGAGTGGATATACTATTAATGCCAAGAATATGTTTTCTAGGTCTTGAATGCAAACTTAGAAAACAAACTCATTAAAAAATCAGACAAATTATTATGACAGACTTTAATTTATACAGTTGTAAAAAATTGATCATGAATACTAATACAATAGTTTTAGAAATTAATGCATAAATTATATTTTAAAAGGAAATTAGGCTACACATCACAAGTACCGAATTTGATTAAATGTAAAATAAAATGTTCTCAATCTTTAATTTAAATTTTATATAATCCTAATGATGAAAAAAAAATATATTTAAGTCTATATAAAATATGCTAAAATGCAACTATCAAATCTAACTAAATTTAATAGTCTATAAAATAAGAAAAGGAAACAGTACACTAATTTTATAAAATCATCACTGACGTTTAAAAAAATGCTTAAATAAAAAAAACTCTTCATGAAAAATGTCTTCATTGTTCACAAAGTACACAGACATACTAGTATGAATAAAGAATATGAGCATTATGTAGAATTACTTCTGGCGTAAAGTAATAAGCAATAAGGCTTTCAAAATGAAGCTTTCATTATTTTTAATAGAATTTATACTATGTATACTATGTATTGACTTTTGAACTGCTACCTAGCAAGCAATACCTCCCATAAATTTGCTGTCGAACGCTCTTCTAAAAAAAGTGTTCTCTGCAAAGTCAATATTTCCTGTGGTATATACTTCATGTTTAATTGTTACATGCAACAAAGACTAAATTATGGCAGATAGAGCATATCTTTAAAACACAATCAACTGACATTAAAAGTTATACAACTGACATTGAGTGTTATACAACTGACATTGAGTGTTATACAACTGACATTGAGTGTTATACAACTGACATTGAGTGTTATACAACTGACATTGAGTGTTTTATACAACTGACATTGAGTGTTACAAAACTGACATTGAGTGTTACACAACTGACATTGAGTGTTACACAACTGACATTGAGTGTTACACAACTGACATTGAGTGTTATACAACTGACATTGAGTGTTATACAAATGACATTAAGTGTTATACAACTGACATTGAGTGTTATACAACTGACATTGAGTGTTATACAACTGACATTGAGTATTAAACAACTGACATTGATTGTTACACAGCTGACATTGAGTGTTACACAACTGACATTGAGTGTTACACAACTGACATTGAGTGTTATTCATCTGACATTGAGTGTTATACAACTGACATTGAGTGTTATACAACTGACAATAATAGTTACAAAACTGACATTGAGTGTTATACAAGTGACATTGAGTGTTATACAACTGCTATTGACTGTTAAATATCAATTACTATAATAATAAGTTAACTATTTTTGTTGATGTCTTTTTACAGTTAAACATCAGTTTAAAAAAAAAAATTGCCAAAATTCAGTGTTTTAGAGGTCATCAAATTCAATACTTACAGTGGCAGCCAATATTTTTGTTGCTGAATTGACCAATCGGTTTGCTTCTCCTTTAGAAATGTGTTGATCCGGAACAGCCCTTAAGATTGGCCACCCTCCAATTATGTTCCTGAAATAGTGTAAGAAACTACTTTTATATTAGCTTGTACAATTTCAACTAAGCCCTAAATATAAAAAAAAAAAAAAAAAAAAAAACACACAAAAAAAAAGTAAAAATTTCAATTATTCTAAAATTGATAATTGAATGATTGCTAGGCTTATAAGTGTTTGTCAATTAGCAATATTTTATTCAAGATATATGGCAAAGATACCAAATGAAATAACCATTCAAATGTGAATCATTTTTAAGTATTTTTTTTTAAATTTAATGAATATTAATTTGTAATGAATATCTTATCCCCAAGAAAACTATCACTATCATTAGCCTTACTTTCAAATAAATTTTTAAGATAAGAATTTAAATTATACAAATTTAAAGTCCAAGCTTCTTAAGGTGGAAAACTAAATGCAGTTGAAGGTCTGTTGTGATTATAAAACTAAATGCAGTTGAAGGTCTGTTGTGATTATAAAACTAAATGCAGTTGAAGGTCTGTTGTGATTATAAAACTAAATGCAGTTGAAGGTCTGTTGTGATTATAAAACTAAATGCAGTTGAAGGTCTGTTGTGATTATAAAACTAAATGCAGTTGAAGGTCTGTTGTGATTATAAAACTAAATCCAATTGAAGGTCTGTTGTGATTATAAAACTAAATGCAGTTGAAGGTCTGTTGTGATTATAAAACTTAATGCAGTTGAAGGTCTGTTGTGATTATAAAACTAAATGCAGTTGAAGGTCTGTTGTGATTATAAAACTAAATGCAGCTGAAGGTCTGTTGTGATTATAAAACTAAATGCAGTTGAAGGTCTGTTGTGATTATAAAACTAAATGCAGTTGAAGGTCTGTTGTGATTATAAAACTAAATGCAGTTGAAGGTCTGTTGTGATTATAAAACTAAATCCAGTTGAAGGTCTGTTGTGATTATAAAACTAAATGCAGTTGAAGGTCTGTTGTGATTATAAAACTTAATGCAGTTGAAGGTCTGTTGTGATTATAAAACTAAATGCAGTTGAAGGTCTGTTGTGATTATAAAACTAAATGCAGTTGAAGGTCTGTTGTGATTATAAAACTAAATGCAGTTGAAGGTCTGTTGTGATTATAAAACTAAATGCAGTTGAAGGTCTGTTGTGATTATAAAACTAAATCCAGTTGAAGGTCTGTTGTGATTATAAAACTAAATGCAGTTGCAGGTCTGTTGTGATTATAAAACTAAATGCAGTTGAAGGTCTGTTGTGATTATAAAACTAAATGCAGTTGAAGGTCTGTTGTGATTATAAAACTAAATGCAGTTGAAGGTCTGTTGTGATTATAAAACTAAATGCAGTTGAAGGTCTGTTGTGATTATAAAACTAAATGCAGTTGAAGGTCTGTTGTGATTATAAAACTAAATGCAGTTGAAGGTCTGTTGTGATTATAAAACTAAATGCAGTTGAAGGTGAAGGTCTGTTGTTGTGATTATAAAAGACCCTAGTGTACACAATAAGTAAATAGAGACGGACATGTTGGATTGTAAAATAAAGAAGCACCTTTGTTTCTTTCTCCTTGTAAGACCAGCAGAAAATTTGAGTCCATGAGGACAACCTTTAGATTTATGGTAGCAATAACAATTGGGAACATGACTCTTAAAGAAAAAATATAATAAAATATGATCATCTATATCAGTTTTATAAAAGCAATGCTTTAATTGATAACAAAATGCATGGAAACATAATAATTGTTTTAGATATAAATGTTTAAAAGTTTCTCTGAAAATAAATAGCAATAAAATGCATGTGTTGAAATAGAACAAATGAACAATAAGATATTCTCCAATTGATTACACATCAGGCATTTACAACTTACCAGTATTCAATTTAAAAACCTCTTGTGAATGACAAGATAAAAAATGAATTACATATGAGTTTATTGATTTTCAGACACGCAAGAAAATGTTCTTAAAATTTGAATCTCTTATTGGTAGCAAAATAAAGCTTTCAACTAATTCATACAGAAGATATATGTTTTTATAATACAAAGCATTTTGACACACAAGTTAATTATATTTATATTAGTTTGTGCTTCTATAATGGCAAACAGTGCTTTCTATGAGGTAAGCTAGAAGAGAAGAAAGAGTATAGGTGTAGGCACAATTAGGCCTGCCTGCTAGTGATTTGCCATTTGTATTATTACTTCTTTATTTCTTATTCTTCTGTTCTTAGTGTTTCTGCATTTTTAGTGATTTCTAAATGTTTTTACTCCCAATACCTTCTTGAAAAATTATTTTAATAAAAGAGTGCTTTCTACAGTGCAGGTTAGTATTTTCAAAAAGTAAGATGTAGGCCAATTAAGTTTGAATACACATGAAATTTAGAGGTCAAAAAGAATTAAACCAATTACATTAAAACAAATAATTTATACAGGCTAATGCTACACAGTGACAAAGCAATGAAATAAGTCCTTTCCTGATCATAACATGAAAACAGAAGAGTGAAAAGATATTTAAATTTGAATGTGATTGACAAAAATGCAGAGTAATAGAATGTTTGTTTTTTTTAAATTAGATCTATATTCATCTATTCTTTCCTTGTTAAAAAATATAACAATTGTTTTCTTCAGAAAAAAAAAACTAGGGCCTAATGATGAAAAAGAAGGAACATACTAAAAAATATACCCTAACAATAATTATTAAATAAAAAATTCGAGTGCTGTTCTAAAAGAGTTGATTTTACCTTGATGACTGCAGGCTTTTTCTTAGGATTAACTGAAAGATAATCTTCCTAAATAAACAAATATAAAGGGGGTTGACATACCTTCCAAATGACTAGCTCCTTTAAGAGCTTTGGGAATTACACTAATAGCTTTAGCAAAGACTTCTATAGACTTCTCTATGGACTAATAAAATAACTCAAACTCTTTTGACTTATCTGCTTTCTATTAGGTTTTTGTCTTAGAATAATAATGCTTCAGACATGCAATAGCAAGGAAAGATGTGCTAGATAAATAATCATTATTTTTATAATTAAATAAAATAAAAATCTGCCAGTTGCTGATTTGTAACACATGTTTGATGATCTTTTTTTAAAGATAAAGATACTCCAAATTGATTGATAATGATAGTCCAATCAATTAATTGATAATGATAATCTGCTGTACTGATAATAAAGGGCCAACGTATTGATAAAGATAGTCCACTGTTTTTTATAATATAAGTCCAATGTATTTATAGCAATAGTTCAATGTTAGTGATAGCCAAATTTATTAATAATGATAGTCCAATGTTCTTTATAATAAAAACCGAATACCAATATTATTGATAATAATAACAACTTAGACTTATTGATAAGGACAGTCCAGCATTTTCATAATGAAAGTCCAATGATACTCATAGATTTTATTATATGTAACAGCCTTGTGTAATAATTTTTCCCATGTCATTTTAAATCAATATTATTGAGTATAATGAAAAAGGTAATGTTCAAATTCACAAGTATTTTTGTATGAATGTGACTTCATTTAATTATACCAGGTATATGGTAATAACATACCAGGTAGGCTTATGGTATAACATAATGTGAAACTCACCAAACAATTAATACAATTTCCTTTTTCCACCAATAAAACATTAGTAAAGATAAGAATAACCAAAACAAATAGAATGAGGTCTATGGAGAATGATTTCCCAGTCACGTGACGTTGGGTAAATAAACTGGTAAACATTAACAATGGCTTACTGCGCTGCTGTTGGTGAGCAAATTCTACCTCTAAATTATCATATAAAGAATCTAAAACCTTTTCATCGATTTCCTTTGAAAGATCAACAAATAGGTGTTGTCCTTTAATAATTGTATGTCTATAATCATTGTTGCTTCCGTGAGCATCATTTATAATATCACAATATTCAAGGGTATGTGAAAAATAAAAAATTTTAATAAGCATAGTAGCCATTAACATCATTGTAAAATCAGCCATTTTTTTTTTAGTTTACATAGCATCACGTGATCGATTTTCTGTCTCTAAAGAATTGTGCATAGACCTCATTAGAAGCTAAATTTTCAAAGGCTCACCAAAAAAAAGAATATCTCTTTATTAAAAACTTATATTATTAAGCCAAGAATTCTAGTCTTGCCTGCTTCAAACATTTTTGCTTGAAAATACATATGTTCTAGAAAATATTGATGAAATAACTGAAACAATTTTTTTAATGAATTGGTCTAGAATGGGAAATATAAAATATGCTAACTGTCTTTAAACTAAGCACCAAGCATGGCAACGCCCATTATACGAAGCATATTATTTTAGCATTAACACTGTTCAGTAAAATTTGCCTAAATTATTCTGGAATTACCTGGAAGCAATAATGTCTCATGTAATTTTCCAAAAGTTTTTTTACTTGCAGTTCTTTTTTGGACTTAAGTGGTTGTCGGGCATTTTTCTGGTAGGTAGAGAATTAATTATGAAAACATAATGTGAACCAAGCCATACAATTTATAAAAAGGCACTAGATTCTAGATCTAGTGAAGTTTAAAAAAAACAACAACTTCAGAGTAGGTATAGATCTATGTATACACAAAAATTTCATTCATAAAATATTTATACAAAGAAAACACAAGATTGCCATCCTAACTGTAATATATAAAAGTAGATCTAATAAATTATAAATAAATTGAAAGCAAATAACAAATATACACAGTAGGCCTAGTTATAATTTAATAAGCTTAGATGGAGAAGTAAGCAAAAATATCGATACCAAATTATAGAATGTAGGCCTAACATTAAATTATGTGTATATTATTACATTATTAGTTTGTACCGATGTTAATTGCATATAATTGTGATAAGCTGCATAATTATGTTAATTACACACACACTTACACCACAGCCAAACACACACACACACACAAATAGGCCTATATTAATATAGGCGCATAGACTTATCCCTTATCCATTTCTAAACTCTATAGACGATGTTAGGGATATGTAGGAACATGCGAACCTCTTACCTTAAGAGTAAAGAGTGTCCCACGAGTTTTTTTTCTAAATTGTATTTGAGTTTCTTAAACAAATGACTTGTGGGTCAAGACTTATTTAACGCCTTTACAATTTAGACTGTTAGATCATTCATAGAGTTAGTTATATGTAACGATTTATTTCTATGCGTGTATAAATCCACAGCTGTCACTTGTAGGCCTACAGAGTGTGTCTCATTTAAAAAGTTATTCTTTATGATGTGTATACTAATAATCAAATATTATACCTAGTCAACTTTACACTATAGACCTACACACACATATCGCATGGACACTCCTTCGAACAAAGGGGGAACCACTCCACCTATTTTTTCAAATAATATGTTGTACACCATTGATTCACCCATAAGGCGTTTAACACAAACCAAATAGAAAGACCAAATCCTTTCCTAACCAACAGTGCATACCAAACCATTTGTATGGGGCCAACTGTCAATATCTGCAGATGCAAGGTTCGAAAACCGGGCCACATGAGAGTTTTCAAGAGAAACATTTATTAAACCCTTAAATCCAAAGTTACCACAAACTTGTTAATTCATGAACAAAAGGTGCGAGTGAGTATTCGGAATAAAGTTATTCTACAAGCTGATCAAAAACACAGTCCAACCCCTCGCCCCCCCCCCCCCCCCCACCTCCCGTTTCCTTTTTTCTTCAATCCAAGGATATCAATAGCGTCTTGACACGGAAGAAAGAGAATGGATTAGGCAATTCATAGAATTTCCATAGGAATTACGCACGAGTGAAACACAAAGAAACGACAAGCTCCCGTTATTGCCGTTATATACCGTGTGGAGCAAACAATGAATAAAGCGCCTAGGCCTACGTACAATTTTATAACATTGGTCTGAGACACGAGACTGGTGGTTTCAAGAACCATTGCCTGTATAGAAGTAAATCTGAAGGCTACTAACTGACATAAATACCGTTTATTGATATAAATCAGGAAGCACAGGGAATTGGGCGGGGCGTGTTCACTATTGAATTGGGCAATTTTTGTGTATAGGCCTATATCCAATATAATTTACATAAATGTTCTTTATAGGCCTAATATATAATTTTGGAAGGCCGGGCTGACTCTGCCAGTACAAATGTAGCATAGAGTAGTGGTACCAATAACTAGGGAAAAATCAAATGTTACAATGCGCCTGGTTAAATTCTACTATAGTATTTTTTTTTAAAGTCTCAAGATAGTATAGTTCTAGACTCTAGAGCATAGGTTCTCAACCTTTTTAGGCTCACCGCCCCCTTTTACATTTTTATTTCGCTCACCGCCCCCCCCCCCCCCAACTACATTTTAGCGGAAACATTTGTTAATTAAAGGGAGATAATTAACCCGTTTCATTTGAGGTAATATTTCATTTTTTTTTGTTTTATAAAAAACTAAATGGCTTGCATTTATAACTTTGAAATGATATGATAGAACTGTAAAAAAATTATTTGAAAATGTTATAAATATTGTATGACTAAAGAATTTATATGAATATTTTGAAGCATTACAATTACTACCCAGTTTACATGATTACTACGTATATCCATACCTTACAACTATTGTGGTTTCTTCTTTACGAAGGATTCAAACGCATTAAAGGACATCTCGGTTATACAAACATATCAAAAGAGTAATATTAGCAGATGTTAAGGCGACAGTCCGGTGAATCAACCATTAGACGAGACGGCCGCATACCATATTTGCCAAATACTAACCCCTACTTCATCGAAAAGTCATTGCGATTCTTATTTGTTCAATAATATGTATGCCTACTGTTGGGGGATATCAGATATTTAGTAGCACTTGCGTTTACATCATATTTCATCCAAAAACTAATCGATTCAAATAGCTGAGGTGTTCAAATTATAGCAGGTACGTTTGTACCGCCCATTTGCCCTTCATCGCCCCCCAATCGCCCCCGGGAATGTTATCGCCCCCCTAAAGCTTCTCATCGCCCCCTGGGGGGCGATATCGCCCCCGTTGAGAACCTATGCTCTAGAGCATGTTGACTTGATCCAACGATGCGAATATGTTAAGAATGAAATCACAAATCGCCGATTAAGAAGGCCTATAAATAATCCTATCTTTTACTGGTTTCTTATTTTTTGTATGCTAAGGTTTAGCCAGAAATTAAGCCTATGTGTAGGCTGTACAGAAACAAAAACCCACATGATATTTTAAATCCTTTTGTGTAATCCGTTTCATTTCTGAAAGTTTTGTTCAGTTAATCAGTTTAGAAATATTAAGGCTGCGGACAGTAATTGAACAAGATTATTTGTCTGAGAAAAAATGCCGGAATCGTGAAGAAACATGGAAGATTACGTTATCAGAGTCTTCGTGATAAATACAGTTGATTCATAGTTAGACGAGGACGAGAGAGGGGAGGGAGAGAAAAGATAATAAAGTTGTTCATGCCAGCCTGGTCAATAGAATCGATTGAGATCAGTAGTAAAACAAGGGGAACTACACACTCTTCAAGTACTGAGTTACTGCCTTTATAAGTGTCATTAAATCCCGCTCTTGGATTTCGATGTTAACAATACAGAATAGGGTCCTACCAAACTTGATACAACAAGAAATGTTGGTTGGAAGAAATTAGGCTAAAAAAATCTCCACTTTTATTTAAAAGCAGTTTTCAATTGGCAATATATTTATAATCCCACACACCAGGAATCATTCATTGCAAACCTATACCGTTGTTTTATTATTAGCAGAGTTTACAACTGCTCCCTCCGCCCCATTCACACACACACACACACAATATGTAGTAATGAAAGACACACGTAGACAGAATGTGTAGACTACTATTGATCAAGGCATCATCAAGCAATATAGTTTGTTCATTAAATATCAAACTAAAGCGAACCCGGGAAATCCAAAATGACAAAGACTATTGAATAAACAATAGTAAATCTTCACTTTAAAAAGCTGAAAACTAAACAAACAGATTGAACTCGAAGTTAATTTTGTTATAATTTATACGCGTATTGTTATAGGAATTAAAAAAAATGTTTGCATTCTATGACAGAGATTACAAACATGTGTCATATTTCTACAGTCTTCTTTTAGTAGGCTTTGTTAACACATTTTAGCCTGCTAGACTAGACATTATACATTCAATTACCCCCTTCAATTGAGTCATTTTAGCCTGCTAGACTAGACATTTAAAATTCAATTACCCCGTTCAATTGAGTCATTTTAGCCTGCTAGACTAGACATTTAAAATTCAATTACCCCGTTCAATTGAGTCATTTTAGCCTGCTAGACTAGACATTATACATTCAATTACCCCGTTCAATTGAGTCATTTTAGCCTGCTAGACTAGACATTTAAAATTCAATTACCCCGTTCAATTGAGTCATTTAGCCTGCTAGACTAGACATTTAAAATTCAATTACCCCGTTCAATTGAGTCATGTTAGCCTGCTAGACTAGACATTTAAAATTCAATTACCCCGTTCAATTGAGTCATTTTAGCCTGCTAGACTAGACATTTAAAATTCAATTACCCCGTTCAATTGAGTCAGTTGGACTCGGACCTCTGGACAGATGAAATGATGCTTTAGTGGTTTATCCTTCAACACTACACTCCTGCGAGTAGGTCGCTGTTGACAAACATTAAAGTGAATGCTTAGTGTTGTAGGTCTACTAACTTATACGATATGACAACGAACACAATATATCGATACGCTTTCTATTTATTGTAATGCCTACATTTATTCAAGCAACGACACAGACTTGAAACTTTTTATACTAAGTTCATGTTGACGTTAGTACAATATACCAACTAAGAAATATTATTATTTATGTACATAATTTAAACAGTAATTGCAGATAAAACAAAAGATGTTAGCTAAGCAAGATGTCATTATGTCATTAAACTATTAACACACGGTGTCATTCACAAACGGGCTATAGATACTCTGTTGTGTATAGTTCAGTGTATTCAACCTTTCCAACATGCCAGGTTGTAAGGTCAGGATGACATTAATACATCACAAAACATGCCAGGGTGACATTTACCGCAATCTAATTTGAAGATACATACATCCTGTCTAATTAATCCAAGCAATATTTAACCCATGTTTATATTGGCTTCATCAATCACTTATAGTATAGAAAAACCGACGATTCCAATCAGGGCGTGCGTAGTCCCGCTTTTTACGCATTATAGTCCTATAACTATAGTCCCATAGTCCTATAACTATAGTCCCATAGTCCTATAACTATAGTCCCATAGTCCTATAACTATAGTCACACAGTCCTATAACTATAGTCCCACAGTCCTATAACTATAGTCCCATAGTCCTATAACTATAGTCCCATAGTCCTATAACTATAGTCCCATAGTCCTATAACTATAGTCCCATAGTCCTATAACTATAGTCCCACAGTCCTATAACTATAGTCCCATAGTCCTATAACTATAGTCCCACAGTCCTATAACTATAGTCCCATAGTCCTATAACTATAGTCCCATAGTCCTATAACTATAGTCCCATAGTCCTATAACTATAGTCCCACAGTCCTATAACTATAGTCCCACAGTCCTATAACTATAGTCCCATAGTCCTATAACTATAGTCCCATAGTCCTATAACTATAGTCCCATAGTCCTATAACTATAGTCCCATAGTCCTATAACTATAGTCCCATAGTCCTATAACTATAGTCCCATAGTCCTATAACTATAGTCCCATAGTCCTATAACTATAGTCCCATAGTCCTATAACTATAGTCCCATAGTCCTATAACTATAGTCCCACAGTCCTATAACTATAGTCCCAAAGTCCTATAACTATAGTCCCAAAGTCCTATAACAACGGCATACAAGCCAGAAAATTCGTAATTTTTTTTTTGGTGGTCTTGTTGTTTGATTTATATTTCAATTAAACACAGTTTGTTGGCTTTGAAAAAAATTATTAGCCTATAGAAAAATCGTCATATCAGCACACACAAACATGTATAATATATATATATATATATATATATATATGTGTGTGTGTGTGTGTGAATATGTATATGCAGACACATATATATATATGATGATCATGAGTGTGTGTGTGTGGGAGGGAGGTGGATGTCTGTGTGTGTAAGTGTAAATGATAAAGTCATGTTTGTAGACTAATAAAAAGTTTGGAAACTAGAATACCAGAATCTAGCGTCTGGTCGCCAGCTGACAATAAATAATACATTTCAGATTTGATTCTTTCCTGCAATAGTAATTTATAATCCGCATATAGAACTAATCAGGCTATATACACCCAGCCACAATTTAAAATGGAGTTGCGCACCCAGCAGGATGCCAAACACATGACTTCATTTACACATCATAGCTAGTTCATATCATAGCTAGATAGTGTACATCATAGCTAGTTCATATCATAGCTAGATAGTGGCGACCGATAGAAGCAGGTGGCACAATGTCGTGTCGTCCGGGGCACAGTTGACAGAATATAACAGAATCTCCAGGGCCGAACAAAAACGAGCAGAAAGAAAAGCCAAGCAGACCTGCAAGGCGCTGCCAGACCCCACGACAGCATCTTTTGTCTGCAGTACCTGTTACAGATCCTTCCGGGCCCGTATAGGACTGATAGGCCACCAAAGAGGCCACAAAGCGACTGGTAGACGTGGTCATCCTCGGAAATGAGGGACGAACAACAACAGATAGTGTACATCATAGCTAATTCATATCATAGCTAGATAGTGTACATCATAGCTAGTTCATATCATAGCTAGATAGTGTACATCATAGCTAGTTCATATCATAGCTAGATAGTGTACATCATAGCTAGTTCATATCATAGCTAGATAGTGTACATCATAGCTAGTTCATATCATAGCTAGATAGTGTACATCATAGCTAGTTCATATCCTAGCTAGATAGTGTACATCATAGCTAGTTTATATCATAGCTAGATAGTGTACATCATAACTAGATAGTGCTCATTAAAGCAAGTGTATATCATAGCTAGTGTATATCATAGCTAGATAGTACCCACCATAGCTAGTGTATAGACAGTGTACTTTAGAGCTAGATAATGTTCATCAGAGTTAGATAGTGTTCATAAAACTAAATAGTTCCCATCAGAAATGGGTATACTTAAGAACACCTTAAAAAAAAAAGGGGGTTGGGTCATTATCCTATTGTTAAAAAAAGAATCCAGTGTCAGGATCAAACCAAGACCTTTGTAGTAAAAAATAATTTTGAGATTGTTTTTATCAACATCACTGCAGTTTCGCTTATATTCGTACACATGTACAAAATGCGTTCATGATTTTCTTGAGTAGAAGAGTATAGAAAAGAGTATTGAGTAGAGTATAATGTTTTAATCGTATATTCCCTCTTTTCAAATATCATGTGAACTTTTGTGAATATAACATTTGAAACATTGCTTCTCTGAGTTGGTCTATTAATAAATTTGACTTACAGAAAATATCATGTTACTAAAAGTTAAAAAGAAGGTTGAGTGTTATATTATGGTTAAATAACTTTATAACATGTATAAATATATTTTTTTTACACTTGCAAGACAAGTCAATAGATATCACAGTTTTCTATACAACTATTATATACAATACTCTATTGACAAAAGGGAGACCGACCTGAATCAATTGTTTAGTTCAATGCCACTTTTTACCAAATCAAGAATCAATAGTAAGAAAGGGGCATAATAATAGGCGTTTGGGGGCAAAAAGGGGGAAAGATAATGCAACCTTCCCTTATCCTGAAAGGTTTTGTATACTTAATACCTACTATCTCCTGTATATTATAATATATACACTCCTCCACTTACTGACACACAAGCCAATTACCAGAAAACAATCTGCTGAGGCTCATTGATGTAATGAAGTTATAGGAAATAGGAACAAATTATAATATTGTCCTTTGAATTTTGTAAACTTTGTATCATTTATCTTAAGTGGAGAACACATTTTTTTTATAATGATACAAACATTCAATGTTTTTAATTTTTTTTTTATATGCTAGGCACTTGAAAATATACTTTTTTTTCTTATAAATATAAAAAGTAGTAAGAAAAGTTCTGGTAAGGAAATGCAAGCTGATTGTTACAAGACATAATTATATCAAGTGAATAAATGCTTGATCAAGGGAAAACAGACTGCTAGTATATATATATGGAAAAAATATTTTGCAAAAAATAGTAGCAAATGCCATGGCTAGCCCATTGAAGTGGATGTAATAAAGATTAGAAATAATATATTGGCTTTAAAAATGTATTCCTTAAAAAACTAAAGAAGTTTTTTGTTCTAAAAATTTATTTAAAAAAAAACAACACACTCTTGATAATGAATAAAAATAACATTGATGAACTAGCATAATTAAAAATGCATAAGTTATTCTAAAATGGGTAATTGAGATAAATTTACAATCATTATTCATTAGAAATTGTTTGACGCCTTTACATTTTACTATATGCATAACGTATAATTATTAAGATTAAATTATAAAGATGTAAGATTTGATTTTAAAGGATAGAATTAAATTTGAAATAAAAAATCCAGTTTTGTTATTGGTTTATAAGAAATGTATTTTGATATATTGTATATTTTGTTTCTCTTCAATATAATGTTTGATCACCCATAGGTATAATCAAAATAACAATATATATTTTATTACAAAAAGCAGAACTATTGAAAATAATATGTGAATCATGCAACACCACCAAACAAACAATATTGCCTAGTGATAAAACCTTTGAAAATACATTTTGGTTGGGACTACATTCATTCTTACCACATCTAATTCATATTGTGAAGACCACCCAACCTAAAAGTAAATATTTGTAATGTAGCATCTGAATAATTTTGCTGATGCTAGCATACATAATATTATTATTTATTTTCTAAAAATGAAAAAAATAAGGACTAAAGGTTTGAAAATATGATCACTTAAAAAAAAAGTTTTATCTGCTAATGATTCATAAAGAAAAACAAGCTGAAGGGGAAGTAATACTTGGGTATACAAATATAAATTAGGAAAAGGGATCAAGGCATAAAAAGAAAGGGTCCAGATGCAATGTCAGGGGGAGGTAAACATGTTCCTATAGAGACAATGTCAGGGGGAAGTAAACATGTTCCTATAGACTCCACTATAGAGACACATTTCTTTAAGATATTTATGTATAAGGTATAAGATATTATGAGTATGGCCTTTACAGTTTGCAGTCCAATAAAAAAGAAGATTAGGTCAGATTACACCTTTGATAAATAGTTTGACAATCTCTGCCTAGCTGTAAAGTGTAACTGAAAAAGGCTGGGAAAAGGGAGGGCCTGGCTCTTAATGAACTTAATGATACATAAAAATTTGATTGATAATAAATGTCAAACATTTTTTTATTACATAATATTCTTACCACTTTTACTGGGGAGTGATCTAGCTGTGGTTGATGTGTTTCAGATAAATCAAATCCATCTTCTAATCTCTTTACTTCAAAATAATATTTTCTTGAGAGGAAAAATAAATAATAATTTTTTTATTTTGTTTACAATATTGGTAATGTTTCTAAATAAAGAGACTAATTAAAACCTTGGATTAATTTCATGGATTTAGAGCTAAAATGATGAGCTTTTTGGTAGTTATGCTTTGGTATTGTAGGCAGAAAATTCAGTTTTAATGATAAAATGTTGAATAGATTTAGTTCTAAAAGCTGAATTTAGGTCCTTTTTCAAAATGAAAATTACAAGAATACTATAATAACCTTAGTTACAAAGCAAATCAAACATTATCAATAAAATAAACAAAAGGTAATTTAAGCTAACTAAATTGTAATAATAAAAATATATAGGCCTACTAGGCCTAATTTTTTAAAGATATTTTTTATTGGCTTTAGTTGGTGTGCTATCCTTTCTTAACTTGTTTAATATATTGTTTTTATTTAAGCTTTATTTCAAAAATGAAATTAAAGGGTAGCATAAAATGATACTATAGGTATCAACAAAAGTTAAGGTAGGCATATAATAATTTAATTGATGAACAAAATGATTGTAAACAACAACCATTTCATAATTCTATATGACTGCTCCAATGTTGGGCTTATAGCATGTGCTGCAGTAAGGGGGGGGGGGTGTCAAAGCATACACCAGCCCTGGAAGCTGCAAGAACATCTTTTAAAAATCTACAATGCATGATGTATTTTCTATTGGTAGAGGATGGCACTGCAGCCCAGCTTATAGCCAATAGTGTGATGATAGATATTATAATTTATTATTACAAAGAGACAAAGATGAAATGTTAAGAAAAAACATACTAAAATGTAAACATTTATACTAGGTCTAACTATCATTAACATTACACATACCCATCGAGATCATTAACATTACACATACCCATCGAGATCATTAACATTACACATACCCATCGAGATCATTAACATTACACATACCCATAACTAGTGTCAAAAGTTCCACTTCTTTCCATTTTATAGTATTTCAATTCATTCTATTAAGCCTAATCATGTTTAGGTCTCAACTTAGGACTTAGAATCATAAAATGTGAGAATATTTAATATTGATAGTTTCACGGTCAATATTTAATCCTATCGATCTATCCGTCTATTTTCTTAACTCTTTCTCAACACTTGAAAAATAATAATAATAGGCATAATAATACTTGTACTTGTATAGCGCTGCCATCAAACATAAATGTAAGCCAGATAGGAAGAGTTGGCCTACTATCACAGTGATAATTTATTTAGACCCTTAAAGCATAGGCCTAAACTTGGTTAAAGTTTATAGTTTATAGTAAAGCCTAGTCCAGTGGCATAAATTCATAAATCACAGTCACACAACAAGCATAATACATAAAAATATCCTTAAACTTAGGCCTAAAATATAAATGTAGAAGTAGAAGGATAAGATGAGAAGACAGATAAGAATATGTAAATATAGTAACTTACTATGTAGATATACTAGAATCTAGATCAACTTACAGTTGTTTTGCAACACTTTTTATAACGTCATTTGATGACATTTTGGTATTGACGTTGAAATGTCCTAAATCATTTTGTTATCTATGTTAAAAAAAAACACACACATAGAGCAGACAACAGCTATAAACTCAAACAGATCAGTGACTCGAACGCATTGCCTAGGTCTATTCTATGCACAATGTAGTATTGTAGTAAACAATGAATTCATGTCCGCATAAATGACATATAGTATAGTTCGGGTTATTAAGATATTATTGCTATTAACTTGAAAAGTATTATTTCATTTAGGATCTTAGATAATAAAAGATTAGACTTATCATTTATTTTATGTTCACTTATAAATGTTGTTGCTAGGCTCGAACAAAATAAAAATTGTTTGCTGGTAGCTAGGACAGCGAATGAATACAAACTAAGAAAGACTACTCTAATAAATTGCTTTTTTTTAATGTACCTGTGTACAGTTTAATTTATACTATAATTTCATTTGTAACTGTAAGGGTTTTAAAGATAGGCCTAGGCTAAAATCGACATACAATAACTGCTGAGTAGGCTACATCCTTACAAATAATAATCGTTATAATTTTAATGCTTTAAAATAAAAAATGTCACAAAAATGTATCAAGAGAGCTCGCCACAATTTTTTTTACCAGCTTATAATTATACAATAACTAGAATGAAAGCTTTGATTCCCTCCACATTTTCCCCCTTAAAAGTTATAATTTAGACATTCTGCGGACACCCTTGTGTATAAATCTAGTCCTCAATTTCAGTTTAGGAAGAAATGCATTTTCCTTAGTCAATATTTAGGCCTGAGGCTTATGGCACTGTTCTAGCTTCTTTATCATAATATTCTACTTATAATCAAATTAAATGATTTGATACATAGATAGGCCTATATTCTGTTCTCTAATATTAAAATTAGTAGGCTAATTATTTAAAATTATATTTAGCATGTAAAATACAAGTAAGTTCAGATCATTTACAACAGACAAGAATGCTACATCAAAAAGTCTCTCAATTAGATTAAATATTAATAAGTAGCCCATGTCAATAGGCTATAAATATAGGCTACTCATCGCTACTGACTAAAAACTTTTCTATCATTTTCCAATCTTTGAAAATAAATAGCTATTTAAAAGTAGGATAGTAGGCTAAAACAAAATTCAAAAACGACTTAAGAAAATGAAAACTATTATATTATTGATCTTAATCTAGAATAATGAAAGTAGCCTACATGTAGGCCTACTGAAAAGTAGCCTACTGAATAGGGAGGCTGTAATACGGTTTATCGTTTGAAATTTATTATAGGGGAGACAACGGTAAAAACATACCATCAAATATGCTTTTATTTTTTGTCTCCCTTATTTGTCGTCTCGTCATTTTGTTGTTTTGATTACCCCTATCACATAAACTAATCTTTACTCTCAGATAATATCGTATATTGTTTTTGTTTCAAAATAACTCAGGAGTCAAATAAAATATTGATCAATTATTTATAATCTTGTAGAGTTAAATAATCACCTCGTCACTAGACAATATCATTACAAATCACGTGGGAAAAACTTATAATAATAGGGTAGCTAGTACTAGCTAGCTATCGTTGTACCTTTTCAGAAATTACCGGACATCTCACAGTCCTTCCCTATCCAGGATGTCCCACCAATTGAAACATTGAATGTATAGTTAAAGATGTACGGAATGTATTTATTTTGTATCATGTTTTATCCCGGACAAACTGCTGGAATACTGGAATGTCCGGTACACAATTCTCCAATGTCTCAATAGTTCGACCATTGTTGCAATATTTCTCCAATATTGTAGTATATTGCAGCTTTTTTTTCTGTTTGAAATATTTCTCCATTATTGTTATATAATTCCAATCCTGCAGTTTTTTTTCGATGGTGAAATATGTCTCCAATGATGCCAAAGTTCTCTAAGGTTGCAGTATTTCTACAAAGTTGCAGTAATCTTCCTATGCTGCAATAGTTTTATAATATTGCATTATTCCTCTTTTGGCTATTTACATTATCCTTAGATCAATCATATTACAAGTAGTGTGTAGTTATGTTCTTTTAATATCAAGATACGTCTAATGAAATAAAATGGCTGAACTTAAATAACAATGATTGATATGTTCAATGTTGTAATGTCTGTTTCAATACTAAACCAAAATATTCACACTGTTGTCATCTTGTTTTACAAATTAAAACAAATAATAAGCTTAGCCTCTATTTTAATTGTGCGTTCTTGTGTGTTTGTACGTGTGTCTGTGTTATTTTTATTCTCTCCATACTGTGCCGAATACACAATTACTGTACACTTTTTCCTATAGTACCGTGGCTAGCATACCTGACAGAGATAAAAAAAAAAGGGTTCAAGCCATTCCATATTAAAGAGCTGTTTCGGAATATATTTATATAAGCAATTAAAAATACAATAACTAAAAGTACTTACAAGTATTGTAAACTAATAGTGCTTTTCTGTTCTTCGAATAATGGTATGGTACCTTCTCAGCCCTATATATCAGCTCTATATATCAAAAAGGTTAAATGAAATAGAATGAAATTATCAGCTTTATGAGCGCACTGAGCATATTAAATATAATGGCATGGAGAGAAGAGATAATAAATAATCTTCCTTGTCTTCAATAAGCCCTAAAGTCTAAATAAAACTCTTTAGTTTCTCTTTACCATTTATTTTCTTACTTTCTCTTATAATTTATCGACTAGTACTGTATTTTTATAAAACTTTATAATAATATTACGTTTTTGATTTTCCCAATTAGTTCAGGGAACTCATTCTATACCCAAGTGCCACTTGAGAAGACATATAAATTATTCGCATTAGTCCTTGTATAAGAAAAACATCTTTATCTTTATAGCTTTTAAAATATTTTATCAAATTTCCATGCTGTATTTCTCAGTTAGATTGTAAAGTAATTAATGTTTTTGTGATATTATTACATTCATGTATTGATATTTCACTAATAATTCACACGTTATAAACTGTATAACGACAAGTATTGTCATGGTAATTTTAAGTGTGTAGCTTTTCTTCTGTTTAAGTTATTCGTTAACGACCAATATCTGAGTTGTGCAGCTGTTTCCATAAAGTCAATACATGTTTTATGATTTGTAGCTGAATACACTGAGTAAGTGTGTAGTGTGAGCTGATCAAGATGGAAGACAAGTATTGTAACACCAAGGTAAGTTTTATTTCAAAGACACCAACATCCAATCATTTACCGATTACTCTTATACTTTGCCGATCAGACATTACTGTTATGTAAGACAATTTCTGAAGAAGTAATTACTGGGGATGTTAACGTTGTATGTTCAATTGCACTGACCTATATATAGAAGTCGAGCGATAAAGTTTTCGAGAGTTTTTGTTTGTTTAGTTGTTTGTCTTCTCTTCTGTTTAAATGTCAATGGACGAAATTACATGTAGGCGAAATATTTCTTTTACCTCAAATAACCTCCATGTTATGTATAGCCTATAATATATAACCTGTTATATATATATAACTATATATATTTATATAACTACTACTTTCCGATTAGCAAAAAAAAAAAACTTTTTAAAAATAAGATCACAAATGTGTGTGTGCGGGGGGGGGGGGGGGGATCTTTCCAGAAGTGTGAATAAATATAGCACTATCAATTATTTCCAAGTAGTAAGTAAAAGAGAAGTAATTAAACAATGAAATATTTATTTTCTCTGTATTTAAGAGACTGTACTGTGTGCGCAAGTTTGCTAGATATACGTGAAAATTTTATGAAAAGAATTAGGAAATATAATGGTAGCCTAAATAATATGTTAAAACTACAACAAGAATTTTAAAGGCCGTTGATAAAAAACTATCAAAATAATCAGATCTAGAGACTTACATTTTAGGCTTCATCTTCTTATCTCATGTGTTAAATATGCTTGTCATAATAATATACGTAGGCCTAAGATTTTGTGCTTCCTACGCTTATCCGTGGTATGAGTAGTTTGAGTCTAGTCTTGCATTTTATAGATCAGTGCTTGCATTTTAATTAGTTTTTTAACTGACGTTGACTTTAATTATTGTGGATGCGTCGTTATTTATACGAAAAACAGAATTAAATCTATCAATTCGTCAATTTAATATTCTTTAAAAATGATTTAATTTTAATCATTTGTCTGTATAAGATGAGATTAGGCCTAAAATGTCTTATAAAGATGAGATTAGGCCTAAAATGTCTTATAAAGATGCTTTACAAACAATAATTTGCCTAAGCTGATTGATAAAATCAAAACAATTTCAGTTGTAAAAGAACAGAAAATGAATTTAGGCATAGCCATTTTACAATTGTATATAGTGCAATTGTACAATTCTAGTTTTTTTAATTATAATAAGGCGCTGATTTGTTTTAATTTTAGGTGACCTTTATAAATACGCTTTAAGTAATACATTGTCTGTACCGAGAAACACAATCATCAAACACAATACTTCGTTTCAACCATGGATGTAGAAGAGTAAGTCAACTGTAATCATTATATAATATCTTATGATTTTATTGTATACGAAATAATTTAAAGAATATACGCATACAGTCTTGCAAAGACCCCCCCCCCCCCACCACCACCTCCCCAATATTTAAATTTAATAATTTCTATATTAGTTTCAGAGTTGGATCTTTTGACTTGGGTCATCTTCTCTTGGCGTTCATCTTAACTGCGTCGTTTTTATTTCTTCTGTATTGGTTATGGACATGGCCTTGTCGGTGAGTCTGTTTATTAACATAGAAACACATCAAGTATATAGTTAAAACTGATAGAAGTAGACATTTTTGAAAGATGTCATAGGGTTCACTTATTGATATATTTTGCATATATTACAGCAATGAGGAGCAGATACCAAACAGGGCGGTACTACCACTCCCGACGTTAAAACCTCTTTATGCTTTAGAATTGGAACCTGGCATTGTCATTTTACAGAGTGAAGATGGGGAGTTTTTTAGGTATGTACTGTGTGCTATGTGTGTATATCGTACAATAATAGTTTCTATATTGTATTTGAAATTGCCTAGGCTAGTTCGTGTAGAGTTATTTATTATTTAATTTTTGTGTAGAGAGCAATTGTTTAGGTAGTTATTTATGACGACGTAATAACACTAATATTTTTACCGTGGTCTCTACCCATTTATAGTGCGCCTTTTTTTAAATTCGGAAAACATCGGGAAAATTCATTATAATACTTTCTGCACCTAATTCTTTTTTATAGCACGCATTGGGGCAGTTAGGGTTGTTGTTGATTTTTGCTTATCTACAAAAAAGCTACTTATTAATATTATTAACCAGTGAAGTTGAATGTTATTGTTGTAAATAAGTTCAAGCATTAAATTCTTCTTTAAGCTTTCATCTAGTTGCATGAGTGTATTATTTTATTCTGATCAAAATCCGAGACAGTCAACAGAAGACTCGATTTGTAACAATCGGGTTTAACATATAGATAACCTAGTAGTGACTGTATTATATAACACTAGATAACCTAGTAGTGACTGTATTATATAACATAACCAAGTAGTGACTGTATTATATAACATAACCAAGTAGTGACTGTATTATATAACATAACCAAGTAGAGACTGTATTATACAACATAACCTAGTAGTGACTGTATTATATAACATAACCAAGTAGTGACTGTATTATATAACACTAGATTACCTAGTAGTGACTGTATTATATAACACTAGATAACCTAGTAGTGACTGTATTATATAACATAACCTAGTAGTGACTGTATTATATAACACTAAATAACCTAGTAGTGACTGTATTATATAACATAACCTAGTAGTGACTGTATTATATAACATAGCCTAGTAGTGACTGTATTATATAACATAACCTAGTAGTGACTGTATTATATAACATAGCCTAGTAGTGACTGTATTATATAACACTAAATAACCTAGTAGTGACTGTATTATATAACATAACCTAGTAGTGACTGTATTATATAAGATAACCTAGTAGTGACTGTATTATATAACACTAGATAACCTAGTAGTGACTGTATTATATAACATAACCTAGTAGTGACTGTATTATATAACATAACCTAGTAGTGACTGTATTATATAACACTAAATAACCTAGTAGTGACTGTATTATATAACACTAAATAACCTAGTAGTGACTGTATTATATAACACTAAATAACCTAGTAGTGACTGTATTATATAACACTAAATAACCTAGTAGTGACTGTATTATATAACATAACCTAGTAGTGACTGTATTATATAACACTAGATAACCTAGTAGTGACTGTATTATATAACATAACCTAGTAGTGACTGTATTATATAACATAACCTAGTAGTGACTGTATTATATAACACTAGATAACCTAGTAGTGACTGTATTATATAACATAACCTAGTAGTGACTGTATTATATAACACTAAATAACCTAGTAGTGACTGTATTATATAACACTAAATAACCTAGTAGTGACTGTATTATATAACACTAAATAACCTAGTAGTGACTGTATTATATAACACTAAATAACCTAGTAGTGACTGTATTATATAACACTAAATAACCTAGTAGTGACTGTATTATATAACACTAAATAACCTAGTAGTGACTGTATTATATAACACTAAATAACCTAGTAGTGACTGTATTATATAACACTAAATAACCTAGTAGTGACTGTATTATATAACATAACCTAGTAGTGATTGTATTATATAACACTAGATAACCTAGTAGTGACTGTATTATATAACATAACCTAGTAGTGACTGTATTATATAAGATAACCTAGTAGTGACTGTATTATATAACACTAGATAACCTAGTAGTGACTGTATTATATAAGATAACCTAGTAGTGACTGTATGATATAACACTAGATAACCTAGTTGTGACTGTATTATATAACACTAAATAACCTAGTAGTGACTGTATTATATAACATAACCTAGCAGTGAATGTATTATATAACACTAGATAACCTAGTAGTGACTGTATTATATAACATAACCTAGTAGTGACTGTATTATATAACACTAGATAACCTAGTAGTGACTGTATTATATAACATAACCTAGTAGTGACTGTATTATATAACACTAGATAACCTAGTAGTGACTGTATTATATAACATAACCTAGTAGTGACTGTATTATATAACACTAGATAACCTAGTTGTGACTGTATTATATAACACTAGATAACCTAGTAGTGACTGTATTATATAACACTAGATAACCTAGTAGTGACTGTATTATATAACACTAGATAACCTAGTAGTGACTGTATTATATAACACTAGATAACCTAGTAGTGACTGTATTATATAACATAACCTAGTAGTGACTGTATTATATAACATAACCTAGTAGTGACTGTATTATATAACACTAGATAACCTAGTAGTGACTGTATTATATAACACTAGATAACCTAGTAGTGACTGTATTATATAACATAACCTAGTAGTGACTGTATTATATAACATAACCTAGTAGTGACTGTATTATATAACACTAGATAACCTAGTAGTGACTGTATTATATAACACTAGATAACCTAGTAGTGACTGTATTATATAACACTTGATAACCTAGTAGTGACTGTATTATATAACACTTGATAACCTAGTAGTGACTGTATTATATAACATAACCTAGTAGTGACTGTATTATATAACATAACCTAGTAGTGACTGTATTATATAACATAACCTAGTAGTGACTGTATTATATAACACTAAATAACCTAGTAGTGGTATTATATAACATAACCTAGTAGTGACTGTATTATATAACATAACCTAGTAGTGACTGTATTATATAACATAACCTAGTAGTGACTGTATTATATAACACTAAATAACCTAGTAGTGACTGTATTATATAACATAACCTAGTGGTGACTGTATTATATAACACTAAATAACCTAGTAGTGACTGTATTATATAACACTAAATAACCTAGTAGTGACTGTATTATATAACACTAAATAACCTAGTAGTGACTGTATTATATAACACTAAATAACCTAGTAGTGACTGTATTATATAACATAACCTAGTAGTGACTGTATTATATAAGATAACCTAGTAGTGACTGTATTATATAACATAACC
The DNA here is from genome assembly GCA_949126835.1 of Anisus vortex. Classification (NCBI taxonomy): domain Eukaryota; kingdom Metazoa; phylum Mollusca; class Gastropoda; family Planorbidae; genus Anisus; species Anisus vortex. The sequence continues at coordinate 34,123,305 of OX421494.1, forward strand.
TAGTAGTGACTGTATTATAAAACATAACCTAGTAGTGACTGTATTATATAACATAACCTAGTAGTGACTGTATTATATAACACTAAATAACCTAGTAGTGACTGTATTATATAACATAACCTAGTAGTGACTGTATTATATAAGATAACCTAGTAGTGACTGTATTATATAACATAACCTAGTAGTGACTGTATTATAAAACATAACCTAGTAGTGACTGTATTATATAACATAACCTAGTAGTGACTGTATTATATAACACTAAATAACCTAGTAGTGACTGTATTATATAACATAACCTAGTAGTGACTGTATTATATAACACTAAATAACCTAGTAGTGACTGTATTATATAACACTAAATAACCTAGTAGTGACTGTATTATATAACACTAAATAACCTAGTAGTGACTGTATTATATAACACTAAATAACCTAGTAGTGACTGTATTATATAACATAACCTAGTAGTGACTGTATTATATAAGATAACCTAGTAGTGACTGTATTATATAACATAACCTAGTAGTGACTGTATTATAAAACATAACCTAGTAGTGACTGTATTATATAACATAACCTAGTAGTGACTGTATTATATAACACTAAATAACCTAGTAGTGACTGTATTATATAACATAACCTAGTAGTGACTGTATTATATAACACTAAATAACGTAGTAGTGACTGTATTATATAACACTAAATAACCTAGTAGTGACTGTATTATATAACATAACCTAGTAGTGACTGTATTATATAACACTAAATAACCTAGTAGTGACTGTATTATATAACACTAGATAACCTAGTAGTTACTGTATTATATAACATAACCTAGTAGTGACTGTATTATATAACATAGCCTAGTAGTGACTGTATTATATAACACTAAATAACCTAGTAGTGACTGTATTATAAAACATAACCTAGTAGTGACTGTATTATATAACATAACCGAGTAGTGACTGTATTATATAACACTAGATAACCTAGTAGTGACTGTATTATATAACACTAGATAACCTAGTAGTGACTGTATTATATAACATAACCTAGTAGTGACTGTATTATATAACATAACCTAGTAGTGACTGTATTATATAACACTAAATAACCTAGTAGTGACTGTATTATATAACACTAAATAACCTAGTAGTGACTGTATTATATAACACTAAATAACCTAGTAGTGACTGTATTATATAACACTAAAAAACCTAGTAGTGACTGTATTATATAACATAACCTAGTAGTGACTGTATTATATAACACTAGATAACCTAGTAGTGACTGTATTATATAACACTAGATAACCTAGTCGTGACTGTATTATATAACATAACCTAGTAGTGACTGTATTATATAACATAACCTAGTAGTGACTGTATTATATAACACTAAATAACCTAGTAGTGACTGTATTATATAACATAACCTAGTAGTGACTGTATTATATAACATAACCTAGTAGTGACTGTATTATATAACACTAGATAACCTAGTAGTGACTGTATTATATAACATAACCTAGTAGTGACTGTATTATATAACATAACCTAGTAGTGACTGTATTATATAACACTAAATAACCTAGTAGTGACTGTATTATATAACACTAAATAACCTAGTAGTGACTGTATTATATAACACTAAATAACCTAGTAGTGACTGTATTATATAACACTAAATAACCTAGTAGTGACTGTATTATATAACATAACCTAGTAGTGACTGTATTATATAACACTAGATAACCTAGTAGTGACTGTATTATATAACATAACCTAGTAGTGACTGTATTATATAACACTAAATAACCTAGTAGTGACTGTATTATATAACACTAAATAACCTAGTAGTGACTGTATTATATAACACTAAATAACCTAGTAGTGACTGTATTATATAACACTAATTAACCTAGTAGTGACTGTATTATATAACACTAAATAACCTAGTAGTGACTGTATTATATAACACTAAATAACCTAGTAGTGACTGTATTATATAACATAACCTAGTAGTGACTGTATTATATAACACTAGATAACCTAGTAGTGACTGTATTATATAACATAGCCTAGTGATGACTGTATTATATAACACTAAATAACCTAGTAGTGACTGTATTATATAACATAACCTAGTAGTGACTGTATTATATAACATAACCTAGTAGTGACTGTATTATATAACACTAGATAACCTAGTAGTGACTGTATTATATAACATAACCTAGTAGTGACTGTATTATATAACATAACCTAGTAGTGACTGTATTATATAACACTAGATAACCTAGTAGTGACTGTATTATATAACATAACCTAGTAGTGACTGTATTATATAACATAACCTAGTAGTGACTGTATTATATAACACTAAATAACCTAGTAGTGACTGTATTATATAACACCAAATAACCTAGTAGTGACTGTATTATATAACACTAAATAACCTAGTAGTGACTGTATTATATAACACTAAATAACCTAGTAGTGACTGTATTATATAACATAACCTAGTAGTGACTGTATTATATAACACTAGATAACCTAGTAGTGACTGTATTATATAACATAACCTAGTAGTCACTGTATTATATAACATAACCTAGTAGTGACTGTATTATATAACACTAAATAACCTAGTAGTGACTGTATTATATAACATAACCTAGTAGTGACTGTATTATATAACATAACCTAGTAGTGACTGTATTATATAACACTAGATAACCTAGTAGTGACTGTATTATATAACACTAGATAACCTAGTAGTGACTGTATTATATAACATAACCTAGTAGTCACTGTATTATATAACATAACCTAGTAGTGACTGTATTATATAACACTAAATAACCTAGTAGTGACTGTATTATATAACATAACCTAGTAGTGACTGTATTATATAACACTAAATAACCTAGTAGTGACTGTATTATATAACACTAAATAACCTAGTAGTGACTGTATTATATAACATAACCTAGTAGTGACTGTATTATATAACACTAGATAACCTAGTAGTGACTGTATTATATAACATAACCTAGTAGTGACTGTATTATATAACACTAGATAACCTAGTAGTGACTGTATTATATAACACTAAATAACCTAGTAGTGACTGTATTATATAACATAACCTAGTAGTGACTGTATTATATAACACTAGATAACCTAGTAGTGACTGTATTATATAACACTAAATAACCTAGTAGTGACTGTATTATATAACACTAGATAACCTAGTAGTGACTGTATTATATAACACTAGATAACCTAGTAGTGACTGTATTATATAACATAACCTAGTAGTGACTGTATTATATAACATAACCTAGTAGTGACTGTATTATATAACATAACCTAGTAGTGACTGTATTATATAACATAACCTAGTAGTGACTGTATTATATAACACTAGATAACCTAGTAGTGACTGTATTATATAACATAACCTAGTAGTGACTGTATTATATAACATAACCTAGTAGTGACTGTATTATATAACATAACCTAGTAGTGACTGTATTATATAACATAACCTAGTAGTGACTGTATTATATAACATAACCTAGTAGTGACTGTATTATATAACACTAGATAACCTAGTAGTGACTGTATTATATAACACTTGATAACCTAGTAGTGACTGTATTATATAACATAACCTAGTAGTGACTGTATTATATAACATAACCTAGTAGTGACTGTATTATATAACATAACCTAGTAGTGACTGTATTATATAACACTAAATAACCTAGTAGTGACTGTATTATATAACATAACCTAGTAGTGACTGTATTATATAACATAACCTAGTAGTGACTGTATTATATAACATAACCTAGTAGTGACTGTATTATATAACACTAAATAACCTAGTAGTGACTGTATTATATAACATAACCTAGTAGTGACTGTATTATATAACACTAAATAACCTAGTAGTGACTGTATTATATAACACTAAATAACCTAGTAGTGACTGTATTATATAACACTAAATAACCTAGTAGTGACTGTATTATATAACATAACCTAGTAGTGACTGTATTATATAACATAACCTAGTAGTGACTGTATTATATAAGATAACCTAGTAGTGACTGTATTATATAACATAACCTAGTAGTGACTGTATTATAAAACATAACCTAGTAGTGACTGTATTATATAACATAACCTAGTAGTGACTGTATTATATAACACTAAATAACCTAGTAGTGACTGTATTATATAACATAACCTAGTAGTGACTGTATTATATAACACTAAATAACCTAGTAGTGACTGTATTATATAACACTAAATAACCTAGTAGTGACTGTATTATATAACACTAAATAACCTAGTAGTGACTGTATTATATAACACTAAATAACCTAGTAGTGACTGTATTATATAACATAACCTAGTAGTGACTGTATTATATAAGATAACCTAGTAGTGACTGTATTATATAACATAACCTAGTAGTGACTGTATTATAAAACATAACCTAGTAGTGACTGTATTATATAACATAACCTAGTAGTGACTGTATTATATAACACTAAATAACCTAGTAGTGACTGTATTATATAACATAACCTAGTAGTGACTGTATTATATAACACTAAATAACGTAGTAGTGACTGTATTATATAACACTAAATAACCTAGTAGTGACTGTATTATATAACACAAGATTCTAGACAATATTCATAATAGCTCACAAGACAAGTAATTCTAAAACAGAGCAAAAGTAACATATACATTCTCTTTCTAACAAATTACTTTATCTCACCTGCTACAGATACTTACAACTCCAGGACAAATAGATTATTAAACATTTGTTTGACTTGGCATCCCTACAACTCCAGTACTAATAGATTATTAAACATGTGTTTGACTTGGCACCCTTACAACTCCAGTACTAATAGATTATTAAACATTTGTTTGACTTGGCACCCTTACAACTCCAGTACTAATAGATTATTAAACATTTGTTTGACTTGGCACCCTTACAACTCCAGTACTAATAGATTATTAAACATTTGTTTGACTTGGCACCCTTACAACTCCAGTACTAATAAATTATTAAACATTTGTTTGACTTGGTACCCTTACAACTCCAATACTAATAGATTATTAAACATTTGTTTGACTTGGCACCCTTACAACTCCAGTACTAATAGATTATTAAACATTTGTTTGACTTGGCACCCTTACAACTTCAGTACTAATAGATGATTAAACATTTGTTTGACATTGCACCCTTACAACTCCAGTACTAATAGATTATTAAACATTTGTTTGACTTGGCACCCTTACAACTCCAGTACTAATAGATTATTAAACATTTGTTTGACTTGGCACCCTTACAACTCCAGTACTAATAGATTATTAAACGTTTGTTTGACTTGGCACCCTTAAAACTCCAGTACTAATAGATTATTAAACATTTGTTTGACTTGGCACCCTTACATCTCCAGTACTAATAGATTATTTAACATTTGTTTGACTTGGCACCCTTACAACTCCAGTACTAATATATTATTAAACATTTGTTTGACTTGGCACCCTTACAACTCCAGTACTAATAGATTATTAAACATTTGTTTGACATTGCACCCTTACAACTCCAGTACTAACAGATTATTAAACATTTGTTTGACTTGGCACCCTTACAACTCCAGTACTAATAGATTATTAAACATTTGTTTGACTTGGTACCCTTACAACTCCAGTACTAATAGATTATTAAACATTTGTTTGACTTGGTACCATTACAACTCCAGTACTAATAGATTATTAAACATTTGTTTGACTTGGTACCCTTACAACTCCAGTACTAATAGATTATTAAACGTTTGTTTGACTTGGCACCCTTACAACTCCAGTACTAATAGATTATTAAACATTTGTTTGACATTGCACCCTTACAACTCCAGTACTAATAGATTATGTTTAAAAGCCAGCTTTCTAACATCCTATAATGCAATATACATACACTACCATCTAAAGTACTGGATATCTGGCTGTATATCGACTTGGAACTTACCTTTGAATGAAACCTCACTGATCTATATAATCATGGAAGTTTTTGTTTTTTTTTGTCTACAGAATTCTACGAGAATATGATTCTGCAGATAGAACCGGAAGCGGCAGCAAAGCCCCAGAATTGCCCAACAGCACACCAGAAAACCGATATATCCCTTCATATACCAGGGGATATTATCAAACACAGCCTTCTGCACCATTACTACATGAAGCCGATACCAACCAAGCTAACGACCCATTCGGCAATTCTGTGTGGACGCCTATCAGAACTTTAAGCACAAGTTCCAAATACTAATCTATCATTCCTCACTTTGCCTCTTTCTACTTTGTAACATATTTCATTTGTTTAATCGAATTTATCAAATAATAAACATTGTGAGATCTTTTTATAAAATAAAGTTTCAGAAATACAATTGATTGTAATGAGAAATGCTTATATTACAAATACAATAAAGGCTATAAAGACAAATTAAAAAAAAATAGCAAAAAGGAAATGTGTCTTTGTTACAGCTTTGTGTTTATACAATTAAGACTAGTCTATATACCCCATTTATGATACAAAACTAAAATGTTGCTTATTATAAAAAATGGAGTGTTATTTAATATAAAACTCAAGTGTTGTTTCATATAAAACTGAGCCTTTGTTGATTATAAAACTAGAGAGCTGTTTAATATAAAATTGAAGTGTTGTTTAACATAAAACTGGGCATGTCTAGTCAAGAGAAATGAAACAATCTGGATGCCATTTATTCTGTGCTGGGTGTGTCTAGTCAAGAGAAATGAAACAATCTGGATTCTATTTATTCTGTGCTGGGTATGTCAAGTCAAGAGAAATGAAACAATCTGAGTGCCATTTATTCTGTGCTGGGCGTGTCTAGTCAAGAGAAATGTAACAATCTGGATGCCATTTATTCTGTGCTGGGCGTGTCTAGTCAAGAGAAATGAAACAATAGCCTATGAATGCCATTTATTCTGTGCTGGGTGTGTCTAGTCAAGAGAAATGAAACAATCTGGATTCTATTTATTCTGTGCTGGGCGTGTCTAGTCAAGAGAAATTAAACAATCTGAATGCCATTTATTCTGTGCTAGGCGTGTCTAGTCATGAGAAATGAAACAATCTGGATTCTATTTATTCTGTGCTGGGTGTGTCAAGTCAAAAGAAATGAAACAATCTGAATGCCATTTATTCTGTGCTGGGCGTGTCTAGTCAAGAGAAATGTAACAATCTGGATGCCATTTATTCTGTGCTGGGTGTGTCTAGTCAAGAGAAATGAAACAATATGAATGCCATTTATTCTGTGCTGGGCGTCTCAAGTCAAGAGAAATGAAACAATCTGGATGCCATTTATTATGTGCAGGGCGTGTCTAGTCTAGAGAAATGTAACAATCTGGATGCCATTTATTCTGTGCTGGGTGTGTCTAGTCAAGAGAAATGAAACAATCTGGATTCTATTTATTCTGTGCTGGGCGTGTCTAGTCAAGAGAAATGAAACAATCTGAATGCCATTTATTCTGTGCTAGGCGTGTCTAGTCAAGAGAAATGAAACAATCTGAATGCTATTTATTCTGTGCTGGGTGTATCTAGTCAAGAGAAATGAAACAATCTGAATGCTATTTATTCTTTGATGGGTGTATCTAGTCAAGAGAAATGAAACAATCTGAATGCTATTTATTCTGTGCTGGGTGTATCTAGTCAAGAGAATTGAAACAATCTGAATGCCATTTATTCTGTGCTAGGCGTGTCTAGTCAAGAGAAATGAAACAATCTGGATGCCATTTATTCTGTGCTGGGTGTATCTAGTCAAGAGAAATGAAACAATCTGAATGCTATTTATTCTGTGCTGGGTGTATCTAGTCAAGAGAAATGAAACAATCTGAATGCTATTTATTCTTTGATGGGTGTATCTAGTCAAGAGAAATGAAACAATCTGAATGCTATTTATTCTGTGCTGGGTGTATCTAGTCAAGAGAATTGAAACAATCTGAATGCCATTTATTCTGTGCTAGGCGTGTCTAGTCAAGAGAAATGAAACAATCTGGATGCCATTTATTCTGTGCTGGGTGTATCTAGTCAAGAGAAATGAAACAATCTGGATGCCATTTATTCTGTGCTGGGTGTATCTAGTCAAGAGAAATGAAACAATCTGGATGCCATTTATTCTGTGCTGGGTGTATCTAGTCAAGAGAAATGAAACAATCTGGATGCCATTTATTCTGTGCTGGGTGTATCTAGTCAAGAGAAATGAAACAATCTGGATGCCATTTATTCTGTGCTGGGTGTATCTAGTCAAGAGAAATGTAACAATCTGGATGCCATTTATTCTGTGCTGGGTGTATCTAGTCAAGAGAAATGAAACAATCTGGATGCCATTTATTCTGTGCTGGGTGTATCTAGTCAAGAGAAATGAAACAATCTGGATGCCATTTATTCTGTGCTGGGTGTATCTAGTAAAGAGAAATGAAACAATCTGAATGCCATTTATTCTGTGCTGGGTGTATCTAGTCAAGAGAAATGAAACAATCTGGATGCCATTTATTCTGTGCTGGGTGTATCTAGTCAAGAGAAATGAAACAATCTGGATGCCATTTATTCTGTGCTGGGTGTATCTAGTCAAGAGAAATGAAACAATCTGGATGCCATTTATTCTGTGCTGGGTGTATCTAGTCAAGAGAAATGTAACAATCTGGATGCCATTTATTCTGTGCTGGGTGTATCTAGTCAAGAGAAATGAAACAATCTGGATGCCATTTATTCTGTGCTGGGTGTATCTAGTCAAGAGAAATGTAACAATCTGGATGCCATTTATTCTGTGCTGGGTGTATCTAGTCAAGAGAAATGAAACAATCTGGATGCCATTTATTCTGTGCTGGGTGTATCTAGTCAAGAGAAATGAAACAATCTGGATGCCATTTATTCTGTGCTGGGTGTATCTAGTCAAGAGAAATGAAACAATCTGGATGCCATTTATTCTGTGCTGGGTGTATCTAGTCAAGAGAAATGAAACAATCTGAATGCCATTTATTCTGTGCTGGGTGTATCTAGTCAAGAGAAATGAAACAATCTGGATGCCATTTATTCTGTGCTGGGTGTATCTAGTCAAGAGAAATGAAACAATCTGGATGCCATTTATTCTGTGCTGGGTGTATCTAGTCAAGAGAAATGAAACAATCTGGATGCCATTTATTCTGTGCTGGGTGTATCTAGTCAAGAGAAATGAAACAATCTGGATGCCATTTATTTTGTGCTGGGTGTATCTAGTCAAGAGAATTGAAACAATCTGGATGCCATTTATTCTGTGCTGGGTGTGTCTAGTCAAGAGAAATGAAACAATCTGGATTCTATTTATTCTGTGCTGGGTGTATCTAGTCAAGAGAAATGAAACAATCTGGATGCCATTTATTCTGTGCTGGGTGTATCTAGTCAAGAGAAATGAAACAATCTGGATGCCATTTATTCTGTGCTGGGTGTATCTAGTCAAGAGAATTGAAACAATCTGGATGCCATTTATTCTGTGCTGGGTGTGTCTAGTCAAGAGAAATGAAACAATCTGGATTCTATTTATTCTGTGCTGGGTGTATCTAGTCAAGAGAAATGAAACAATCTGGATGCCATTTATTCTGTGCTGGGTGTATCTAGTCAAGAGAAATGAAACAATCTGGATGCCATTTATTATGTGCTGGGTGTATCTAGTCAAGAGAATTGAAACAATCTGGATGCCATTTATTCTGTGCTGGGTGTGTCTAGTCAAGAGAAATGAAACAATCTGGATTCTATTTATTCTGTGCTGGGTGTATCTAGTCAAGAGAAATGAAACAATCTGGATGCCATTTATTCTGTGCTGGGTGTGTCTAGTCAAGAGAAATGAAACAATCTGGATGCCATTTATTCTGTGCTAGGTGTGTCTAGTCAAGAGAAATGAAACAATCTGGATGCCATTTATTCTGTGCTGGGTGTGTCTAGTCAAGAGAAATGAAACAATCTGAATGCCATTTATTCTGTGCTAGGTGTGTCTAGTCAAGAGAAATGAAACAATCTGGATGCCATTTATTATGTGCTGGGCGTGTCCAAGTGATTTGTCATAATTTGTCACAATATAATTTATACTGAATCCTCTAAAACAAATGATTTAATTATGACTTTTCATTCATTTGACACATCTTGAAAGCACAACAATCAATAATATAAATGAACAAAAAGAGAACATATTCAAATCAGTTGCTAATGGCTAGGGTTGTGATTTTCCAAGGCAATGTAGTTTTTGTGGTACACGGAAATATATAAACTTTTTAAACTTTTGAATTGATTTCACTTTGACGTTTAGATCTAGATGTCCATCCGTTTGAAATAATTCTCCGGAAAAACTCCTCTATAACTTAAAAGAGTCTTAATTAATGAATGTCTCTTCAGACTTTAACATTGTTAACTATGAATTACCGTAATAATAAGCCAATGGGTTCTTGATTGTAATTGTGTATAATTTTCTGCACTGACCTTCAATTCGCTGTTCTATTGTGGACTAAATGAACAAAGTTTTCTTGTTGTTGATTTCATATGAACATATTTATCTAATGCATATTGTTGGAGAAATTTAAGGGACTTTAAAATAACATTGAATTTTTTTTTTTTTCGGTTGTTGTTTCAGAATAGCTTTAAGTTAAATATATTTTCATTTTCCATCTTTAAATACTTAGAGGCATAATAGAAGAAATGAATCAATAGCGAATTGGAAGAGATAAATAAATATATCGGAAATACAAAGTACAGCCACATCGGCTACACAACCTTCACCTAGCGTTATATTTACAGATCCACTTAAAGCAGCTATTAAAAAATTACAAAATGATTTTTTAAAATTGATTGTAACATGTTAATGCCAGTATTTTTGTAAATACAGAGCATCATTAAACATGTTATTTTATTATAAATCAATGACATGAAAAACAATCACTAATTTTATAATATTCGTTATATCTGCAGCTCGGTTTCTGTAAAATATAGACCCATTTTCCATAATCTGTTATATCGATGACAGTCCGTGAGTCAGTAAACTGATGCGAGAAAATAACAAGAGTTATCTCCCGATGCTTTATGCCAAAGGGTGGGTAAGGCCAACTACTGATAGTAATGATGGAGGTTATTTAATATATGCATTATACATATTTACTAAGGCAATGAGACCGAAGATAAATAGTACTAGGGCTATAGATGATATGTGCATTTAATTAACAAATAGTCTTAAGGTTAATACAAAACCAATAATATAAAGTATCTCTAAATTAAAATTTGTTAATAAAACGTTGGACATTTAGCCTACTATAAAATGTGAAAGTTTAGTCATGAAATCTTGGGTTTGCTTTAAACTGAAAAAAAGAAAAGAAGCAAAAAGACAACACAAATATGTTTCTCTTCCAATGTCTTGGTTTTTCTGATTTTACGGTCGACCGTTTTCTTCAGTAGTTTGTCACACAAGAACAGGATACCCGGTTAAAACAACCATCGCCGAAAACCCGCTTCCAGCTAATTCATACGGTTTTGCAAGCTTAAAGACTGTCTACCCCCTCTCTCTTGCATGTTGCGATGCAACAGACAGCCCCCATCCTTTTTCAGGACATCAACGCCCCGCTCCCTTCCCCGCCATACATACTACCCAGTACCTCATCAATGGATGTTATAGAGAGCACAAGCTGTTCTTGCTGGAGAAATATGGGAGGAGGTAAGGATGGTTTACTCGGAAAAATCCTACCCCCCCCCCCCCCCCCCACTCTCAGTGCGGACACCCACGAAATAAACATCACAACTTATAACAACCTATCCCCATCCCTTTTCCCCATCAAGGCATTCCTGTAGCAATAAAATATACAAGTGACATTAAATAAATAATTCAAACATCTTTCTTAACTGCCTCGCTCTATTTCTTCATGTTTTCCGAATTAATCAGAGCGCAACCAATTGCACATTTTTTTAAAAGAAGGAGTTGAGGGGATAATGGAGGCGTAGGGAGGTTAATGTGATTCCGTGGGGCGGACGGAGGGAGGGATTAGCCCATGGGAGTTATGGTAAGCCTCTAAATACGCCGGGACGCCCTGAACATTTGAAAGCTTTCGCGTGCGCCTTTGTGGTCTTTCAAATTCAGTCATCTTGGCGCAAAATGTATTACTTATTTAAAAAACATCCCATAAGAGAAAAAAAAATTGAGTTCATCACACTTTGATAAGACCACCGCTGAAAAAGCCCACCGTCAAACGACTCACCCCCCCCCCCCCCCCACCTCCCAACACCTTCCATACCTCAACGCCAAAGTGTTTTGTGCTTGTATTGTTTTCTTTTCCTTTATTTTCTAAAGTGAGAAACAATATTTGATCCTTTTCATTTTCTTTGTTTTCTTTTGAAAAGTAAATTGACGACATTTGAGGACTAAAGTAAAAAGAAGAATGAATATTTTATCAAATACACTTGCACAATAGGTCTATTATTTAAAATACACTTAATTCAGGTTTATGAACTGGCAAATTTTCTCTTGAAACTGTAATACGTTCTACCTAGTTGGCATTAACGAGTCCGTAAATGGCTTTCTTTTTTTCATCTGTGTCTATCATTTGATTATAATTTACATTCATACCAGTGATTATTTCCAATAATATTTCTTAGTGAAGTCCAGGCTATGAATAATTAATTTTGTGTAGTAACCGAACTATTTTTTTGTTAAAGTTAACAGTTAGTTGGTAAAAATAGATGCTAGCCTAAGTGGAGTTTAATATAAGTTTGAATTTTTACGAGTTTCATGATTCTTTTTTTAGAGCGTTTCTTTTTTTTAAAAATCAGATTAATACGATAGGGCATACTGTATTAAATTTTGTTTCAATAAAATGTTTGAATATGTTGGCATGAAGTATGCCAAAATTTACAGCCATAATCTATTTAGCGTAAGCCTATATTTTACAGACATCATTAATAATAGAAACTTTGACTACAATAACATAACAGAAAAACACAATGCAATAAAATTTCATTAAGCAAAGAAGCCGTTTAGAAAATCATCTACAATGGACATCCACGTCATACATCTATCATACAAGTCATACAATGATCTCTATAGCTGCCTTGGACAAAAGCTGATTCGTTGGACTTGTTGTGCCAGAGCTGTACTACTTTTATTTGAACTACTGTTTCTTTCCTTTTTTTGTTTGTTTGAAGAGTATTATAGTCAATCTTAAACTTAAAACAACATTTGTTTTGTGTCTTGAAACAATTCGCCATTGATCACCGAGTTGCTTATACAACGTAAAATGATTAAAGAAGACCAGAAATGAAAAAAAAAAGCAAACATGTTTTAAAACTAAACCATTAGGTTGATATGTTAACACAAAGTCGTAAAGTTAGGCCTATCTATTTTTTTGAATTGAATGATTTGGCATAATATGTGTCTTGTGTCAATCATGAAGATGTAATGCAGCTTGACTATACACAAGAACACATTCTACAACAAACTAATGAATTAGTGTACTTCAATGGCAAATCATTCAATTAAAAATATATCACTTTACGACTTAATGATGATTTAAGTAGGTAGGCCTACCTACTACTGGTCGTAGCCTATGTAAACAAAGATTCTATTATGGCAAATACAATTTCCTTTTGTAAATAAAACTTTGGAATTCCAATTATCTTATGTTTTAGATCTTAGCTTTTAAGTTGTTAATTTTCCTATTTCACGCAACCCATTCCTAGCAATAAGGCATCCTTCCCGACCCTCCCACTTTCAGACTAATCCCAGACTTGACCTATCGTCCTATCGGATTCAAAATTCTATGATTGGCAGGTCTAGGCTCCACCCTCTAGAAAAACCTTGCCCCGCCCTGCCATACACAAAAAACTGCTAGTACATTGTTGGAACTAGTTGTGACCTAACTAACTTCGACATCATTATCGGGCTATCTAATGACATCATTCTACAAATCCGTGGCACCAAGGGATCAATAGGTATTCTATACAAGATACCTTTCTAATGAACGTGCCGTTTTTTTTTCTATCGTTGAAAGAGTGTCATTTCCTTAGGGTGCAGCCTTGTGTACAATTTACAGAAAGCATTACCACTCAACCCCGCCCCATTTATTAAAACTATGCACCCTCCTTTCGCCTGCCACTTCAACCCCCCTTCCCTTCCCACCACCTCTCAGTCTAGGTGACTACCTCATAAGAATTCCCTCTTATCACAAACCTTTTGTTTTGTATTGTTTTCTGGCAGGGTGTCGGTTGGGGCGCGAGGGCGTTGGGGGGTGGGTGGTGGCTTATATGGGTGGAAGGTTGGGGACGCCCGCTTCCACTCTGTCATTGCATACAACTGAACTTGCGCCAAGCTTTTTATTTGTCGTCAACAGCCCCGTGGCTCGGCGATCAACTCAACAAACAGCACTGGCAACATGACCTCCTTTTGAGACGGCCCGCGTGCGTGAGCAGAGCTGACTGATACAATCACTCACCTCCGTAAATGCAAGAAAATACTGGGCGTAAATTACCATGTTATTCTTTCTTGCAATACTCCTTTAGCCTGTAGCCACTGAACTGGAAGATTTTTCTAACACACAGAAAATACATTTAAAAAAAAAGAAAGGTGTACGATTTAAATAATTTCTTAGTTGAATATTTGAACCTCATTGTGCATGTAATCTTTTGCGTCTCATCTTTCTTCAATAGCAGAATTTCTGGTTTTCGCCAACAAGACCGTCATACTTTTTACTAGAGATTTTCAGTTTTACAGTAAAATAATCAAATTTTAGTTTTACATTAAAACAAAGTTCATTTTGTGGCAAAGTAAGTTTACTTCCGTTCTCTCCACCCCTCTAAGTGCCCCTCCCCCTCCACAAGGCTGAAATGTTTGTTTTGAAAACTTTGCGTCACAAACAATTCACATGGTGGGTGGGTGGGCAGGGGGTGGTGGCGTTGTCGGGTGCGTAGATGTCACCTTAAGATTACACAATTTAGAATGCAAAGCTATAAAATTTGAGAGAGAGAGATAGAGATAGAGAGAGAGAGAGAGAGAGAGAGAGAGTTGGCTCGGGGACTGGTAAGGGAGGGATAGAAGGAGAATTGGGGAGATATATTAGAGAGGGACAGAGTGACATAAAACAGAGCCGAGAGAGTGTAGCTAGTAAAGAAGGATACGAAACGAGACAGGGAGAGAGAGAGAGAGAGAGAGAAACATAAGGAGAACTACGTTGTTATAGTGAGTGCAAGAGAGAGAAACATAAGGAGAACTACGTTGTTATAGTGAGTGCAAGAGAGAGATACATAAGGAGAACTACGTTGTTATAGTGAGTGCAAGAGAGAGAAACATAAGGAGAACTACGTTGTTATAGTGAGTGCAAGAGAGAGAAACACAAGGAGAATTACGTTGTTATAGTGAGTGCAAGAGAGAGAAACACAAGGAGAACTACGTTGTTATAGTGAGTGCAAGAGAGAGAAACACAAGGAGAATTACGTTGTTATAGTGAGTGCAAGAGAGAGAAACAGAGAAACAGATAGAAGCATAGATGCATAGAAAGTGATATATTAAAATGATGCTACACATCTCTCTGTATACTGCCAGTGTCATCTGGAAGCTCTGGATCTAACTAGTCACTTATTTAGTTGTGTAAAAAGAAATTAAAAAAAAATAATTAAAAAATGGGGGACTCGGAAAAAAAAAAGGGGGGGGGGTAGTGTAAGAAAAACCAGAAGTCAATTATTTCTTCCAATAATTGACATTAGTCTGCTAGCTCTAGTTACTTTGGACAGTGGTTGTGTCGCTGGTAGTGGCACGTGACCTCAAGAGAACTGGTGCTATATACCTGTGCAAAATTAATGATTCAATCAACACGGTTTAAATGTTGCTATCGTTCCTAGAAATGAACTGTTTCCATTAACTTTTCACACCTATGTTTCCTATACTTAAATAATGTAATAGCAGTTATTTAATTAAGGACTTTTAAAATATAATGATATAACAAAATGGATTTCTTTATAATTAAATATTGTATAGGCCAGAGTGCGAGAAATAAACATAAAAAAGGAAAACACATTATAGCCGTTGCTTTGTTGACATATTTAAAAAAAAATTAAATTTATATTTGTGTATAATCATTTGTAGCTCTATGTATACTTATCTAATACCCGAAGGTAAATCAATAATCATCTACAGTCTACAATTGATTATACATGAAGGTAGGCCTAAATATAAATCAAGTAAGGTCTTGATAAAACATGTCGCTATGGTTACATTTAAAATGTGCGGTGAACAAAATACAGACTTACTTTATTCAGGTACCTACCAGCAGGGGAAATACCCTAGTTTAAACCCGAATTCGAACCTTCTTCTTGGGAACGTAGCATACGTCAAGCGTGTCTAGCTCGGCACGCAGAACAATTTTCAATGGCACACGGAAGACCCCGAAAGAGTCAATTCAATTTTATCAATAAGAAAGGAATAGTATGACTTTTATATTACAAATCCTACTTAGGCACACTTTTATAATTCTGAAAGTTCTGGGTATAAAAGTAAAAATACAACCATTGCAGGACAATGAGCTATGTAATGCTAATCTAGTCGTAGACATACACACACATACACAAATATATGCTCACACATACATACACACACATACACACGCATATACACGAACACACATACACAAATATATGCTTACACATACATACACACACATACACACGCATATACATGAACACACATACACAAATATATGCTCACACATAAATACACACACATACACACGCATTTTCCTACGCAGGACCGTCTGCTTGGAATCACCTCCCATTACAGCTTCGCCAGAGCCCTAGCTATGACACCTTCAGGAGCCGGCTGAAGACTCAACTATTTCGTCAGCAGAATTAGCGTATTACTACATATTTCGTTGTCTGTCTGTATTCTGTAACTGTCGTCTGCGCATAGAACTGTCACCAACGGGATATGCGCTATATAAGCACCGTTATTATTATTATTATTATTATTATTATATACATGAACACACATACACAAATATATGCTCACACATACAAACACACACTTACACACGCATATACATGAACACACATACATAAATATATGCTCACACATACATACACACACATGCACACACGAACTACAACACAAGTAAAATATATTTAAAAAGACAAAAAACAACATACAATATGACTGCCAACACAAATTCATAAGCATACACAAATTCATATACAAACATACAAATACAAACACAAATTCATATACAAATATACAAACATAAGTTCATATACAAACATAAAACAGAAATGTATATATAAACATAAAAACAGAAATTCATATACACACATACAAACACGCAGAAAAAATTCCTATACACACACAAATTCATATACAAACATATAAACACGCAAACAAAAATTCATATACAAACATACAAACACACAAACACAGGTTCATATACAAACATACAAACACACAAACACAAGTTCATATACAAACATACAAACACACAACCACAGGTTCGTATACAAACATATAAACACGCAAGTACAAGTTCATATACAAACATACAAACACACAAACACAGGTTCGTATACAAACATACAAACACACAACCACAGGTTCGTATACAAACATACAAACACAGGTTCATATACAAACATACAAACACACAAACACAGGTTCATATACAAACATACAAACACACAAACACGGGTTCATACTAACATACAAACACACAAACACAGGTTCATATACAAACATACAAACACACAAACACAGGTTCATATACAAACATACAAACACACAAACACGGGTTCATACTAACATACAAACACACAAACACAGGTTCATATACAAACATACAAACACACAAACACAGGTTCATATACAAACATAGAAGCACGAAAACACAGGTTCATATACAAACATACAAACACGCAAACACAGGTTCCTATACAAACATACAAACACGCAAACACAGGTTCATACAATCATACAACCACGCAAACACATGTTCATATACAAACATACAAACACGCAAACACAGGTTCATATACAAACATACAAACACAGGTTCATATACAAACATACAAACACGCAAACACAGGTTCATATACAAACATACAAACACGCAAACACAGGTTCATATACAAACATACAAACACGCAAACACATGTTCATATACAAACATACAAACACGCAAACACAGGTTCATATACAAACATACAAACACGCTAACACAGGTTCATATACAAACATACAATCACGCAAACACAGGTTCATATATAAAGATACAAACACGCAAACACAGGTTCATATACAAACCCAGACATGCAAACTCGGGCACGAACTTATCTAGAACATGCAGACCATATTGGTCTAAACAGAAAAAAAAAAATATTAAAAAGTCCAGCTATTTTTTTTTTTTACATTTATTGAAAGTAAGACCTTTGCTTTAGAAGAGAGTTTGAAGGTAAAGAGCTGCACATGTATTTAACCTTGCATTGTGAGCAAGAAAAGAATTGTTTTTATGCTAAAGATACAAACTATGGTAGTATTGTGGAATAATGTATTTGGTACAAAATATTTTCGTGCTATCATAGACTATAATACACATGGACCGCTTGCTTTAGTTTTTCTGCTCTATGATGACTCGAAAGACTGCTTATTTCGGAATTTCCGATTCTAAATGAAGTAATTGTAATACAAATTCCGTTTTATTGAATCGCACCATTTTTTTAGAAATTTTGTGCGTCAATCTATGACTAAGATATAGACGCTATGGATGAGGAAGTTTTTGTTGATGAATTGAAAGGCATACTGGAGGTAAATGTTTTAATTAAATAATTACTTATTGAAGAAGTATGGAGTTTATCTGTTAGATGTTCGGTGTATATTATAGTTTTTGGTATTTCTGCTATATGATGACTTGAAACACTGATGATCGGAATTCCCGATTCTAAATATCGTAATTGCTATACCGGAAATAAAGTTATTGATATACAAGTTCCATGATTTTCTCAATGAAAAATTAAAATCGAAAGGAGTACAGAGCGGAAACATTTATAGATCAGTGTGGTGTGCGCACGGAAAAAAGAAAATAAGCTCTACAAATAGAGCAGGCGGTCCATCTTATTATAGTCAATGATATATTAATAGGCCTACAAGTAATCATTTCAAGTCGAAAAAAAGTGCGATTTAATAAAACGGAACTTGTATAACAACTACTTCATTTAGAATCGGGAATTGCAAAAAACAGAAGATAATAGCATAAAAAAACTAAAGCAAGCGGTCCATGTATATTATAGTCTATGGTGCTATAGTGTAATATATTTTGAGATGAAGCCAAGTTAACAGGCACAAAGAGTGGATTAACTCAAGAAATGTAGATGTGACATTTTGTAACATGAGACAACCGAGTTACTTTAAAGTGGGCAGGCACTTAAAAATATTACTAGCTGATAATACTGTCGGTAAGATGGTCGGATTGTGATGGGATTGTGATAGGATTGTGATGAGATTTGTGTGAACACCTTTTAGAACAACAATCAGTTTGGGGAGTAAGGGGAAGGGTGGCTGTAGCTCTTTTAAGTTTGGGGAGAACATTGAGGATGGTGTGTGATGTGTGTGACAAGGAAAGGCGGGATTGGGGGGAGGGGGGGGGGCTAAGATGAAAATATGATTGTTTTTAAAACAAATTACATGACGTCATTTGTGGACGCTATCTTCATAGAAGTACACAGTTGATATTCCTAAACAAATCGATTAGAGTCATTAAAAAAAACAACAAAGAATGACGTTTATTTGTTTTATATTTAACGAAAAGTGTTCAATAAATGTTTAGGATAGAGGAGAAGTTTGCTTTCCTTGTTTTTCATAATTAATTGTATACCTAATGATTATTAGCGAAACCAAAAACAGCAAAAGTATTTTATTTTTATTTTGTAGAACAAACAATTAATATAGTGGATTTATAAAAGTTGATCAATATCTTGCGTTTTCAAGAGATATGTCAGCATGATTGTGTCAGCTTATCACGCTCAAATAGGAACTCTAGGCTGATGATCTATTCATTCATCCACACACACATACACGCCAGTGCCCTCACATAGGGGAGGACAATGGGAGCATATGCCCTGGGGCGGCACTTCCAGGAGGTAGGGGCGGCAAATGTAGTCTAAATATAGCAAATATAGCACTAAACAAGCAGTTACTGTATGCAAGGGGGCGGCACTGAAACCTTTGCCCTGGGGTGCTACATAAGCTTGTAAAGGCTCTGATACACGCTCACATACGCACACAACTCACACATAAACTCAAACATACTTAATCAACGGTGTACTTGTAGATATCTTTAATTGTAATATTGTAAAGCTTTCTATTAATAGCAATGATGATGAAGTAATATACTATAAACATTTTCTGAAGTCCATGACAGACAAATGTATTGTTTCGTCTTATTTTTTGTGTTTCCTGTTCTGTGCTGTTGTAAAATGATTTTTAATGGCAGGTCTTGGATATGTTTAGGGGGTAATAATATATGTCTGAAATATTTTATTAGGTTAATCCAGAACAAAGAAACAATTTTGTAACATAATATTTGATTTATTATATCTACAAAAGTCCAATGAGAATGAATTATTATGAGCCGACTGGCATTCCAGCATGTAAAGGATTACCACAACTAGTCCAAAATATCAACATCACTGGTGGGACAGAACTACCTGTTCTAGCGAAATGAACTTGGTATTTTAACGACTTGTTTGTTGTTATGCATTTTAATGTTTTCCATACGAAATCAGAACATGTCAATGATACAGGTTTGAATGAAATTGTATCAATTTATTTACCGGTAATTACTCGCATAACCACTTTACTAAATGCAGTTTTCATAATCCAATTTCAGAGTCTTTGACACAATCATTGTCAAATTCATCAAATTTTTCATCTAAAAGTCTCTTTAATTCCTGTATATATGTTTGTGCCATTTTCAATGTGTCATATTTCGAGAAGACATGGTCGTCTCCCATATTGGGAATGACTTGACGAAGTCGGTCAAAGGCCGCATTGAGACTTTTCATTCGGTTTCTTTCTCTAGCATTAGCAGCCAAACGCCTTCTTCGAAATACTTCTCTTGAAGTCGCCTTAGTGGGTTTGGACATTCCCGACAAAGGTCTATTTTTGTGATTATCATAGCTGGCTTTACCCAATTGGCAGAAAATATTTTCCGATTTTGCCGTACCGTCTAAATTTTGCAATGAAGAGCAGCCAGACGTAAGATTGTTTTCTGAGAGAACTTTGATGTTGCATGATGAATAGAGACAAATGTCGTCTGTCGGATGTCTGCAACAGGAAACTTCTCCATTTACTATGTCACGTTTGACTTTTGATTTTCGAGAATTCACTGTATTTTTGGCTGTTACTAAACAGCGATTTGTTAAAGCTGTACAGGTTGTGGAGGCTGTTTGGCAGGCATGAAAAAAAATAGAGGAGTGAAGCGCTGAATCTTCCAGTGAAACTGCTGTCAGTTGTGCGTCTTTAACCAGATTGCCTGGACGTCCCAATCGTGTAGGTGTGAAATGGGGAAAATCCTGACAGAATATGCCATTGTTGGGGAAAGTGTTGAAACTGTAATTATTTAGTAGGTCGAAGCCAAACTCCGAACACACTGAAATGGCATTCATTGTCCAATTAAATCAACTGGGAAGTTGGTGTACTGGATCTATAAAATAGTAAAACAGGGCAACATTTAGAATACTTTTATAGTGATTTATTTTTTATGCTCAAATCGAAAATTCTTATTAAATATCTATTTTAAAAAAGTTAGCCAACGAAAACTCAACTAGATTACTTCAGTAATTGCAACAATGTAATTGCAACAATGTAATTGCAACAATGTAATTGCAACAATGTAATTGCAACAATGTAATTGCAACAATGTAATTGCAACAATGTAATTGCAACAATGTAATTGCAACAATGCAATTGCAACAAAGCAATTGCAACAATGCAATTGCAACATTGTAATTGCGACATTGTAATTGCGACAATGTAATTGCAACAATGTAATTGCGACAATGTAATTGCGACAATGTAATTGCGACAATGTAATTGCGACAATGTAATTGCAACAATGTAATTGCAACAATGTAATTGCAACAATGTAATTGCAACAATGTAATTGCAACAATGTAATTGCAACAATGTATTTGCAACAATGTATTTGCAACAATGTATTTGCAATAATGTAACTGCAACAATGTAACTGCAACAATGTAACTGCAACAATGTAATTGCAACAATGTAATTGCAACAATGTAATTGCAACAATGTAATTGCAACAATGTAATTGCAACAATGTAATTGCAACAATGTAATTGCAACAATGTAATTGCACGCGCTCTAATTGAGAAGACTGTAATTGCATGTATGGGTACAAAAAAGTCTGTAGAAAAATATTATCTAGGTCAGCGCACTTTTGTTTTATTATGACTACTTCTGTACTTCCTGTACTATAAAGCTGATATATTAACAGATGAGACATTAACAAATAACAAAGACCTTCACGAACAAACAAAAAAAAAGTAATATGCGGTATACAGAGGTCTTAGCTGTGGAAATCTGTTCTGATGGTCTCGACAAAAAGCACAGTGATTTTACATGGTTGACTTGGGTCCAACAGTTGATGGCCCTGGCCATGGAAAATGGGAAACTTATGCTATGCTTCATTACTTTCAAGAACCGAAATAAATTTAACCATAAAATGTCTCAGTACATAAAGTTTATGTAATTGATTTCATTCTAAACTTACAGACAAAGAGAGAAAAAATGGAGTTTAAAAAAAACACCACCATCAATAAACAATAAATCTACCCACTCAATTTTAAGAAGGACAGAAAAATTGAGTTTTTTTCAACTTATATACATATAATATAGAGAATGTTTCGTATACATTTCCACTTGCTTGAACCAAAGTTGAAAAAAAAATTGGTTTAAGATTTTTTTAATGAAACTTCTAGAGATTGAAGTATTTTTTAATAGGGGTACTAACTAATGAATTCCTTTCTCGCCATTAACGACCAAAGGCCTTCCCCCCTCCTTTTTTTTTCCACAACCAACCCCGTTTTCCACGATACGATGGAAGAAAAAGGAGGGAGGGGGAGATAAATGCGTCTCCTTGATGTCTCTAATAGCGTTTATTTACTGATGATGCTGTAAGACTAAGAAATAAGGAAGGGCGGGGTATGGGCAGGGGGAGAGCAGTCATCATCTCGATGCTGAGTAGGTCACGGATTTTGACTCCATTCATCAGAATATTGTACGTGTATTCTGCATTAATCAATGTTTTGTGCAACATGAAATCTGTTTCTCTGTCTCTTTCTCTGTCACTCTGTCTGTCTCTGTCTCTGTTTGTCTGTCTCTCTCTCTCTCTCTATATATATATATATATACACATATATTAAAAAATTGTTTACACAGTTTAAATTATCAATTTTTAGTGCATATAACGAAATAAAATCATTGTCAAGAAAACTTTTCCCTATTACAAAGTAGAGAAACACATTAAACTAAGTCCTAATAATAAGATAATAAGTAATGATATTACATTAAAAAAGGAATTAATAATAAATCATGACCTTGGCATACATACAGCATAATAATAATAATGCATATATACACATTGCTTTTTTGTAATAAAATAGGTGCCGGTACTTAGTGATGGATTGCCTAACTTTTAAAGCAGTTTCGCATTTTATATTTTAATTCTTATTGCGTGCAATTTTAAAATAATTCCATTTTAACAAATTAATAATATAACAAATTAATCATAAACGTTAAAAAACAAGAAAAGTAATAATTTTTTCCCCACATTGAAAAAGGTGCCGGTACGCCGTACCGGTGCGTAACGTCATAAAAAAAGCACTGCATATACATAATAATACAAATAATAATATGTTGTGATTATAAAATACTAAAAGAGTAAAA
The DNA here is from genome assembly GCA_949126835.1 of Anisus vortex. Classification (NCBI taxonomy): domain Eukaryota; kingdom Metazoa; phylum Mollusca; class Gastropoda; family Planorbidae; genus Anisus; species Anisus vortex. The sequence continues at coordinate 34,147,348 of OX421494.1, forward strand.
CAATAACATCAAATGTTTAAAAAAACAAATTACCTTCTGTTCAATTTATCTTGAGTTCAAGTATGTTTTTTCTTTCAACAACAATAAAAGTAAGTGTTTGTTTAAAGTAGAATAGATTTATTAACACGTACACACAATAATTGTAGAAAACTTCAATGTTACTATCATTAGTTGGACGGGTTAACTAGAAGAATGGTTTATCCCACACAAGTATAAGATCACCTGAGAGGAGTCCAAGACACAACAAGTAGAGCAGGTAATCTACCCACCATGCCACACACAATGTTCAACTCACTAATGCGCTTGTCAAATTTATAAGAAATTCATACATTGATAGTCAGTGTGAGTGCGGTGAAGGACAAGCCAGGTATGTGTGCCTGCACACGTGTGTGTGTGTGTGAGAGTGATTTAAGGGATAAGGGGGTGTGTGAAGGGGGTGGAGGGGAAGGTGTGGAGAATGCAGAGGTAGTAAGTTTCGAAAGTTCAATCAAGCATCCAGTCCACTTTTGGCAAGACCGGCTGCTGAATGACAGGGGGAGGCGGCCACTTACATTCAGGCCACTTTAAAATGAATACTTTATTTTTCCCCGCGCCGTGGCACGTGACCTGGACTTCAGGTGATTTGATGGTTTCTTTTTAAACGTCGGCCGTCTGGATACTGCGGCAGGGACCAATCATGGGTTGGGTGGGTCTATTACTGCATTACGGCAGGAAGGTGAAAGGGGGGAGTTATCACTAAATTAAATGTCAATATGTGTGGACGTACAGGAAGACTTGGTGGAGGGGAGGGAGGAGACGGATGCAAGGTGGCTTGTCCCTTGTAAGATGTCCCGGATATTGTAGCAAGATTATTCTGGCACATAACGGAATGGCTTAAAATGAATTGCTCATCTCATTTTACCCTACCCTGCCCCGCCCCTTCCCCCTCCTGCTACAAGGAAGTTACGAACGGTATTTTAAACAGATCATTGAAATGCATCACAGTTTGTTCCATTTGTCACATGGCTGAGTCTAGCGACCAACCAGCACTCACGTTCCTGTGTGGCGTCAAAGAGATTAAGCCAAGAAATAATAATTTTTATACACTCACTAGCAGATTGTATAAGAATAGCATCTTGTTAGTCACATTACAATTTCTAGAGTCAATAGTTAAGTCAGTATTTATGACATTTTGCGAGTTACAAAGAACTAAAAAATAAACCAAAAAGATATTATTTGTAGATAACAAACAAGGAGGAAAAGGTCTAAGTTAAACAGCAATGGACACTCAATGTAAATTTAGCCTACTCTTGCGACTTCACTAGAATGTTCGTGAAACTTGATAAAGTAGCCATGTGGTTACAACACTGAGCTACACATGTTAAGATGATAAAAATAGACCTAGTTTTATAGCAGACATGGGTCAGTAGATCTAAGAGAAAAGTTTTTTAAAAATGTTTTGTAATATTACCATCACTTTGTTTCACATTGTAATCATTTTTAATCCAAACTTGAGCCTTTTGTTTAGCTATAAGATTTAAACAAAAATTGAAACAGTAAGTATAGAATTATTTGTTTTATGTGGCCGAGCGGCATCGCGTTCAGCTGGCGTACTGAAGGTCCTGGGTTCGAATCCTGGTGTTCCAGCTCTGATAGTTACCTGACCTTAGTTGGCGTAAAGTAAAGGCGGCTGTGCATAGTGCTACGGATAATGACAGGAGGTATGAAGTCAACACCAATCTCAACCATGGAAAGTATAACATCTCTCCAAACCATGGAAGAAAGAAGGGAAAACAAAATACTCACCCAATACACAAAATTTGAAACCTTAGAAAACCACCCCCTATCAAATAGAGTGCAAAAGTCAAACTCCACTCAAAGATTGCAAAGATCACACTTCATTGCAGAAGCTAGAAAATCAAAACAAAAGTACAATCTGGACGCAGTCGCCATTCAAAAATCAAAACCATATACCGGTAATGACTCACCCCTATGGTACACAAACGGCTCAGTCACAATGAGAGACTCCCTAGCAGGAATAAACGAAAAGACAAAGCATGACACAAACATTCTCTCAGATTGGGCAATTAAAGAAATAGATGATCTCTACCCCAGTGATCTATGGATAAGAGAATATACAGATGGTTCCTCTCAAATAAACTGCCAAAACGGAGGCGCTGGGATCTATATTGAGTGGCCAAACGGAAACAAATTGAAACGAAGCATACCCACTGGGAGAATATCAGACTCGCTCAAAGCTGAAACAGAAGTAATAGAAGCAGCAGTCAACATTCACCCAATCTTTGAGGAAAACAGTAATATAGTCATACTCACAGATGCTAAAAAAGTTATTCTATCTCTACAGGACCCAAAAAACACACAACAATTACCGCTCAGAACAGCCCTTCACAAACTGAACCAAAACACAAAGGAAACAGATTTGCAGTGGATACCAGGACATACCAAAATAATTGGAAACGACATTGCTGATCAACTGGCAAAATCTGGCAGCAAAGAACCACAAGAAAATGTCTCCCTAAATGCAGAGGAAATGAAAAATTGTATGAAAGAACAAATACAACAAAAATGGACAAATAATCATCCAGAACATGACAAAAATGACTCCTACTACAGCCTTTCCCGACAAGCCCAAAAAATTATCTTCAGACTGTGGACCGGGCATAACAGACTAAGACAACATATGTTCTGAAGGCTAGGCATTGGAACCAGAGAAGATTGTCCATGTGGGATGTCTCCTGAGAACACAGAACATGTGCTCCAAGCCTGCCCTCTTTATGAAACAGCTCGCAACAGGTTCTGGCTGCAGATGACCTCCACCAAAACCAAACTGTATGGACAAGAGACAGACCTGGAAACCACTGTGCAATTCACCATAGCTATAGGCCTTGTAGTTTGAACCCCTCCATTAATCAAATATTGAGAACGAAGAAGAAGAAGTTTCACATTGTAATCATTTTAAACCCAAAACGTGAGCCTTTTTTTTTTGTTTAGCTATAATATTTAAACAAAAATTGAAACAGTAAGTAGCCTATAGAATTATTTTATATTATTTATATTTTATATTATTTATATTTTATATTATTTATATTTTATATTATTTATATTTTATATTATTTATATTTTATATTATTTATATTTTATATTATTTATATTTTATATTATTTATATTTTATACTATTTATATTTTATATTATTTATATTTTATATTATTTATATTTTATACTATTTATATTTTATATTATTTATATTTTATATTATTTATATTTTATATTATTTATATTTTATATTATTTATATTTTATATTATTTATATTTTATATTATTTATATTTTATATTATTTATATTTTATATTATTTATATTTTATATTATTTATATTTATATTATTTATATTTTATATTATTTATATTTTATATTATTTATATTTTATATTATTTATATTTTATATTATTTATATTTAATATTATTTATATTTTATATTATTTGTATTTTATATTATTTTTATTTTATATTATTTATATTTTATATTATTTATATTTTATATTATTAATTTTATGGGGCACAGTGGTCGATCGGCAGCGCGTTCAGCTGGCGTATCGAAGGTCCTGGGTTCGAATCCTGGTGTCCCAGCTCTGATGGTTACCTGACCTTAGTTGGGGTAAAGTAAAGGTGGCTGTGCATAGTGATGACCACACAATCACCTAGTATGCCGTGGTCACGGAAACTTGTGAACGCTTCTTCACCGGGCCTATGGATCAATTTGGTTCGACGGGATACTTTACTTTACTTTTATATTAATATTTTAATAGATCCAAATAACATTCAACAACATTCAACAACATTCAACAACATTCAACAACATTCAACAACATTCAACAACATTCAACAACATTCAACAACATTCAACAACATTCAACAACATTCAATATTTGCACATCCGAAAAAAAAAAGAAAAACATAATATCTTAAGACTTTCTTTAAAAGCAAATACATTTTACTGAATACTTTTTATTTTTCAATTAGAGTTAGTTAAGCAGGTAAAGTTATTCCTTTTTATTTTTTAATGGGGTCAAGAAAGCCATGAAGTTTGGCATGCGTATTTGTACTCGAATTGATCGCTTTAGCATCATTGTTGAAGTTTATAATATAACAAACTGTGTATATTTTGTCTGAAATATTTGGACTTTTAATTAATTTGATAAACAATAGATTGTAAGTAAGCATGAATAATGAGTGTAACCATGTCTGAGTGGTAAAAACAATATGGCGTCGGTATTACTTCTGGAAACAGAAACAAACGTAATTGAGCATTCGGTTCCATATTTCTTATGTAGTTATGTGGTTCAATGTTAGGCAGAGAATAAAATGGTCATTTGTCATGGCACACACAATCAATGAATGCACTAACTTTGTCGCAAGTGTTCTAAAATGTAGTTATTTAGCCTGAATCCTATCAAACCAATATCTTTTTAAGGTAAAACTAATTTTATGTGTCAACTTATATCAGCAATTACATGAAATTTCGAACTTGGTCTATGTTTTTATTTTATTGCGTTTTAAAACGGGTTTCGTATATATATTGTTGTTTTCTGACTAGTCTAGCTCAGGCCCCCCCCCCCCCCCATTCTACGCCCTAAAAATGTCACTCTAGAAGAAAGAAAATAATATCTTTTTTAAAAATCGTTGCGTCTTTATTTTGGTGTTGTATTAGATTATTGAGTTGTTTTTTACTCAAAGCGAATACGAGAGAACACATTTTTTACAATTTCAATGGCCTCAACGTGTCAAGATATTAGGAAATCTTGTATTCGCTAACAAAGAAATTGAAAAATTATATATAAAAAACGCAAATACTTGATATTATGTCCACAATCTGTCAAAGTTTAAACCTGGCCTGATGGTGAGCCTGCTACATTGAAATGACAATGCTTTATGATTATTGTTTATTTTGTTTTGGCCAGTGTACCAGCATGAGGTATGTAGGATGAATATATCCTTCCACAAAAAAAGAAAATTCAACTGCTGCATGTCACTTCAACATCTGCATGGAGGTGTAAAGTCTGCTATTCTAGACACACGACTGACTTTAAAAACTGTAAAAGATATATTGCACAAAGCGCCAACTAGGCAGGCGCAAAAGAAAATTCTGCAAGCCAGCAGACATAGCAGCAGGAATCTGGGGGAAATGCCAAAAAGAGTGCGCCAATGAGAGTGTGTGTTTGCGTCAATGTGAGTGTGTGTTTGCATATGTCGAATTTGTATGCTTGATGAACTTTTCCTTAACAGGACACGTGACTCGAGGATTAAAAAAAAATATTTTCAAATTACATGTAAATAGACGATTCTTGAAACACAAGTCCTTACTACTGAGACTTTTCAGCCGAAACCATATGCCCCCGCGGTTTAAATGATAGACAGTGTTAATACAGTTGGCTGATAACGTTGGTTAAGGAACACGTAATGCTGGTGACAGTGTTAATACAGTTGGCTGATAACGTTGGTTAAGGAACACGTAATGCTGGTGACTAGCGCCCAGTTCGGACAAAAGAGATTGCAAAAAGCAAGAGCTAAATTTGGAAACCATGCAAAGATAAGAATTGTATTACTGCATCTGCAGACTTGAATGGGCGAACTTTGTCTGCAAGTTCCACCAACTCCAAACCATAATCGCATGCACATTATGTCTTTTATAAGTTTCCTTTATTCCCACGGCCATTAATCAACAGGAAACTAATGTCGCTCAAATAAAACAAAAAGCTGTAGTTGACACGTTTATGAAAGATAGCTAACTCCATCTTACATAGGTAAGGCTCAACGTCTGCTGATAATCTGATGGTAAAATTCAGTTATGAAACTTAATATAAGACATCAATGTTATAATGCAAATGGCCACATAAAGAATAATTTAGAATAATTTCGGAAAGAAATAAAAAAATCATTTTATTACTGCCCTTGCCTCATGAATAAAAAAATGAGAATGAAAAAAAGACCTAGATCTATAACTATAATAGAAATGATTGATTGATAATATTTATCTATGTGAGTTACAAAAGCTGACTTCATTTTCTAAACCTATTTAAATGAAGTAAAAATTAAGTAAAAAGAAGATTAGATTGAACATGATAAATCATACCTAACTCTTATTTATAAAACTAATTTTCATCTGAAATCTATTTAAATCTAAAACTAATTACATTAAACGTTATAATATTGAATTCTGCTGCAATGGTAATAAATATTGTTTATTACAATAATTACTTTCCTTGACACGCCCATCACGCCCTCGCCTGTCTTAATTCAAACAATTTGAATTTTAAATTAATTCAAAGTGTTCTCATATTTTCACAATAAAGTGATCTACAGACGGTCATATAAACCAAGAACAGAATAACTATTGTGGTATAGTGGTGTTTCTTTCTTTCATTTCTTTTTCCATCGTTTTTCTTTGTCTTTTTGTTTATATTTTAAAGATGCTAATCCTAAATATTTTAAGTACCTGTTCTACAAATCAAATAATATTTATTTAGGCTTATTATGATTTACAAGTTTTGCTGATCATGCCTAGACAAAGACTTAGTTTTTAATTTACCTGTGTTGATTAGTCGGCAGCCACGAGTATTTTTCTGATTTCAAGAGATCAAGTAATGTTGTTTTTTACTGAGAGCTTCCTTTTTCACAAGAGTGGCTTCCCTTGATTCTTGCCGACGACGTAGGTGGTTCTTTTGTGTTCTTTTCTGCCTTTGAAACTACTGAAGTGCACCAGGGCAGAGATAGAGCCATTAAACCAATAATAATAATAATAATGGTGCTTGTATAGCGCATGTTCTGTTGATGACAGTTCTATGCGCTGACGACAGTTACAGAATACAGACAACGAACAACAGACGAAAATGTAAATATGTATTCGCAAATACTGCTAACGAAATAGGTGAGTCTTCAGCCGGCTGAAGGTGTCGAAGCTCTCTGGCGAAGCTGTAGTGGGAGGTGATTCCAAGCGGACGGTCCCGTGCAGGAGAATGCACGTTGGCCAGTGGACACTAGCCTCACACGAGGGCAGACATAGAGCCATTAAACTACAGGGCAGAGATAGAGCCATCAAATTACAGGGTAGAAATAGAGCCATCAAACTACAGGGCAGAGATAGAGCCATCAAATTACAGGGCAGAGATAGAGCCATCAAATTACAGGGTAGAGATACTTAAATGATATTGTGCACTAAAACCATACCCCCCCCCCCATCTCAAAATTATGTTGAACTCCTTTGAATAAAGCACCAAACAAGTTCCAAAATGGAAGGTAACATCAATACTATATATATAAGAAACTAATTCTTTCATAGATTGTATGAAATTGTAGACTAACTTGCTAAAGAAGGAGTACACACATCTTGCTACAAGAACCTTAATCCATTTAATTTTAAGAAATGAAATGGCACTGAATGAATAATAATAGAAAACAGAGGGATAAACGACTCCTATTTATATTTGTAGCAAAAAAATGTCAAGAATAATTTATAGTCTGAGAAGCGGTCATTGTGCATTGAATTCTTATACATAGAGACTTTGCTTGACTGACACTGCGAGACTATAGCCCCCGCTTTGGTTTCTTTCAATCTTTGTGTAGCAAAGAGTAAAATCGTTAGAAGGCTGCTGCATAACAAAAGTGTATAAAACGGATTTATAAACAATACAACTATTTAGTTGTTTAATTTTTTTTTAATCTTATCCTATCTTGTATATTACAGACGCTCCTTCTATAAAGAAGATTATTGCATTCTATTATTGCATTTAATTTAGAATTATCAATAACAAACGATCCAATTATTTTTAACTGTTTATAGTACAGTAAAAGTATCCCCGTCAAACGAATTGGATCTATAGGGCCGTGACGCAGCGTTCACAGGTTTCTGTGGCTACGGCATACGAGAGGATTTGTGGCCTGCACAATGCCCAAACGCCGTACTTATCTTTAACTATTGTCAGGTATTATCAGGGACGCCAGCCAGATCAGGCAAGAAATCCTAGCCTTCATCAGGGCTCGATACTCGATACATGGATCTTTCGTGCGTTAACACAGCTCACTGCAGCCAGGCAATCGTGATTTAATTATTATAGGGACAAAATTAATATGTCCATCTCATGCGTTCAATCAGGATTTTACAATGCGCAACAAAAAGTGTTATAAAAAATAGAGAATATTTAGAATAGAGAATGTTGAGAATAGGGAATATTGAGAATAGGGAATATTGAGAATAGGGAATATTGAGAATAGGGAATATTGAGAATAGGGAATATTGAGAATAGATAATATTGAGAATAGGGAATATTGAGAATAGGAAATATTGAGAATAGGGAATATTGAGAATAGGGAATATTGAGAATAGGGAATATTGAGAATATGGAATATTGAGAATAGGGAATATTGAGAATAGAGAATATTGAGAATAGAGAATATTGAGAATAGGGAATATTGAGAATAGGGAATATTGAGAATAGTGAATATCGAGAATAGGGAATATTGAGAATAGAGAATATTGAGAATAGGGAATATTGAGAATAGTGAATATCGAGAATAGGGAATATTGAGAATAGAGAATATTGAGAATAGAGAATATTGAGAACAGGGAATATTGAGAATAGGGAATATTGAGAATAGAGAATATTGAGAATTGGGAATATTGAGAATAAAGAATATTGAGAATAGGGAATATTGAGAATAGGGAATATTGAGAATAGGGAATATTGAGAATAGAGAATATTGAGAATTGGGAATTGGGAATATTGAAAATAGAGAATATTGAGAATAGGGAATATTGAGAATAGATAATCTTGAGAATAGGGAATATTGAGAATAGGGAATATTGAGAATGGGGAATATTGAGAATAAAGAATATTGATAATAGAGAATATTGAGAATAGGGAATATTGAGAATAGGGAATATTGAGAATAGGGAATATTGAGAATAGGAAACATTGAGAATAGGGAATATTGAGAATAGAGAATATTGAAAATTGAGAATATTGAGAATAGAGAATATTGAGAATAGGGAATATTGAGAATAGGGAATATTGAGAATAGGGAACATTGAGAATAGAGAATATTGAGAATAGGGAATATTGTTCAATGGTTTTGTGGGGGAGGAATTGTATGTTGTCTTGGTTGTTGGGCTTGTTAATTTTACTGTACATTTTAAGTTCAGTTTTTCTTTGTGCCATTGATTAAGGCGAACTTCCTTAACATTTTTTGTAAGCAAGCTGCATACTGTAGGCCTTTTGTAGCTTACAGGTATTTCATGTTGGTCCACATTTGCCCTATTCCAGCTAACCTGTCATATTTTTTTTAGGTGCCTGCTGTCTATTTTAGAGTTATGTTGATGTTGTATGTACTGGTGGTTCATTCTCATTGTATGTTCTAGCAAGGGGATTTCATTTAAGCTGGGTGAAATGTTGCTCGCTATTGTTTGTAGTTTGTAATGCTGATTGGTGTGACGCTGTTTGTTGTATTTATGTTCTACTGTCTCTAGCGCAATATTCATGGCATCGACTTCTGTTTCAAAATCTGTGCATTACTTACCACATGGCGAGAAATCCTAGCCTTCATAAGGGCTCGATACATGGACACTTACCACATGGCGAGAAATCCTAGCCTTCATAAGGGATCGATACATGGACACTTACCACATGGCGAGAAATCCTAGCCTTCAGAAGGGTTCGTTACATGGACTCTTACCACATGGCGAAAAATCCTAGCCTTCATAAGGGTTCGATACATGGACACTTACCACATGGCTAGAAATCCTAGCCTTCATAAGGGCTCGATACATGGACACTTACCATAATGTGTGAGACCTTACCACCTGTTTGGGGGGTCGATTCCTAATCTTGTATGTCTTTCGACTGTTTCTAAAGCTGTTCTGTCTTAGTATTAGTGGCTCAATGTTTGAATCCATTTCATAAGGCTGCTGTGGATGTTGTTCTCAACCCTCAGATAGTGGGGTACAAGGCTTGTTTTTTTTTGTATTGTACAGATCTATTTCAGGTTTCAATACTCTATTGGCTAGTTGTCAGTCGTTGTCACTAGCGAGTTTGATGTGACTAAAGTTATAGTATGTTTTTTTCATGTTAGAATGCTTTTTCTATGTTGAGATAATGAATAGTGTTATGTTTAGTCTGTTTAAACTGTGAATTTTTTTTTCCATATTAGTAAGTCGTCTGCATTAACAATATATTGCCTTTAATTAATATATGATATAAAAAAGGTTTCAGCTGATCCTTTTGAGATTACATCCTTCAGAGTCTTTTTGTCCGACGTTGCTCCTTTAAATTTTGTCTAGCTGTATGAATGCCATTGCCACTCATACTTTTCCCCGTGTTTTTCCATCTTGCTCATTTGAATGAACAGTCCCGTTAGCCATACCAATGAAGACAGCTGTTGTGGGCTGTGTAATGAGTGTATGTGTTCTAACTTCTAGCCATCAAACATAATAGAGCTTGACCATTTTTTCAGCACATTTGTCTATGTTGGATGACAGAGATATTGGTATATAGCTCTTTTGATCTCCAGGTGGTTAATCTTTCTTGAGTATTGGTATAAGTTTGGTGTTCTCAATTCCTGTCCACCAAGTAGATTAGATGTATTTTAGCAACACGGCCTTATCTTTACTCCCTTTCTATTAACTCGTACCGTCTGTCTGCTTGCTTGTAAAACTTTGCATCGATTTTTCGACCACTTTCCTTCGTCCAATCGTGCTGAAACTTGGGCAGCACTTATGGCGACTAACAATACATTTTAGCAAATTTTAAGTTTAAAAAACTTAATTATACTATAATTATGATTTTTTTTTTAATTTAACAAATACTTCATAGATAAATGGTCTATGGTTTGGTTTCACGTTGAAAATGCCGGTCAAACTTTTTATGTTTTATTGCGGGCCAAAGCTAGGAAAAAAAAGGATGCGCTGAGATTTGACGTAATCAAACTTTGCGATCTAGCTTTGTGAATAAAGGGGAAAAATTAAATAATGTTTACATTCGTGTCGTGTTTTTTTAAAGCCGTACAAATGTTCACGGAAATCAGAAACCGGTATTTAAAAAAAATGCGGAATCGTTATAATTAGATATGTATTTGCCGACATCAATCAATTTTTTAATTACATGATGGTAAACTTAGTTTACAAAGAAAGGGAGTATTAAAAAAAACTTTGTTTTTATGGGTTAGTTTTTTTAATCCTTTCATCTGTTATATAGTCAGGACCTGTGGTGGATTGTTTTGAGTTTTTTGAAAGCATCATTAAGTTTTTGCTTTGTAAAAGATATGTCAAATGTGTTAATGTTGGCAGGTGGGCTTTGCTCTTGCTTCTTCAGTATTTGGGGCCTTCTTGGTTGGGATTTGTTAGTATTGCAATGTGTTTGTTAAATGATTCTACCTTTTCTTGGTTGGGATTTGTTAGTATTGCAATGTGTTTGTTAAATGATTCTACCTTTTCTTGGTTGGGATTTGTTAGTATTGCAATGTGTTTGTTAAATGATTCTACCTTTTCTTGGTTGGGATTTGTTAGTATTGCAATGTGTTTGTTAAATGATTCTACCTTTTCTTGGTTGGGATTTGTTAGTATTGCAATGTGTTTGTTAAATGATTCTACCTTTTCTTGGTTGGGATTTGTTAGTATTGCAATGTGTTTGTTAAATGATTCTACCTTTTCTTGGTTGGGATTTGTTAGTATTGCAATGTGTTTGTTAAATGATTCTACCTTTTCTTGGTTGGGATTTGTTAGTATTGCAATGTGTTTGTTAAATGATTCTACCTTTTCTTGGTTGGGATTTGTTAGTATTGCAATGTGTTTGTTAAATGATTCTACCTTTTCTTGGTTGGGATTTGTTAGTATTGCAATGTGTTTGTTAAATGATTCTACCTTTTCTTGGTTGGGATTTGTTAGTATTGCAATGTGTTTGTTAAATGATTCTACCTTTTCTTGGTTGGGATTTGTTAGTATTGCAATGTGTTTGTTAAATGATTCTACCTTTTCTTGGTTGGGATTTGTTAGTATTGCAATGTGTTTGTTAAATGATTCTACCTTTTCTTGGTTGGGATTTGTTAGTATTGCAATGTGTTTGTTAAATGATTCTACCTTTTCTTGGTTGGGATTTGTTAGTATTGCAATGTGTTTGTTAAATGATTCTACCTTTTCTTGGTTGGGATTTGTTAGTATTGCAATGTGTTTGTTAAATGATTCTACCTTTTCTTGGTTGGGATTTGTTAGTATTGCAATGTGTTTGTTAAATGATTCTACCTTTTCTTGGTTGGGATTTGTTAGTATTGCAATGTGTTTGTTAAATGATTCTACCTTTTCTTGGTTGGGATTTGTTAGTATTGCAATGTGTTTGTTAAATGATTCTACCTTTTCTTGGTTGGGATTTGTTAGTATTGCAATGTGTTTGTTAAATGATTCTACCTTTTCTTGGTTGGGATTTGTTAGTATTGCAATGTGTTTGTTAAATGATTCTACCTTTTCTTGGTTGGGATTTGTTAGTATTGCAATGTGTTTGTTAAATGATTCTACCCTTTCTTGGTTGGGATTTGTTAGTATTGCAATGTGTTTGTTAAATGATTCTACCCTTTCTTGGTTGGGATTTGTTAGTATTGCAATGTGTTTGTTAAATGATTCTACCCTTTCTTGGTTGGGATTTGTTAGTATTGCAATGTGTTTGTTAAATGATTCTACCTTTTCTTGGTTGGGATTTGTTAGTATTGCAATGTGTTTGTTAAATGATTCTACCTTTTCTTGGTTGGGATTTGTTAGTATTGCAATGTGTTTGTTAAATGATTCTACCTTTTCTTGGTTGGGATTTGTTAGTATTGCAATGTGTTTGTTAAATGATTCTACCTTTTCTTGGTTGGGATTTGTTAGTATTGCAATGTGTTTGTTAAATGATTCTACCTTTTCTTGGTTGGGATTTGTTAGTATTGCAATGTGTTTGTTAAATGATTCTACCTTTTCTTGGTTGGGATTTGTTAGTATTGCAATGTGTTTGTTAAATGATTCTACCTTTTCTTGGTTGGGATTTGTTAGTATTGCAATGTGTTTGTTAAATGATTCTACCTTTTCTTGGTTTCTATTTTGCTAGAGATTTTCTATGGTTCGTGGGTCTTGGGTTGCTTTTTGTTTTATTGCCTTCCAATTAATTTAGAAGTTTCCATGCCAAGTGTCCATCCTTTCTGAGTTCAAGTTTTGACCCACTTTAGTAGTTGTAGTGTGTTTAGTTGAGTTTATCCAGAGGATGATTTATCACATGCACAGACATTATTGGAAGCGACATCTGAGCTCTATGGATTTTTATTGTGTTTTCCTAGCATTGTTAGTCCTAGCGGTCTAAGAGAGTTTTAGGTAGTGTGTTCAGCATCCGTGGTTGATATTATTTGATCTGTAATGAGGCGGAAATGGTCTATTGTCCACCTTCCACCAGACGCAGTACTCTCCAAATGGTTGATTCACCAAATAATGCCTTTGTATTTTGTAAATACTGAGAATGCTATGTGGAATCATCACATCATGGATCCAGTCTCCTTCACTTTTTGTATTATGCTGATGTATAACTGTCCCCCCCCCCCACACCCAAACACAAAACAAAACCGGACAAGCCTTTCGGCTCTTACGTGCAGGGCGTAACGGAGGGAGAACACCAAGGACCTGTCCGAGACTAGCCATCCCGCGGCACGCTGATGGTGAGTGCCACGTAACATAGGGTACGCTCGCTCTCCGCAGCATATGTAATACACTTTTCTCTCCATATGCGGAATTAACATTGCATCAACCTTGGGCGGGGTTGAGACGGGCTGTTGAGCACGTTGCTTACTCCCCACCGAGTCTCGGAGCCTCTAGGTAGTGCAATGATCTTCGGACGCATAACAGGGGTTGTGCTCCATGCGTAAGCCTTCCGTTGTACTCTTAATAGGAGCGTATCGGTGGGTTACACATCGCCACCTTTAAGGGTACCATACTAGAATTACCTTTGACTGAGCGACTTATTCCTCTCTTGATGCTCCTGACGTCAACAAAATATGGTCAAATCAGACGTTGACCTGGTGAGGGGCCTACCTAATCGCCATTTTAAACGTGGACTTCCACATGAAGTTCTGCGTTAGTAGTTCCGACACCTTAGCGTACCCGGTTCTACTTACAACGCCGTCGTCCTACGCCGTGGGGGAATGGATTTAGTCGGACATATTAGAAGACCCTGAGGCTGTTACTCCCCAATTTCACTGGATACAGATATGGCTACAGCGCTACAGCTCCCCGCCAATAGGCGGAGCACAATATCTTTATCTAGAGTAGGAGAGGGATGTTTTACGTGCCATTGTTATACCATATGCACAGCCCATTATTAGCTGCTTTTACGACATTGTTATATCATATGCACAGCCCATTATTAGCTGCTTTTACGACATTGTTATATCATATGCACAGCCCATTATTAGCTGCTTTTACGACATTGTTATATCATATGCACAGCCCATTATTAGCTGCTTTTACGACATTGTTATATCATATGCACAGCCCATTATTAGCTGCTTTTACGACATTGTTATATCATATGCACAGCCCATTATTAGCTGCCTTTACGACATTGTTATATCATATGCACAGCCCATTATTAGCTGCCTTTACGACATTGTTATATCATATGCACAGCCCATTATTAGCTGCCTTTACGACATTGTTATATCATATGCACAGCCCATTATTAGCTGCTTTTACGACATTGTTATATCATATGCACAGCCCATTATTAGCTGCCTTTACGACATTGTTATATCATATGCACAGCCCATTATTAGCTGCTTTTACGACATTGTTATATCATATGCACAGCCCATTATTAGCTGCCTTTACGACATGCGAGTGGGACTAGGCAGTGGGTTTATTCTTTCCCCTGGTCATTTCCAGGACCCTGATACTCACATAGGCCACTATTCCCCGTCCATGCCTTTACATCTTTCTGTGACTATTACTTTTTAGACTCGAACTTTTGATATACAAATAAGAGTCACATTTAAAAAATGATGTTAAATCAATATTCTTACACTATGATGAATTTCACAAGGTTTAATTCATAACGAGCGTTTTATTTCAAAAGAATAAAATAAATTTACGTTTGCATCTTACGGTCAAAGGTTAAGAGTTTTGAGCCTAAGCTAACTAAATTTTAACCTTTCTACGGTCAAAAGTTATAATAAAAATCTTCCCAAAGCCATTATTAACTAAAATACATCAGAATTTATTGTGTCACACTTACTCACAGTTACTTCGTCTATCCTGTGTATTTAAATATTATGCTAAAAATAGCCCATGGAAAACCAAAGAAATTTTTTTTCTTCTATTTTGTCCGTATTTAAGTATATTATATCACGACATAAGATTAAACAAGCTGATTTTTAGTAATTACATAGACCTAAAACTTACAAGCCTTTTTTCTGTCATATGGAATTTTAAATATTATATTATTTTAATACCTGGTCAGTGGCGCCTTCTCTATGGAACAGTCTATCTCAGACACTGAGAGAATATGGTACAAGAGAAACTTTTAAAAAGAACTTAAAGACCTTTCTCTTTGGCTAGTACATCTGCCACTGCAAATCACACCAAGAGCGCACTGAGCATGCTAATTTAATATAATAGCATGGATAGAAGCGCTATAAGAAATGCCCATTCTTATCTTATCTTATCTTCTTTACATTTTCTATAAAATTAAACAAATAGTCTTATCGGCCTAGGCCTATATACATTTTTTTATCGATAAAATAATGTATGCAGCAAATTAGGTAATCAGTCTCAACAATCTCATGGATATGTCTAGGGGATGTGGGGGAAGAAGGGGGGAAGACAGAAAGAGAGAATGGTCTAGAGTTAAATTTCATACATTTCTTGGCATAGGCCTACTCGAATGTGTTCGAATAAAAAAAAAACTTCATGTGCTTTAATTTTTTAAGCATGCTTTAGGACACTTTAGGTTATAATTATGCTGAAAATGTTTGTATTGTTCTTTCAATAATCTTTTGTTTTTCAAAATCAATTTTTTTTTTATTGCTTGGACATATAGATGGGGATATTAAGCTACTACTTTAAAGACAGTAATAATAATAATTCATTAATTTGAGTTTTATTTCAAATTTTATAGTTTTAAAAATAATCTCTCTATATTTGTGTTTGTGTTTATGTGTTTGTGTGTTTGTGTGTGTGGTGGATGGAGTGGGGGGGGGGGGCAGGCAGGCAGACAGAAAGAAGGTCTTTAGTTTTAGTCATTAGTATTACATGTAATGACATCAAGATTGAGGAGGTGGGAGTAAGAACTCCGTACAACGAATCCGTACATTTGTTTTTAACCACGATTTCAATACGAGACCACAAATGGAGATCCAACGCTCTGCCGCTAGCTCCCCTGAAACAATAATATTTACGCAATGAATAGCATGTCTTTTGTAAATTACAACATAAAAAACACCAATAAAAAAATATAAATTGAGTGTGCGTTTGTGTTTGTCTGATAGAGAGAGACATAGATCGAGATGGAGAGCGAGAGATAAATGTTTGTATTTCTCTGATAGAGAGAGACATAGATCGAGATGGAGAGCGAGAGATAAATGTTTGTGTTTCTCTGATAGAGAGAGAGAGAGAGAGACATAGATCGAGATGGAGAGCGAGAGACAAATGTTTGTGTTTCTCTGATAGAGAGAGAGAGACATAGATTGAGATGGAGAGCGAGAGATAAATGTTTGTGTTTCTCTGATAGAGAGAGAGAGAGAGAGACATAGATCGAGATGGAGAGCGAGAGATAAATCTCTTTAGTTTTGATTCGTACACATGTATTTAAATGTGAAGACATAACTTCATTTGTCTGCTCATGTTTGTTAAAGAAGGATCTATATTGTATTCACATATTATTTAGTATGTTTTTCAAATGCTGGGAAACAGGAGCCGGAAGTGATGAAGTCATGGTTTTAAATTTAAGAAATGACGATTCTAATTAATGATATTTAAATTAGGATTGAATTACTTCGATTAATAAAACATATACATAGTTTGCTTGAACTGCTATTGTTAACTATAATATATTAAAAGCTGAACCATTTCATTAAAAGCAATAATGAGTGTTCCTTGCTGGGAGATAGGGGAGTGTTAAGGATAATAATGGATAATTCTAAAGACAGTTAAAAAGAGTTAAAGTTTTTAAAATTACATTTGGTTCTAATGATTAAACTCTTAATAATAATTTTATATACACTTTCTACTTTTTATATTTTGTACATATTACATTTTCAAGGCATGATTTACATACTCTTAAAAACCTAATCACTAGACTATACAATTTAAAGACCAAGTGGAGAGCTTTTTATCAAAATTGAGTTAACATTTGATTTTGATAGTAAATAGTGTATTCAGCATCTAAATGTTAATAGAAATCATTTATACAAAATATCAAAGATAAATTTTAAGTAATTAGTTCAATATTTGCACTTAAATGTGTGTGTTTTTCGGAAGAAAAATCCAAATCTCGTAGCCGTTTGAGATGTTTTTTTATTTCCGGCAACATAGGAAAGTGTCGTAATATTGTCACGTGTTTTGTATCTATTGCCACATGTTTTGAATCTTTTTCCGGTTCTTATTTTTAAGAAAATGGTTAAATATAGATTTTATAGCGTCGAGTTTTAATTCTTTATTTCCTTTCTGAAACGTCACTGCCTTATAAGGCTATTCCAAATCTCGCTCCTTTGAGAAAAACCTCTTCACTTGGTCTTTAATAAAAAAAATAATAAAGCAGAAATAGTCAAATTTAAAGGATATTACGGCATCTGTCTATACTCTCAAAACCAAGTCGCTGAGAGTTCCGGAATGACTTATTTCTTTGGGCTTTTATTACCGGTGAAATGGGGTAACACTTTATTTTAATAGCAAATATTTTTTTCACAGAATCCTGAATTATTTTGACGATGTTAATAACTGTAACTAGGAGGAACAAAACACACAAAAAAAGGAATAAATAAGTAAAATACAATTACTTTGGAAATTGAACGTTTATTATATTTTGTGTGGTGGTCAAAGTTACCCCTACACGTGGTTACTTTGGTCCAAGAAAACTATAGAAACAAAAACATATAAAATTAAAACATTGAAATATTAAAATTAAAAATTAAAACTATTCTAAAATTCTAATCTATTTTTAGACTGCATGCCTCTGTAAATAGATTTCCGATATTCATTTGTCATCTGCATCGCAATAGAGCTTTCGCAATGGGCGTGGCTTAGGTTTTTTAGTGACGTATTTGTGTAAATAGATGCCACTTGGTGTACAAAAATGGTGCAGTACTTCTTTATCATGCCAAATTCACATCTGAATATTGGCTATCCTACGCACAAATCATTAGATAAATCGTTGTAGATCATCTTACTAGTACAAGAGAAAGACTGACATGGTATTTTTTCAACGAATTTCAACATTTTAAGCTCAATTCATCATCTTAATATCTGGCCGGTAAGTGTTGCATTTGAATGGATTTATTGAAGTGAATTATTGGAGTCATTCGTTATTTTCATTGTAGGCCTAATCGTTCAATAATAATATCATTTTTAATGTAAGAATCTTCTTGTGAAAGATATATTAATCTAATTTAGAATTAATAAAATCCATATTAATACACTAATCATCATTTTAAACACAAAATATCAATAAAAAAAAGCTCGACCCTGTATGAAACTATATTGATACAGCGGCCATTGTACACCATTACACATAGTAAACAAAAAACACTTGATTTTTGTCACGTGATTGCAAACGCCCTATATACAATGTTTTCTAGTCATGTTTTAAATGGTGTAAAACTAAACTTGCAAAAAAAGTCACTAATAACTTGAAACACAGAATGCTTTTTTTTTTTAAATGTTTGGCCATATTCTCTTTTTGATTTTGTCCTTGTAGCGATGAAGAAAGAATTCCAACCAGTCGTAACCAGGACTGTTGTTTTAAAACATATAAATTGACCTTCCTTTGTCGATGTATGCCTTGACCACTTTTATTATGTCTGAGTCATCGTTAGTATGTCTTCGTAACAGGTGCAATACTTTCTAGCCCCTGGTTTTGGTTTATAAGTGCGTAGCATTTTTTATTTATTTAATATTTTAAACCCTCAATTGTAAATTAACATCATCTGGTGTCATATTTTCATTTTTTGGGTTCATACTTTATGACCCAAAGTTACCCCAAAATAGGCTAGAATGTTGGGGATACTTTGGCCACCCCTATATTTTCCTAATTAGGTTAAATTAGAACTTTAAAACTTCACATTATGTCTTAACAATTCCATTTATTAATCTAAAAATGTAAATATTGACATACTTACTAGATTTGATGAATGTGTAGACTCCTCATTTTAAGATATAAATATCACACTCAAATGGTGATCTTCAAATGATTCTCATTTATCAAATAAATGAGCAGTGTAGCAACAAATGATCATCAAATATTTCTTTTACATTGAAGTTTCAAATTAGAAAGTTTGGTCTAGTTGAAAGATTTACAAAATATTTAACACAATTTTTAAAATATTTTCTTCCTAGTTTAAAAGTTATCCCGAGGCCAAAAGTTAAACCCATTTGACGGGTATATAAATTAATCATTTATCTTTAAACTCACAACATTTGCACTACATCCGCACTTTGCCCTTTAACCCCCCATTGCACTATTTTCTCACCCCCGGGCCCGCCTCCACACGCACACACACCTTGAATGCTGATTAAATTGTTCTAATTTCAAAAGGATAAACGATTAAAACACTCTATTTCTCACTATAGGCTCACAACAAAATACAATCTGAATATGACCAATGACTTCCGGTGGTGACGGAACATTGTAAGCCTACACGCAGACAAAGCTTTACATCGTAGAATAAAATAAATTGTTGTCTAGTTTTACAAAAATGGCCAATATATTAATAGATCTTGATTGAAATTAAATCCAAAATAAATGTATTTGCTATAGCTTAATAATAATAACCTATATTTGTTCCAACAGTGGAAGAGGTGAAAAAGCTAATTTTTATACTTACGCATGAAATTGGGGGGGGGGGGGGGGGGTTAAAATGCAGGGGTACAACAGGTAGGAAAGGGTATAAAAAAATACAATTTTGCGCACATATTATCATCAACATATATAATTACCGTGAGTTTGTTTATATATAGGCCTATGTTTGTCGCGCTTATGCCGTTTAACGAATCAGGATAAAAGTTAAATGTATAAATTTGAAACGGTCTCCAAAAGAGATTTATATTTTTTCATAAATATTGCTTAATTCGTTAATTTATTTTTTAAAATAAACTTAAACCTATTGATAATCACCGTATGTTGAAGTTCTAAACTTAGCGCCATTTCAAAATGATCTATTCTGAACGTTCATTTACGGTGTTGAACGCGAGGCCTTAGCGGGTTTTCCCCTTGCATTCAGTTATTTATTAACGCGGCGTAATCTCCTTAATATAAGGTACGCACCGGCGATTTGGCTTGGAGAGTTTTAATGTTGTACTTTAAATAAAAGACACTAGCGTATGACGTAATGTCAGCAATTCATTGTTTTTTTCATTAATGGTAGATATTTGCTTTATCCTATTAATTTTAAGTAATAGTAACCAAATCTTTTAATTATTTAATGGATTCACGTCGCTATTGAAAACATCCTTGAATGAGCGACTTTATACAATCTATCAATTAAATGATACGAATTATAAAGGACAATCTATAAATGATTAATTTTTAATACCAGAAGCTTGACAGCAACAATTTTTATGCATGTGCCAGAACCAGGGTGGCTGACAAAATAGAACAGAAACTAAATACCGAAAGAAACGTTCTCAATACTGTTTTTATTGACAGGCCTACAAGTAAGCAAGAACACAAATTAAATACCGAAAAAACGTTCTCACTACATTTTTTATTGTATTGAAATATTGTTATCTTCTTTTTTTATTGTTTACTTTTGTATTGTTTAGGATTTTTTTTTATAGTATTATTGTTAATTTAATATTAGGCCTATTAATAAAAAGTCAAGTAATCACAACTGTTCGCTACATTTTAATACCAGAAGCTTGACAGCAACAATTTTTATACATGTGCCAGGCTCAGGACGACCAGAAACAATAAAAAAGAACAAAAACTAAACACAAAAGAAACGTTCTCACTGCATTTTTTATTGTAATTTTCTTCTCTCTTAACAAAACACATTGTAGTCATTCCTTTCTCCGCCATTTTGACGGGCATAACCACTAGTCAAATAATAATTTACATGCCACTAATCTACATATCAAATATGCGAAATAGTTTTATTGTATGATTTAGGTTTTCTAGATTTATGGTTGACACTTAAAAAATGTAAAGACGTTAATAGAACCAGTAAATTTAGAAACCTTGCCTTTCCGAAATGCAGTTAGTAATAGTGCACATGTCAATAAAATCTGGCTTAGAATATAACAAAATTAATAAGAGGAAGACATTTAGACAGTTAACAACAGCACATTTCATTATCAAAATGGAGATATTTAGGCTATACTAAGTCTGTTTTTTCTCCACTTGGCATTCGAAATGGAAATAAGAATGCGTTGCTTATCAAAATACTAGATTCAAATCTAAACACGGGTAAGCGTAGCCTGCAACGTTCTGTTTAATAGAAGCTGCGTCCTTAACGTAAACAGCAACGAAAAAGAAAATTCTTGAATAGAAAAAGAGACAAGTTAATTGTTCATTTCTTACAGTTATTTTTCTTTTTCTTTTGTCAATAAAAGTGATTCGATTCAAATCGCCAAACGGCTACGAACAAAATATGCATAATGACGTCGTCAAGATTGTAACCAAACCTGGCGCCTTCCTTTTGTATGGTGGCTCTTTTGGTGGTGTTTTCATCGGTGTCAGGCTGAAAGCAATAATATGATAATTTTATAACGCTCACTGTTAACCGGATCTTCCGGGTTGAAGAAGTCATGTGTTTTTTTTTCTTCTCTCCTGCAATCTGACCAAGTATTCTCAAAGCAACTGTTTCTTGAGAAATGAAGGGAGGGGTGAGAGAGAGACTGAATAAATGCTTTGTATTTATTTGGGTGGGCGGGAGAAATGGACGAACAAGGAAGAAAGTCTACGGCAGACGGGAGCGAGACTAAATCTCCCTTCCTCTCTCCTCCTCACTCTCCCTCCCCCTTCAATGCATCAGCTTATAATATGATAAGCTTTGCATTTGCGCATGCGTGTCCAGGGAAAACTGCCATGAGTTGTGACCAAAGGAGCGTATCCAACCAAGCAACCCAGAAGTAGATTTTGAATAGCGGAGTGCGAGAGGGGGAAGGGGTACAGATCAAACTGTCAAAACTGATGACCACAACAGTTGTGTCTACCCATCCACCCCTACCTTATAAATGTAATTAACTGACCGATGGTCTCCAGAAGCCGACCTTAAATACCCCCCCCCCCCCCATTTAAAAGAATGGAAGCGAGACGTTCTGGTCCATGAGTACGTATTATAGATAATCTAATGACTGCTAAATGGTCCAAACATGTTTAATAATGCATAAACTTGGCTAGACGCTCTTGTTCGCCCAACACATTTCCATATATTTATAGAAATACTCATGATTCTGTTATTGTATTATATTACAAAATGAATAATGTCCGTAACAATACAAGAAATCAATCTCACAATTATTAAAATTCATACATTTTTTGTATCGCCAAAAATATTTTTAAACACGTGACATGTAGCCTTCATTAAATGTCAAATTTAAAAAAAAAGGTTTTGTCTGCGATGATAAATGGCATTATTTTCAATAGACTTGAACAAATGAGAACAACTATGAAAGAAATAGCTATTCGTAGATAAATATAAAAAAATATAAAAAGTCACATAACAAATAAAACATAAAAAGCTTTTGTTAAAACTCGATTACAATATTTATTTTCAATTACTTATTTAAATCCTTATCAGTAAATAAATATTTATAAAAAAAAATTATTATAGCATTCTGTTTATTGTAGTTTATAACATTTATATTTGTAGCTTTAGATGTAGGCCTATGTATTTTGTCCACCGACAAGGCCTGGCAATTTAGCTTTTTGTTGACTTGCCTATTTTAACCTAATTACAATATTTATTTTAAATTACTATCATAAATGTTTTGAGTAAATAATAATTATATTTATTTTTAAATATTATTAAATCTATAGCTTTCTGTTCATTGTAGTTTATGAAATTTTTATCTGCAGCTTTTATAGGCCCGTTTATACCCCCCCCCCCCCGGGCAATAAATGTATGTGTGTGTGTGTGTGTGTGTGTGTATGTGTTAAAAGGTGACTATATTGCAATATTTTTGATACAATTACATTTTATAGATGAAAACAAAAAAGAGACTATTTGATTTTCGTAAGCTAAAATGTTAGTTTATAGTAGATAAAAAGTATTGTAATATATATTAATATATTAATAATATAGACCTATCTTCCTTGAAATTGTTGTTCATATTGACACACACACACAAAGATAGAGAGAGAAAGAAAAATAAAGAGAAAGAGAGAGAAAGGAAAATAAAGAGAAAGAAAGAGAGAGGAAAAAGAGAGAGAAAGAGATGGTGAAAAGAGAGAGACAGAGAGAGAGAAAGAGAGAGAGAGAGAGGAAAAAGAGAGAGAAAGGAAAAAGAGAGAGAAAGGAAAAAGAGAGAGAAAGAGAGAGCGAAAGAGGAAAAAGAAAGAAAAAAAGAGAAAGAGAGAGAGGAAAAAAAGAGAGAAAGAGAGAGAGAGAGGAAAAAGAAAGAAAAAGAGAGAAAGAGAGAGGAAAAAGAAAGAAAAAGAGAGAAAGAGAGAGAGAAAATGAGAGATAGGAAAAAAGAGAGAAAGGGGTGGGGAATGAGAGAGAAAAAGAGAGAGAGGAAAAAGAGAGAGAAAGGGGTGGGGAATGAGAGAGAAAAAGAGAGAGAGGAAAAAGAGAGAGAAAGAGAGAGAGAGAGAGAGAGAGGAAAAAGAAAGAAAAAGAGAGAAATAGAGAGAAAGAGAGAGAGAGAGAAAATGAGAGATAGGAAAAAAGAGAGAGAGTGAGAGAGGAAAAAGAAAGAAAAAGAGAGAGAGAGAGGAAAAAGAAAGAAAAAGTGAGAAAGAGAGAGAGTGAGAGAGGAAAAAGAAAGAGAAAGAGAGAGAGAGAGGAAAAAGAAAGAAAAAGTGAGAAAGAGAGAGAGGAAAAAGAGAGAGAAAGAGAGAGAGAGGAAAAAGAAAGAGAGAAAAAGAGAGAGAAAGAGAGAGAGGAAAAAGAGAGAGAAAGAGAGAGAGAGGAAAAAGAAAGAAAAAGAGAGAGAGAAAGAGAGAGAGGAAAAAGAGAGAGAAAGAGAGAGAGAGAGAGAGAGGGGGAAAAGAAAGAAAAAGAGAGAAAGAGAGAGAGAAAGAGAGAGAGAGAAAGAGAGAGAGGAAAAAGAGAGAGAAAGAGAGAGAGAGAAAAAAGAAAGAAAAAGAGAGAAAAAGAGAGAGAAAGAGAGAGAGGAAAAAGAGAGAGAAAGAGAGAGAGAGAGAGGAAAAAGAAAGAAAAAGAGAGAAAGAAAAAGAGAGAAAGAGAGAGAGAGAGAAAGAGAGAGAGAGGAAAAAGAGAGAGAAAGAGAGAGAGAGAGGAAAAAGAGAAAAGAAGAGAGAGACAGAAAGGGGAAAAAGAGATAGAAAGAGAGATAGAAAGAGAGAGAGAGGAAAAAGAGAAAGAGAGAGAGCCTTATGTGTGTCTTTTAACTGGTATGCTTTTTTTGCAGTGCCCAAAATATATTTGCATTGTGCCATTGTATAAAACATTAACTGATACTGATAAACAATTGAGTTGGTTTTGTTGTCTTTATAAAGCATTCCATGAGCGAAGCGCACAAATTCATACACTCTAGTAATAGCATATTTTAGGAAGAATGTTACGTTATAATAATTGATTCAGTTACTGTCATTTCTATGACGCTATGCTGATTGGAACGTAACAAGCGCCAGGCTTGCGGCCACGTTTACAAAACGGTACGATGATTACGAAACAACATCAGGAAAAAAAAAGAAGATTAATGAGGGGTTTGTGTGCACGCGCTTATGTGTGTATGTGTGTGTGTGTGTTTTGAAAGATGTAGGAACAATAGATGCATGGCCTGTCTCTCTCTGTGCAGTGCGTCTCTCCGGGTAGAGGAAGAATGTGGTATCGTCTTGCAGTGACGGAGAATAGTGCGGTATTGCATATCCTATTCCCTCTAACGTTTCTATTAAGCCTATCACAAGTGTCATGGCGGTGTCTTGGTCTGTTTTTTTTTTGTTTTTCTTTGAAAATAAATGTTGTGCAAACATAACACGAGCTGCCTACAATCTTTCTATCGAGTTCGTGTTAAAAATGTATAATCCCTGGAGTAAAATAGTTTTTCCTTTATTATGTTATATTCATAATATTCATAACTATATGGCGCATTAAAATTTTGTGACGGTATCTTTTTAATGAATTTTTAATTTTTTAAAGCGATATGTATAGAATGAGTTAAAATTATTTATATAAACCGTTGTATTATTTCCTCTTTCACCAATAGAATCAGTTAAAAGTTTTGACCAAAAAAAAACAACAGTTTTATTTCAACTTTAATAAATAGAATGAGTTAAAGTTTGAATATAAACCGTAGTATTTCAAATTCAATAAATAGAATGAGTTAAAGTTTGAATATAAACCGTAGTATTTCAAATTCAATAAATAGAATGAGTTAAAGTTTGAATATAAACCGTAGTATTTCAAATTCAATAAATAGAATGAGTTAAAGTTTGAATATAAACCGTAGTATTTCAAATTCAATAAATAGAATGAGTTAAAGTTTGAATATAAACCGTAGTATTTCAAATTCAATAAATAGAATGAGTTAAAGTTTGAATATAAACCGTAGTATTTCAAATTCAATAAATAGAATGAGTTAAAGTTTGAATATAAACCGTAGTATTTCAAATTCAATAAATAGAATGAGTTAAAGTTTGAATATAAACCGTAGTATTTCAAATTCAATAAATAGAATGAGTTAAAGTTTGAATATAAACCGTAGTATTTCAAATTCAATAAATAGAATGAGTTAAAGTTTGAATATAAACCGTAGTATTTCAAATTCAATAAATAGAATGAGTTAAAGTTTGAATATAAACCGTAGTATTTCAAATTCAATAAATAGAATGAGTTAAAGTTTGAATATAAACCGTAGTATTTCAAATTCAATAAATAGAATGAGTTAAAGTTTGAATATAAACCGTAGTATTTCAAATTCAATAAATAGAATGAGTTAAAGTTTGAATACAAACCGTAGTATTTCAAATTCAACAAATAGAATGAGTTAAAGTTTGAATATAAACCGTTGTTTTTCCGCTTTAAAAATTGCAATGCTAACTCATTCCTACAAACTTAAAGGCATTGAATATAGTCAACTCTGTTGATGTTTTTTACTCTTTTGGTTTACGACGCAGGAGAAGTGCTGGTCACCCGTTCTAATTCCGAGCAGTATGAGAGGATTGGGTAGGAATGACACTGCTCTGTCGCTTACATCGTGTCTCCTTAATGGACACATTTTATTTGAATGTTTAATACTGTTCAGAAATCGAAAAAGTACTTTTCGGTGTACACACCAACACTATAGCCTAAATGAATGCCATAATTTAATATAAAGTGGCGCTACCTTGCCATCAGTGCCTTAACAATAATGAAATGTCGCCCAATCTCAAAGAACTAATTAAACCATAATAATATGTTACCCATAATAATATGTTACCCATAATAATATGTTACCCATAATAATATGTTACCCATAATAATATGTTACCCATAATAATATGTTACCCATAATAATATGTTACCCATAATAATATGTTACCCATAATAATATGTTACCCATAATAATATGTTACCCATAATGATATGTTACCCATAATAATATGTTACGCAAAAAACACTTCGTTCTGCCAACTCCTCGATTCTGGAACTACCCCGTTTCTCTTTGACGACCGTTGGTCTTTGAGGCATCTCAATATCCGGTCCGAAGGTGTGGACTCTACTACCCATTCAACTCAGGCAAACAAGATCCATTGATACTTTCAAAAAAAGAACTCAAAAACACATTACTTCAATATTCACCCTAGATAACATGCTTTAGACCACTACTGTCTTACTAATATGTTAGGTCGGTTTTTGCTTCATATATTTGATTTGTTCTATGTTTTTAAAGTTTTAAATCATCAATTAGATTTCATATTTCTTAGCCTAGAGATTATATCCGTGTTCTTAGTTGTATGTTAAATGTGCTCTTAGCTTACATTATGATTGTTGGCAGCGCAATAAGATTACAAATATTATTATTATTATTATTCCACAAGACCACCATTTCGTAGCGATTTAGACTCCTTTTCTGCGTTAACTTGTTTTCTGAATAATGCATTATTTTTTTGAAAATTTGAGTGCAAACAGTCAAATCAGTCATTACTTAAGATTAACATAATACTTTGTACTTGTAATCAATCAAAGTCTATTCTTAATCAATCAGAGTCTATTCACACTACTGTGTGGGACTGAGCTTTATTCGGGGACTCCCCGCTAATGCTGCTTTATTCAACGCATCAACTAGAGCATAAAATATGAAGTTGATTGTAGGAAGTGTATTTAAGAGAAGTGTTAATTTTTTTTTCTTTGCACAAAGAGACTCGCATAAAAATCAATACAATACTTGACATGTCAAATTGAGAGGATAGACAAAACAGTTCGATTCTATCCAATGGTTTTGGGTGCGCAGCAACTCACTTTATAAGTATATATGAGTTAGACCAGGGGTCGGCAACCTACGAACGTGTGCCACACTTGGCACGCAGAGTGATTTTCAGTGACACGCGGAAGACAACGTAATATAATGCAGGACTTTTGTACAAGAAATTGAGCGCTAGAGTAGTATGACTTTTAAGCTTTTAGCACTTATACTGAATTAGAAATCTTTCTTCGGCAAGTTATTATAAAAGGTTGCCGATCCCTGGGTTAGACTACTGTCAGTGTTGGGTCTATGTACCTACAACATGCTTAGACTACTGTCAGTATTGGTTCTATGAACCTACAACATGGTTAGACTACTGTCAGTATTGGTTCTATGTACCTACAACATGCTTAGACTACTGTCAGTATTGGTTCTATGAACCTACAACATGGTTAGACTACTGTCAGTGTTGGTTCTATGTACCTACAACATGGTTAGACTACTGTCAGTGTTGGTTCTATGTACCTACAACATGGTTAGACTACTGTCAGTATTGGTTCTATGTACCTACAACATGATTAGACTACTGTCAGTATTGGTTCTATGTACCTACAACATGGTTAGACTACTGTCAGTATTGGTTCTATGTACCTACAACATAGTTAGGCTACTGTCAGTATTGGTCCTATGTACCTACAACATGGTTAGACTACTGTCAGTATTGGTTCTATGTACCTTTACAGTTCAAGCTAGATGTGGGGAAATGTTGGCTATCTTTACAGTTCAAGCTAGATGTGGGGAAATGTTGGCTATCTTTACAGTTCAAGCTAGATGTGGGGAAATGTTGGCTATCCTCACAGTTCAAGCTAGATGTGGGGAAATGTTGGCTATCTTTACAGTTCAAGCTAGATGTGGGGAAATGTTGGCTATCCTCACAGTTCAAGCTAGATGTGGGGAAATGTTGGCTATCTTTACAGTTCAAGCTAGATGTGGGGAAATGTTGGCTATCCTCACAGTTCAAGCTAGATGTGGGGAAATGTTGGCTATCTTTACAGTTCAAGCTAGATGTGGGGAAATGTTGGCTATCTCTACAGTTCAAGCTAGATGTGGGGAAATGTTGGCTATCCTCACAGTTCAAGCTAGATGTGGGGAAATGTTGGCTATCTTTACAGTTCAAGCTAGATGTGGGGAAATGTTGGCTATCTTTACAGTTCAAGCTAGATGTGGGGAAATGTTGGCTATCTTTACAGTTCAAGCTAGATGTGGGGAAATGTTGGCTATCCTTACAGTTCAAGCTAGATGTGGGGAAATGTTGGCTATCCTCACAGTTCAAGCAGTCTTAGTTGTAGACCTTTTAATTGTTGTGTGTTTTATTTTAGTTTTGACAATTAGATGTGGGGAAATGTTGGCTATCTTTACAGTTCAAGCTAGATGTGGGGAAATGTTGGCTATCCTCAAATGTTGGCTATCCTCACTGTTCAAGCAGTCTTAGTTGTACTTTGGTGGTTGTTTAGGTTTTGTTCATTTTTTTTTAAAGTGTCTAAATCGCTCGACAGAGATTACCTTACTTCAGTCACCGCAACTGACACCTCCCCCTTTTTCTCCCCTTTATAGCCAGTCCCTCCCCCCAGCATCGCCGCAGTACTGTTTTGTGCAAACCGCCTGCACCCACCACGTGCAAAGCTTGACCCTGGCATCAGATTGGAGCGCATGCCTGTATAACTGGCTAGTCATGTGGCAAGTGTGGAAGGCGGACTTAATCTAATGCAACAGAAGCAACACGGTTTTATGAAAGATGAGCGTGTGCCTTTCCATAACGCCGCACATGTACATCAATTAAACAACGTAGCGACAGCAAGACTTTTTTTTCCCTTCTTCTTCTGCTATTCCCCTCCCCCGCCCCTGCTCCTATAGCAATTTTGCTTCTTTTATTACGAAATGTATTTGAAGATTTAACGCCAAGTTCTACTACTCTTCTTACAGTACGTTAGAGCAACTAAGGGCAGGTAATGCCACGCAGATGCCAACAATAGTCTAGCCCTGGGGGGATGCTAAATAATTCAAACAACTTGTATTTTGGTTGGTTACTGTTTTGATAATTTTTTTAAAGTATTTCTCTAATATAAAAAAAAAATGTTTTTTTTTAAAATTATCTGTATGTGTGTTTTATATTTTATTTATGACGCCGTGGTGTTTCCGTTGAAAATCTACCTAGAGGGCGGCACTGTAGAGAGCGAACGTGCCTTCTGATATTATCACACTCAAGCGAATTAATTTCACGCCAGGTTTACCGTATTCAATTTCAACCGTCAAATGTTTCGCGTGTATATTTTTCCAAGCATTATGTAACAACCTAGCTGATAAATTAATGTCCCGGAGCGGAGAGGCTCCAATTTAAATAGGGCGTAGGGTGTCGGATACAATTACATGCGACGCTACACAATTTTCACTGACGAAAACTTTTTGATTCCTTGTTGTAACATATATATATATATATATATATATATATATATATATATATATATATATATATATATATATATATATATATAATTTAATAAGTAAATGAGGTGGGCCATTTAATTGTTCCTCCCAGCCTCCCCCCCCCCAACCTTTCCCAATTTTTTGTTCTAATGAGAGAAGTTTAACAATATTTCTTTTTGCTTACTATTTATTATTTTTATAGACATATTTAATTAATATAACTTTACGTTTCATTATTGATAATTTAATATCACAGGAGGGCAATTCTAATCGTCTTTCAAGACTATGGAGCCAATGACAATGAATTTAATGCAATGTTATTTGTACAATAGTTTAGGGGAAAATTGTCCACCAGCTAGGCCTTTCTTTTTCACCGTACCTTGACTATTCCCTCTTGCATTATTTTATTAATGTTTTAAATGATGTTAAGTTTTTGGTTTTCCTGGTTTGTTCAGGCAACCCATTCCATGCCCGAATGCCACTCGAGAAGAAATAGTATTTATATGCATTAGTTCTCGCATAAGGGATAAGGAATGTATTTTTGTCCTTATGTTTATCTGAGCTATGCAACAAGTTGTTATTGGGTTGTATTTAAGAGTTTCATGCCCTATGTATTATTACTACTTTACTCTTTGTCTTTCTGTCCTCTAGTGCTTCTAGGTTTAGTGTTTGACTATTCAATTATTGGTGTTGCTCTTGTTAGTTGTGAATATTCGCTAGTAATGAACCTTGCAGCTCTTTTTTGAATTTGTTCTAATTTTTAATGGTTTCTTTAGTTGATGGGACCCATACATGATGCATATTCTAGTATAGGGCTAACAATATAATTAAACTAATTTAAACGTTTTACCTATTATAATGTACTTAGCAAGAATATTTGAGTTTATATCTCCTAATTATGGATATTAAAAGGGAAATCAGGCTAATTATTTCGGCCTTTATCTGTTGGGCCACGAATAATTTTTGTAAAGGGAATATTTTTAAATAACCATGTTGGATTCGCACAATATACTTCTTTAAATGCCATGCATACATTAATTTAATTCTCTATTGTTGTTTTTTTAGCCAATCCCAACTTCCGCTTACTAATAACGCCAGTCTCCGGAGCGTCCTTTTTTTTATTGTACTGAGCCGCACAAATTTGAACGTTCTCGAGATCTAGTCTATATTCTAACAAAACGAACACAAAAAGACGTGTGAAATGAAGTAGCCTATTCCATAATTAATATAAATCTATTTTTACTATATTTAGTCATATGTGTGGCAAAGAACAAATATAGAATTTTGTTTATAATTTGAATTATTAATTATTACATTTATTTATTAGATTTATTTATTACATTTATTTATTAGATTTATTTATTACATTTATATATTAGATTTATTTATTAGATTTATTTATTAGATTTTTTATTACATTTATTTATTAGATTTATTTATTAGATTTATTTATTAGATTTATTTATTAGATTTATTTATTACATTTATTTATTAGATTTATTTATTACATTTATTTATTAGATTTATTGTAAGAAGTAGCATTTTTGATGTCAACATTTTTTAACCCCCCCCTCCCCATGTCAACAATTGTCAAACTTTTTCAAGCGCCCCCCCAACTCCCCCCTATTTTGTTGACGTAATTAATGGACGTCCCTTATGATCTGGCGATAGCGCTCTATACCATTCCAGCAACTTAGTTTAAATCCAGGTTAAGAAGCCTGAATGTTTCCCTAAGTCAAGCGTGATGTGCTTGAGTGTACCCTGACAATGGTTTAGGCTCAAGATCATTGTGCTTGAGTAGACCCTGACACTGGTTTAGGCTCAAGATCATTGTGCTTGAGTAGACCCTGACAATGGTTTAGGCTCAAGATCATTGTGCTTGAGTAGACCCTGACAATGGTTTAGACTCAAGATCATTGAGCTTGAGTAGACCCTGACAATGGTTTAGGCTCAAGATCATTGTGCTTGAGTAGACCCTGACAATGGTTTAGGCTCAAGATCATTGTGCTTGAGTAGACCCTGACAATGGTTTAGGCTCAAGATCATTGTGCTTGAGTAGACCCTGACAATGGTTTAGGTTCAAGATCATTGTGCTTGAGTAGACCCTGACAATGGTTTAGGCTCAAGATCATTGTGCTTGAGTAGACCCTGACAATGGTTTAGGTTCAAGATCATTGTGCTTGAGTAGACCCTGACAATGGTTTAGGCTCAAGATCATTGTGCTTGAGTAGACCCTGACAATGGTTTAGGCTCAAGATCATTGTGCTTGAGTAGACCCTGACAATGGTTTAGGCTCAAGATCATTGTGCTTGAGTGTACCCTGACAATGGTTTAGGCTCAAGATCATTGTGCTTGAGTAGACCCTGACAATGGTTTAGGTTCAAGATCATTGTGCTTGAGTAGACCCTGACAATGGTTTAGGTTCAAGTTCATTGTGCTTGAGTAGACCCTGACAATGGTTTAGGTTCAAGATCATTGTGCTTGAGTAGACCCTGACAATGGTTTAGGCTTAAGATCATTGTGCTTGAGTAGACCCTGACAATGGTTTAGGCTCAAGATCATTGTGCTTGAGTAGACCCTGACAATGGTTTAGGCTTAAGATCATTGTGCTTGAGTAGACCCTGACAATGGTTTAGGCTTAAGATCATTGTGCTTGAGTAGACCCTGACAATGGTTTAGGCTCAAGATCATTGTGCTTGAGTAGACCCTGACAATGGTTTAGGCTCAAGATCATTGTGCTTGAGTAGACCCTGACAATGGTTTAGGCTCAAGATCATTGTGCTTGAGTAGACCCTGACAATGGTTTAGGCTCAAGATCATTGTGCTTGCCACACAGTCCCTGCGTAACCTCTGCAAAATGATAATAGTAAATTGTTGGAAATCTGTGGGCTACCCTTTTGGTTAACAGTCATTTCATCCTCAGTCAATTCATCCCAGTCATCTCATCCTAGTCACCTCATCCCTATCACTTCATCCTCAAGTCACCTCATCCCCAGACAATTAATCCTAAAAATTGCAATTTTTGTTATAGAATTATTAAATCAGATCGAAATATAAATCATAACAAACAAAAAAAAAGCAAATAGTTCGACATTCAATTTTTTATTTCGTTATTAAGAGTTTTTGAGGTGAGTGTTTTTTAAATCAGTTTGACGAAAAAGCTAAAGATCGGAGATAGAGAAGACGATCCATTGACTCGTAGCGCTGCACAATGTTGTCTATTCTCATGGCTAATGCAGCATACTTCTTTCTTGGACGCTGCTCTGTGCCGGTGCATGACTGCAGTACTGCTGCTTTGTGCAGTTGACAATCTTTACGTAGACCATCAAGAAATGTCCACATTGTTGGATGGTGACACGAGAACAGAGATTGGAGGGCGTGATGCCAACCCTCTACAGTGTTGTTTGTTTGTGCAACACCGCCCTTTACGTCCATGTATCCACCGTCCTATTTATCCGTCGTGCTTTTTATCATTAAAGCGAACCCGGCGCACGGCCGTACCAAACAAAGGTAGAGACGACCGCGAGTTACCGGTACCACCGGTGGCCAAATTAAATAAACCTTGTCGAGCAATCAAGCCAGGGGCAATACTGAGATAAACGACGACGAAATTGTATCCCCTTGACCTCTTAATAACAAAATAAAAAATTGAATGTCGAACTATTAGCTTTTTTTGTGTGTTTGTTATGATTTAAATTTCCATCTGATTTAATAATTCTATACCAAAAATTGCATTTTTAGGATTAATTGTCTGGGGATAAAATGACTCGAGGATGAAGTGACCGGGATGAGGTGACTGGGATGAATACTTTTGTTTAGAGTTTCCTAATACTGTCACCAGACATTACTTCATTCAAACTACATGAAAACTTTTTCGAAAAACAAGAGAAATATTGAACTATTTCAATAAGTAAAATATAAAAAAATAGGAACAAAAAAACATACAATGTAGTTTATTTTACAAAAATAATAACATCTTTTCTTTGAATATTATAGTCTATCTTACATTAACCCTTTATTTTGGCAGTTAGGCTTTCTTAATGTTTTGCATCTTCTATGTTCTTGCGCAATCGTCTATTAATAAATATCATTTTAAAACAATTTTTATGAACTGAACTTGCAAAAAAATAAAAGAACATTCTCAACAAGCAAGGCTCAAGACCACATAAAGATCTTCATCCCGTAAAGAGCAATGCCCCATATTCTAGTTAAGAACTCACATCTAAACAAATTAAACCCACCCACCAAATGACAGATACAGCCACACCAACGTGAAACAGTAGACCACATTGTACATAAATGCCCCAAACTAATCAATTTATTATATTATTGCTCCACCCACCAAATGACAGATAAAGCCACACCAACATCAAACAGTAGACCACATCTTACATAAATGCCCCAAACTAATCAATTTATTATATTATTGCTCCACCCACCAAATGACAGATAAAGCCACACCAACATGAAACAGTAGACCACATCTTACATAAATGCCCCAAACTAATCAATTTATTATATTATTGCTCCACCCACCAAATGACAGATAAAGCCACACCAACATGAAACAGTAGACCACATCTTACATAAATGCCCCAAACTAATCAATTTATTATATTATTGCTCCACCCACCAAATGACAGATAAAGCCACACCAACATGAAACAGTAGACCACATCTTACATAAATGCCCCAAACTAATCAATTTATTATATTATTGCTCCACCCACCAAATGACAGATAAAGCCACACCAACATGAAACAGTAGACCACATCTTACATAAATGCCCCAAACTAATCAATTTATTATATTATTGCTCCACCCACCAAATGACAGATAAAGCCACACCAACATGAAACAGTAGACCACATCTTACATAAAAGCCCCAAACTACTAATCAATCCCAGACATATATTATTGCCCCACCCACTTCCCCTTAACAAAACTCTTTATAACAACAAATAATATATACATATATAATCAGTGATTTTCTTTATAAAGAAAGTCCCGTAAAAGACCTGGTTTAGCGTATTGCGAAAAGTGCTGAATTTTTTTCATGCTCTACACTCTACAAGCATAGTTGGGGCTTCCGAAATCCCTTTGTCCGACACAGTTAGAAACCTTGGTGGTGTTTATGTTGATAGCAACCTGACAATGGTTTCACATAATTAATATTGTGTTTAAGGCTCGTTCATTTCATCTACGCTCCTTTGGTCAGCTGCGACCTCAACTCCATAGGAGAACGGTCAATGCCGTAGCAATATCTCTAATCAAGTCAACAGTTGTCTGTGGGGTTTGCTCCAGAACAAGCTGCAGAGACACCAGATGGTGCAAATCACTGCAGCACGTATTATGTCGCGGATATAGTAGCTTGATCATATCTCTCCTTTCTACAAGATCTCCACTGGTCTCTGTGAAGAAGCGCATTAATAATAAAGGTATATCCTTAACCTACATGCATGGATTGCACTGCACATTCCTACCTTTAAGAACTCATAAAAAGCACGCGCTATCAAAGGTACTGATCTCCTCATCACAGTCACTCATGAGAATTAATTCCCATTATGTATAAACATTTTTTTAAAAAGTCCTTCGAGTGCGCTAGTTTGAATCTGTGACGTTTTCTAAATGGAACAGCAATGAATCTGTGACGCTTTCTAAATGGAACAGCAATGAATCTGTGACGCTTTCTAAAAGGAACTTGATTCTGAGACCAAAGAGGCTTTAAAAAAAGAGTTTAAAGATCTTTCTCCTAATGGCTGGGAGCCTTATATGCCCTTATATCTGCCGCTGCAATTTATTTCAAGAACGCAGTGAGCCTTCAAAATGTTATAGCGACGAGAGAAGCGCTATATAAATAACTACCATCATCCTCATCAACCTTGGCTGGCCCAGTTGTCTCCACATGTAGTAGTTGCATAAAGAGTGAACTAGTTTAAAAGCTCGATGCAATACACATAAAAACAATTTGCAAAATGTCTTTATAAACATTATTTAATATAAACTTGTATTTACCAAACACTAGTATTAGATCTGTGAAATTATACCTTGTTGAATAAACGATAAAAATCTGGCTTTTGGGGCACGAAAAGGAAAAATGCTTCTAGATCTAGCAATGTTTATTTGAATAAAAAGGGCTCTTATCAATATAAAACTACCTTATAAATTAATTTTTTCAACGATACTGCACTGTAAGTCTCATTTAGATAGGGTATATCATTTACAGAGGGTAGACCACAAATCCCCATGGAATAGATATCCCCATTCTCCCCTACACCAACATCCATACATACAAACGCATTCACAAGCTTTAACGTAAACAATTCAACACATACGCTTAAAACCATACGCTTTAACCAAAACACTTTAATAAGTTATTAAAACTAATGAACATAATACAATCAACAACACACTAACACACACAATTAAAAATAATAAAGAAAGAAAGAAATCCATTGAGGACAATTGTCGTCCTTCTAGTTCTCTCATTAAACTTGTACTTAATTGCTAAGGAACTTCTTGAACTTCTGGTGTATTGAAAATTACACTAAGTCCCAAGTTGCTTCCTAAGAAAAGAACAAACACTACTAGACTATATTACAGGCTACAGACAAATACTTTTGTGTTCAAAATGCACTGAAGCGTAGAAACTACTAGATCTATACACGGCTCCAAGTGGGGTACCCACAAAAAAATATTCAGTTTAAAAAACGGTAAATTGGACAAGAAACAATAAATGTATATTGTGGTTAGTGAGCTAATTGGTATAAATCACGAGACATTTATGACAGATGCAGGTTATATTATCACATTATATTTAAAGTATTTGCGGTTTTGACTCTTTACATTTGAATGAAGTGCAATAAACTCTTAACATAACCACTGTTAAGTCGCGGTTTGCTTGTATGCGGAAGTGGCGTTTCGACCTCTGACCTTCCTTGAACTCTTTAAGATCTTGCAATCAGTTTATCTGAGGGCGCAAGACATGCTATTTTTAGAATGATTCCAAGTCAAAAAGGTAACTCCCGATTTCTGTGTGTAACAGTGTGTGTCTGAGCTTGCTTCCGTAGTTAATAAACAATACAATATCTAGAGAACGTAGGCTTTTTTGACGCTTTGTAAATAGATATTCTAGATCTCGATCTAGAGTCTAGAGCATGGGTCGGGAACCCATGGCTCGCGAGCCAGATGTGGCTCTTTTGATGGCTGCATCTGGCTCGCAGACAAATGTTCGATTATTAAAAAAGTGACTTTTTTAAAGACTTTTTGATCAAACATATTAATTTTATATCAATATTTCATTCTACAAATGAGCTTAAGTCTACTGCTGCTCAGCATCAGAAGAATTCAGAGACATAATTATTGTACTATTAGTGTTGAACTTACTCAAAGTGCACACATTTATTTGAATTTTTAGTTTTAAACATAATGTATGGCTCTCACAGAATTACTTTTCAAAATATGTGGTATCCATGGCTCTCTAAGACAAAAATGTTCCCGACCCCTGGTCTAGAGTAACCTCTAGATCTAGATCTAGTGTCGAATCTAGACCAATATCATTGTAAAGATAATATAAGATAAAGAAATCTTTTTAAAAACAAAAGTTACGTTATACCTGTTGTTGTTTTGTTTTCACTAATTCATGCAATTACTTATTATATTATAGATCTACTGTTTCATTGATAACTTAGGAAGATCTATGCGTTATTTTTTAGTGTTATTCTTTTAGAACAATTCACATGGATTACTTTATTGTATATTTTTTTCTGAATAAGGAATTAGCGAATGAGAAAGAGAGAAAGAAAAAGATACAAAGTGATTGCGAAAAAGAGAAAAAGAGAGTATAAGATAGAAAGAAAGAGACAGCAATGGAAATAAAGGGGCAAGTTGACAAAGCTAGAAAGATAGAGAGAAAGGAATAGAAAGAGAGACGGGGAGAAAGAGAGAGACTAACGGCTGTTACAAATGACGTGTGCTGACTTATATAGTAAAGAAGGAGGTCCTAACGCCCTAGGAATGCAGGTGCATACAAGAGCACCTGGTTCAGGTTAGGAAAAAAAACAGAGGTAAAGGAGGTGGAGGGGTGGGGGTAGAACTTAGCCACGCTCCAATGATCAGGGAAGCAGCGAGGCTGAATTGCTCTTTTTAGGGCACTGTTTTACCGAGGTCAAAATGAAAGGAATTGTTTTGTAATGAAAGATGTAATGTTGGTTTGTTTAGTGCTTTTGTTTTTGCTTTGTTATTTAATGTAACAAGCAAGCCCACCTCAACCGTAGCACTTAATCAGATCCCAACAAATAGAGCAACTCTATTAACTGTGTATGTGGCTGAGGAGTATAGCGTGTGGTTAGTGGAGTTCATTGTTACATCACTGCATCTTTTAGAAAAATAAATAACATTCAGATCATTAAAAGGTGACTGAAGCGGGGAATAAAAATGTGTTGGGGTTGCGGTGGGAGGAAAGGGCGGGGTGGTGACTGGGTAGACTCAGTGAAACATCTTAATGGTGACGTGTTGTAGTCTGTAGACTAAGTGTAACGTCGTAATGGTGACGTGTGGTAGGCTGTAGACTAAGTGTAACGTCTTAATGATGACGTGTTGTAGGCTGTAGACTAAGTGTAACGTCTTAATGGTGACGTGTTGTAGTCTGTAGACTAAGTGTAACGTCTAATTATGACGTGTGGTAGGCTGTAGACTAAGTGTAACGTCTTAATGATAACATGTTGTAGGCTGTAGACTAAGTGTAACGTCTTAATGATGATGTGTTGTAGGCTGTAGACTAAGTGTAACGTCTTAATGGTGACGTGTTGTAGTCTGTAGACTAAGTGTAACGTCTAATTATGACGTGTGGTAGGCTGTAGACTAAGTGTAACGTCTTAATGGTGACGTGTTGTAGTCTGTAGACTAAGTGTAACGTCTAATGATGACGAGTGGTAGGCTGTAGACTAAGTGTAACGTCTTAATGATGATGTGTTGTAGGCTGTAGACTCAGTGAAACGTCTTAATGATGATATGTTTAAGGCTTAAGTAGTATCATTTAAAGTTTAAGCAACTATAACTGATGA
Organism: Anisus vortex; assembly: GCA_949126835.1. Classification (NCBI taxonomy): domain Eukaryota; kingdom Metazoa; phylum Mollusca; class Gastropoda; family Planorbidae; genus Anisus; species Anisus vortex. The sequence continues at coordinate 34,186,680 of OX421494.1, forward strand.
TATATCTATATATTGCTTTATTTATATAGGTTCAACAATACAGTAAATCACAAATTAAATAACATAATATAGATAGTGCAGTACGAAATAGCATTTATCTACGGGTCTTACACTAGCTATAAATAGCATTTATCTACGGGTCTTACACTAGCTATAAATAGCATTTATCTACGGGTCTTACACTAGCTATAAATAACATTTATCTACGGGTCTTACACTAGCTGTAAATAGCATTTATCTACGGGTCTTACACTAGCTGTAAATAGCATTTATCTACGGGTCTTACACTAGCTGTAAATAGCATTTATCTACGGGTCTTACACTAGCTGTAAATAGCATTTATCTACGGGTCTTACACTAGCTGTAAATAGCATTTATCTACGGCTCTTACACTAGCTGTAAATAGCATTTATCTACGGGTCTTACACTAGCTGTAAATAGCATTTATCTACGGGTCTTACACTAGCTGTAAATAGCATTTATCTACGGGTCTTACACTAGCTGTAAATAGCATTTATCTACGGGTCTTACACTAGCTGTAAATAGCATTTATCTACGGGTCTTACACTAGCTGTAAATAGCATTTATCTACGGGTCTTACACTAGCTGTAAATAGCATTTATCTACGGGTCTTACACTAGCTGTAAATAGCATTTATCTACGGGTCTTACACTAGCTGTAAATAGCATTTATCTACGGCTCTTACACTAGCTGTAAATAGCATTTATCTACGGGTCTTACACTAGCTATAAATAGCATTTATCTACGGGTCTTACACTAGCTATAAATAGCATTTATCTACGGGTCTTACACTAGCTATAAATAGCATTTATCTACGGGTCTTACACTAGCTATAAATAGCATTTATCTACGGGTCTTACACTAGCTATAAATAGCATTTATCTACGGGTCTTACACTAGCTATAAATAGCATTTATCTACGGGTCTTACACTAGCTATAAATAGCATTTATCTACGGGTCTTACACTATCTATAAATAGCATTTATCTACGGGTCTTACACTAGCTATAAATCTAGGGAACTGCGCTCTTTAACAGAGTTACTTCTCAAAACTGCCAGTTTGGATGGACAAAAAAAAAAGCACCTGGCAACGCGATCATTTAAATTAGTTGCGCCTTCTTTATGGAACAATTTATCTCAGACACTGAGAGAGTCTGGGACAAGAGAAGCTTTTAAAAAGAACTTAAAGACCTATCTCTTTGAGTTAATACATCTGCCATTGCAAGCTACACCAAGAGCGCAATGAACTATCTTGTGACTAACTATCAGTGAGAATCTTTCAAAAAAATAATCAGTCAGCCAGGAAATAAAATGGCCCAATAGCTGACTCCTAAATGATACTAAACTTTTTCTTGTATGATAAATGGTATGATAGTGTGCGCGAATGTCTATTGTGTTTGAGTACAAATGGTTCTTTAATATTGTTTTAATTACCGGTATGTTGAAAGACAGAATTTATGTAATTAAGTCATATTTCCATTTATTTGGATCAATAAAGCAATTTTATCTTATCTTATGCTAATTTAATAGCATGGATAGAAGCGCTATAAGAAGTGCTCATTCTTATCTTATCTTATAAATCATATAATATAACATCAGAGTCCATTAAAATCTAACATACTTCTCTGAATCCTCCTCTCATATTACGATTCAGTAACTACGCCTTAACATGCCGTCCTCCTGTCAACATAGTTATAGCCTGTTTCTATCACAAATTACCCCTTTACAATCAACATTGTAGAGAAGGTGTAGATTTAAAATTGTAGAGAATGTGTAGATTTAAAATTGTAGAGAATTGGTAGATTCAACATTGTAGAGAATTGGTAGATTCAATATTGTAGAGAATGTGTAGATTTAAAATTGTAGAGAATGGTAGATTTAACATTGTAGAGAATGGTAGATTTAACATTGTAGAGAATGGTAGATTTAACATTGTAGAGAATGGTAGATTTAACATTGTAGAGAATGGTAGATTTAACATTGTAGAGAATGGTAGATTTAACATTGTAGAGAATGGTAGATTTAACATTGTAGAGAATGGTAGATTTAACATTGTAGAGAATGGTAGATTTAACATTGTAGAGAATGGTAGATTTAACATTGCAGAGAATGGGCAGATTTAAAATTGTAGAGAATGGTAGATTTAACATTGTAGAGAATGGTAGATTTAACATTGTAGAGAATGGTAGATTCAACATTGTAGAGAATGGTAGATTTAAGATTGCAGAGAATGGGTAGATTTAACATTGTAGAGAATGGTAGATTTAACATTGTAGAGAATGGTAGATTTAACATTGTAGAGAATGGTAGATTTAACATTGTAGAGAATGGGTAGATTTATCATTGTAGAGAATGGGTAGATTTAACATTATAGAGAATGGATATTGAACTAATTACATAGCCTAAAATTTATATTTGATATTTTGTATAAATGATTTTATTAACATTCAGATACTGAATACACTATTTATTATCAAAATCAAATGTTAACTCAATTTTGATAAAAAGCTCTTCACTTGGTCTTTAACAGCTTCTGCATATTGTTTTCTTTTATAGTGTAAATAATTAGTTGCATTTAAAATGTTTGCATAATAAACATTTCTTTACCAAATATTAATTATAATTAGAACTTAATTAATTAAAAAAAAATTCAATTGGTTTATTTCTTTTAAATTAATGAACTCGTTTTTATTTTTGCATCGATTCTTTTATACACTTCATTTACATTAATCACTTGTTCAACATTTAGCAGGAAATACGTGAGGCCGGCTGGTCTAGCGGTTAGCACATCGGACTGTCAACCAAAAACCAACGGACAGGTCGCGGATCACTGTCAGCCTGCAAGATTTTTGGGCCTGTAAACGTATTTGCGCCAGCAGACAGCACTATGTTTACAGCAGCGTAAAGAACTGTTCCCAACGGGAATGGGATATGCGCTATATAGGTCTCATATTTTTTATTTGTTATTTATTACATCGGTTCGAATGATTATAAGGGGTTTAACATTTTTCAATTACGTTTGAATGCATGGATTTTAAAAAAAGATGTTCTAATGATAAATGCTAATTTGAAGCGTAATTATTAAGCTCATCCATACATTTAAAACATTTTTTAAGGTTCATAAATAGGACAAAATATCATGGAATTTTACTATTGTTTAATATTAAACATGACTGCAGTTGATACATTCATGTTTTGGTTCATAGTTTACAACAGTAAGATTTCTCCATCAGGTCCATCATTCAATCAGAACAAAGAATAAATAAATACAGATAAAAACACGACGTAACATGACATTATCACAATCAACCTGTCCATGAAAACATTTAGGATCGATGCTATCCTATTCTAAGGGAAGTAACACGTAATAATGGCTCAAACCTATTATGCTATGTTAATTAATTCCCCTGAATAATATATTTTAAAACCTTGTTTTGTAAATATTCTGAAAAATGGGGGGAGGGGGGGGGGGCGTGGCTAGCCACGTTTTGACGCTAGGGCACTCACCAGTCATTGTTTGCGATTTAAGGCGTGGTTTTAGCCAAGACATCATTGGAAGACCCGGAGACAGGAGCAATCTCTAGCCCACAAGGGTTCCGGGACGCACGCTTTCATGTGTGCATAGCGAATCATTTATTTGCGCCCCGAGACTAAAGTTTAAATTCATTATAAAATTGAGTGGTCTTTTTATTTTCTTCTATCTGGATAGCAAAATATTCATTAGGTCTCATAAGCTACAAGAGGAGTCATTTAGAAAGACAAAAACGTGACCATCGTCGACACCGAAGGACGAACAATAATAATTTGTTTAAAAGACCTTATTTTAATATTGAAAGAATATTTGAGTAAAACTAAACACTCATAAGCTAATGACAAGTTGGATATAATAAAAGATTTATTTAAAATCAAATCACAATATGGAGAAAGGTTGAAACTGATTGGAGACATTTTTTTTTATTAGTGTGAGATTAGCGTGAGATTAGTATGAGATTAGCTTATGAAATATTTCAACTTCAATCTAAGAAGCTAAACCAAATTCATCAACAACTCAAGGTACCAAAAGTAAAAAGACAAACATTTGCAACTCGCCCCTACGACAGCGTCGTAGCACCTCTGTGGTGAAACGAACTTCCAAACACAATTAAACAAGAAGATAATAATATTGACATTTAAAAAATACAATTTTAAACTAACTTATTCAATTTAATTTAAAAACATGGGTAAATGGAAAGCGCATTCGAAGATTAATTGTTATGAATAGAGTTATATAAATGATGTAATTATTAGCTCTAGCAGTGTACAGATGTCCTATTAGCTCTAGCAGTGTACAGATGTCCTATTAGCTCTAGCAGTGTACAGATGTCCTATTAGCTCTAGCAGTGTACATATGTCCTATTAGCTCTAGCAGTGTACAGATGTCCAATTAGCTCTAGCAGTGTACAGATGTCCTATTAGTTCTTGCAGTGTACAGATATCCTATTAGTTCTGGAAGTGTGTTGATGTTCCATTATTTCTGGCAGTGTACATATATCCTATTAGTTCTGGAAGTGTGTTGATGTTCCATTATTTCTGGCAATGTACATATGTCCTATTATTTCTGGCAGTGTGCATATATCCTAATAGTTCTGGCAGTGTACATATGTCCTATTAGCTGGAGATCACGCCAGCTTTTCTTCTCTTCTACATGCTATCCATTGCCAGATAGGATGAATGTAGGATAAACATGTGAAGGCAGTCAAGAAGATGTTTACCTGTACAAATACAAAAACAATGGCTTTGTATACATGTCTATGATATTCTTATTAAAGTAGTCACTTTATTGTAACTATTGTCTTTCTAAATATGTCAAAAAATTAAGTTTATCTTTAATAACATGAGTGTCTAAGGCAGTGGTTCCAAACCTTCTTAATGCCGCCCCCTTAATACAGTCCCTCGTGTTGTGGCGACCACAACCACAAATTATTTTCGTTGTTAGGCCTACTTTATAACTTGCTACTGTTATGACTTATAGGCCTAATAATGTAAATATATGATATGCGGGATGTATTTTCATTGTTACAAAAAAAAACAACAGAGTGATTAATTACAAAAACAAATCTAATTATATATTGCAAAATGTTTATTTTTCTTATTACAACGAGAACTTCAGTTCGAAGGTTGAGATTTCTTCTATCTCACCAGATCAGACATTTGTGGGGCTATCTTTGCAAGTGCACAAAGAAATATCATCATAGATAACAAGTCTACTTCTGTGTTTACACTTGCTAACCAACAAGATGTAAAACATTGTTTCACAAATATATTTTGTTCGAAACGGAAGAAGAATGCGCAATACAGTATCCGAATAAAGTATGACAGAAAATACATCATCCATAATTTAGCATTGTATAAAAATCAGTTTTCTCTGCATCATTATAAAAATGTTCAATAAACTCATCTTGTGCTGTCTCGGGAACATCTTCAAATTTAATTCAATGTAAAAGAGCTTCTGGAAAGTGCAAATGGGGTGTCATGTAGATTTTAAAAAAGTAGGATGAAATTTCGTCTGCAAGCATGTACAAGTGTAATTCTTATGTCTGGTTCAATGACATGTTCCAAAAAAAAAAAAAGCAATGGGCCGTATTGCTGATGAGAGTAAACACCCTTGCCCCTTATACAAGTCAATCTTTTATGACTGACTTGTAAATTACAAGTCAGTCATAAAAGATAGAATTGTAAAAGGGGCAAGGGTGTTTACTCTCATCAGCAATACGGCCAATTATATGTAACATTAACCAACCTAATAAAAAAGTAAAACAGTAAATTCTAAAAATGTTTACGAAGGTAAATATTTAAATAAAATTTGTTTTCAAGTTCTTTTCAAGAGTGACTATTGAACTTCTTCGCCTGATTGAGATGCTAAATAGATTCCATATTTTTGTGTCAGATATTGAGAAGGCTCTCAAGCCATCGGTCATCAGAGAGACAGCGCTACCCCAGAATAGAGGAGTCGGCAGAACGGATTGTTCTTTGCGGAACATACGATTTCATTAGTTCCTTGACATCTCGTTGTTATGAAGGCACTGAAAGCAAAGTATCGCAACTTTGTAGGCCTATTTAATTCAATTTTGGTTCTCACAGGGAGTCAATGGAGTCCATGCAGAACTGTTGCAGAATCGCGCCTCGACTTACGCATGACCAGGTGGGCGCCACTGTTTTCTTTGCAAACTAAGTTTACCATCATGTAATTAAATAATTGATTGACTACTGGAAATGAAACATATATATTTACCGTATATACGTATTTCGTTTTACTAAAATTGAATAATAAAAACAAAAAGTGGAGATGGCGGGGGCAGATCATGCGTTACCCCGGTTGAAAGCAGACAAACATAACCACTAGGCCAGGAAACCTTGTACAAACTTACAACAAATAGTATATAAGTATATCCGAAAAGTTTATTTACTTCCGTCTCTTCCGGTAGAGGCAGCCATATTTGACGTAAAATATTTTCCTCGATTCGCAAATTGGTCGAATGAATTCGTGACTATTCCAAACGCTGAAAATTTGATACAATGTATTGTTAGTCTCGACAAGTCTACTGGCCAAGTTTCGTCTTTATTGGACGACGGAAAGTAGTCAAAAAATCGATGCGAAGTTTTGCTAACAAACATTCAAACAACCAACCAAGCAGACAGACAGACGGTACGAGTTAATAGAAAGGGAGTAACAAGTAGTCAATGCCTTCACATATTTTTACAGGAAACTATCTTGACTTTAATGAAGTGGTAATGTTAAATTTTGATGGTGCATCGTTGATGTCAGGTAGATTAAATGGTGCGGCAGCACAGTTAAAGTAGGGTGTTCTACACATAGTGCAGAACCATTGTGATGCATATCATGAAAATTTGAAGAGTTCTGATTAATGGAAAGAAGTAAACTTTTTCAGGAGATTCTTAATTCCAGGAGGATTCCAGGACCTCCGCGGGAACCCTGGTGTGTTTTCCGATGGTCTTAGGCGACCCCCGTGAAATGGTGAATCGACCCCCCACATAGGGGTTGCGACCCACAGGCTGGAAACCGCTGATCTAAAAAAAAATATTGAATTTAAATTCTGGTAAACCCTAATTGCTCTTTTTTTCTGGAAGAAGTCGTTGAGACTCACTCAGCTGGTTACTGGACATGTAATGTAAATGTAGTTTGGTATTGGGCTGGCCACACACTCCCAACGAGTGAGCATTCGATTCCTATCATTTATAGATATAGCTTAATGTTTTAATCAAAGGTTCATTTTTCGTACATATTTTTGACAGACTTTAAAATGTTAGTTATAGCTAACTAGTAAGCCGTTTGTACATATATATAAATACATTCTTACCTCTCTAGGATTTCTCTTGAATGACCATTCAAAAAGAGCATGTTGCAATAAACAAAATACACCCGATATTAGTGTGGCCACACCAATCAAACTGCCTATGAAAACACTTGGGAAGCTGTAAAATAATAGAACATATTTTTGTAATAAACCTTAATAATGTTTTAAATATAGAAGAAATAGAAATTCATTTATTCTGTGTTACTACTAGCCTAAGTGTTAAAATGTTCACCTATCGCAGTCATGATGCCTACATAGGGTCTGGTTGAACAATTGTTGATTAAATACTTATGAATGAAGAATTAACACATACAAACATAAATAAATCATTCGTTTTATTGCATAGATTCGTTCGTTTTATTGCATAGATTCATTCGTTTTATTGCATAGATTCATTCGTTTTATTGCATAGATTCATTCGAATTATTGCATAGATTCATTCGTTTTATTGCATAGACTCATTCGTTTTATTGCATAGATTGATTCGTTTTATTGCATAGATTGATTCGTTTTATTGCATAGATTCATTCGTTTTATTGCATAGATTCATTTAAAGCAAGTTTTTTTGTTTTGTTTCAATGTTTTAGTATTTCTTTGTTCTTAAAGTTGGTTCTTAAGTAACTTTTTTATGTAAGTATAAGCATGGCTACGTATTGAACCGACTCCTAATGATTCAAACAATTACCAATAAATAGCATTGTACGTAGGCTATATCATTAAATAATAAATGATTAAAAAATGATTATTTATGTATGCAAGTGTTTGTGTTTACTTCAATTGATGAATAATATAGCTGCGAATACACATTAGCAAAGTTTTTAAAAAACTGTAAATGAGATATTTTCAAGTCTATAGCAAACAGTTTCTCAATATTTATGTAATAACCATCAATTATACACATACACACACGTACACAATAATACACATACAGACACACAGACAGAGACACATAAACATATACATATATGCACACTAACAGACACACACATAAACAAAAACAGACACACACACATATCCAAATATACACATCACATATGCATGTACACAGAGACACACAGACATACAGACAAACACATACGTATTTAGAAACACACACTAACACACACAGGGGCACAGAGATACTCACATTCATACATTCACACATACATTCACACACATACATATATACACATTCATATACACAAACACACAAACATACACATATAGACACACAGACACATACATTTGCACACTCAGACACACACACACACACATCACATATACATGCACACAGAGACACACACAGACATACAAACACATACGTATTTAGACATACACATTAACAAACACATGTACACACACAGATACACACGTTCATACATACATTCACACACATACATATACACACATTTACACACATAGACAGACACATACAGACACAATGACACACACACATACAAAAACCTACACACAAAGACACACACATACATGTACATAGACACACATTCACACACATTAACACACACATTAACACACACACTAACCGACGCTAACCCACACATTAACCCACACATTAACCCACACAGTAACACACACATTAACACACATATTAACACACACATTAACACAAACATTAACACACATAGACACAAACATATAAACACACATTAACACACATTAACACACACATTAACACACACATTAACACAAATACACATACATAAACCCACACATTAACACACATTAACTCAAAAACACACATATTAACACACACATTAACACACACGATAACACACATATTAACACACTCATTGAAACACACATTAACACACACATTAACACACACATTAATACATACGTTAATACACACGATAACACACATATTAACACACTCATTGACACACACTAACACACACATTAACACATACGTTAACACACATATTATAACACTCATTGACACACACATTAACACACACATTAACACACACTTTGACACACACATTAACACACACTTTAACACACATATTATGACACTTTTTGACACACATATTAACACACACTTTGACACACATATTTACACACTTTGACAGACATATTAACACACGTTTTGACACACATATTAACACACACTTTGACACACATATTAACACACACTTTGACACACATATTAACACACACTTTGACACACATATTAACACACACTTTGACACACATATGAACACACACTTTGACACACATATTAACACACAGACACAGATACACATTCACACTTTCAGACACACACACTGACATTCTCACTCACAGACACACACAGATCAGACTTTCTATAAAACTTTATTTTATCTGTGATTCTGACTATAAAGTTGAACAAAAATGTATCATAAAAGAAATTAGTATATGTCTTAGAAACCTGTATATAAAAATGTGTAAAACTAATTCACTTTGAATGGGTCTGTGGACAAAAAAACAAGGATATTAAAGTAAATTAAGATTAATTACAATTGGAATCGGAGGATTAACTTACAATCTGATGATAAAGGCATTGGCCATAGTGTATAGGAATGATCTGTAAATCAAGATCAGGACGAAAATGTAATAAAGTAATGACGGATTCTCAATCAACAAGAGTACAGACAACAGCACACCGGAAGTACTTGTCAGTATGAGAGGGATGATTGTTGGTCGAATTGATGTGCTAAATGATGATTTGCTGTCTGGATAAAAAGAAAAAAGTATTTTAGTATATATCTACTTGATTATTGGACTTGAGATTCACTACAATTAGGCAATTCCCACTTTTAAAAGCATTGGCTCAAGTTTTACTAGTCCTATATGTCAAATAATAATATAGTCATTCTTTTCTCTTTCTGTCGTATACCGTAAAACTTCTTTGTATATATATTTAATACCGATTAACACTATCTTGTATAGTTTATAAGGGAACCAGCCATTAAATGCATCCATGGGCGCCCGCAGAAAATTTTCTAGGGGGGGGGGGGCAAAAATTTTTTAGTAATGTTTTAATGTAGTTTTAATTTACTGAGCGTATTTGTATGGTGAACGAACGGACAGAACACTTTAGTAATGAAGGGCATACTGTAGCAACACATTTTTTATTAGCACAATATATGTAGGCCTATATAATAGACGTAAACCATACAACAAACCTTACTTTAAACAAACAATATTACAACGTAAATTTAAAATAAAATGTATTCTTTATTCAAGAACTGGAGTCGTCTGTTATCGCTACAAAACATATCTCCGATTTTGTCCATAAACTCTTTTTTGTTACAGTTCACTTTGTCTCTGTGTACGCACAACATGCACAACCTTGACAGACGTTCATCTGACATTGTAGATCTAAGCCATAGGTTTTAAACCTTTTTCGGCTCACCGCCCCCTTTTACACTTTTTCCGCTCACGCCCCCCCAACTTAATTTTAATTAAATATATACAGGCCTATAGCACTATATCATGTAATTTCTGTAATTATTAATGTTTTAAATATAAACTCCTTAAATGGACAAAACAATTAATACATGAAATTTTTATTTACAACTGTTTAACGTAAATTATCTTGTTATGAATACCACAATGTTGAATGTATATAATGTATATAAAGACATAATAATAACCAGTAAAATTTGTTATATCACAAAACAGAACTTTTTTCGACATCACTATTGAATCAAACGTGGAAACATTTGTTAATTAAAGGGAGATAATTAATTCGTTTCATTTGAACTAATATTTCTGTATTTTTTTCTTTTATAAAAAAAATTAATGGCTTACACTTTTAACTTTAAAATGATCAAATTGTAAAAAAATATTTGAAAATTATATAAATATTATATGACTAAATAATTTATATGTATATTTTTAAGCATCACAATAACTACTTAGTTTGTATGATTGCTACATATCTATACCATTTAACGTTAGATTTGACATTAATTTAAAGGATTCAAACGGATTAATGGACAAAATAGTATTAATTTTAACATGTGTTAGGGCGACAGGACAGTGAACGATCAGCAGGGTTGACAGTCCGGTGAATAAACAATAGGACCAGCCGGCCGCACACCATATTTACCAAATACTAACCCCTACTTTATCGAAAAGTCATTGCGATTCCTATTCCTTATTAGTTGAATAACCCCGTTGAGAACCTATGATCTAAGCCATGTTTTTACACGACGTAATGTGCTACCATACCTGTCTCACGTCTAGGGGACAAACCTCCTCCAAGATCCTTTCAGTTAAGCTTGGAGCCTCGCAGCTCCAGTGTACATCCGCCACCACGAGGAGGTACTGCAAAAGACTTGTGGAAAGGCTATATACTAGCCAGAGAGACTTACTAATTGCACATCTTTTACAGTTACACTGCTAGCCAGCGGTGACTGCTAGCATAGTTCTGTCACACTAGACGCGTCACACAGCCATATAGCAGATTTCGTTACGTTATATAAGAACAAAGGGGACCGCAGCGACTGCAAAAAGACAGAGAAATCTCCCTCTTGAGCATAGTTGGTAAGATCTTTGCAAGAGGCACTATCAAGGCTGCAGGTGCTGGCATCTAGAGTCTATCCAGAGTCTCAGTGCGGTTTCAGAAGCGGCAGATCCACTATAGACATGATCTCCTCCCTTCGACTGCTTTAAGAGAGGTTCCGCGAGATGAATAAGCCATTATACATTGCTTTCGTTGATTTCACTAAAGCATTTGATATGGTCAGCAGAAGTGGAGTCCTCAAACTCCTGGCAAAAATAGGATTCCCTCCAAAAACTGCTCTCTTTCATTGCCAAAATCTCAAGCAGTGTGCTCCTAGATGGGGAGATTAATAGTAGAATAGCTAAAGCCATGGGCACTATGGCAAGATTTAAAAAAAGAACGAGTCTGGATGAAACCGCTGCTTACACGTTCCACTAAGTCACTAGTTTATTGAACATGCGTTCTGAGTACCCTGCTGTACGGCATTGAAACATGGAGCACATATTCCTGGGAAGAGAGAAACCTGAACACCTTTCACCTCAGGTGTCTCCGACGCATTTTAGATATAAGGTGGCAGGACAGGGTTTCAAACGCAGAGGTCCTACGAAGAGCAGAGTGTCAAGACATCCGCATTACTCTCAGTAACAGACGTTTCAGTTGGCTAGGTCATGTACGCCGAATGCCACTGGGTCGACTTCCACAGGACATTCTATATGGAACGTTAGCTTCGGGACAGAGACCTGCTGGACGTCCAAAACTGAGATTTTCGGATGTCTGCAAAAGAGATATAAAACAACTCCAAATTGACCCAAACAGTTGGGAGATCCTGCACAGGATAGACCCACTTGGAGGGCAGGAATAAAAGAAGGTTCCAGGCTTGCGGGCGAGGAGCGCGCCAGGAAAAAGACGGTGGAGAAATATGTGGTCCACTCCGCTACATTCAACTGCAGCAAGTGTGACCGTGCCTGTACGTCCAGGATTGGCCTCTTTAGCCACATAAGGGCCTGCAAGGGAAATGGATCGTCTCTCAAGACGTAAAATGCCGACGAATTTACTGAACGATTGCTCCACCGTACATGTTGTTGCTGGTAATGTTATCAAAACAAGTAAGGCATTCCGGACAGCCGGATAAAACTTTGTAAAAGGTAACAAGTCGATGAAATCTTGGCTACTTTTGTATTCTCGCGTTTTCCAAAAATCAAAATAACTCAAGGCTTCACTATCAACATTATCAATGTGGTATACCTGATTAATCCCCAAAGATAATGGTATCGATATGACAATGGAAATAGTCACAGTTGTTACAATGAAATTAAAAATTTTTAATTTTTTTTTTTTCTATTTTAGTCAAAAAAATTTTTTTTAATCTATCAATCCAGAGGGGGGGGTACTTTTCCAGGGGGGGGCAAGTGCCCCCCCTGGCCCCCCCCCCCCCCTGCGGGCGCCCATGAATGCATCTTATATTATATAGATCTATTACAGACGCTCCCTCTATAAAGAAGATTATTGCAGCCTACGCTCATCCGAGGTCCGAGTCTAGTCTTGCATCTTTATTAATGTTTTAAATGATGTTAAGTTACTGCTTTTGATTACTGTGTTGATTAAAAAAAGTGACTATCTATAGAAAGTAGTTTTGAAAATAATAAAAAAAACACACACTTACTTTTACATAAAGAAATATTCATTTCCAAAAAAGCACCAGCAAGAGGAGCAGCTATTAATCCGCCCATCATTATATACAACATAATATTAGTGTAGTTGCTCACTGAAAATAATCATAGTTTTAGTGAAATATAAGAATATAACTGATAAAGATTTAAATACGGACTAACAAAACTGTATTTATTTTTGTTAGAAAGAAAAATAGATGGCGTTGACTTGCTTGTTTAAACTCGTCCTTTTAATAAATTAAAAAATAAAAAAAAACTATCATGTGTTGCAGCGTTAATTGTTGGCTCGTGTTGTGACAAAAAATTAATGTACGTACAGTTTCAAAATTGTAGAGACTTTTTATGGTACTTTCTACACCATCCACAATTCCAATTCTTTAGTTTAAGAAAGTTGCAGTTTTATTTATTTTTTTACACTGCAAATTATTGTATTTAAGAGCTAAACACAGTACCTTTTTCTTTCATGACAAGTTGATCATTCAGTGTTTTGTTCATTGAACCCAATGTGTAGAAAAATCTCAACTGTAACATACACAACCACATGACATGGAGTGAAAATGTTGGTGATAAAATATTTCTGATCAAGTTGTGCACACTTTCAGCTTTCGTGTCTTTCTCATTGATAGCAATTGATTCTTGTTTAACTTCTTTTTGAATGCCATTCAAATCTAGGATATAAAAATAGAAAAAATACATTGCAGCTTTTCACACCAATATTTCTAAACTACCGGTATGCATTTCTTCTGAAGGTTGCTTCTTCTGACGTTATATTCTCAACAGTTGTCATTAACAATTAATGCCTCTAATGTCATAGTCTCAACAGAAGACAATACCAGTTAGTGACTCTGGTGTTGAAGTTTCAACAGAAGACAATACCAATTAGTGACTCTGATGTCATAGTCTCAACAGAAGGCAATATCAATTAGTGACTCTGATGTGATATTCTCAACAGAAGACAATACCAATTAGTAACTCTGATGTTAAAGTCGCAACAAAAGACAATACCAGTTAGTGACTCTGATGTGATATTCTCAACAGAAGGTTATATGCCTACCAATTAGTTACTCTGATGTCATAGTCTCAACAGAAGACACTACCAGTTAATGACTCTTGTGTTAAAGTCTCAACAGATGACAATAGCAATTTGTGACTCTGATGTCATAGTCTCAACAGATGACAATGCAAATTTGTGACTCCGATGTCATAGTCTCAACAGATGACAATACCAATTTGTGACTCTGATGTCATAGTCTCAACAAAAGGCAATACCAGCTAGTGACTCTAATGTCATAGTCTCAACAGAAGACAATACCAGTTAGTGACTCTGGTGTTAAAGTCTCAACAGATGACAATAGCAATTTGTGACTCCGATGTCATAGTCTCAACAGATGACAATACCAATTAGTAACTCTGATGTTAAAGTCTCAACAGAAGACAATACCCATTTGTGACCCTAATGTCATGGTCTCAACAGATGACAATGCAAATTTGTGACTCCGATGTCATAGTCTCAACAGAAGACAATACCAGTCAGTGACTCTGGTGTTAATGTCTCAACAGAAGGCAATACCAATTACTAACTCTGATGTGATATTCTCAACATAAGACAATACCAATTAGTAAAAACTCTGATGTGATATTCTCAACAGAAGGCTATACCAATTAGTGTTTATAATGTGATATTCTCAACAGAAGACTATACCAACTAGTTACTCTGGTGTTAAAGTCTCAACAGATGACAACACCAATTAGTGACTCTGATGTCATAGTCTCAACAGAAGACAATACCACATAGTGACTCTGGTGTTAAAGTCTCAACAGATGACAACACCAATTAGTGACTCTGATGTCATAGTCTCAACAGATGACAATACCAAGTTGTGACTCTGATGTCATAGTCTCAACAGATGACAATAGCAATTAAGAGCTCTGATGTCATAGTCTCAACAGAAGACAATACCAATTTGTGACTCTAATGTCAATATCTCAACAGAAGGCAATACCAACTAGTGACACTAATGTCATAGTCTCAACAGAAGACAATACCAGTAAGTGACTCTGGTGTTGAAGTTTCAAAAGAAGACAATACCAATTAGTGACTCTGATGTCATAGTCTCAACAGAAGGCAATATCAATTAGTGACTCTGATGTGATATTCTCAACAGAAGACAATACCAATTAGTAACTCTGATGTTAAAGTCGCAACAAAAGACAATACCAGTTAGTGACTCTGATGTGATATTCTCAACAGAAGGTTATATGCCTACCAATTAGTTACTCTGATGTCATAGTCTCAACAGAAGACACTACCAGTTAATGACTCTTGTGTTAAAGTCTCAACAGATGACAATAGCAATTTGTGACTCTGATGTCATAGTCTCAACAGATGACAATGCAAATTTGTGACTCCGATGTCATAGTCTCAACAGATGACAATACCAATTTGTGACTCTGATGTCATAGTCTCAACAAAAGGCAATACCAGCTAGTGACTCTAATGTCATAGTCTCAACAGAAGACAATACCAGTTAGTGACTCTGGTGTTAAAGTCTCAACAGATGACAATAGCAATTTGTGACTCCGATGTCATAGTCTCAACAGATGACAATACCAATTAGTAACTCTGATGTTAAAGTCTCAACAGAAGACAATAGCCATTTGTGACCCTAATGTCATGGTCTCAACAGATGACAATGCAAATTTGTGACTCCGATGTCATAGTCTCAACAGAAGACAATACCAGTCAGTGACTCTGGTGTTAATGTCTCAACAGAAGGCAATACCAATTACTAACTCTGATGTGATATTCTCAACATAAGACAATACCAATTAGTAAAAACTCTGATGTGATATTCTCAACAGAAGGCTATACCAATTAGTGTTTATAATGTGATATTCTCAACAGAAGACTATACCAACTAGTTACTCTGGTGTTAAAGTCTCAACAGATGACAACACCAATTAGTGACTCTGATGTCATAGTCTCAACAGAAGACAATACCACATAGTGACTCTGGTGTTAAAGTCTCAACAGATGACAACACCAATTAGTGACTCTGATGTCATAGTCTCAACAGATGACAATACCAAGTTGTGACTCTGATGTCATAGTCTCAACAGATGACAATAGCAATTAAGAGCTCTGATGTCATAGTCTCAACAGAAGACAATACCAATTTGTGACTCTAATGTCAATATCTCAACAGAAGGCAATACCAACTAGTGACACTAATGTCATAGTCTCAACAGAAGACAATACCAGTTAGTGACTCTGGTGTTAAAGTCTCAACAGATGACAATAGCAATTTGTGACTCTGATGTCATAGTCTCAACAAATGACAATGCAAATTTGTGACTCCGATGTCATAGTCTCAACAGATGACAATACCAATTAGTAACTCTGATGTTAAAGTCTCAACAGAAGACAATATTCATTTGTGACACTAATGTCATAGTCTCAACAGATGACAATGCAAATTTGTGACTCCAATGTCATAGTCTCAACAGAAGACAATACCAGTCAGTGACTCTGGTGTTAAAGTCTCAACAGAAGGCAATACCAATTACTAACTCTGATGTGATATTCTCAACATAAGACAATACCAATTAGAAATAATTCTGATGTGATATTCTCAACAGATGACAACACCAATTAGTGACTCTGATGTCATAGTCTCAACAGAAGACAATACCAGTTAGTGACTCTGGTGTTAAAGTCTCAACAGATGACAACACCAATTAGTGACTCTGATGTCATAGTCTCAACAGATGACAATACCAAGTTGTGACTCTGATGTCATATTCTCAACAGAAGACTATACCAACTAGTTACTCTGGTGTTAAAGTCTCAACAGATGACAACACCAATTAGTGACTCTGATGTCATAGTCTCAACAGATGACAATACCAAGTTGTGACTCTGATGTCATAGTCTCAACAGATGACAATGCCAATTAAGAACTCTGATGTCATAGTCTCAACAGAAGACAATACCAATTTGTGACTCTAATGTCATAGTCTCAACAGAAGGCAATACCAACTAGTGACACTAATGTCATAGTCTCAACAGAAGACAATACCAGTTAGTGACTCTGGTGTTGAAGTCTCAACAGAAGACAATATCAATTAGTGAATCTGAAATCATAGTTTCAACAGAAGGCAATACCAACTAGTGACTCTAATGCCATAGTCTCAACAGAAGACAATACCAGTTAGTGACTCTCGTTTTTAAGTCTCAACAGAAGGCAATTCCAATTAGTGACTCTGATGTTAAAGTCGCAACATAAGACAATACCAGTTAGTGACTCTGATGTGATATTCTCAACAGAAGACAATACCAAATAGTGACTCTGATGTCAGAGACGAGACAGTTGGATCCCCACAGAATATTAGACTCCTTATCATTTAAGGTTGTTGACCTAATTCGGACTTTATACTTTGACTTGTGTTCAATATTTATATTCAATAACAACATAGTTCACTGTACCACAACAAATATGATTGAAAAAATAAGAACACTTTAGATTTTAGAGCGTTCTATAGATTTAGATATCTCAATTCAACTCTATCCCACAGAATGTTTTAATCACTTCCTCAAGGTATAATTAATACTATAATTTTCTAAATTCATGTAAACTCATAAAGTCATTTTTACCTAATACATCAATGGGTGCAAACCAAAACAAAATAATTGTATTTATTATTACATAACTGAAAGCGCTTAGTCAGGTGTTTTACTCTATATTGCTTTTAAGAAAATGTAACTTATTAAACTCACTAGGCTTTTGTAACTCTATTTCTTGATTGACTATATCTTCTTCTTGTAAGGGATGGACGTAGTCTTTTGGTAGAAAGAAGAAGGTTGAGATAAACGTAAGGACATGGGTACATGCCAGAATCAAGTAGGAAGTTTTTCTGCCGATGCCCTGTTCATAGCCATGCTATACACAGAGAATACAAACCAAGAAGCGTGTACATTTCATTAGAGAAGATTAAAACTTGTACATGTCATTAGAGAAGATTAAAACTTGTACATGTCATTAGAGAAGATTAAAACTTGTACATGTCACTAGAGAAGATTAAAACTTGTACATGTCATTAGAGAAGATTAAAACTTGTACATTGGATTAGAGAAGATTAAAACCTGTACATGTTATTAGAGAAAGATTAAAACTTGTACATGTGATTTGAGAAGATTTAAAACTTGTACATGTTATTAGAGAAAGATTAAAACTTGTACATGTGATTTGAGAAGATTAAAACTTGTACGTGTTATTAGAAAAAGATTAAAACTTGTACATATGATTTGAGAAGATTAAAACTTTTACATGTGATTAGAGGAGATTAAAACTTGTACATGGGATTAGAGAAGATTAAAACCTGTACATGTTATTAGAGAAAGATTAAAACTTGTACATGTGATTAGAGGAGATTAAAACTTGTACATGTGATTAGAGGAGATTAAAACCTGTACATGTTATTAGAGAAAGATTAAAACTTGTACATGGGATTAGAGAAGATTAAAACCTGTACATGTTATTAGAGAAAGATTAAAACTTGTACATGGGATTAGAGAAGATTAAAACTTGTACATGGGATTAGAGAAGATTAAAACCTGTACATGTTATTAGAGAAAGATTAAAACTTGTACATGGGATTAGAGAAGATTAAAACTTGTACATGGGATTAGAGAAGATTAAAACCTGTACATGTTATTAGAGAAAGATTAAAACTTGTACATGGGATTAGAGAAGATTAAAACTTGTACATGGGATTAGAGAAGATTAAAACCTGTACATGTTATTAGAGAAAGATTAAAACTTGTACATGGGATTAGAGGACATTCTTTTACTTTTACAGCAACCTACACAAAGACGCAAATTACCTTGACCATTAACTGAATGCCAGAGGAACTGTCAAAAGCCCCACTTATTATGCCTACAACAGCCCCGCCACCAACTGGAAACATGTTGGACAGCTGGACATTGGTCAAGATCATCGCCATTCCTCCAAAAGCAACAAAAGACATACCCGGAAATATCAACCATGGCAGATCTGTAAATAATAATTATTACATTGAGTCGCCATTACTTAAAATCTTTAAAAAAAAACGAATGCATTATAAAAACATAAAATCCATACTCTAACTATAATATATTCTTTACTAGTTAAGCTCATCATTATATTTAAATATTCACAGGTATGATTATATTACTTGTTTATGTTTAAAAAGTGTTATAATGTCTTACCGTTGGAGGTAAATGCAACAATAAAAGCACCACACATAAAAAATAAACTGAAATAACAAAAGAGACTTTCAGTTTTAAACTATTTAAAAAAATAGGTCTTTTAAAAAATCACAATGTAGAAAATCAATCACTTAAACTCAATTTTCTTATCAGAAGTCTTAACAAATCAACGACTTTAAATTGACTAAAGAAGAAATATAAATAAAAGAAATTGTACGTACGATGCAATTATTCTTGAAACTCTCATACCAAAAGTAAAATTGATTTGTCCAAAGACAAAACTACCAAGTCCTCCGCACATAGAACCAATTGTAAAGACAAGTTCTAGCCTGGAGTCTCTCTCGGGACAATCTATTGAAGAGTTCCTGATTTTAGCCAGACACACACACAAAAAAAAAGGATTTTTTTTATTTTGTTTGGAAGATACAGTAAATATAAACTGAATACAACAAAAGATGATCGTTATATCATGATAAAGATGGTCATGTGCATAGCGCAACTCTCAATGCTATCACATAAACCATGTTCAGTACTCTATTGTCCACAATTGTGGGTTTGATCCAACAGGTCGCCTAACTCAACACTGTCTTGCTTCCGGCAGTAGCCGAGATCTGTAGTTAAGATTTACATTAAGAGATGTATGGACAGTGACGTATTTAGGCATGTTCTACATGTTCCATTGGAACAGGGGCCCCCACACAAAACTGGCCCCCACACATCACAAAGAGAATTATTTTAGTGACATCCCCATTTTTTTGTTGAAAATGTAAAATAAAATTCATTTATTCCCCTACAATTTTAAGCAATCCAGTCCAACCGAGCTAAGTGCAACCTAAAATTTTTGATTTTACAGAATGTAACAAGAATTAACGGCACTTTTCTCAGGTATGTTGAAGGCAGGAGCGAGTCCACGAGAGCCCCCACATTAATTTGGGAACAGGGCCCCCACAATCCTTAAAAGGGCCCTGTTTATAGGATAGGGTTATTATATCATACAAATATTCACTTAAGGTAAAATGTTCAGTTGAGGGTCCGTACTAATCCTCTAACCTAGATTTTGAGATTATCTCCTTTTTTGTCCACCTGATAATTCTGCAAATGCGTCAACTTACTTAGCCACGTTCTAAATATAAACATACATTCTTATCTATACCTTCATGGTTGTCAATAGATTTATAGAAATAGAAAAAAAACATAGTACTAAACTATTCTTATAGATTTCATAAATGTTACAAAGCTAATAGTAAGGGTTCAAAACCTCCAATTTTTTTGTAAAGTTGAGGGTTTAATACATGCATTATCTGTAAATCTAGCTACAAGTAAGGGTTCAATACATGCATCGTGTGTAAAGCTAGCTATAAGTAAGGGTTCAATACATGGATTGTGTGTGAAGCTAGTTATTAGTTACGGTTCAATACCTGCATTGTGTGTGAAGCTAGCTAGGCCTATAAGTAAGGGTTCAATACCTGCATTGTGTGTAAAGCTAGCTATACGCAAGCGTTGAATACCTGCATTGTGTGTAAAGCTAGCTATTAGAAACGGTTCAATACCTACATTGTGTGTAAAGCTAGCTATAAGTAAGGGTTCAATACATGCATTGTGTGTAAAGCTAGCTATACATAAGGGTTCAATACCTTCATTGTGTGTAAAGCTAGCTATTAGTAAGGGTTCATTACCTGTAATGAATGTAAAGCTAGCTATAAGTAAGAGTTCAATACCTGCGTTGTGTGTAAAGCTAGCTATAAGTAAGGGTTCAATACCTGCACTGTGTGTAAAGCTAGCTATAAGTAAGGGTTCAATACATGCATTGTGTGTAAAGCAAGCTATAAGTAAGGGTTCAATACCTGCACTGTGTGTAAAGCTAGCTATAAGTAAGGGTTCAATACATACATCGTGTGTAAAGCTATCTATACGTAAGAGTTCAATACCTGCTCTCTGTGTAAAGCTATCTATAAGTAAGGGCTCAAGCCTCAATATATACATCGTGTGTAAAGCTAGCTTTTTGGGTTTCTCTGGCATTGTTATTCTGGGGTTTCCTTTGCGGCTTTGTTCAAACCCCGCAGTTCAAGAGAGTTTTCGGTTCTGTGCCCAGCACCTGTGAGTTGTACTCCGGGATCGGGCTGCATTGAGTCGGGGCTGAGTTGTACCGAGGTGTTTCTGGCCTATGGTCCAATCTCCGCCATCCACTGAGCTCTCCAAATGGTTATGACACTCAGTTGTGCCATTTAGTGTTTTTTTTTTAATTCTAGGAATACTCAGTGGAATTGTCACATCCTGGATCCAGGCCCCTTCAAGACTTTACACCCGCAGTATTCCCCATGCTACCAACACCAGAGTTCCCCAGCAGGGGTTGCGCAAAACCTCTATCAGGGTAGTGCAAACTGGACCTCTGTCAAACAGCACCACAAAGGAAGGGGGGGGGGACAAGTTTTACGTGCCCTGGTTATACCCAATGCACAACCCACTATTAGTTGCCTTTTACGACATGCAAGTGGGACTTAGCAGTGGGGTTATTCTTTCACCTGGTCATTTCCAGGACCCCGATACCCACACGGGGGAAAAAGCTAGCTTTAAGTAAGTATTCAATAGTTGATTTGTGTGTAAAGCTAGCTATAAGTAATGGTTCAATATATACATCGTGTATAAAGCGAGCTATAAGTAAGGGTTCAATATATACATCGTGTGTAAAGCTAGCTATAAGTAATGGTTCAATATATACATCGTGTGTAAAGCTAGCTATAAGTAAGGGTTCAATACATGGATCGTGTGTAAAGCTAGCTATAAGTAAGGGTTCAATACATAGATTGTATGAGAAGCTAGCTATTAGTATTGGTTTATTACCTGCATTGTATGTAAAGCTAGCTATAAGTAAGGGTTCAATACATACATCGTGTGTAAAGCTAGATATAACTAAGTGTTCAATACCTGCATTGTTGAAAAACGAACCTGAGAACAGGTGAGCTCAAAATTCAAAGCCTTATTGTAATATCGCTCAAGTATTTTAACTGCAAGCTAAAATGCAACTGTGTAATCTTGACTTTATTATTATCAATAGCTTATCACTAAATGAATATCAATGACTAAAAAGTCATTTCCTCACCTACAATATGTATTACAATGATTCACCTTCTAATAAAAAAATCTCACCAATTCCGTGATTCATTCATCGTGGTATTGTCACACAGTTCCAGGTAGAGGCCTTCATCTTTCAGAACATAAACAAATGAGCCCCACCCAAAAATCAGTCCACCAAATCCGATACACTCCAGAAATCCCCAGGCTACATAGAGATACCGAAGTTTTCCTTTCTTTGTTGTGCCCATAGTGAACAGTGTTGCCCTCGAGCAATTAAATACTCATAATATCAAACCCTAGTTTTACAAAATAATAATTTGAATCTCAACCTTAAATATCATAGATATATTATTTAGTCTAGTGTCAGGTAGAATTAAATCATAGTTGTAATGTAGGCTAGACGAGACTATCGCATGTGTTATCAGCACTTTATCAGATTTCATAAACGACAGTTTACTTAATTTGCATAGCAACGTAAGTATGTATGATTAGTATTTTTTAAAACCTATAATATGTTTATGTCACGACATAAGACTCGCTATCAGCGCTGTCAAACAAAAGGTCACCGTGAATGATTGTATAACCTTACTATAACTTTTCTTTTTATCGCCCTCGACAGTTTCTAAGTAGAGTACATTGATTGCTAAAAAATATCTAAATTTTTATCAAAGTTCTCAAACGTGACAAAATGTGACACATGAACTCCATCCTTTGCGATGGGAAGCCAACAAATCGTCTATGCAAGTAGAACGAACTGTTAATCATTGTTAACATTGCTTTATGAGGTACTGTGAGCTCAGGGCGCATTGTGGACATTGCTTTGCGGGGAACTGTGAATTCAGGGCGCATGGTCAAATATTGCTTTATTGGGAACTGTGAATTCAGGGCGCAATTTTTACATTGCTTTGCGGTGAACTGTGAATTCAGGGCGCATGGTCAAATATTTCTTTATTGGGAACTGTGAACTCAGGGCGCATGGTCAAATATTGCTTTATTGGGAACTGTGAACTCAGGGCGCATTGTTAATATTGCTCTATTGGAACTGTGAAATCAGGGCGCATGGTCAAATATTGCTTTATTGGGAACTGTGAACTCATGGCGCATGGTCAAATATTGCTTTTTGGTGAACTGTGAACTCAAAGCGCATGGTTAAATATTGCTCTATTGGGAACTGTGAACTCAGGGCGCATGGTCAAATATTGCTTTATTGGGAACTGTGAACTCAGGGCGCATGGTCAAATATTGCTCTATTGGGAACTGTGAACTCAGGGCGCATGGTCAAATATTGCTTTATTGGGAACTGTGAACTCAGGGCGCATAGTCAAATATTGCTTTATTGGGAACTGTGAACTCAGGGCGCATAGTCAAATATTGCTTTATTGGTAACTGTGAACTTGCGTTCAAACTCAGCCTTTACTTTGGATTATAAGACACATTTTTCATATTGTGGATTTTTTTATGTTTTTTTAAGAAAAAAATTTTTTTAAGAAAAAAAATTTATTTCTTTTTTAAGAGGCGAAAACTGTAGGGCCTACTGTTTTACTGTTAAAACTATACCGGAAACCCGAAACTGAAATGCCAAGAGAAATCCAAATGGCAGAAGAATTGCACCCCCCCCCCCCCCCCCCCCCCAAGAAAACTGATGGGTGTCATTAATACACGACATTAGGGAATCCCTAATTCAATAAAAATTTCTAATGACATACTTTCTATGCTAAAATAATTATGAATGCGTGTCAGCGCCACCATATTAAAGATAACTGGACAAATGAACTAAACAGTACCACGAAGGTCTAAGATAAAAAAAAAAAAACGACACTATTCGATGCACGATTTTATTATAGGCTAGTAATTAATTGACGCGGGGTCTATTTTAAGCTTGATTAACCACTGAGACTATGCTGTTTAGTGCCGTTTACTTCATAATAGACTGGACTGTAGTCCTGACTAATCCTACAACCACTTTTAATTATAACAAGTAGATCTAGATGTGTGTGTTTGCCTTTTTTTTTACTGTTTTTTTTTTTGATCCACAGCCCAAGTCTGCCTAAGTATCCTACAACAAACACCCACCATACAACGGTTTCACACTTTAACCTATAACACGTTGCTAGTTGCTGGGCATTAGTAAAAAGTAACTTTTTAATTCCGCCCCAGGCAATCGGTCAAGAAATCTGGAGTAGAGGGGAGTGGGGGGGGGCTGTGTTTTAATGTAAGTTATGTAAAAATTGTACGTTTGCGATCTTTCACGCATGATCTAAACAAGCCTGGGTTCATTACGTAAGGACTTAATGTGGTCGTGTCAAAAGTCAAAACGGAAAAAGCGCCCGTAGCAAAGGTTATAATATAAAGTTAATTTCCAAAGATTTTAGAAACAGGTTAGATGCGTGAGCCCTAAAAATCACCAATGCATAACACGTAATAACAGTTCTGTTTAGAAAACGTCTTTTACACAAGTCAATACAAAATGGTTCTTTGCAAGTGTCCCTAATACTTTAGGCCTACTTAAGAAACCCTATTAAGTTAATCGTCCACGGAGACAACCTAGTTTCAAGCCATGAACTTCATTTAGTAGACAAGTGTGTAATCATACCACCAGTTTCATTAACAACAGTAGAAATTATTAGTTTGCCAATTTTACATTTGCCAAGATAATCTTGCCGAAAATACCGTGGCCGAATTTACCCTTGCCAAATTTACAGTGATTCATTTAAAAGACCTACGTCGTGTTACCACATTAAGTACGTCGTGTTACCACATTTAGTCGACCTTCGTCGTGTTGCCACATTCAGTAGACCTTCGTCGTGTTACCACATCAAGAAGACCTATGCCGTGTTACCACATCAAGTAGACCTACGCCGTGTTACCACATTTAGTATATCTACGTCGTGTTACCACATTTAGTAGACTTACGTCGTGTTACCACATTTAGTACACCTACGTCGTGTTACCACATTTAGTAGACCTACGTCGTGTTACCACATTTATAACGTTGTTACCACATTTAGTACACCTACGTCGTGTTACCACATTTAGAAGACCTACGTCGTGTTACCACATTTAGTAGACCTACGCCGTGTTTCCACATTTAGTAGACCTACGTCATGTTTTCCACATTTAGTAGACCTACGTCGTGTTACCACATTTATAACGTTGTTACCACATTTAGTACACCTACGTCGTGTTACCACATTTAGAAGACCTACGTCGTGTTACCACATTTAGTAGACCTACGTCGTGTTACCACATTTAGTAGATCTACGTCGTGTTACCACATTTAGTAGATCTACGTCATGTTTTCCACATTTAGTAGACCTACATCGTGTTACCACATTTAGTAGACCTACGTCGTGTTACCACATTTAGTAGATCTACATCGTGTTACCACATTTAGTAGACCTACGTCGTGTTACCACATTTAGTAGATCTACGTCGTGTTACCACATTTAGTAGATCTACGTCATGTTTTCCACATTTAGTAGACCTACATCGTGTTACCACATTTAGTACACCTACGTCGTGTTACCACATTTTGTAGACCTACGTCGTGTTACCACATTTAGTAGACCTACGTCGTGTTACCACATTTAGTAGACCTACGTCGTGTTACCACATTTATAACGTTGTTACCACATTTAGTACACCTACATCGTGTTACCACATTTAGTAGACCTACATCGTGTTACCACATTTAGTACACCTACGTCGTGTTACCACATTTTGTAGATCTACGTCATGTTTTCCACATTTAGTAGACCTACGTCGTGTTACCACATTTATAACGTTGTTACCACATTTAGTAGACCTACATCGTGTTACCACATTTAGTAGACCTACGTCGTGTTACCACATTTAGTAGATCTACGTCATGTTTTCCACATTTAGTAGACCTACATCGTGTTGCCACATTTAGTACACCTACGTCGTGTTACCACATTTTGTAGACCTACATCGTGTTACCACATTTAGTAGACCTACGTCGTGTTACCACATTTAGTAGACCTACGTCGTGTTACCACATTTAGTAGACCTACGTCGTGTTACCACATTTAGTAGACCTACGTCGTGTTACCACATTTAGTAGACCTACGTCGTGTTACCACATTTATAACGTTGTTACCACATTTAGTAGACCTACATCGTGTTACCACATTTAGTAGACCTACATCGTGTTACCACATTTAGTAGACCTACGTCGTGTTACCACATTTAGTAGACCTACATCGTGTTACCACATTTAGTAGACCTACATCGTGTTACCACATTTAGTAGACCTACGTCGTGTTACCACATTTAGTAGATCTACGTCGTGTTACCACATTTAGTAGACCTACATCGTGTTACCACATTTAGTAGACCTACGTCGTGTTACCACATTTAGTAGATCTACGTCGTGTTACCACATTTAGTAGACCTACATCGTGTTACCACATTTAGTAGACCTACATCGTGTTACCACATTTAGTACGTAGTGTTACCACTTACCACATTTAGTACGTATAGTTACCACATTTAGTACGTAGTGTTACCACGTTTAGTAATAATAATAATAATATTTGTATAGCGCTGCCAAGAAACATAATGTAAGCTGGTCCAGGAAGCCGGCTGGTCCAGCGGTTAGTTCATCGGACTGTCAACCAAAGACCAACTGACACGTTGCGCCCTGTCGCCCTGCAGGAGTTTTGGGCCTAGTGGACGTAATAATCTTCTTTCTAGAAGGAACGTCTGTAAACTTATCAGATAAAATAAGATAAGCTCAGAGCGCATTTAACATACAACTAAGAACACGGATATTACTCTAGGCTAGGAGACAAAGCTAATTCACTAATGGATGATTAAAAAAAAACAGCAAATCAAATAAATTTTGCCTTAACCGACCCAAAATATAAGTAAGACGTAGGGGTCTAAAGCATGTTAAATGTTGTCTAAGGTAAATATTGAAATAATGAGTTTTTAAGTTCTTTTTGAAAGTAACAATAAGGCTTGTTCGCCTTGGTTGAATGGGAAGTAGATTCCACACCTTCGGACTGGATATTGAGAAGGCTCCAAGGTCAACGGTCGTCACCAAGAAACGGGGCACTTCTTGAAGCGAGGAGTCGGAATTGCGAAGTGTTCGAAGTGTACATAATTATGGTATAATTAGTTCCTTGAGATAGGACGGCATCTCGTTATTAGTACGTCGTGTTCACACATTTATTACGTTCTAAATAGGCCTACTGGCCTACATTACCAATATAATGCTTTTAGCAATATTCACGAATTATTATATTGTCCTTTTAAAATTTTAAACAAAAGAAAATTCATCCATGAAAAAGTTAATAGATTAAGACTCTAAGATTGAATTATAGGTCCAAGTACATATTAAGATGCATGCCTATTTTTAGTTTTATGATGACTGTTACATCTGCGTCATATGACCAACATTTTACTGGCTGATAAAACAGGGAAAAAATTATTGCCACATTGTAATTGAAATCTTACAAAATGTAATGATTAGGCCAACAATTATTATATAATTATCCAACAATAATAAACATAACTAAAGAGGTAAACAAGCAATAAAATGATCTGAAAATAAAACAAATGTCGTCTATATAGTGTGAACTTTGAATTGGGACATACATTTATTGTTTGTTTAAACACATGATTGCTAAAAAATCGGGCACAACGTTGACAACGTATAAAATGGGGAACTGATAGCACATTGTTTAGTTCTTCCAGACTAAAGTTTTAAAGTCACATCACTTTGTGGAAACATTTAAACCTATAATAATCTATTTATCAGCCTGTACCATTTTAGCACCATAGTCTTTTGTTTACTAAGTCAGTAAACTGTCAAGAATGTCAGTGGATGTCAATTTGGTCGTGGATAAATTAATAGCGCAGCTTTTGTCTGGTACGGAGCTAGAACAGAATTACCCCCCCTCCCCCATTTTTTAATAGATCAGTAACAATTCCAATTAATTTATCACATGCTCATTCTCTCCTTAGACTTAGAATTATATCTATATAATTTAATATTTTACAAGCTAATACATGATGGTCTTAAACTTATGCATAGAAACTAATGTAGAAAACGTTGAAACGAAAAAAAACAACACTTTCTATATTAAAATACCGAGTAAAGAATTTATTTTAACTATTTCACTTTTGAACTAAATGCACTCACCATAAAACAAAAATATATTCGAACTTGTTTAATATGCAATATGGAATATAGAAAGAATATAGAAACACTTGGTCCTACTAGTTTCTAAATAAGGACATAAATGCAGATATTTAGTCTTTTTATCGTATTTTCTTTTTACACCTTTTAAAAGTTAAAAATATTATATTTTATTTTTACATATATTTTCAGTGAAGAACGACCGACCTGGTAAAGAAGTCAAACTCACACAAGCGGATGTAACACAACTTTTGGACACTGTAAGGCCCATTCTGTTAGCCCAGCCCGTTTTGTTGGAACTTGCAGCTCCAGTGACAATTTGCGGGGACATTCACGGTCAGTTCTACGATCTGCTTCAGCTGTTCAACATTGGTGGGTTTCCACCTGAAACCAATTACCTTTTCCTGGGAGACTACGTAGACAGAGGGAGGAACTCTCTTGAAGTCATTTGCCTCTTGTTTGCCTACAAAGTAAAGTACGCTGACAATTTTTTCATGCTGCGAGGGAATCATGAGTCGAGCTCAGTGAATCAACATTATGGCTTCCTCCAGGAATGCAAAAGGAGATTAAGCATGTCCCTCTACAAAAAATTCAACGATATTTTCAACTGTTTGCCTCTTGCAGCTGTCGTTGATGACAAAATATTTTGTTGTCATGGGGGACTCAGTCCTGAACTGAAGACTTTGTCACAGATTAGGACAATACATCGGCCTTTAGAAGTCCCCGAGGAAGGGCTGGTGATGGACCTTCTCTGGGCAGACCCTCACCCCGATCCCAACGCCAAAGGCTGGCATTTTAATGATGTGAGGTGTACCTCGTACATGTTTGGGGTGGACACTGTCCAAGAGTTCTTGGATAGAAATGACCTACAGTTGATATGTAGAGCTCACGATGTACGTCAAGATGGTTACGGTTTCTTTGGGAAGCGACTATTGGTGACAATATTTTCAGCCCCGAACTATTCCTACCAGGAAAACTGTGGAGCTATAATGACAGTAAGTGAGGAGCTAGAATGTGCTTTTAAAATTCTCAGACCTTTAAGCAGAAAACCTAAATATCGGTATGAAGGAGGCTTGACTTCGAAATTGGAAACTCCTGTTTTACAAACTGAATCCCTGCCCTTTGAGCAGGGGGCAGACTTGTCACAAGAAAAACCAGAACTTTTTGATGAAACGGAAATGTCGTTTTGGGACAAACATTTGAGACCCGTTCTGAGACAACGGTCAAACAGTACTCCTTTTTAAACTGTGGAACTCAGTGATTGGACAGTATGTATGTGTTTTTATAAGCTATTTATATATCATCGATACATCTTTTATTTGTTAAAATTTAATTCTCTAGGGTTGTTTGAAGATATATGTAGGCTAGGGCCAATGCATGAATAGCCTATGTGATCTTTAAAATTTATCAGTGTAGAGTGTTGCAACATTTAAAGTTAACTAAATATTCTATCATTAGAAGTTTTCTTTTACAAAAATGTTATCATTAATAAATATATAGTCTATGTTACTGTTTTTAAACGTGTTTTGTTATATTTTACATTTTGTATTTAAAGCTTTGTGCATTTCTAAAATCTCTTATCTATTGATTGTGCACAACTCCTCACTTGTCAGAAGAGGGTTTTATCTCTGTTATGTTTGCATTAGAACCATCATGACGTTAGCAGATATACTTCACAGTGATATGGTGTCAGAGTTGTTCTTATTTAGATAGCCTATATTTTGATATGATATTAGGTAGATTAATGTTAAACTTTAAATACTGGATTTAGTTAAAATATTGATGGACTTTAGGCCTACATGATTAAGGTTTATAAATTATTGAGACATGATTTATGTAAATTACCGAGACCAAGATTTATGCACATTACTAAGAACTGATTTATGTAACCAATACTTACGTAATAGTATTAAATTTATAAATGCAAAAGCCCTGCCTGTTTTGTTTTTTGTTTTTAGAAGAAATATACCCGTATGTGTAGGTGTGTGTATCTGTGCAAAAAGCTATACACACTTTTTATATGCATGCAGTAAGGTCAAATTTCAATATCTAATCCTAAAACCGTCTATAATTTAATAATAATAATAATGGTGCTTGCATAGCGCATATCCCGTTGATGACAGTTCTATGCGCTGACGACAGTTACAGAATACAGACAACCAAAAACAGACGAAAATGTAAATATGTATACGCAAATACTGCTAACGAAATAGTGAGTCTTCGGCAGGCTCCTGAAGGTGTCGAAGCTAGGGCTCTGGCGAAGCTGTAGTGGGAGGTGATTCCAAGCGGACAGAAGCAGGACCAATACCTTACATGCAAAAAAGTGAAATTTATTTGAAAACCAATTTGTTCGTGACGTTCTTCCATCAAACAAAGGTTTGCAAACTTCAGTTAATGCTCGCTCCTATTATATGATTGGGAACAATTTACTTTTGATATAAGTGACGTGACGTTAAAGTTGAAGGTGTGTACATTTCAATATAAGTGTCCATGAAGCATAAAAAAAAAAGTATTATGGTTCATAAAATTTTTTTATTGGTTTAACATCCACAATAATAACAGAATGAGCTTTATGTGATCATTGAATATCCGTTTCTCAAGCAACTGCTGGTTATTAGTACAAGAATAATCGTTCTTTCATCGGCATAACTATAAGTTCTACATACATAGCTTGGATACAGTACATACATTACACACATTACATGCAGATATTACATAATAATAATAATAATAATAATGAAGCTTATATAGCGCATATCCCGCAATCAGTTCTATGCGCTTAACAATTACAGACGATGATAACAATAACAGACAAATATTTAAAAATGTGAGTGAGCTAGGAGTCAATAATAAACAGGTGAGTCTTGAGTCCGGTCTTGAAAATGTTAAAGTTCGAGCTTTGTCGCAACTGGAGTGGAAGGGTGTTCCATGCGGAGGGGCCGGAGTAGGTGAAGGCCCGCTGACCAGCTTTCACGAGTTTTGTCCGCGGGATCGTCAAATTGAGTTTGTGCGCAGCCGATCGAAGTGGTCGTGGTTTTGAGTATATTTCCAGACATGAAATTAGATATTCCGGGGCAGAGTCATTGAGGCATTTATAGCATAGAGATGCGAGTTTATATGAAATCCTATATTGAATAGGGAGCCAGTGCAGAGAGTAGAGCAGAGGTGAAATGTGGTCGGACTTCTTCTTCTTTAGGACTAGTCTGGCAGCGCAGTTTTGGACGCGTTGGAGCCCTTGAATGGAAGAGGCAGGAAGGCCAGCCAGAAGAGAGTTACAGTAGTCCAAACGAGAGAAAAGGAGAGTGATGACGAGCTTGGTACATACATAATACATTACATAATACATACATAATACATTACATAATACATACATAATACATTACATAATACATACATAATACATTACATAATACATTACATAATACATTACATAATACATTACATAATACATTACATAATACATTACATAATACATTACATAATACATTACATAATACATACATAATACATTACATAATACATTACATAATACATTACATAATACATTACATAATACATTTCATACATATATTGTATCTATAAAACAATAAACTTTTCTCTCTAACACAATTTAGTGATGTATCTATAAGATTATACACTTTTCTCTCTAACACAATTTAGTGATGTATCTATAAGATTATACACTTTTCTCTCTAACACAATTTAGTGTATGTATCTATAAGATTATACACTTTTCTCTCTAACACAATTTAGTGATGTATCTATAAGATTATACACTTTTCTCTCTAACACAATTTAGTGTATGTATCTATAAGATTATACACTTTTCTCTCTAACACAATTTAGTGATGTATCTATAAGATTATACACTTTTCTCTCTAACACAATTTAGTGATGTATCTATAAGATTATACACTTTTCTCTCTAACACAATTTAGTGTATGTATCTATAAGATTATACACTTTTCTCTATAACACAATTTAGTGTATGTATCTATAAGATTATACACTTTTCTCTCTAACACAATTTAGTGATGTATCTATAAGATTATACACTTTTCTCTCTAACACAATTTAGTGATGTATCTATAAGATTATACACTTTTCTCTCTAACACAATTTAGTGTATGTATCTATAAGATTATACACTTTTCTCTATAACACAATTTAGTGATGTATCTATAAGATTATACACTTTTCTCTCTAACACAATTTAGTGATGTATCTATAAGATTATACACTTTTCTCTCTAACACAATTTAGTGATGTATCTATAAGATTATACACTTTTCTCTCTAACACAATTTAGTGTATGTATCTATAAGATTATACACTTTTCTCTCTAACACAATTTAGTGATGTATCTATAAGATTATACACTTTTCTCTCTAACACAATTTAGTGATGTATCTATAAGATTATACACTTTTCTCTCTAACACAATTTAGTGTATGTATCTATAAGATTATACACTTTTCTCTATAACACAATTTAGTGATGTATCTATAAGATTATACACTTTTCTCTCTAACACAATTTAGTGCATGTATCTATAAGATTATACACTTTTCTCTCTAACACAATTTAGTGTATGTATCTATAAAATTATACACTTTTCTCTATAACACAATTTAGTGATGTATCTATAAGATTATACACTTTTCTCTCTAACACAATTTAGTGATGTATCTATAAGATTATACACTTTTCTCTCTAACACAATTTAGTGTATGTATCTATAAGATTATACATTTTTCTCTCTAACACAATTTAGTGATGTATCTATAAGATTATACACTTTTCTCTCTAACACAATTTAGTGATGTATCTATAAGATTATACACTTTTCTCTCTAACACAATTTAGTGTATGTATCTATAAGATTATACTCTTTTCTCTCTAACACAATTTAGTGATGTATCTATAAGATTATACTCTTTTCTCTCTAATACAATTTAGTGATGTATCTATAAGATTATACACTTTTCTCTCTAACACAATTTAGTGCATGTATCTATAAGATTATACACTTTTCTCTCTAACACAATTTAGTGCATGTATCTATAAGATTATACTCTTTTCTCTCTAACACAATTTAGTGCATGTATCTATAAGATTATACTCTTTTCTCTCTAACACAATTGAGTGCATGTATCTAATAGCTCCGCCTTTGAACCCCAGACTCTCAGAATATAAATGTAACACTCAATGACATACACACATTGACCTAATGTACATATGGAGTTTTAAATAAATCAGTATGAGAACAGGGCCCTCACAAGCCTATGTAGCGCCCCCGGCAAAAAGTTTCAGCGACGCCCCCCCCCCCCCCTGCATAATGTAACTGCTTCGTTTAGTGACGGGCGCTTAGTTAATTATTATGAATAAAGAAATTTTAAAATTTAAATGCCTTTTTTTTATTAAGAATATTTGTACCATCTTTATTCATTATTCGTTTTGTTCACAATTTATGTTTCAATTTCCCCTTCAACGCTCCTAAATTTACTGATATGAACATAGGTTATAGGCTATAGGCCAGTGATGGCGAACCTTTTTGAGGCCGCGTGCCCAAAGTGCAATTCGCGACCAATTTTATTCTTTCAACGTGCCCACACAGCAATGAAAACAAAATACTGAGGTTTTAATTTTTTTTTTTAAATACCATACAGCTGTACGAGCTAATTAACATATTTTGTCCAAAAAGAGTAACAAATTAACCGATCTTTGAATGAAACAAACAGTCTTTTATATAAAAAACATGACCTGTAGTAAATGAACTTTTTTATATAGACTATATATTACAATTCCACAATTACAGTTAACTGTATGCATTTGGCATGATTTTGCATAGTTATTGTGATTTTTGCTGTGCATGCTGATAATTTGTCAAGCCTTGGTACAAACTCCGTGACTTTAAGAGCGACACATGCAGCACTCAGGTCATCTGTCAGTCTGTTTCTGGTATCAGATTGGATATAATTTAAAGTTGAAAACAGCTGCTCACAAGCATAAGATGGCCCAAACAAAGCACGAAATGCAATCCCAAGTGCTTTCATCGACTAGAAATTATTTGGTAGAAAATTCCACACTTTAAGGATTTCATCATCAGAGCTACCAAGTACAAACTGTGATGTCCTTTGCCATCCTTTCATAATAATAATAATAATAATGAAGCTTATATAGCGCATATCCCGCAATCAGTTCTATGCGCTTAACAATTACATTTACAATTACAATTACAATTACAATTAACAATGATAACAATAACAGACAAATGTTTACAAATGTAAGTGGGCTAGGAGTCAATGCACTTCATACTCAAGTGGTTCACGCAGATAATAGCATTTTTTTTTTCAGGTAGAGCTTTCTTGAAAGTCCAATAGCTCCATTTCCAGATTTCCTAAATCTAACCACAATAAGCAGGAAAGATCAAGTTCTTCAAATTTGGCTTTAACTGGGGAAGTAAGAAAACCGAGGGTTGGCTCCATCTTACGAAACTGTACAAAACTATTATTGAAATTATCCTTTCCAGCTGCTACAATGCTAGACATTTCCTTGTAGATTTCCTGATGGCTTGTAGGATTGTCGGTAAAAGTCATAAAACTTTGTAAATACATTTTTATATTTAGGAATATACTTTGTAGGTCTCTTTCAGAAACCTGCAGTTTTCTTTCAAATGTTCTGATATCACAAAACATCACTTCTTTTTTTTTTCCTGAGCCTTACAGTTTTTTTATTCAGTGTGCTGTAAAATCTTTAAAAAAATTACATGAGGTTGGTAAGCCAGACCATATCAGTGAGCTGTGAATACTCCTGCTCCTTTTGAATCATAAACAGCCTAATTTCATCCAAGCATGATACAAATCTCATCAATACTCGTCCTCTGCTCAGCCACCTGACATTAATGTTCACGAGTAAAGTATTATACTTAAAAGTAAAATAAAAACAATAGTGGCGAAAATAAACGTATTTTTACAAATCGACGATGCGTCGATCCGACGAAATGGACGTTTTAAATCGACGATCCCGTCGGTCTTAACTAATTTGTTCCATTTTTTGGTAAATGCTCGCGTGCCCACAGAAATGGCCCTGCGTGCCAGCTGTGGCACGCGTGCCATAGGTTCGCCATCGCTGCTATAGGCTATTTGCCGCCCCCA
The DNA here is from genome assembly GCA_949126835.1 of Anisus vortex. NCBI lineage: Eukaryota > Metazoa > Mollusca > Gastropoda > Planorbidae > Anisus > Anisus vortex. The sequence continues at coordinate 34,222,843 of OX421494.1, forward strand.
AGAAATTGTGCCCCCGGGCATATGTCCCCTCATAACTCCCCTTTGTGAGGCCTTAGTGTTTTATTTTTTAATATTGTGATGAAATGTATTCAGTCAACTTATGAAGTCAGTCGACCATCTAACCCAGGGGTCTCAAACGGATGAAGACATGTGCCATTTTATAACTTAAGAAATGTGTCTAGGGCCGCATCCCCACCCCTAGTAAATTAAAAACGCTGCATACATCTTAACTCATTTTACTAACTATCACTAATAAGTCAATTTACAATTTAGACACAACGAATTACGTCACGTATATAAAATTAACAATACAATTTGATTTGCACAGTACTAGCGGTCTAAATTGTACTAATAGTACATTTGTGTAAGCTTACTGGTGGGCCACAAATAAATGCACTTGATGGGCAGCGTGTTTGAGACCCCTGATCTAACCCATGCTTTGACTTTTTTTAAAGGACACTTTGAAGTTTGGAATGGACTCAACACAATGAAAGAAGGCAACTAGAAGCAAGGCAGAAATAAATCATGATCCAGTGAAGTAATTAGGGGGTTGGGCCTAGGGTTGCCAGATACATGGGTAACAAAAGGAGGACACAGAGAGACAAAAAGGAGGACAAAGTAGGACACATGGGTACCAAAAGTAGGACACATTGAGTGTTTCATTTAAATCATTTAATTTTTTTCAATTGAAAACGGATTTAACGAGCAATCAGTTTAATTTTAGCCTGCTACAATGGTTGCCAATAATTATCTAGTAGTAAATTAACACACAAAATTATTATAAAATAAAATTAAATAGACTTTTTTTTTCAAAATGCAACAATACTATATTATTCTAAGCTTTTTTGAAAATTAAACAGTCAATTCTACATGTAATACATTATCATCTTTCTTAATTATACAACATATTTCTTTGAAAAGCCAACTTTTTATCATTTAGGACTGTGACTTTAAAGAAGATAAAGGGATGAAGTCTTATCATTTAGGATTGTGACTTTAAAGAAGATAAAGGATGAAGTCTTATCATTTAGGATTGTGACTTTAAAGAAGATAAAGGGATGAAGTCTTATCATTTAGGATTGTGAATTTAAAGAAGATAAAGGGATGAAGTCTTATCATTTAGGATTGTGACTTTAAAGAAGATAAAGGGATGAAGTCTTATCATTTAGGATTGTGAATTTAAAGAAGATAAATGGATGAAGTCTTATCATTTAGGACTGTGACTTTAAAGAAGATAAAGGGATGAAGTCTTATTATTTAGGATTGTGACTTTAAAGAAGATAAAGGGATGAAGTCTTATCATTTAGGATTGTGACTTTAAAGAAGATAAAGGGATGAAGTCTTATCATTTAGGACTGTGACTTTGAGAAGATAAAGGGATGAAGTCTTATCATTTAAGATTGTGAATTTAAAGAAGATAAAGGGATGAAGTCTTATAATTAGGATTGTGACTTTAAAGAATATAAAGGGATGAAGTCTTATCATTTAGGATTGTGACTTTAAAGAAGATAAAGGGATGAAGTCTTATCATTTAGGATTGTGACTTTAAAGAAGATAAAGGGATGAAGTCTTATCATTTAGGATTGTGAATTTAAAGAAGATAAAGGGATGAAGTATTATCATTTAGGATTGTGAATTTAAAAAAGATCCACTAGATCCATGTAGTGTCTTCAGAAATCTCTTTCAAAGCGCCACAAACATATGAGATAACTGGCATCGCAGAGGTGTTAATGCATCAATTCGACTGGGACATCTTGTGTCACTTAAGGAATTTACAAAAAACATAACTGCACTGCCAATGCACTCAACTCAACGCCCTCACGACTTACGATTCACGAACTGACTTGAAGGTCACGATCACGTCATTTCACTATGATATTCCGGTGCCGAATGCACAAAAACAACAACTGCACTGCCAATGTACACAACTCAGCGCCCTCACGACTTACGATTCACGAACTGACTTTAAGGTCACGATCACGTCATTTCACTACGACATTCCGCCACCGCATCGCATCCAGGGTGTGGCCGGGGGAAGTGAGCGGTTGCCTTTTTGCACTCCGCTACTCCCAGCGAGATTGCCAAACTAAGTACTGTTAGGTCATACTTTCCTATTTTCTAAGACAAGTTAAATAAAATACCATTCGCCTTTCATTACCTAGTAATCCATACGCCTATGCTAGTAGCGCGCAGAAGCACTAAAATTTAATATAGTTTTTATTTTTAAATCCCCAAATTAAAAAAAAAATCTTAAATTTTGCGCCCCCAAAAATTGTGTGCCCTAGTGCCGCCTAGTTCGCCTATATGGATGAGCCGGCCCTGGATAATACCTGGAATTTTAAGGTGTAAACCTGGTGTTACCCTTCATGGCGCAGCAGCAAACATTGACAATAAATCACTCGCTCTGGCCTCGAGTGCCATACTTTATCTCCACATCGAGACACGGGCCGAGATTACTCTCTTAGGGCCCGGAGATCGATATTTGTAGTATCACGCAGGTGTGACGAATCCCCATAAAAGGTCGGCACAAACGGTTGGCCATCCCGGTCAACTCTGAGCCCCTGCATGGCGGGGCACTCGACAAGCACATGTTCGACCGTTTCCAACACCTCCATGCAGTTTCTACACCGCGAATCCTCATTGGGTCTAAATCTGTCGAAATATGCACCAATTGCACAATGTCCAGTGCGAAACTGGGCGATTGTGGATGGAACCTTTCTGCGGAGCTTCCACCACTTGTCAGCTCAGTCAGGTCTCTTAATATGCTGCCAAACGCACCTACCCCTGTCAGATTCGTCCCAGCCCGTGTGCCACTGATCCATCTCCCACTGACGGATCAGCCCGTGTGCCACTGATCCATCTCCCACTGACGGATCAGCCCGTGTGCCACTGATCCATCTCCCACTGACGGATCAGCCCGTGTGCCACTGATCCATCTCCCACTGACGGATCAGCCCGTGTGCCACTGATCCATCTCCCACTGACGGATCAGCCCGTGTGCCACTGATCCATCTCCCACTGACGGATCAGCCCGTGTGCCACTGATCCATCTCCCACTGACGGATCAGCCCGTGTGCCACTGATCCATCTCCCACTGACGGATCAGCCCGTGTGCCACTGATCCATCTCCCACTGACGGATCAGCCCGTGTGCCACTGATCCATCTCCCACTGACGGATCAGCCCGTGTGCCACTGATCCATCTCCCACTGACGGATCAGCCCGTGTGCCACTGATCCATCTCCCACTGACGGATCAGCCCGTGTGCCACTGATCCATCTCCCACTGACGGATCAGCCCGTGTGCCACTGATCCATCTCCCACTGACGGATCAGCCCGTGTGCCACTGATCCATCTCCCACTGACGGATCAGCCCGTGTGCCACTGATCCATCTCCCACTGACGGATCAGCCCGTGTGCCACTGATCCATCTCCCACTGACGGATCAGCCCGTGTGCCACTGATCCATCTCCCACTGACGGATCAGCCCGTGTGCCACTGATCCATCTCCCACTGACGGATCAGCCCGTGTGCCACTGATCCATCTCCCACTGACGGATCAGCCCGTGTGCCACTGATCCATCTCCCACTGACGGATCAGCCCGTGTGCCACTGATCCATCTCCCACTGACGGATCAGCCCGTGTGCCACTGATCCATCTCCCACTGACGGATCAGCCCGTGTGCCACTGATCCATCTCCCACTGACGGATCAGCCCGTGTGCCACTGATCCATCTCCCACTGACGGATCAGCCCGTGTGCCACTGATCCATCTCCCACTGACGGATCAGCCCGTGTGCCACTGATCCATCTCCCACTGACGGATCAGCCCGTGTGCCACTGATCCATCTCCCACTGACGGATCAGCCCGTGTGCCACTGATCCATCTCCCACTGACGGATCAGCCCGTGTGCCACTGATCCATCTCCCACTGACGGATCAGCCCGTGTGCCACTGATCCATCTCCCACTGACGGATCAGCCCGTGTGCCACTGATCCATCTCCCACTGACGGATCAGGCCGTGTGCCACTGATCCATCTCCCACTGACGGATCAGCCCGTGTGCCACTGATCCATCTCCCACTGACGGATCAGCCCGTGTGCCACTGATCCATCTCCCACTGACGGATCAGCCCGTGTGCCACTGATCCATCTCCCACTGACGGATCAGCCCGTGTGCCACTGATCCATCTCCCACTGACGGATCAGCCCGTGTGCCACTGATCCATCTCCCACTGACGGATCAGGCCGTGTGCCACTGATCCATCTCCCACTGACGGATCAGCCCGTGTGCCACTGATCCATCTCCCACTGACGGATCAGCCCGTGTGCCACTGATCCATCTCCCACTGACGGATCAGCCCGTGTGCCACTGATCCATCTCCCACTGACGGATCAGCCCGTGTGCCACTGATCCATCTCCCACTGACGGATCAGCCCGTGTGCCACTGATCCATCTCCCACTGACGGATCAGCCCGTGTGCCACTGATCCATCTCCCACTGACGGATCAGCCCGTGTGCCACTGATCCATCTCCCACTGACGGATCAGCCCGTGTGCCACTGATCCATCTCCCACTGACGGATCAGCCCGTGTGCCACTGATCCATCTCCCACTGACGGATCAGCCCGTGTGCCACTGATCCATCTCCCACTGACGGATCAGCCCGTGTGCCACTGATCCATCTCCCACTGACGGATCAGCCCGTGTGCCACTGATCCATCTCCCACTGACGGATCAGGCCGTGTGCCACTGATCCATCTCCCACTGACGGATCAGGCGCACTGATGTCTCCATCGAGCACGGTTCGTCCAAATAAGATACCAGCATGGATCCCTCTCTTGTCCAAGAGTCCGCTATCTCATTCCCATGAACTCCTGCATGACCCGGAATCCACTGGAGAGTGAGCTTGACTCCGTGCCTGGAGATCAGATCTGAGATAGACATAAGTACGTGAGAGTCGCCAGGGCCATGACCCCAGACCATCGATGGCCCGGAGGACTGAAAGCGCATCAGTGAAGATGACGATGTCAGCACCCACTTCCGACTCGTCATCTAGCCTTGTCCCTATTGCATCAACGGCATGTCTGATGGCTTCCATCTCTGCTTCGTAGCTGCAGATTGCACCACATGGCCCTAATAGCTCCTCCCTTCGGGTACCTGCCACTAGGTACTACACAAGAACTCCATACCGAGCCCGCTTCTCAGCCCCACTAGTGGCACTTTCATCAGTGTACGCCTTGTTGCAGTCCGAGCAAGAGTGTACCGCCTCAAGGGCAGTAGCAAGCTTCTCATCCAAGCTGCTGTTTTTTTTCCGATCGCGGGATCCGTCATATGCATTCGCACCACTGGCAGATAGGGAGGAAAGCCAACTCCCGTTCGCAAGTCCGATCTCCGTGCAGAGGTTCGCGGCATGGTGCATGAACGACTGCATTTTGATCCTTCGCCTAGCCTCCTCAAGAATCAACCATCATCCTGAGAGGAGAGCCTTCCTCCAGCCGCTTATACCGTTCGTAAGCAGTGATAACGGCTCTTTTCCGTCGCGCGCTTAGAGGAGGTAGCCATGACTTCTACCATAGATATAAAGCTCCTTAGGGGTTGTCTATTAGACTAGTTATATCAATAAAATAGGGGAGGGGTGAACAATTTTGGATATTGTTAACATGGGGAAGGGGAGGGGTCAGGAGCGTAGGACACAATATTCTTTTATAGAAGGAGCGTCTGTAATATAAAAGATAAGATAAGGAGAAGTTGACATTCACTCGCCTGTAAACTTAGCTTACCATTTTAATCATAGATTATACTGAAACACCAACTTCGTGACAAAAAGACCTACCCCTTCTATTCCGATCTGAAGAAAATATAAACAAAACGGTACGGATGAGGAGGGGGCATAGAGCAATTGTGTGTTGGGGAGGGGGCATTGTACAAGAGGACGATAGAGGAGTCATTCTAATATAAGCTTATACACTAATATAATTGTGTAACTAATTATAGGTCAAACTTTAAACAGGCCTGTGACTGGGTCCGGAGGCCTGGGTTGTTGATGGAGCTACAGAGGTTAGGTGTCGCCTCTAACATGTACAGGTGGATTAAAGGTTTCTTAACCGAAAGGACGTTAGCCACACGATATGGAAAGGCGACTTCCCGTAAGTGTACTCTGGAGCAAGGTCTGCCCCAGGGTTCGGCCCTTTCCTGAACACTGTAGCTTTTATTAATGACCTGCCGAACTATCTGGGATGCTCGAATCTGCTATTTGCTGTCGACCTTATCATATGGAAATCGAGGACGAATATCACTGCTCTCGTGAAATCTTCCAGCAGGATTTGACTGTCGTGTTCTGCTTTTCCAAGATGTGGGGATTGGAGATAAACTGCGCCAAAACAGTTTACTCACTCTTCACGTTAGGGATTGATGTCCTACTGGTACCAATCAGGCTGACGATAGATGGACATGTGCTGAGGAACGATCCGAAGCCAGTCTATCTAGGAGTGACGCTGGACCGTAAACTATCGATGTTTGATCATGTGAGGTTGGTCCGAGAGCATGCGATTCCCAAGTTGAGCATTGTTAAGAGACTGGCTAGCACGAGCTGGGGGGCGAAGGTGAGTGTGTTTAGTGTGTTTAGGGTCCTTTACCTAGGTGCGGTAAGGTCCCAGGTAGACTACAGCCTGCCGGTGCAAGTCTATGCCTCCAAAATAGCTTTGGAGGCACTGGACTCTGTACAAAACCAAGCCCTCCGACTGATATCTGGTTAAGGCTTGTTCGTCTCATCTACGTGCCCTGGGTCAGCTGCGACCTCAACTCAACAGAAGGACAGCAAATACCGTAGCAGTCTCTCTTATCCAGTCAAGGTTGGATTACTGCAATAGTTGGCTGTGGGGTTTGCCCCAGAACCAGCTGCAGAGATTACAGAGAGTGCAGAACACCGCGGCGCGCATTTCTTCGGGAGTGAGGAGGCAAGATCATAACTCCCCAACACTAAGAGATCTCCACTGGCTCCCGGTGATGAAGCGAATAGAGCACAAAATTATGTCCATTACATACGGATGCATATTATATATATAAAAGGGCATTGCTCCTTCTTATCTTCGAGAGCTTTTCTCAAGGCATGAACCATCTAGGGAACTCGATCTTCAACACAGTCACGCCTCAAAACTCCTAGTTTGGATGGACACAGAAAGAAGTACCTGGGAGTGCGCTCATTTGAGTCATTGGCGCCTTCTTTAAGGAACAGTCTATCTCAGACACTGAGAGAATCTCGGACAAGAGAAACTTTAAAAAAGAATTTGAAGACCTTTTTCTTTGACAATAAATACATCTACCACTGCAAATCACACCAAGAGCGCACTGAGCATGCTAATTTAATAGCATGGATAGAAGCGCTATAGAAATGCCCATTCTTATTCTTAACTTTCAGAACAACCCCAACGATATCTATTTTATTTATGGATCAGTGGTAGGCAATAAGTTTTAAAAAACAAGTTTGTTTATATAGATCAGTGGCTGTGTACTACTTTAGTTTCCGCTAGGAAACAACAACAATTTAAATTAACAATGTTTAGTCCATTTTTACCTTCCCCCCTACCCATTCTCAACAATTGTCAATCTTTCGGAGCCCCCCCCCCCATATAAATCAAGTGTGTACATTTTTTTTAGTTACAGTAATATTGAGGGGGGGGGGGGTAAACAATTGTTGACATAATTGTATAGGGGGGGGGGGTGTCTGAAAGTTTGACAATTGTTGACAAGGCAGGGCGGGGGGATAAAAATTGCATAAAATAGTTGACGTAATTAATGGACGTCCCCCTTAGGCCTACCAAGTCTTCAACTCAAAGGATATGCAGTTGGGATTTTTATGTTATTCATATAGGCCTAACTAACTGTGTTTTTTTAAAGGGTTAAAAGGGACACACTATATTGAAAGCAAGCTTACGAAGTCAACACAGACACACACTGATTTTATTCTAAATGTAAAGTAATGTGTTGAATCAGATGTATTGTTTACATCTGTTAGCCAATCGGCACATTTCATTTCTGTCTGTCCTTGAGGTGAGCTCTACTCGTAAGGCCTATGATACACACCACCCTACCATAGATTTAGCTTGATACCACGTGAATCTCATTTTCTCACGGCCAAGATAGGGGTAGGTGTATTTTTTCATTAGGCTTACTGTTTATATATTTATATATTAATAAATTGCGTTCTTTATTATTTAAAAAATACACAATAACAACGACTAGTTTACAAAACATGTTGATTCGCCTATTTTTAGAACCATTGTCGGCTTTTCAAACATCCAGAAAAGTCTGAGTGATTAAGGATTAGGCTATATCGTGGATGGCAGTTGTCCGTCAGTCGCCATTCGTGCATTAGCCATATAGGACATTTCATGAATAGCCACTACACCCAATATTATGACAAAGTCAATTAAAAGGTCAGATGTTTATTAAACACAATATATTATTGCATGAATCAATCTTTAAAAGAATATGTTATGATTTCATAGACTTTATCCATTCATTTGATATAGCCTAATAGCAAAATTATTTTTTACCAATAGACCTTATAATGAGTAGTCCTACAAATGTATTAGGCTATTAAGGTTTGTGTGTCATTATTGTCTTTTTTTATTATTATTAAAGAACAACTAGACCAATAGACACGACCACTTATCCCAACAGATTAGATACATGTGCTAGCTTTTGAACTCTTTATTTTAAGAAATTATATAAAAATATAAAATCACCCAACTGTAAAAAATGGTACCCCAACGGCCCTCACTCGGGTTATGGGATAGGTGAAGGTTTTATAACCACCTTCTACCAAAAACTGATTGCAATTTTTCCCCAGTCCTCAGATTTAAAACAACATAATTAAAAGATTTAACTAATCAATATATTTGGTAAACAGGGAAAGGGTTAGGGGGAAGTGGATATACATCATTTATACTTATTGTTTAGACTTTAGATAATCGTGAACTTTGTTAATTAAAATATTCGTTTGAACTTTCACATTGACCAATGATTTCTCCGGTGAAAAATTTTATTAATACTCTCTTGCGTTTGTCTTAATTTGTTACAAGCTACATTGATTCTGTCTCAATTCTGTCTCATTTGATGATGAATCACGAGAGGCATAATTTCTATTTTAACACCTGCGTGTGCTTCGTTTCTTAATGGATTTATACAGTTAAAGGTAATCCTTTAGGCCTACATGCGAGCTTATTGGTTCTGAAGGAAAGATTTTAAAAGAATCATGTCCGATTCGCACGAATAAAAACATTAATGAAATGCCCTGAGCAGCCATGACTATGACATGAAAACGATAATAGATAGACTTATCAACTTTATAAACTCACAATACTACAATACAAATCAAATAGGTGCCTCTCCAACCTGTTGCAAAAAATAAATCAGAACTTTTTTCCCAAAGCATGTATCTTTTAATTTACAATTTTTTTTTTTATATGTAGGCCTAATAAGGGGTAGGTAATACTGTAGGCTGGTTCTAAACTAAAAAAGTAGGGTTCTAAAAAAATTCCAACTGAAATTTTTTCGCGTAGACATTGACATATTGATTAAGCTTAGTGTCGAGCCGAAGGTCCCGGGTTCGAATCCTGGTGCAGGCTAGGATTTTTTCCCGGGTCTGGAGGGTGTCCCTGAGTCTACCCAGCTCTGATGGGTAACTGACCTTAGTCGGGGTAAAGTAAAGGCGGCTGTGTATAGTGCTGGTCACACACTCACCTGCCGTGGCCACAGAAACTGGTGAACGCTGCTTCATCGGACCTATGGATCAGCTCGGTCAGACGGGTAGCCTACTATACTTCGTATCTTGGTCTTAGGAAGCGCGGCAGACCATTTCATTTAAATAAAAAAAATGTTACCAAACATAAGGTTATAATTATAGATTATAGATAATAAGACAATATTAGTGTAGGCCTACTATATTTTTACATATTTTGAAATAAAATGTATGCATGAGTTAGGATTTTGCTTACTATTGCCCCCACATCTTAATTTACACAGGTTACCCTTTACTCCACATATTGAATGATGTTGCACTATTTACCCCACTACATCTAGCACTATTAACTATTTGTTCCCACCCCACTTACTTTGCACTATGTACCCCACCTTGCAAATCTGGCTACGCCACTGATGTTTATTGGTAGATCAATGCAACTTCTAATTTCAGATTGCTTATTGGTACATCTTCACATCTGTATCTGTATCAAGTCTATTGATGCTCACAGAAGTTAAGTAAAAACAGCATGCTCACTTCCCATACTTTAGATTTATTTTATATGTCACTTGCCAAAACATCTCTATTACTATTAGGTTCTAGTCTAAAATTTCTTTAGCAGCTAATATTGGTAGATCACAATATATTGTAGTTTATTGTTCTGTAATTAAGAGCATTGTGCATAATTTAACATTAAACATAAGCAATACATTTAAAAAAAACATTACCAATTTCAATAATAAAGACTAATTTGTGTATTAAAATTATTAAAACAGTTTGGCATCCTGTACTGAAAAAAACAACAACAAAATAACACTATAGTAGAAAACATATAATAATAAATATCTACCTAAAATAAGCTCACCAATAATAGTTTTGGAAACTCTAATTATCATCCACACTAAACAAACCAACAAGTTACATTATATTTCTGTGATTAATCTTTAAGTCTAATTTTTTTACACATTCATATCTTCTGAATGAAGGTTGTTGGTCTTGATATTAATGGTTAAATACTTGTTCTAAGGGAAGAACACTTTTGGAATTCAGAACAGTGTCTGATGATGATTAATCTCCCCTACCTTCAGATTGTTTAATTTGGTCTGGATGACATTTTTCAGGGTTTTGAACAGTTTGAGGTAAAAGTTCACTCGCACACAGATAGTTTGAGTTGATTTTGGTGGCTGTCATGGATACCATCTTTTGTTTGTTACTTTGTAACAATGCCTGGAACACATTTAGAACCTGAAGAGTAGTTCTTCAAAATTACACAAGTGTTTCTCATTGATGTTGGTGTTTCTTTCTGTCTCATTTCATTTGTTACTACACAAACATAAACATAAAGATCTTGCAATTGAATGACATTCTGTAGTAACTATTGTCATTATTTACAAAACTTTTCACTCCATTTCACTGTGTCACCCAAGAACTGGAGTCACATTTTGTTTAGTTTACCTTGAGTAAAAGGGAGAGCGTCCAGCCATATCAATTTACACTTTCAATGGCATTATTAAAGAAACTTTTTTAGATAACACAACAATTCAGTATTATACTAATTATAGGGAATTGCTGATCATTTAGCTTCACATAATAGTACATAGAAATAGGATAATACATTCTTCAATTTTCAAAGTATTAGAATAAAATACCATAATTTGAAATTATTGATTCAAGTGCAAAATAACTTACAAAACCAAAACACTTTGATCAGCGTTAAAAAACTCACTGAGTCACATTCAGAAGCATCTGCAAATTCTCATTATTGCAATCTTTTAGTGGAAGATGGGAAAAAAAATTGGACAATACTAATATGTTTCAATTTTTTCAACAATTGTAATTCCTTCTGTGAATCAAATGTACAAATCTTCATGATGCTAAGTCACTAAGTGTGGAACAAGCTGCATCACATATTTAATCTGCCATTGACATGAATTGACTAACCCAATACTTGAAAAGTATTAAATATTTAACAAATATCTGAGCTTCTATCAATAGTTAGTGTATGGTACGCTGATGATCCAGTGTCTGCTATAAGATTTTCTTGGACCCTCCAGCTTTCAGTTGTGTGTCAATGATACAGAGTTTGCATCCTATACCATGTTGTTCTTTGGAATTATTATTGTCAACTTGAGTTTGTAACTTTACAAAGCAACGCAAATAACTTAATATTACTTTGTAAAAAATTTACAAAAACAAGTGAAAAACTACTTCTATGAAACAATTTATAATAAATCATATTTAAACAAATCAAATATGTGTGTCAAATGCATTTTTGACATAAAAATACATAAAATTTGTTAAATATTTATTGTATACAATATACTTCTTAAGATGTATTTTATTTAAAATAAACCTAACAAGTGTAAGTTGTAATGAATGTAAAAACATTTTACATTAACAATTCATCATCTGGAATCAAATACAATACTATTCAAATAATTAAAACAATTTTAAACAACATAATGCTACAATACATTGTTCCTCAAAGGAATAAAATTTTCATTACCACAAAATTGTGTCACAATGCTATATATTCACTTGTATGCTAGATATCTCATAGCTAGATATCTCATAACTTTTGAGCATCACTAGCGCTCATCAAAGTATTCCTTTTCAAGGAATAAGATTCTGTAACATTTCTTACTTATTTCTGATAGATATCTCATTATTTTAATGAGCTTCATTATTTACAACAAAGCATTAGGCTACTCTTCAAGGAATAAAATTCTTTAAAGCCTTTACCACCATTAAATGGGTTGTGTCAATGGTAGTTTGTCATCTTAGACTATGACATTCCTGTTTTATTCAACAGACTGCCAAATTGCTTTTGTTAACTTGATGGAGCTTCTCTATGGAACTTTATTTACAATATATACAAACAAAAAACAGAGCTACACTTGTCTGATTGCTAACACAAGACTGACTAGTTAAAACATGCTGTCTCTGCAATTGAAAACACTTTGGTGGTATTTCACATCTCAGCAGTACAAATAAAGTACTCAGTCATCCTCATCATAAGTAACTATTGAACACAGTTGAACTTTAATTTTAGAATTTGGCATCTCTGTTTCAATTTCTTCAAGCCATTTAGTCTAAACAGCTGCAACATTTCACAAGCATAATGCACAGCTCATTGCCATTTTAAAGAAATCTGTTGACTTGTAAAGCTAATTAACTGATTAGCTACTGATTGCTTCAAATGTAGAGATTGCTTTTATTAAGTTGAATAATAGAATCAGATAACACGTAATTGTACAAATTAACTTCCTCTCTGGAACTAAAAATCTCAGATATCAGAAAAAAAAAAAAAGAAAATAAATGTAAAATTCAACTTGTGCTGCCAATGGCAGCCATGAACAGACAAAGAAAGAAACTGTGACACCAGTAATCTGCACCACATGCATTCTGTTGTATAGTTGATGAATGCATTCTGTGAGTTGTGTGTGCTTGCATATACACACAGCTTAAACAGAACACTGTTTCTAAATGTAGACAATGCCTGAATTTGGTTTTCAAACTTTTCAGACTGAAACGAAGCTTGCTATCTACACTTCAAGCTGAAATTGTTCCTTCAATATCATTTAATTTCACTTAGTCTGTAAAATGATCATTCTACAATTTCCCTGAATGACACCTTCTTCCTCATGAACAAAATTGTTTATATTATATTTAGTGAACTGATGTGCACAATAACAAATTCATAATTGCATTATGCTATTATATTCAATTCAAATGCAAACAATTCTATTCCACTATTGTTAATTAAACATCAAACACTTGGTGTTAATATTAAATTAAACTGCTCCAGAGATATGCTGCAATGCTGAGGATATGCTTCCAATGATAACAATTCTCATTTTTGATGCTATTAAAAAAAGAAAAATTGTTTAGCTAACACAACATTCAAACTTCCATTGTGATATAGAATCGCTGATCATTTAAAATTGTATAACAATAAGATAAGTTAAAAATGGGCATTTCTTGTAGGGCTTCTATCCATGCTATTAAATTAGCATGCTCAGTGCGCTCTTGGTCTGAATTGAAAGTACCTTGAAATAGGATAAAAAATGTAATTATCCTTCTCTTTTCAAAGTGTTTCAATAAAATATCTTCATTTAATTGCTTGAAATTTCAATAGGATCTAAATAACCAAAGACTTCATTCAGATGTTTAAAATCAAAATGAGTCACATTCAGAAGCATCCACTGATTCTCATTACTGTGACCAATTAGTGGAATGACAAAACATTATGTAAAAATATTCTAAAGAAAGTTTAAGATTCTTCCAACAAGTTTACTTCCTTTCATGAATCAAAACTCTTCAAATTTTCATGATATGCATCACAATGGTTCTGCACTAAGTGTAGAACATCTTACTTTAATTTTTGCTGCCACACCAATTAATCTATCTTACACCAAAAGTTAACATTATCACTTCATTAAAGTCAAGAGAGTTTCCTGTAAAATTCTGTGATGGCATTGACTACTTCTGTAGCACCCCCTGCATCCTACCTGAAAATAAGTTGTATACATTTAATATTTCAAAGCATTTAATTTCAGGAAATACAATTCTGTAATGTTTCATGCTTTTTATTTCATTTTTAAACAAATCATTTTTTTATAGAGCTTCACCAGCTGTTATCAAATCATTAGGCTACTCTTCAAGGAATAAACCTCTTTAATCTATCTGCTACCATTTCATGATTTGTTAATAGTATAGAGCTTGGAGATCCTATTCCATGATGTTCTTGACTTTATTTACTTGTCTCTTTAGAATTACTTTTGTAGGCTTGAGTTCATAACTTCACAGAGTGAAACATAGCTAGTATAACATCATTTAACAGTATTTCATACACACAATGAATTATTAACCTTTATTGAACTTCAAGATAGAAATTTATTTACAATCGATACACACAAGTAAGACATAGTTTTGCAGAACTCTTATCTGATTCTTTTTTAAAGACAGAGAATACAATAGTTAATCGACCTCTTTTGAAAATAAAAAGAACCCACAAAACTAAACTTAAAAACAGCTAATAATAAATATTGTCTTAAAATATTAATCGCCTATCAGATGTCATTGAAAAATTTAATTAGAAATTTTTTTTAAAAAAACACTTTAATTTCTGGGCCTAACATAACTAATAACAGTAGACCAATGTTAAGAGATACTATTCAATTAACAAAATGTTTATCTGATATTATATGTTGGCCTGTAAATTAAAGTGAATGTACATTCCAATTATTCATTTCTAAATATGTCCTTATTAATCAGTGTAATCCTAACTATATCACCAAAAATTAAAATTCATCAAAAAATAATAGAAACATTTTCTAAATTAATGATAGATTACAAAAAGGTATTAAACCAGCTAAATAAAAGCAATGTAAAAACACAATTGACATTAAACATAAGCA
This sequence comes from Anisus vortex, assembly GCA_949126835.1. Lineage (NCBI taxonomy): Eukaryota > Metazoa > Mollusca > Gastropoda > Planorbidae > Anisus > Anisus vortex. The sequence goes on from OX421494.1 coordinate 34,238,007, forward strand.
GTGCATTGAAATACATATTTACATTTAAAATAAACAACTTTATCATTTATCAAAAAGTATAAAACAATTTATCAACCTATTATTAAACTAAAAAAACTAAATTAAAAAATATCATAATAATAAATACCTTCTTAAAATAAACTCTTCAGTAAGATGTAGTTTTGAAAACTCTTTAAAACTTTTCTAAAGAAAGTTTTAATTTCTGGGCTTTACGTAATGATTAACAGTAAACCAATGTTAAGAGATGCTTTTCAATTAACATGAAGTTTATCTGATTTTTTATATGTTGGCCTGTAAATTAAAGTGAATGTACATTGCAATAATCAATTTCTAATTATGTCTTTTTATTGAAAGATTTCCTAAATAATATAGAACGCCAAAGTTAAAAATTAATTTAAAAACAAAAAAACAAACCTTAAATAATGTAAACACCTTCTAAATAAATGTTGAATTACCAATGTGTATAAAATAAACTTTAATAGAGAGCGGTGTACATAATTTGACATATAAATAGGTGCATTATAAAAAAACTTTGACTTGTAGAAAAACACAATGAAATAAATGAGAACATTTAAAGAAACAATTTCACATACATGACTGTTCACCACCTTTCCATAAAGAAAATCCTCTCCACAAAACAAACAAGTTTCACTATATTTCTGTGATTCATCTTTTAGTCTACTTTTTTTATATATGCCAATAACTTCTGACTGGGTTTTAAAATGAAGTTGTTGTTCTTTATAAACATTTTAAAATAAATAATTGTTCTAGAGGAATATCACTTTTAGAAATTTAAAAAAACTCTGGATTGCTTGATTTGGTTAGGATGGTGCATTCAGGGTTTTGCTGTTTGTATGAACAAATGGTTTATTCCACTCACACTTAGATTGTCTGAGTAGATTTTGGTGACTTTGATGGATACCATCTTTTGTTTGTTACATGAAAGATATGGGTTTAGTTTGTTCAGCAACAATGCCCAAAGTCATTCAGAAACTGAGTAGTAGTCCTTCCTTATTTCTGAGTAATGTCCACAAATGATTCTCTTTGATGTTGGTGTATTATGGAAGATCTTCTCTCTCATTTGTTGTGATACTAGAATCAACATAAGGATCTTGCTAGTTATTAATGATTCTGTAATAACTATTGTCATTGTTCACAATGAAAATTTTAAAGTTTGCAAAGAAAAGATTTTTTTATTTTTGACAACATGATTTTACAGTGCTCTCTAAATTAGGGTCTCTACCAGTTCACCATACATGTGCATGAACTAGGCATTGTGAACAATGAGCATATTTAGTTTTTGTGAAAACAATCTTAATAATACTTGTTTTTTGGGATGCAGGTAAGGTTGCCAGATTTCTTTTCAGAAAAAAAACAACTGACACCAATGTTCCATCAAATATTCTTAAGGACTTGTGCTGCAAAACATATTGTTTGTTCAACTCTAGGAGGAAATTTATTTATTGTGCGCCTCAAAATGGTATATAGGCCTACTAAATGCTATGATTGATTTTGAATTGTTACAATAATAATTATTTTTCTTTAAAAAAAAATTAATACTTTTGTAAGTTGTAATAATTGTAAAAAATATTCTTTAAAAAAACATATCACTTGTGTATGTTGAATATCTCATTATTTTACTGAGCTATACAAGCTATCTTCCAATCCTTTAACACCTCTGCCATCAATTGATTGGTTGTGTCGATGGCATAGAGTTTGCATCTACAATATGTTTTTAAGTCTCTGCGAAATTACTTTTGTTGACTTTAGTTCATAACTTCAGAGTGAAGTCTTGCTTGCAACATCACTCAACAGAATTGGTATTTTTTCAGACGTGGAACTCTTCCATTTATTAATTATTTGCCTTTTTGTCTTTTCTAAGGGACATTCAGGAGGCATTTTAACCATTTCTCCACTTGAAATAGCAAATTTACTACTATTTTTTCTTCTCTGTATGGATAAACTACTCTGTACAGATAAACTACTATGTATTCTAATCATAAGTAATTTAAACATATACACTGCTCAAAATATCTGTTTCAAAAATTTTTCAAGTCTAATCAGCTGCAGATGTTCTCTTGCATTTTGCAAAGGCCATTGCCATTGGTTTTGCAGTTCTCTTTAATTTGTAAACCAATTTAACTTATTAGCTACTGATTATTAAATATCTCAGAACAAAATAAAGAAAATAAATGTACAACTTTCAACTTACCCTGCTATTTGCAGCCATCATCACACCTAGCAAGAAACTGTGACACCAGTAAACTGCTTTGACATACATTTGTGCATTCTGTTGTTAAGTGTGTGCATAGGCTCTGTGACTTGTCTTTGCATGCATACACACACAGCTTAGAGGGAACACTGGTTCTAACTGTAGACAATGCCTGAAATCATTATTTCTGTTTATCAGAATGGAATCAAGCTTGCAATCTACACTGGAAGCTAAAAATGTTCCTCCTATATCAAACAATTTCACTTACTCTGCGAAATGATCATTCTTAAATGCCTTTACCATATCAGAAAAGCTGTTTAAAAGTTAGCCTCTGATTTTTTTTTTAGACTAACAGTCGGAAGTCATTGTACTGATAAATAACTTGTTTTTCCTGAAGAAAATATTTATACTTTAACTAATATGAACTAATTTGAGCAATAACAAATTTATAATTGCATTTAGAAGCCAAGCTAAATACAGATAATTCCTCAATTTTTTTTTGTGGATCTCTTTCCCCCAATTTGCAAACACAATATTTGAATAAAACTTCATGTTGTTTATATTAAATTACATTTCTCCAGAGATTTTGTCAAGTTCAGAATTCATTGTGCAAGAGGATATGCTTCAAGTGATATCAAACCAAATTTTTGATGCCAGTGTTTAATTAAACTATTTAAGATTACACAACATTCAAATTAAATCCAGTGTGATATGGAATAGGTGATTATTTAATTTTTTTTAAACAGTACTTTAAAATAGTAATATTGTCATTATCTTTCTCTATTCAAAAGTATTATAATAAAATAACATAATTTGAAATGATTGATAAAAGTGCAAAATGACCTAAATAACCAAGACACTTTGTTCCAAATTGTAAAAAAAAGCAACTGAATGACATTCAGAAACATCTGCCAATTCTCAAAACTGTTAGCTTTTAGTGGAAGGTCAAAAAACAATTGTGTAGGCAATTCTAATGAAAGTTTCATCTGCTTTCAACTGAATCGCATTCAGAAACATCTGCCAATTCTCAAAACTGTTAACTTTTAGTAGAAGATGGAAAACCAATTGTGTAGGTAATCCAATGAAAGTTTCATCTGCTTTCAACAAGTTCACTTTCTTCCTTAAATCAGAAATCTTCAAATCTTCATGATGTGCATCATATTGCTGCTTTGCAAAGTGTGAAACAATCTTCAACTGTGCTGCTATGTTATTTAATCTGCAAATATGCACCACAAGAAGTTAACATAACCATTTTATAAAAGTCAAGTCTGTTTCCTGTAGAAATCTCAGATAGCATTGACTATTGATGTAGCATCTCATGTATTCAACTTAGCATCCAGCAAAATAAGTTGTATACTGTGATAAATTTACACTGGCTAACAATTAAAGTAGAGTATTAATTATTCAGCAAATGTCTGAGCCTTTTTCAAAAGGCTGATAATCCATAATGTACCATAAAATTATCTTGAACACTTCAACTTTCAAGTAGATGTCAATGGTACAGAATTTGGATCCTATACCATGATGTTCTTGACTTTTTTAACCAGTCTACAATTGTATCTCAATACTTAAGATTCTGGTGTCAATTTTACTTATACAATATCATTTATGATAATATTGACACTCTTCTTCTATATGATATGTAAAATTGGACAAAATAAAATTTTTCCAAATGCATCAATGACTTAGATTTTTTAGAGATGTTTGAATAGTTATCTTCTTAATTTAATAAACAAATTATTCAGAACAATGTTTAAAAAAAAAATACTGGAATAATGGTAGCCTTATTCATGATAATAAATATTCACACAAATCAATATTATTTCTCACATTTTGCACTTTTGATATAAAAATACATATACTTCTCAAGTATATTATCTGCAATTATACTATCCAAGTGCATTGAGTTATGTAAAAACATTTTACATTAATATTTCCTCATTAGGAAAAAGATACAATACTTTAAACAACATAATGGCTACAATACATTGTTCCTTAAAGGAATGAAATTTTCATGTGTATGAATATATTTACCATGTGATTGTGTCACAATATATTTCACTTGCATGCTAGAAAACTCATTCTTTTATTTGTTAGCATTACTAGCTTCATCAAAGCATTCCTTTTTAAAGGAATAAACATTTTTTCAACCAGTCCACATTTAAGCGGATGTGGCCGTGGTACTTAGCCATGTGCACATTAATATCTTGAGCAAAAAGCATGCAAATATCCAGTAATCCATAACAACACTCATTTGTTTGGGCTGTTGTAATGTGTGTTTGCATTCTTGTTGGATTGTATGGGAACGCTGTGGGTCCCGGTGAGCCATTATAATTTTAACGTTGAATCTAGTTGCTTCAAAAACAATAGCAAGACCTTTCCAATCATTCTGTGAGTAATTTTGCTCTGCTGTATTTAATGATCTTGAGGCATGGGTATCGGTAAATTTTAGAGATACATCTCAGACAGAATGGTATATTTCTTAGTGATGTATTACAAGCAAGAGCCAAGAAGTTTTATAGGCTCAAAATTATCAAGAAATTTTTTTTATGACCACAACCATGAGATATTCTGGGGTTCTGGAGTATCATGTATAGCTTTTATTTTCTCAGGTCCTTGCTGCTTGCATTTAGTCAATCACAATGAAAATTACATCTACTTAAATTATCCTTTGTATCTTTTTGTGGTCAATTCCCTCTCCTTACAGATTCAAAATATGTCCGGAAGAGTCATTGCCTGGACCAGTAGTTATATGCTGTTGATGTAAATCACCATTTTTTTTTTAAAAGCAGGACATGCAAAATTCCGAAACAGTAGCTTTTATTGAAACACTCCACATTAGTGTTAATTGTAGTTAGAGCTCTTGAATAAGGATCTAATTCAATGTAAGTGCAATTATGGGTAAGATCTATTCTGGAAAATTTCTTAACCTTGGAAAGCTTTGCACACATTTCTTCAAGTCTTACAATTCAGTCCTGCATGATGGCTTTGTTTACAGATACTTTATAATCACCACACATTCTAATGGCATTGAGTTATGCATAATGGCTTTGTTTACAGTTACTTTATAATCACCACATATTCTAATGGCATTTACTCCTGCATAATGGGGTGTGTGAAAACTTTATAATCACCACATATTTCTTCAAGACCTGGAATTGAGTTATGCATAATGGCTTAGTTTAAAGTTACTTTATAATCACCACATATTCTAATGGCATTGAGTTATGCATAATGGCTTTGTTTAAAGTTACTTTATAATCACCACATGTTCTAATGGCATTGAGTTTTGCATAATGGCTTTGTTTAAAGTTACTTTATAATCACCACACATTCTAATGGCATTTAATCCTGCATAATGGGGTGTGTGAAAACTTTAAAATCACCACATATTTCTTCAAGACTTGGAATTGAGTTATGCATAATGGCTTTGTTTGGTTACTTTACAATCACCACATATTCTAATGGCATTGAGTTATGCATAATGGCTTTGTTTACAGTTACTTTACAATCACCATATTTTATAATGGAATTGTCCTGTTTTAGAAAATGTTTCAATAAGTGTTGCCCATTTTGAAAACTGAACTTTTTATATGACCTTTACTTTGTATCTGTCATAATTCTTGTTTTATGCCTTCACATAGGTCAAAGACTTTTTCTTCCTTTAAAAACCAAGACATTTTCTTTTTCAGTGTATTGTATTTTATAGTTTATCAAATATCTTGCTTTATGCTTATTGTAGGATTCATTATTTTGAAAACTTTGATTAGTCTCTTTATTTAGAAACATTACCAATTATTATTTATTTTTCCTCTCAAGAAAATATTATTTTGAAGTAAAGAGATTAGAAGATGGATTTGATTTATCTGAAACACATCAACCACAGCTAGATCACTCCCCAGAAAAAGTGGTAAGAATATTATGTAATAAAAACATGTTTGACATTTATTATCAATCAAATTTTTATGTATCATTAAGTTCATTAAGAGCCAGGCCCTCCCTTTTCCCAGCCTTTTTCAGTTACACTTTACAGCTAGGCAGAGATTGTCAAACTATTTATCAAAGGCGTAATCTGACCTAATCTTCTTTTTTATTGGACTGCAAACTGTAAAGGCCATATGTGGTATTACTCATTATATCTTATTGTTACGTCCACAATCCCCTTGTGGCCAGAGCTGTGTAGATCTTGCTGATAATTCTCGTTAGTCCTAGGGGAGACTTTAATTATTAGTATTTATGTTTCAGTATTACACGAACTCTTCTTATAGTCCTGGGCACAAATTCAGTATTTGTATTCCAACATTTCCTCTCTTGTAAATTATGGTAGTAGATAAATCTTATAGTAATGTATACAACACAATAGGATAGTAACTTGACAAAGAAGCTTCAGTGTAACTGTTGTTGATAGTTTATTTCAGGTGGTATGTTCAATATATACAATATATCTATTATGTACAGTTAGAATCAAATAGTGCAAACACAAACGTTCAAAGGAACATCTTTTGAAACTCTCTGTCTTTCAGACAAAACAAATCATTAAATACTATCCGAGTGGTGCAAGGGACAGACCCACTACCAGTAGGGGTGAAAATCATGGTAACATTACAAAACTCATAACAAAACGATATGAACTTCCCCTATTAAATAATGAGTCGTTCCCAGACTCTGAGAATTTGAGATCAACACAGAATCCCAGCATTACCTAGAACCTTTCGTTTTCCTACTAAACGTCCTAATATCGCGTGTAGTAAGAAAAGAGAGAGAGAGGAGAATAAACATTGCGTGTTCCAATTCTTGGAAAAACAATATACATGACACGCCCCCACCCAATGAAAGAAATAATGTACCATAATTACCCAAGTAATACTCAACATGGTACATTTTTCGTACTTAACACTATCGTTTTAACAACCAACAATCAATGGAAGATTATAAGACAATTTAAGCAAACATGGCTCACTGGCACAACTAAATTATAAAAAGTGTCACTACCCAATGGTAATTGTGATTATAACGTGATGGACAAATATTTCCCCGTTAGTATTAATATTAACTAATGTCTCAACAAGTACAAATAATTCAAAAATATTCTAGTCATTCTTATTTTAACTATGTACAGTTGTGTGGATTTCCACCAAAATTTGCAAAAAGTCTTAATCTATTTAAACAAATATAACATTGCTCAAACTCTGTCAATTTCCAACAGTTTACTTCTAATATACAAACCAAAAGATAAGTAATACATAACTCGAATCAAACTATAGGTTACTTCCCCTTTAAATTACAGTGTCAACTTGACATTAACAGGGTTCATACCTAAGATGATGATACTTCCCCTTTTCTCAAATACGAGGAGAAAATACACTCTAGTTACGATTACTACAGTAATCTAAATATTAAAATGTAATCCACTATTATGCGTTTTTGGCAAATTTAAAAGTTTAATATAAAAGATTGTTCAGGGTTGAATGAGTGCACACCTTTAGGTATCTTTGTTTCCCTCCATTCCCGGATATATGGAATATATAACAACCTATACAACATAGTGAATATCCACTAGTTTTTCCCATTCTATTGCCATGATATAACAATTTAGCAATAGATTTCCAATATTATCTATTAATTTATACCAATTAAGATTACATCTCTTTCTAAGATAAAAATTGTACATATTATTATTTAGTTCCATTCATTAACTAAAATAAAACAAGATAATAAATCAACTAGCTCAAAGTTTTCCCACTAAATTGCATGTGATGACAATTACTTTTATCCATCCATATCAAGTAAATACGTGCATATTATATATTTATTGCATCATGCATCAACATTTAAATGGAATTTCTTTTCCATAATCAAATGAATTTAAAATATATCAGAACATCAATATTATACATGATTATAAGAATTATTAATACTTTCAAAAGACTTGACTTCTGTATGATACAAGTATTCTATAGGTATTCCATAATCAAAATTCAAACGAATGATAGGTTATCATGACACATTCTTAATGAATAAGTGATATGATCTGAAAAAGAAGTATGGGTTATTCAGTCAATCATGTAGCACCCGAGATAGAGTATCAGCTGTGACGTTGTCCCTACCCCTCAGGTGTTTTATGTTTAAGTCATAGGCTTGGAGGAATAAGCTCCATCTAACAAGCCTCTGGTTTTGCTTGACCCTGGAGAGAAAAGTCAGAGGGTTGTGGTCGGTCAGTATTTCTATCGGGTACCCAGAGCTGTTTACATAGAAATCAAACTGTTTTAACGCTAGGATCAACCCTAAAAGTTCCTTCTCACTTGTATTATAATTACGTTCATGGATATTGAATTTCTGTGAGTGGTAGCACACCGGGTGCTCCTCTCCGTGGTCATCCTGCTGAGTCAGCACCGCTCCCATCCCAGTATCGCACGCGTCTACTGCAATTTTAAAGGGTCTATCAAAACGCGGGGTCACCAAAATAGGTGCCCTGGATAATCTTAACTTCAACTCATCAAACGCCTTTTGGCACTTGTCAGACCAAACAAAGCGATTGTTCTTCTTTAGTAGGTCAGTTAAGGGGCAAGCTACCGTAGAAAAGTCCTGGCAAAACTTACGATAATACCCGGCCATTCCAAGGTAACTACGGAGTTGTTTCCTTGTCTGTGGCACTGGGACATTCTGAATAGCTTCTATTTTAGCATTTACTGGTTTAACCTTTCCACCACCCACTACATGTCCAAGATACTCGATAGTGGCATGTCCAAACTGACTCTTAGCCAGGTTTATTGTCAAATTGGCGTTATTCAGTCGTTCAAACAAGTGTCGTAGTTGACTGACATGTGTCTTGAAATCTGTACTATACACCACTATGTCGTCGAGGTAGGCATTACACTGGAAGATACCGCGAGTGAGGGTGTTTATAAGCCTTTGAAACGTCGCAGGGGCATTACGGAGTCCGAATGGCATGACCTTATACCTGTAAAGTCCGTCAGGTGTCACAAAGGCGGATACTTCCTGTGCCCGTGGCGTCAAAGGAATCTGAAAGTACGCGGAGAGAAGATCAATTTTTGTCACATACGTCGCATCACCTATCTTATCAATGAGGTCATCAATACGAGGAATGGGATACGAGTCAGTCTTTGTCAAATTATTTAATTTCCTAAAGTCTGTACAAAACCGCAATGTGTTGTCGGCTTTTGGTACCAACACACAGGGTGAAGACCATTCGCTATCACATTCTTCCACTATGTCATTTTCTAACATATACTTCACCTCTGCTCTAATATGTTCAAGTCTGATGGGGTTAACTCTATATGGATGCTGTTTAATTGGCCTGGCAACCTCAGTTAATACTACATCGTGTTCTATTAGATGTGTCCTCCTGGGAACATCTGTAAACAGTGACTTATATTCATGTACCAGCTCAATAATCTTCTCCTTATCTTCTACCGGAAGATGTTCTAGCCTTGTATCTAAACTCTTAAGGGCATCTGTATTATTAAGTTTACTTTCTGCAAACTTATATTCTATCCTAGATAAATCCGTCGGGACTCTAGCTAACGAAATCATGGGGACCTCCCGTGGTTTACTCTTTTCCCTGGAAACATAGGGCTTAAGCAAATTAATATGGCATACCCTCTGCTTTTGTCTCCGGTCAGGAGTCTTTATCAAATAATTGACCTCGCCAAGCTTTGACTCTATCTCATAGGGTCCACTAAACTTTGCACTTAAAGGCTGATTTTGCAAAGGTAGAAACACAAGAACTTTGTCACCTGGTGCAAAAGTTCTAGCTGTAGCTTTACGGTCATAGTTCTGTCTCATACGCTCCTGCATCTGTGGAAAATGAATCTTCACATGGTTAAAAGCATGATAAAGCCTATTTTTAAATTTATCTACATATGACAAAAGTCCAATCGGTTCACTGTCCGTTAGCCAAGTTTCATGTAGAAGTTTCAACGGACCTCTGACTGAGTGTCCATACACAAGTTCGAATGGGCTAAACCCCAGGGATTCCTGAGTGGCCTCCCTTGCAGCGAACAGTACATAAGGCACACCCTTATCCCAGTCTTTCTCGTTTTCATAACAGTACTTTTTAAGCATCGATTTTAATGTCTGATGAAACCTTTCCAGAGCTCCCTGGCTCTCAGGATGATAGGCACTTGATAGCCTATGGCTTATCCCTAATTGTTCCATGACTTGTTTGAAAATGTTCGAAGTAAAGTTAGTCCCCTGGTCGGACTGTACTGTCTTCGGTAGGCCATAACGTGTGAAGAAATTTGTCAGGGCGTCTACCACCTTCACTGTTGTTATGTTCCGCAACGGAATGGCTTCCGGGAAGCGAGTGGATGAACACATGACTGTGAGCAGGTATTGAAAACCGGCTTTTGTTTTCGGCAACGGGCCCACGCAATCAATGAGTATACGACTGAATGGTTCGTCGAACGCTGGTATCGGCTGGAGTGGAGCGACAGGAATTCGTTGGTTAGGACGTCCTACCATTTGGCATACGTGGCAAGTCTTGCAGTATTGTTCGACATCTCTTCTCAGTCCTGGCCAGTAGAAGTAAGGGAGGATACGGTGGTGCGTTTTTCGGACTCCCATGTGACCAGCGAAAGGAAGATCATGCGCCATACGCAGTATATCTTGACGATAGCACTTAGGTATTACAATCTGGTGAATACTGTCCCACTCGTTTGTACCTGAGTTGAGCGGTTTCGACTTTCTCATCAACACTTCATCTTTTATGTAGAAACATTCCGCCATTGCATCTGCAGTCTTTTCATCAACAGCTTTCATTCTGAGTTGCATTATTACTTCGTCATTCAATTGTTCTTTCACCAATTTCTGCTTTGGTGACAAAATGTTATCGTTCTCGGTTGCATCACCAGTTGTTAGTTCAGCAAAGAACGTAGCACTTAAATCGATGTCAGGTGTTTCTGTTATCACTGTTTCATTCGCATGTGTGTCTTCAGAACAGACAAGCACATCTTTCGTTGCACTACACGGCGTAGCAGGAGTCTTTACCGACTTCTTTTTCTGCATTGCTCTTGTCAGTGCACATGTTGGGCGTTCATTGGCAGGACGTAGGTTTTTGTCCTCCGCCATCTTTGTCTCCAACACTTTAACCATGGGCTCGACAGTGACTCTGCCGCCCATAATGTCATTTCCTAATATCATGGAAACGCCTTTGACGGGTAGTGCGCGCCACACTCCCACTACGATGTTACCTGTAAAAATATCCGACTCGAGTTTTATTCTGTGCAGTGGAGCTTCCACAGCCTCCATACTAGCACCTCTCAGCACAACAGACTCACCGGTACTGGTGGCATCTGTTAACGGCACACTGCCCTCCAGGATCACGCTGACAGCAGAACCCGTGTCACGTAATATCTGTATTTTCTTCTTGCTGAGTACATCGACTTCTGTCGACACTGTCCCCTCGTAGACAAAGGGTCGAAAATCGGATAGGTCGTCCTCTTCCGGGACTTCAGGAACCATCTGTTCCTCACGGCCTTCTGAAAGCATAATAGATTGAGTACAGCTATTCTCTTTTACCTTAGATAGACTGTTCTCAAAAACCATCGACTCCACAACTATGGGCGATGCCGGCCGCATTTCTTTTGAGTTTCTTGACCCTGTGTTGCACACTTCTTCTGTCTGCTTGCTATCTTTCTGCACTCTGGCACAGTGTAGAATAGCACCTTGCTTCTTGGTAAGGATCCAACAATCTTTCTTCATGTGGCCCTCTTTCTTGCAATTGAAACATACCACCTTTGCTTTATTTACATCTGTCTGCTTCCTGAAATGAACTAAGTTACTATTATTATTTACACCACTGTTCTTATTATTGTTTTCACTTGTCTCTTTTGGTTTACTAGCCTCCTTGGACTCTGGTTTGTGCACTTTGGGTTTGTCAGCATAATATGGCTTTATGCTGGCTGAATTATGGCATAGTTATCTGCCAATCTAGCAGCTTCATGCACATCTTCAACCCCTCGGTCTGAGATGTGAGTTTTAATATCCACTCGAATACAATCATTGAATTCCTCAAACAATATTAGGTTCTTGAGTTTATCAAACTCACTTACATTCTGTGACCTTAGCCACTGTTCTAACATTTTCTCCTTTTGTCTCAAAAAGTCTACATGAGTTTGATCATATGCCTTCTTTCTGTCTCTAAATAGCTTTCTATATTTTTCTGGTGTCAGGGAATAACTTTTCAGCACCCTATCTTTGATTACTTCATAGTCATTTATTTCCTCGGGTGTTAAACTCAACACTACGTCCAATGCTTTTCCTTTGTTGAGAGTTGACCTTAACAATAAAGCCATCTTATCATCAGGAAACTGATAATCTACAGCTATCCTCTCAAAAAGCAAAAAGAAATCTTGAACATCTTCTTCTCTGAATATAGGCAAGTGTTGCTTCATTGCGCTAATATCCATACCGTTGCTGTCCCTACGATGGTCAGGTCTGTTCATGAGTGCCATCTCTATCCTTTCTCTGCTTTCAATTTCTATCCTAATTCTTTCCAATTCTCTCCTTTCCATACTTTCTAATTCCATTCTCTTCATAGCTAATTGGAATTTTAGGTTTTCACTCAACCCTTCATCTTCATCATTGTTTGATGATCTAGATGACATATTTCTTACCTCGTCTCCGTGGGCAATTACCTCGCCCCCACTGGGAGCTACATAACCTTCATTGATATCGTTCTGTCCCACTTCAACTACACTACCAGTGTTCATGGCATTCTGCCTGTTCAAACATGTCATAATTTCTTTGGTCAAACGATTACGATTAGGTCTTGCCTGTCCTGCCTCAATCCCAAAGGACTCAGCTAATTCTTTTAGTTCAGCAAATGACATGGCATTAAGTTCCTCACTTGATATATTCGAAGCCATAGTATAGCGTTCGAAATATTTGTTATAGTAGAGTAGTATATATTGTATAATAAAATATAAAGTTCCAACTTACGATTTGTCCAGAAATTTGCACAATATAATATTAAACACTTCGTGGAATCTTCACACTTCCCAAGGAATAAAAACGCAAACCAGTTCTCTCCTCTTTTTAAAAAGAATAGTTTCACAGTCCGAACGAGACTACCAAATCTTGTCAATCCTAGGTCAGGAAAAGTAGAACTCAAATATACCGGGCGAGACCACCAAATTTTGTTACGTCCACAATCCCCTTGTGGCCAGAGCTGTGTAGATCTTGCTGATAATTCTCGTTAGTCCTAGGGGAGACTTTAATTATTAGTATTTATGTTTCAGTATTACACGAACTCTTCTTATAGTCCTGGGCACAAATTCAGTATTTGTATTCCAACATTTCCTCTCTTGTAAATTATGGTAGTAGATAAATCTTATAGTAATGTATTCAACACAATAGGATAGTAACTTGACAAAGAAGCTTCAGTGTAACTGTTGTTGATAGTTTATTTCAGGTGGTATGTTCAATATATACAATATATCTATTATGTACAGTTAGAATCAAATAGTGCAAACACAAACGTTCAAAGGAACATCTTTTGAAACTCTCTGTCTTTCAGACAAAACAAATCATTAAATACTATCCGAGTGGTGCAAGGGACAGACCCACTACCAGTAGGGGTGAAAATCATGGTAACATTACAAAACTCATAACAAAACGATATGAACTTCCCCTATTAAATAATGAGTCGTTCCCAGACTCTGAGAATTTGAGATCAACACAGAATCCCAGCATTACCTAGAACCTTTCGTTTTCCTACTAAACGTCCTAATATCGCGTGTAGTAAGAAAAGAGAGAGAGAGGAGAATAAACATTGCGTGTTCCAATTCTTGGAAAAACAATATACATGACATTATACATAAATGGCGGCTGGTTAGCAAAGTCGACAGCGAGCTTGACTCCCAAGCGCCGCATCAGGGGTTCGACCCTCGGTGCAGTCAGCTATAAGCTATAAATCCACCGCCGACTTGGAGAGGAGATGGGCGCCGCCAAGTCTACCAAGCCCAAGAGAGGATTAATGGACACCCAGTGACCCAGTGTCCATTAGCTCCCCCCAACGACCGCCAAGGTTAAGGGACTACAAAAAAAAAAAAAAAAAAAAAAAAAATATCTTTAAGAAATTTGTCTCTGTAGGAACATGTTTACCTCCCCCTGACATTGTCTCTATAGGAACATGTTTACCTCCCCCTGACATTGTCTCTATAGGAACATGTTTACCTCCCCCTGACATTGTCTCTATAGGAACATGTTTACCTCCCCCTGACATTGCATCTGGACCCTTTCTTTTTATGCCTTGATCCCTTTTCCTAATTTATATTTGTATACCCCAGCATACCCAAGTATTACTTCCCCTTCAGCTTGTTTTTCTTAATGAATCATTAGCAGATAAAACTGTTTTTTAAGTGATATTTTCAAACCTTTAGTCCTTATTTTTTTTTTTTTTAGAAAAATAAATAATAATATTATGTATGCTAGCATCAGCAAAATTATTCAGATGCTACATTACAAATATTTACTTTTAGGTTGGGTGGTCTTCACAATATGAATTAGATGTGGTAAGAATGAATGTAGTCACAACCAAAATGTATTTTCAAAGGTTTTATCACTAGGCAATATTGTTTGTTTGGTGGTGTTGCATGATTCACATATTATTTTCAATAGTTCTGCTTTTTGTAATAAAATATATATTGTTATTTTGATTATACCTATGGGTGATCAAACATTATATTGAAGAGAAACAAAATATACAATATATAAAAATAAATTTCTTATAAACCAATAACAAAACTGGATTTATTATTTCAAATTCAATTCTATCCTTTAAAATCAAATCTTACATCTTTATAATTTAATCTTAATAATTTTACATTATGCATCTAGTAAAATGTAAAGGCGTCAAACAATTTCTAATAAATAATGATAGCTATGTCACTAATGTAAATTTATCTAAATTACCCATTTAAGAATAACTTATGCATTTTTAATTATGCTAGTTCATCAATGTTATTTTTATTCCTTATCAAGAGTGTGTTTTTTTTTTTTTTTATATTTTTAAAACAAAAAACTTTTTTAGTTTTTTAATGAATACATTTTTAAAGCCAATATATTATTTCTAATCTTTATTACATCCACTTCATTGGGCTAGACTGCTAAGCTTTTTGCACAACCTTTGTTGATTGTGAACACATTTATCCAGTCTTTAAACATCTAAAATAATATTGATAGTATCCGAAATAGAAAAGTTCTTTTTACTTGAAATTCTTGCTGCCCAAACCCATCTCTAAAAGTATTTTACATTTTTTAACACAAAATAAAGTGTTTCAAAGTGTTTTTATTTGAATACAACATACACTCAAACTTTGAGTCAACATACATGAAGCATGAAGAAATGAAAACATAAATTTAAAGACAGAATATTAAACATTATGATATTACAATCTCTTTGTAAATTATAATTTTTTTTTAAGGTGTTCTCAAAATAATTACAATAAATCAAAACTACATAAAAAAAATACTAGAATGTAAAATAACTGTACAGATCTGACATTAACATAAACAGTGCATTATAATAAATACATTCAAAATATTGGAGACATTTAGTATACATTTTAAAAGTTTGTCTGCATATAATGAAACTAGAAAACATCCTAAAATATTTTACAGACATTTTATTACTGATTATATTGATATAAATAAGATTATTTATTGGTCCAAATAAATGGAAATTCGACTTGTTTACATAAATTCCGTCTTTCAGCATACCGGTACTTTAAATAGTATTAAAGAACCATTTATACTCAAGCACAATAGACATTCACGCACACTATCATAACATTTATCATACAAGAAAAAGTATCGTGTTCGGTAATGGATACTTGACATGCATATATTAACATTCTTTTAGACAGTTTTTGTAGTTTCAGAAAACAGTTTGATGTCAAGTTCTACAACTGATGAAAACCCAGTTCCAAAGGATAGAGTTAGGGCTCTTACAACAACTCAAGAATTTGTGAAAAAGGTATGTTGATTTTTCTTGGCTTTTTAATTTAAATAGTTTTAATTAATGCTTTATTAAAGTTAATTATGTATTCAATGTTTTCAATTTAATATTTCTAATTTAATAGTTTTCATTTCAGGCTTAAGGGATACCCATCACCATCTCGAGAGGGACAGGAAGAAGAGACCTACAGAATGACATGTGTATGTTGGGGCGTTTTCGTGTTCGATAATAAATATTTGACATGCATATATTAACATTCTTTTAGACACTTTTTGTAGTTTCAGAAAACAGTTTGATGTCAAGTTCTACAACTGATGAAAACCCAGATCCAAAGGTTGGAGTAAAGGCCCTTAGAACAACTCAAGAATTTGTGAAAAAGGTATGTTGCTTATTCCTAACTTTGTAATTTAAATAGTTTTAATTAGGGCTTAATAAGGGGTAGGTAATACTGTAGCTGGTTCTAAAAAAGTAGGGTTCTAAGAAATTCTAACTGAAATTTTTTTGCGTGGAGATATTGATTAGTAACTTAGTCTTAGGAAGCGCGGCAGACCATTTTCAATAAAAAAAATGTTACCAAACATAAGGTTATAATTATAGATCATAGATAATGAAACAATATTAGTGTACTATATTTTTAAATATTTTGAAATTAAATTTATGCATGAGTTAGGACTTTGCTTACTATTGCCCACACATCTTAATTTACACAGCTTACCCTTTACTCCACATATTGAATGATGTTGCACTATTTACCCCACTACATCTTGCACTATTAACTATTTGTTCCCACCCCACCTACTTTGCACTATGTAACCCACCTTGCAAACCTGGCTACGCCACTGATGTTTATTGGTAGATCAATGCAACTTCTAATTTCAGATTGCTTATTGGTACATCTTCACATCTGTATTGGAGATTCAATCAAGTCTATTGATGCTCACAGAAGTTAAGCATGTTCTTAATTGCCCGAATTGTACTTCGCCGAACAGCCCGAGCAAGGGTTCGCTTCGTAAATTGCTCGCCTTTCGTCGTTTTCGCGCTTAACAGGGCGATCTATTGCTCGACAAGCGACATCTCGGGGGGTATCGGCGAGCCAAATTCGGGCGAACGATTGCTTCGTCGACATGTTGACGAAGCCGCGTATTGATTGGCTGAATTGATCACGTTCATGCGAAAAGGCACCAAAATTTCCTAGTCTTAATGAAAAAAAATGGCGTCTTACAAGACAGTCAGCTGCCAGAGATGTCAGAGGACAGTCTAGTAATATTCATAGATGCATGGGAAAATGTTCCATGCCTGTAGAACTCACTCCATCTGGACTATAAAAATAAGGGTGAAAAAAACCAAGGCCTTGAACACTATTGCCCAAAATCTTTGTGCAATGTAATCGCAACACCCAAAGCTTCTTCGTCTGTGAGCGCAGCCATTTTGCAGCAATATTAACATCCGGCAGTTCGCCTCAGCGCTAAAAATAGACCAGTTAAAAACAAGAGCACCATTTCGCTGAGCTTCCTAGCTCGCCCTAATGTCGGCGAAAGTGCACGAGCCCATTTAAGAGCAAACAGTAGCTCTTGCGAATTGAACGATACCTGATTCGACCGAAACTAGTTAGGGCAATTAAGAACATGCTTAAAGTAAAAACAGCATGTTCACTTCCCATACTTTAGATTTGTTTTATATGTCACTTGCCAAAACATCTCTATTACTATTAGGTTCTAGTCTAAAATTTCTCTAGCAGCTAATATTGGTAGATCACAATATATTGTAGTTTATTGTTCTGTAATTAAGAGCAATGTGCATAATTTTACATTAAACATAAGAAATACATTAAATAAAACATTACCAATTTCAATAATAAAGACTAATTTGTGTATTAAAATTATTAAAACAGTTTGGCATCCTGTACTGAAAATAATATGAACATAATTTGACATTAAACATAAGAAATACATTTAAAAAAAACATTACCAATTTCAATAATAAAGACTAATTTGTGTATTAAAATTATTAAAACAGTTTGGCATCCTGTACTGAAAAAAACAACAAAATAACACTATAGTAGATAACATATATAATAATAAATATCTACCTAAAGGAAGCTCACCAAATAGTAGTTTTGGAAACTCTAATTTGATACCTTTCTTAAAAATACCCTCTCATTTCTGGGCACTGGTGAACTCTGCTGCACCGGCCATATGGATCAATTTGGTCCGACTGGTAGGCCCTACTTTTACTTTACTTTTTACATCTGGGCATAATGTAACAAATAACAATGGTAAGTTTGCTATTCAATTAACGTAATGTTTATCTGAAATTTTTTGTTGGCTTGCAAATTAAAGTGAATGTATGCTGCAATATAAATTTGAAAATCATCCACACTAAACAAACCAACAAGTTACATTATATTTCTGTGATTAATCTTTAAGTCTAATTTTTTTACACATTCATATCTTCTGAATGATGGTTGTTGGTCTTGATATTCATAGTTAAATACTTGTTCTAAGGGAAGAACACTTTTTGAATTCAGAACAGTGTCTGATGATGATTAATCTCCCCTACCTTCAGATTGTTTAATTTGGTCTGGATGACATTTTACAGGGTTTTGAACAGTTTGAGGTAAAAGTTCACTCGCACACAGATTGTTTGAGTTGATTTTGGTGGCTGTCATGGATACCATCTTTTGTTTGTTACTTTGTAACAATGCCTGGAACACATTTAGGACCTGAATAGTAGTTCTTCAATATTACAGAGTCATCCCCACAAGTGTTTCTCATTGATGTTGGTGTTTCTTTCTGTCTCATTTCATTTGTTACTACACAAAGATAAACATAAAGATCTTGCAATTTAATGACATTCTGTAGTAACTATTGGCATTATTTACAAAACTTCACTCCATTTCACTGTGTCACCCAAGAACTGGAGTCTAATTTTGTTTAGTTTACCTTGAGTAAAACGGAGAGCATCCAGCCATATCAATTTACACTTTCAGTGGCATTATTAAAGAATTTTTTTTAGATAACACAACAATTCAGTATTATACTAATTATAGGGAATTGCTGATCATTTAGCTTCACATAATAGTACATAAAAATAGGATAATACATTCTTCAATTTTCAAAGTATTATAATAAAATACCATAATTTGAAATTATTGATTCAAGTCAAAATGACTTACAAAACCAAAACACTTTGATCAGCGTTACAAAAACTCACTGAGTCACATTCAGAAGCATCTGCAAATTCTCATTATTGCAATCTTTTAGTGGAAGATGGGAAAAAAAATTGGACAATACTAATATGTTTCAACTTTTTCAACAATTGTAATTCCTTCTGTGAATCAAATGTACAAATCTTCATGATGCTAAGTCACTAAGTGTGGAACAAGCTGCATCATATATTTAATCTGCCATAGATATAAATAAGTTTTACATGACATGAATTGACTAACCCAATACTTGAAAAGTAATACTTGAAAAGTATTAAGTATTTAACAAATATCTGAGCTTTTATCAATAGTTAGTGTATGGTACGCTGATGATCCAGTGTCTGCTATAAGATTTTCTTGGACCCTCCAGCTTTCAGTTGTGTGTCAATGATACAGAGTTTGGATCCTATACCATGTTGTTCTTTGGAATTATTGTTGTCAACTTGAGTTTGTAACTTTACAGTGTAAAGCAGCGCAAATAACTTAATATTACTTTGTAAATTATTTACAAAATCAAGTGAAAAACTACTTCTATGAAACAATTTATAATAAATCATATTTAAACAAATCAAAAAGTTGTGTCAAATGCATTTTTGACATAAAAATACATAAAATGTGTTAAATATTTATTGTATACAATATACTTCTTAAGATGTATTTTATTTAAAATAAACCTAACAAGTGTAAGTTGTAATGAATGTAAAAACATTTTACATTAACAATTCATCATCTGGAATCAATTACAATACTATTCAAATAATTAAAACAATTTTAAACAACATAATGCTTACAATACATTGTTCCTTTAAGGAATAAAATTTTCATTACCACAAAATTGTGTCACAATGCTATATATTCACTTGTATGCTAGATATCTCATAGCTAGATATCTCATAACTTTTGAGCATCACTAGCGCTCATCAAAGTATTCCTTTTCAAGGAATAAGATTCTGTAACATTTCTTGTTACTTATTTCTGATAGATATCTCATTATTTTAATGAGCTTCATTATTTACAACAAAGAATTAGGCTACTCTTCAAGGATTAAAATTCTTTAAAGCCTTTACCACCATTAAATGGGTTGTGTCAATGGTAGTTTGTCATCTTAGATTGTGACATTGAGGTTTTATTCAACAAACTGCCAAATTACTTTTGTTAACTTGATGGAGCTTCTCTATGGAACTTTTTTTACAATATATACAAACATAAACAGAACTACACTGTCTGATTGCTAACACAAGACTGACTAGTTAAAACATGCTGTCTCTGCAATTGAAAACACTTTGGTGGTATTTCACATCTCAGCAGTACAAACAAAGTACTCAGTCATCCTCATCATAAGTAACTATTGAACACAGTTGAACTTTAAATTTAGAATTTGGCATCTCAATTTCTTCAAGCCATTTAGTCTAAACAGCTGCAAAATTTCACAAGCATTATGCACAGCTCATTGCCTTTTTAAAGAAATCTGTAGACTTATAAAGCTAATTAACTGATTAGCTACTGATTGCTTCAAATGTAGAGATTGCTTTTATTAAGTTGAATAATAGAATCAGATAACACGTAATTGTACAAATTAACTTCCTGTCTGGAACTAAAAATCTCAGATATCAGAAAGAAAAAAAAAGAAAATAAATATAAAATTCAACTTGTGCGGCCAATGGTAGCCATGAACAGACAAAGCAAGAACCTGTGACACCAGTAATCTGCACCACATGCATTCTGTTGTATAGTTGATGAATGCATTCTGTGATTTGTGTGTGCTTGCATATACACACAGCTTAAACAGAACACTGTTTTTAAATGTAGACAATGCCTGAATTTGGTTTTCAAACTTTTCAGACTGAAACCAAGCTTGCTATCTACACTTCAAGCTAAAATTGTTCCTTCAATATCATTTAATTTCACTTAGTCTACAAAATGATCATTCTACAATTTCCCTGAATAACACCTTGTTCCTCGTGAGAAAATTGTTTATATTATATTTAGTGAACTGATGTGTACAATAACAAATTCATAATTGCATTATGCTATTATATTCAATTCAAATGCAAACCATTCTATTCCACTATTGTTAATGAAACATCAAACACCTGGTGTTAATATTAAATTAAACTGCTCCAGAGATATGCTGAGGATATGCTTCCAATGATAACAATTCTCATTTTTGATGCTATTAAAAAAAAAATTTGTTTACATAACACAACATTCAAATTTCCATTGTAATATAGAATCTCAATCATTTAAAATTGTATAACAGTAAGATAAGATAAGAATGGGCATTTCTTGTAGCGCTTCTATCCACGCTATTAAATTAGCATGCTCAGTGCGCTCTTGGTGTGAATTAAAAGTACCTTGAAGTGTTTCAATAAAATATCTTCATTTGATTGCTTGAAATTTCAATAGGATCTAAATAACCAAAGACTTCATTCAGAGGTTTAAAATCAAAATGAGTCACATTCAGAGGCATTCACTGATTCTCATTACTGTGACCAATTAGTGGAATGACAAAACATTGTGTAAAAATATTCTAAAGAAAGTTTAAGATTCTTCCAACAAGTTTACTTCCTTTCATGAATCAAAACTTTTCAAATTTTCATGATATGCATCACAATGGTTCTGAACTAAGTGTAGAACATCTTACTTTAATTTTTGCTGCCACACCAATTAATCTATCTTACATTAAAGAAGCACCATGAAAAGTTAACATTATCACTTCATTAAAGTCAAGATAGTTTCCTGCAAAATTCTGTGATGGCATTGACTACTTCTGTAGCACCCCCTGCATCCTACCTGAAAATAAGTTGTATACATTTAATATTTCAAAGCATTTAGTTTCAGGAAATACAATTCTGTAATGTTTCATGCTTTTTATTTCATTTTTAAACAAATCATTATTTTATAGAGCTTCACCAGCTGTTATCAAATCATTAGGCTACTCTTCAAGGAATAAACCTCTTTAATCTATCTGCCTTCATTTAATGATTTGTTAATAGTATAGAGCTTGGAGATCCTATTCCATGATGTTCTTGACTTTATTTACTTGTCTCTTTAGAATTACTTTTGTAGGCTTGAGTTCATTACTTCACAGAAAGAAACATAGCTAGAATAACATCATTTAACAGTATTTCATACACACAATGAATTATTAACCTTTATTGAACTTCAAGACAGAAAACAGCTAATAATAAATATTGTCTTAAAATATTAATTGTCTATCAGATGTCATTGAAAAATTTAATCGAAATTTTATTTAAAAAACACTTTAATATTTCTGGGCCTAACATAACTAATAACAGTAGACCAATGTTAAGAGATATATTCAAATAACAAAATGTTTATCTGATATTATATGTTGGCCTGTAAATTAAAGTGAATGTACATTCCAATTATTCATTTCTAAATATGTCCTTATTAATCAGTGTAATCCTAACTATATCACCAAAAATTAAAATTCATAAAAAAATAATAGAAACATTTTCTAAATTAATGATAGATTACAAAAAGGTATAAAACCAGCTAAATAAAAGCAATGTAAAAACACAATTGACATTAAACATAAGCAGTGCATTGAAATACATATTTACATTTAAAATAAACAACTTTATCATTTATCAAAAAGAATAAAACAATTTATCAACCTATTATTAAACTAAAAAAACTAATTAAAAAAATATCATGATAATAAATATCTTCTTAAAATAAACTTTAAAAACTCTTTTTTGAAACTTTTCTAAAGAAAGTTTTAATTTCTGGGCTTTACATAATGATTAACAGTAAACCAATGTTAAGAGATGCTTTTCAATTAACATGAAGTTTATCTGATTTTTGTTATGTTGGCCTGTAAATTAAAGTGAATGTACATTGCAATAATTAATTCCAGTAAGATGTAGTTTTGAAAACTCTTTTTTTGAAACTTTTCTAAAGAAAGTTTTAATTACCGGTACTGGGCTTTACGTAATGATAAACAGTAAACCAATGTTAAGAGATGCTTTTCAATTAACATGCAGTTTATCTGATTTTTGTTATGTTGGCCTGTAAATTAAAGTGAATGTACATTGCAATAATTAATTTCTAAATATGTCTTTTTATTGAAAGATTTCCTAAATAATACAGAACACCAAAGTTAAAAATTAATTTAAAAACAAAAAAACAAACCTTAAATAATGTAAACACTTTCTAAATAAATGTTAAATTACCAATGTGTATAAAATAAACTTTAATAGAGAGCGGTGTACATAATTTGACATATAAATAGGTGCATTATAAAAAAACTTTGACTTGTAGAAAAACACAATGAAATAAATGAGAATATTTAAAGAAACAATTTCACATACATGACTGTTCACCACCTTTCCATAAAGAAAATCCTCTCCTCAAAACAAACAAGTTTCACTATATTTCTGTGATTCATCTTTTAGTCTACTTTTTTTTTATATGCCAATAACTTCTGACTGGGTTTTAAAATGAAGTTGTTGTTCTTTATAAACATTTTGAAATAAATAATTGTTCTAGAGGAATATCACTTTTAGAAATTAAAAAAAACTCTGGATTGCTTGATTTGGTTAGGATGGTGCATTCAGGGTTTTGCTGTTTGTATGAACAAATGGTTTATTCCACTCACACTTAGATTGTCTGAGTAGATTTTGGTGACTTTGATGGATACCATCTTTTGTTTGTTACTTGAAAGATATGGGTTTAGTTTGTTCAGCAACAATGCCCAAAGTCATTCAGAAACTGAGTAGTAGTCCTTCCTTATTACTGAGTCATGTCCACAAATGATTCTCTTTGATGTTGGTGTATTATAGAAGATCTTCTCTCTCATTTGTTGTGATACTAGAATCAACATAAGGATCTTGCTAGTTATTAATGATTCTGTAATAACTATTGTCATTGTTCACAATGAAAGTTTCAAAGTTTGCAAAGAAAAAACCTTTTTCTGATTTTCGACAACATGATTTTACAGTTCTCTCTAAATTAGGGTCTCTACCAGTTCACCATACATGTGCTTGACCTAGGCATTGTGAACAATGAGCAGATTTAGTTTTTGCTGCAAAACATATTGTTTGTTCAACTCTAGGAGGAAATTTTTTTATTGTGTGCCTCAAAATGGTATATAGGCCTACTAAATGCTATGATTGATTTTGAATTATTACAATAATAATTATTTTTCTTTAAAAAAAAATTAATAGTTTTGTAAGTTGTAATAACTGTAAAAACATTTTACATTAACAATTCTTCATCTTGAATAAAATAAAAAACATTCTATAAAAAGACATATCACTTGTGTATGTTGAATATCTCATTATTTTACTGAGCTATACAAGCTATCTTCCAATCCTTTAACACCTCTGCCATCATTTGATGGGTTGTGTCGATGGCATCTACAATATGTTCTAATTTTAAGGCTCTGCGGAATTACTTTTGTTGACTTTAGTTCATAACTTCAGAGTGACGTGTTGCTTGCAACATCACTCAACAGAATTGGTATTTTTCAGACGTGGAACTTTTCCATTTATTAATTATTTGCCATTTTGCCTTTTCCAAGGGACATTCAGGAGGCATTTTAACCATTTCTCCACTTGAAATAGCAAATTTACTACTATTTTTTCTTCTCTGTATGGATAAATTACTCTGTACAGATAAACTACTCTGTACAGATAAACTACTATGCATTCTAATCATAAGTAAATTAAACATATACACTGCTCAAAATATCTGTTTCAACAATTTTTGCAACTAATCAGCTGCAGATGTTCTCTTGCATTTTGCAAAGGCCATTGCCATTGGTTTTGCAGTTCTCTTTTTTTTGTAAACCAATTTAACTGATTAGCTACTGATTATTAAATATCTCAGAACAAAATAAAGAAAATAAATGTACAACTTTCAACTTACCCTGCTATTTGCAGCCATCATAACACCTAGCAAGAAACTGTGACACCAGTGAACCGCTTCGACATACATTTGTGCATTCTGTTGTTAAGTGTGTGCTTAGGCTCGGTGACTTGTCTTTGCATGCATACACACACAGCTTAGAGGGAACACTGGTTCTAACTGTAGACAATGCCTGAAATCATTATTTCTGTTTATCAGAATGGAATCAAGCTTGCAATCTACACTGGAAGCTAAAAATTTTCCTCCAATATCAAACAATTTCACTTACTCTGCAAAATGATCATTCTTAAATGCCTTATTTACCATATCTGAAAAGCTGTCAGTTTGCTTCTGATTTTGTTTTAGACTAACAGTTGGAAGTCATTGTACTGCTAAATAACTTGTTTCTCCTGAAGAACGTGGACTGATGTGAGCAATAACAAATTTATAATTGCATTTAGCAACGAAGTTAAATGCAGACAATTCCTCAATTCTATTTTCTGGATCTCTTTCCCCCAATTTGCAAACACAATATTTGAATAAAACTTCATGTTGTTGATATTAAATTACATTTCTCCAGAGATTTTGTCAAGTTCAGTATTCATTGTGCAAGAGGATATGCTTCAAGTGGTATCAAACCAAATTTTTGATGCCATTGTTTAATTAAACTATTTAAGATTACACAACTTTCAAATTAAATCCAGTGTGATATGGAATAGAAGAATATTTAATTTTTTTTAAACAGTACTTTAAAATAGTAATATTGTCATTATCTTTCTCTATTAAAAAGTATTATAATAAAAAAAACATAATTTGAAATGATTGATAAAAGTGCAAAATGACCTAAATAACCAAGACACTTTGTTCCGAGTTGTCAAAATAGCAACTGAATGACATTGAGAAACATCTGCCAATTCTCAAAACTGTTAACTTTTAGTGGAAGGTCAAAAAACAATTGTGTAGGCAATTCTAATGAAAGTTTCATCTGCTTTCAACTGAATCACATTCAGAAACATCTGCCGATTCTCAAAACTGTTAGCTTTTAGTGGAAGGTAAAAAAACAATTGTGTAGGCAATTCCAATGAAAGTTTCATCTGCTTTCAACTGAATGACATTCAGAAACATCTGCCAATTCTCAAAACTGTTAGCTTTTAGTGGAAGGTAAAAAAACAATTGTGTAGGCAATTCTAATGAAAGTTTCATCTGCTTTCAACTGAATCGCATTCAGAAACATCTGCCAATTCTCAAAACTGTTAGCTTTTAGTAGAAGATGGAAAACCAATTGTGTAGGTAATCCAATGAAAGTTTTATCTGCTTTCAACAAGTTCACTTTCTTCCTTAAATCAGAAATCTTCAAATCTTCATGATGTGCATCATATTGCTGCTTTGCAAAGTGTGAAACAATCTTCAACTGTGCTGCTATGTTATTTAATCTGCAAATATGCACCACAAGAAGTTAACATAACCATTTTATAAAAGTCAAGTCTGTTTCCTCTAGAAATCTCAGATAGCATTGACTATTGATGTAGCATCTCATGTATTCAACTTAGCATCCAGCAAAATAAGTTGAATACTGTGATAAATTTACACTGGCTAACACTTAAAGTAGAGTATTAATTATTCAGCAAATGTCTGAGCCTTTATCAAAAGGCTGCAAATCCATAAGCTACCATAAAATTATCTTGAACACTCCAACTTTCAAGTAGATGTCAATGGTACAGAATTTGGATCCTATACCATGATGTTCTTGACATTTTTAACCAGTCTACAATTGTATCTCAATACTTAAGATTCTGGTGTCAATTTTACTTATACAATATCATTTATGATAATATTGACACTCTTCTTCTATATGATATGTAAAATTGGACAAAATAATTTTTTTCCAAATGCATCAATGACTTAGATTATTTAGAGATGTTTGAATAGTTATCTTCTTAATTTTATAAACTAATTATTCAGAACATTGTTTTAATAAAAAATACTTGAATAATGGTAGCCTAATTCATGATAATAAATATTCACACAAATCAGTATAATTTCTCACATTTTGCACTTTTTATAGAAAAATACATATACTTCTCAAGTATATTATCTGCATTTATACTATCCAAGTGCATTGAGTTGTGCAAAAACATTTTAAATTAATATTTCCTCATTAGGAAAAAGATACAATACTTTGAACAACATAATGGCTACAATACATTGTTCCTGTAAGGAATGAAATTTTCATGTGTGTGAATATATTTACCATGTCATTGTGTCACAATATATGCTAGATAACTCATTATTTTATTTGTTAGCATTACTAGCTTCATTCCTTTTTAAAGGAATAAACATTTTTTCAACCAGTCCACATTTAAGCGGATCTTGCCGCGGTACTTAGCCATGTGCACATTAATATCTTGAGCAAAAGGCATGCAAATATAATCTATGACCAGTAATCCATAACAACATACATTTGTTTGGGCTGTTTTAATGTGTGTTTGCATTCTTGGTGGATTGTATGGGAACGCTGTGGGACCCGGGACCAAAAACAATAGATCTTTGCAATCATTCTGTGAGTAATTTTGCTCTGCTGTATATAATGATCTTGCTTGAGGCATGGTTATCAGTAAATTTTAGAGATACATCTCTGACAGAATGGTATATTTCTTAGTGATGTATTACTAGCAAGAGCCAAGAAATTTTATAGGCTCAAAATTATCAAGAAAATTTTTTTATGACAACAACAAGGAGATATTCTGGGGTTCTGGAGTATCATGTATAGCTTTTATTTTCTCAGGTCCTTGCTTTAGTCAATCACAATGAAAATTTACCTCTACTTTAATTATCCTTTGTATCTTTTTGTGGTCAATTCCCTCTCCTTACAGATTCAAAATATGTCCGGAAGAGTCATTGCCTGGACCAGTAGTTATATGCTGTTGATGTAAATCACCATTTCTTTTTAAAAAGCAGGACATGCAAAATTCCGAAACAGTAGCTTTTATTGAAACACTCCACATTAGTGTTAATTGTAGTTAGAGCTCTTGAATAAGGATCTAATTCAATGTAAGTGCAATTATGGGTAAGATCTATTCTGGAAAATTTCTTAACCTTGGAAAGCTTTGCACACATTTCTTCAAGTCTTACAATTGAGTCCTGCATGATGGCTTTGTTTACAGATACTTTATAATCACCACACATTCTAATGGCATTGAGTTATGCATAATGGCTTTGTTTACAGTTACTTTATAATCACCACATATTCTAATGGCATTGAGTTATGCATAATGGCTTTGTTTAGTTACTTTATAACCACGACACATTCTAATGGCATTTTCTCCTGCAAAATGGGGTGTGTGAAAACTTTATAATCACCACATATTTGATGGATTGTTGTTTACAGTTACTTTATAACATATTCTAATGGCATTGAGTTATGCATAATGGCTTTGTTTAAAGTTACTTTATAATCACCACATATTCTAATGGCATTGAGTTATGCATAATGGCTTTGTTTACAGTTACTTTACAATCACCACATTTTATAATGGAATTGTCCTGTTTTAGAAAAGGTTTCAATAAGTATTGCCCATTTTGAAAACTGAACTTTTTATATGACCTTTACTTTGTATTTGTCGTAATTCTTGTTTCATGCCTTCACATAGGTCAACGGCTTTTTCTTCCTTTGAAAAACCAGGACATATTCTTTTTCAGTGTATTGTATTTTATAGTTTATCAAATATCTTGCTTTGTGCTTATTGTAAGATTCATTATTTTGAAAAATTTGATCAATTTTACTGCTAAGCTGTTTGCACAACCTTTGCTGATTGCGAACACATTTATCCAGTCTCTAAACATCTAAAATAATATTGATAGTATCCGAAATAGAAAAGTTCATTTTACTTGAAATTCTTGTTGCCCAAACCTATCTGTAAAAGTATTTTACATTTTTTAACACAAAATATAGTGTTTCAAAGTGTTTTTATTTGGATACAACATACACTCAAACTTTGAGTCAACATACATGAAGCATGAAGAAATGAAAACATAAATTTAAAGACAGAATATTAAACATTATGATATAACAATCTCTTTGTAAGTTATAATTTTTTTTAAAAGTATTCTCAAATTAAAATTACACTAAATCAAAACTACATAAAAAAAATACTAGAATGTTAAATAACTGTACAGATCTGATATTAACATAAACAGTGCATTAAAATAAATACGTTCAAAATATTAGAGATATTTAGTATACATTTTAAAAGTTTGTCAGCATATAATGAAACTAGAAAACATCCTAAAATATCTTACAGACATTTTATTACTGATTATATTGATATAAATAAGATTATTTATTGATCCAAAAAAATGGAAATTGGACTTGTTTACATAATTTCCGTCTTTCAGCATACCGGTACTTTAAACAGTATTAAAGAACCATTTATACTCAAGCTCAATAGACATTCGCGCACCAAGAAAAAGTATTGTGTTCGGTAATGGATATTTGACATGCATATATTAACATTCTTTTAGACAGTTTTTGTAGTTTCAGAAAACAGTTTGATGTCAAGTTCTACAACTGATGAAAACCCAGTTTCAAAGGTTAGAATTAAGGCCTTTAGAACAACTCAAGAATTTGTGAAAAAGGTATGTTGATTTCTCTTGATTTTTTAATTTAAATAGTTTTAATTATGGCTTTATTAAAGTTAATTATGTATTCAATGTTTTCATTTTATATGTTTCAAATTCAATAGTTTTCATTTCAGGCTTTAGGGATACCCGTCACCATCTCGAGAGGGACAGGAAGAAGAGACCTACAGAATGACATGTGTATGTTGGGGCATTTTTGTGTTCGGTAATAGATATTTGACAATCATATATTAACATTCTTTTAGACACTTTTTGTAGTTTCAGAAAACAGTTTGATGTCAAGTTCTACAACTGATGAAAACCCAGTTCCAAAGGATAAAGTTAGGGCTCTTACAACAACTCAAGAATTTGTGAAAAAGGTATGTTGCTTTTTCTTAACTTTTTTAGTTTTAATTAGGGCTTAATAAAGTTAATTATGTATTCAATGTTTTCATTTTTATTATATGTTTCTAATTTAATAGTTTTCATTTCAGGCTTTAGGGATACCCGTCACCATCTCGAGAGGGACAGGAAGAAGAGACCTACAGAATGACATGTGTATGTTGGGGCGTTTTCGTGTTCGGTAATGGATATTTGACATGATTATATTAACATTCTTTTAGACAGTTTTTGTAGTTTCAGAAAACAGTTTGATGTCAAGTTCTACAACTGATGAAAACCCAGTTCCAAAGGATAGAGTTAGGGCTCTTACAACAACTCAAGAATTTGAGAAATAGGTATGTTGCTTTTTCTTAACTTTTTAATTTAAATAGTTTTAATATAAGCTTAATTAAAGTTAATTATGTATTCAATGTTTTCAATTTAATATTTCTAATTTAATAGTTATCATTTCAGGCTGTAGGGATGCCGTCACCATCTCAAGAGGGACAGGAAGAATAGACCTACAGAATGACTTGTGAATGTTGGGGCATTTTGGTGTTCGGAAATGGATATTTGACCTGCATATATTAACATTCTTTTAGACATTTTTTGTAGTTTCAGAAAACAGTTTGATGTCAAGTTCTACAACTGATGAAAACCCAGTTTCAAAGGTTAGAATTAAGGCCTTTAGAACAACTCAAGAATTTGTGAAAAAGGTATGTTGATTTCTCTTGATTTTTTAATTTAAATAGTTTTAATTAAAGTGTAATTAAAGTTAATTATGTATTCAATGTTTCAATTTAATATTTCTAATTTAATAGTTTTCATTTCAGGCTTTAGGGATACAGTCACCATCTCAAGAGGGACAGGAAGAATAGACCTACAGAATGACATGTGTATGTTGGGGCGTTTTCGTGTTCGGTAATGGATATTTGACATGCATAATATATTAACATTCTTTTAGACAGTTTTTGTAGTTTCAGAAAACAGTTTGATGTCAAGTTCTACAACTGATGAAAACCCAGTTCCAAAGGATATAATTAAGGCTCTTACAACAACTGAAGAATTTGTGAAAAAGGTATGTTGATTTTTCCTAACTTTTTAATTTAGTTTTTTTTAAAGCTTAATTAAAGTTAATTATGTATTCAATGTTTTCATTTTAATGATATGTTTCTAATTTAATAGTTTTCATTTCAGGCTTTAGGGATTCCCGTAACTATTTTGAGAGGGACAGGAAGAGGAGTCCTACAGAATGACATGTGTATGTTGGGGCGTTTTTGTGTTCGGTAGTGGATATTATACATGCAAATATTAACCTTCATTTAGAAAGTTTTTGTAGTTTGATAGGCCTATTCTTGATTGTTTTATAAGGTTTTTGGTGTGATTGAGTTTTTTTTTCCATTGAAATATTACGTTGCAGATGACCCAGATGATAAGCATTTGATAGGCCTTAAGATATAAATATATACCTATAGCATATGGGCCTACTATATATGAAGAACTGCATAAAATTATAATAAATACATTAATTTAATTATCAGTTTGATGATATTTAAAATTACAAATGTTAAAATTGATTTTTAGGCTATAGTTTATAGCTAATACTAATAATTAGGCTAATTAGTGCATATATATATCATTAAATACGGCTTGTCGTAAGAGGGTTATGGGTTATCGGACCACGGATGAGCGTAGGACGCAATAATCTTCTTTATAGAAGAAGCGTCTGTAATGTATAAGATGGGTTTAATTTCTGTTTGAGGCTAGGATTTTTCCTCGATCCCAATGGTGCCACTTAGTCGACCCAGCTTTAATGGCTACCTGACTTGATAATAGCTTTGGATAAGTATAATAACGTGGCTGGGCATTATATATAGGCTAACGTTCACACATTTCTTGGTAGGCATATGCTGTGGCCTCATAAATATGTTTCTTACGACCTACAGGCCCTATGTATCAACTTGGTCTAAAATGTTTAGGCCTACTTATTTACTACTAATATAGAGTGTATAATAATATGATATATCATTATTTACTTTTATTATATGAATAGGCAAAATTACGATTTCATTAAAATAATATAGGTGTTTAAAACTATTTCAACAATACTCTGATAGAGTAGTTATACAATTCCCTTCAACTTCCTGAATATTATAAATCTCATATAAATGTTTTATCATAATCATTTGTTTTTATTTGTTTTTTTTCAATAGGTAATTGAAGGAGAATGTTAATAATACTGGAGGTATGAAGCCAGCCTGTTGTAAGCATATTTTGGATTCCTGGCTGCAGTAGAGGATTTCAGCAGAAAAGAAATGTATGCTGCACCCACAGAAAAACTGCAGAAATGGCATGACCCTGCTACAAAACCCGTTTCCCCTAAATTAACAAGCTCAATTTTTGGTAAGATATCACAAAATACAAAAGACATTGACACAAATGTATCTTACTCAGAACTATTACAATTACTGCAGTCATGTCCATTTTTTTAATCTATTAATACTGGTCTAACAATGTCTATTGATTTTATTTTTTATGAGAAAACTTTACCACTAACAGCATATTTATTAAAATATTGGATCATTTTTGAACATGTTAATGTCACTATAGTTACTAATAAGTCCTATATACTATTTCACATCAAGTTCAACTTATATTATAACTGTTATCACATTATATACTAAAGGCCTATACCAATCATTTTTTGCATAAATTTTACAAGTATAAGACTAAACACAGGTTTAATCCCTAAGCCGAGCTAGCCTATGAGACAATTATATTTATAAAGTAATTAAAGATATAGTTTAGCAATTTAATTAGGACTAATGATCCCAAGGGCAATTACTGACCTGGGCCCTTATGGACTATTCAGTATGTTTAAAATGTAATTTATAATATGAAATATATATAGGGCCTATGCTCTAATTAAAATAGATAATTTGACTAGGCCTATAATTTAGCATCTAGATTAAAATCTTTTTTGAGATTAGTCTATTTATAAAATTAATAGGTCTAATAATAAATTACACAATATATGCATAGGCCTAATGCATGCTAAAATATGAATGAATGAATTAGCATAGCCATAAGTTATTAATAATAGTATTAATTTATAAGGATAATATAAGAACATTTTATTATCTGAAAATCTAATGGGTGTGCATGTTTGTGTTTTCAATTGATATTATAATTTTTTTCTGAAAGGCCTATTGACTATGGGCAAGGTGGCTATGCAGCACCACGTTCGGCTGGAGTTGGCTATGCAGCACCACGTTCTGCTGGAGGTGGCTATGCAGCACCATGTTTGGCTGGAGGTGGCTATGCAGCACCACGTTCGGCTGGAGGTGGCTATGCAGCACCACGTTCGGCTGGAGGTGGCTATGCAGCACCACGTTCGGCTGGAGGTGGCTATGCAGCACCATGTTTGGCTGGAGGTGGCTAAGAAGCACCACGTTCGGCTGGAGGTGGCTATGCAGCACCACGTTCGGCTGGAGGTGGCTATGCAGCACCACGTTCGGCTGGAGGTGGCTATGCAGCACCACATTCGGCTGACATACCAAAGGTCATGGGTTTGAATCATGATTCAGGCTTGGATTTTTTCCAAGGTCTGGAGTGTGTCCCTGAGTCTACCCAATTCTGAATGGTACCTGAACTTAGTTGTGGATTAAGTAAATGCGGCTGGCCACACAAACACCTAGTATGCCGTGGCAACATAAACTGGTGAATGCTGCTTCAACTGACCTATGGATCAATTTAGTCCGAAGGGTACTTTACTTTAGGCCTATTGAATTAAGAAAAAAAATATATATGACATGTTACATTTTTTTTTCTTCATTGTAAACAGGTAATTGAAGCATAATGTCAATGCAGGCTGCATGAAGACAGCTTGTTGCAAGTACAATTTTACATGTTTAGCTGCAGTAGAGGAAAAGGATTTGTATATGTTGCACCCTTGGACCATCTACCTCTATACGTGGCATCATTTTGCAGCTAAAATAAATTCTACCTCAATACATGGCATCATTTTGCAGCTAAAATAAATTCTATATTTAATTACATTACATTTTTTTGTTGTAACTTATGTTTGATTGTGCATTAGTTTTATATATATTTTACCTTACAAAAAAAAAAAGCCTAAAATATGATTTCAATATGTCTAAAAATTTAATACACTAAAAAATACAAAATCCAGATTATGTCAGCACTTCTTCTTCCTTGCAAAATAAATTGTTGACTATCAATTACTGGATTTAATTGAAACACAGTATCCTTTAACAGCAAATGGTTAAATTTTCTTTATGCAGTGTCAACAAATGATGCAAGACTTTTTCTCATGTCTGGCAGCTGACATCATTTTGTATTTGATGATCCATATGGACATTTGTTTCCATTGATTGACACATTCAGTCTAAATAGAAAAAACAAATTAATTTTATAAAACAACATATTACTATTTAGGCAAAATCATAAATGTTCACTTTCCAAAATTAAATACAGTACCGGTACATAGTTTTCAAGATATTACTTATAAAATATAATAGTAAAATAATTATAAAACATATAATCATACCCAAACTTTGAACATGTGTATGTTAATTACTCTTATAGAAATGCAATGGAAGTAAATACAATTTAGTTAGGTGTTTCATTTCATAAGTGTAATTAATTTTAGGTCCAATAAAAATAAACATAATCAACCAAATTTGACACTAAAAGAAATTTCATAATATGTCTGTTTAATTACGCTTATTAGTCAATGGTATGTGATGAAAATGACTAGGAAATGATCAAGTTTTTAGCTGACCACTACATAAAACATAAATTAAAACAATAAGAACCCTTCTACTTCACTATGTGGAAGAAGATAAATAAGACTGTATGCAAAGGAGGGAGGGGAATTGGTGTACCATACTTATTTCAACTTATGAAGACATTAGGTTCTGTTGAATCATGTAAGTTTGAATAAAAATAAAAAGTTAATATAAATGTATTAAACATTCACTAAAATCAGTTTTATTTCTTTGGAATCTATTTACCATGTCACTTGTTTGCTAGATAACTCATTATATTATTTGTTAGCATTACTAGCTTCATCAAAGCATTACTTTTTAAAGGAATAAACATTTTTTTAACTAGTCCACATTTAAGCGGATCTGGCCGTGGTACTTAGCCATGTGCACATTAATATCTTGAGCAAAAAGCATGAAAATATAATCTATGACCAGTAATCCATGACAACATACATTTGTTTGGGCTGTTGTAATGTGTGTTTGCATGCTCAGTGGATTGTATGGGAACAATGTGGGATCCGGCAAGAGATTAGAATTTTAATGTTGAATCTGGTTGCTTCAAAAACAATAGCAAGATCTTTGCAATCATTCTGTGAGTAATTTTGCTCTGCTGTATTTAATGATCTTGAGGCATGGGTATCAGTAAATTTTAGAGATACATCTCTGACAGAATGGTATATTTCTTAGTGATGTATTACAAGCAAGAGTCAAGAAGTTTTATAGGCTCAAAATAAACAAAAAATTTTTATGACAACAACCATGAGATATTCTGGGGTTCTGGAGTATCATGTATAGCTTTTATTTTCTCAGGTCCTTGCTGCTTGCCTTTAGTCAATTACAATGAAAATTTACCTCTACTTTAATTATCCTTTGTATCTTTTTGTGGTCAATTCCCTCTCCTTACAGATTCAAAATATGTCCGGAAGAGTCATTGCCTGGACCAGTAGCTATATGCTGTTGATGTAAAACACCATTTCTTTTTAAAAAACAGTATCTTTTATTGAAACTCTCTACATTAGTGTTAATTGTAGTTAGAGCTCTTGAATAAGGATCTAATTTAATTTAAGTGCAATTATGGGTAAGATCTGTTCTGGAAAATTTCTTAACCTTGGAAAGCTTTGCACACATTTCTTCAAGTCTTAGAATTCAGTCCTGCATGATGGCTTTGTTTACAGTTACTTTATAATCCCCAGACATTCTAATAGCATTGAATCCTACATAATGGCTTGGTAAACAGTTACTTTATAATCACCAGACATTCTAATGGCATTGAATGCTGCATAATGGCTGTGTTTACAGTTACTTTATAATCACCACACATTCTAATGACATTGAATCCTGCATAATGGCTTTGTTTACAGTTACTTTATAACCATCAGACATTCTAATGACATTGAATCCTGCATAATGGCTTTGTTTACAGTTACTTTATAACCATCAGACATTCTAATGACATTGAATCCTGCATAATGGCTTTGTTTACAGTTACTTTATAACCATCAGACATTCTAATGACATTGAATCCTGCATAATGGCTTTGTTTACAGTTACTTTATAACCATCAGACATTCTAATATAATTGAATCCTACATAATGTCTTTGTTTACAATTAATTTCTTAATCATCACATTCTAATGGCATTGAGTCATGTATAATGGCTTTGTTTACAGTTACTTTATAACCATCAGACATTCTAATAGCATTCTAATAGCATTGAATCCTATGTAATGGCTTTGTTTACAGTTACTTTATAATCACCAGACATTCTAATGGCATTGAGTCATGCATAATGGCTTTGTTTCTTCTTCTTCTATCCCATAACCCGTGCACCATTTTTTGACAGTTGGATAATTTTACGCCATTTGTCTCGGTCTTGCGCCGCCCTCTGGGAGTCTGAAAGAGACAAGCCGGTCCTCTCCTTGATGTCATCATCCCATTGTCTCTTCTGCCTTTTCTGTTCTAATCACCAGACATTCTAATGGCATTAAATTCTGCATAATGGCTTTGTTTACAGTTACTTTATAATCACCACATTCTACTGGCATTGTGTCATGCATAATGGCTTTGTTTACAGTTACTTTATAACCATCAGACATTCTAATCGCATTGAATCCTGCATAATGGCTTTGTTTACAGTTACTTTATAATCACCACACATTCTAATGACATTGAATCCTGAATAATGGCTTTGTTTACAGTTACTTTATAACCATCAGACATTCTAATAGCATTGAATCCTGAATGATGGCTTTGTTAACAGTTAGTTTATAATCAACACATTCTAATGGCATTGAGTCATGTATAATGGCTTGGTTTACTGTTACTTTATAATCACCACACATTCTAATGGCATTGAGTCATGCATAATGGCTTGGTTTACAGTTACTTTATAATCACCACACATTCTAATGACATTGAATCCCATGTAATGGCTTTGTTTACAGTTACTTTATAATCACCAGACATTCTAATGGCATTGAGTCATGCATAATGGCTTTGTTTCTTCTTCTTCTATCCCATAACCCGAGCGAGGGTCGTGGAGGCACCATTTTTTTGACAGTTGGATAATTTTACGCCATTTGTCTTCGTCCTGCGCCACTCTCTGGGAGTCCTGCGCCACCCTCTGGGAGTCCTGCGCCACCCTCTGGGAGTCTGCAAGAGAAAAGCCGGTCCACTCCTTGATGTCATCATCCCATCGTCTCTTCTGCCTCTTCTGTTCTAATCACCAGACCTTCTAATGGCATTAAATCCTGCATAATGGCTTTGTTTACAGTTACTTTATAACCACCAGACATTCTAATAGCATTGAATCTTGATTAATGGATTTGTTTACAGTTACTTTATAATCACCACACATTCTAATATTATTGAATCCTGCATGATGGCTTTGTTTACAGTTACTTTATAATCACCACACATTCTAATGGCATTTAATCCTGCATAATGGGGTGTGTGAAAACTTTATAATCACCACATATTTCTTCAAGACTTGGAATTGAGTACTGCAAGATGGATTTTTGTTTACAGTTCTTTTATAATTACCACATATTCTAATGGCATTTAATCCTGCATAATGGGGTGTGTGAAAACTTTATAATCACCACATATTTCTTCAAGACTTGGAATTGAGTACTGCATGATGGATTTTTGTTTACAGTTTTTTTATAATCACCACATATTCTAATGGCATTGAGTTATGCATAATGGCTTTGTTTACAGTTACTTTACAATCACCACATTTTCTAATGGAATTGTATTGTTTTAGAAAACGCTCAATAAGTATTGCCCATTTTGAAAACTGAAATTTTTATATGACCTTTACTTTGTATCTGTTGTAATTCTTGTTTCATGCCTTCACATAGGTCAACGGCTTTTTCTTCCTTTGAAAAACCAGGACATATTCTTTTTCAGTGTATTGTATTTTATAGTTTATCAAATATCTTGCTTTGTGCTTATTGTAAGATTCATTATTTTGAAAACTTTGATCAATTTTACTGCTAAGCTTTCTGCACAACCTTTGTTGATTGTGAACACATTTATCCAGTCTTTAAACATCTAAAATAATATTGATAGTATCCGAAAAAGAAAAGTTCTTTTTACTTGAAATTCTTGTTGCCCAAACTCTATCTCTAAAAGTATTTTACATTTTGTAACACAAAATATAGTGTTTCAAAGTGTTTTTATTTGGATACAACATACACACAAACTTTGAGTCAACATACATGAAGCATGAATACAACATAAACTCAAACTTTGAGTCAACATGCATGAAGTATGAATACAACATACACTCAAACTTTGAGTCAACATACATGAAGCATGAAGAAATGAAAACATAAATTTAAAGACAGAATATTAAACATAATGAAATAACAATCTCTTTGTAAATTATAATTTTTTAAAAAAGTATTCTCAAAATAATTACAATAAATCAAAACTACATAAAAAAAATACTAGAATGTAAAATAACTGTACAGATCTGACATTAACATAAACAGTGCATTAAAATAAATACATTCAAAATATTGGAGACATTTAGTGTACATTTTAAAAGTTTGTCAGCATATAATGAAACTAGAAAACATCCTAAAATATCTTACAGACATTTTATTACTGATTATATTGATATAAATAAGATTATTTATTGGTCCAAATAAATGGAAATTTGACTTGATTACATAAATTCCATCTTTCAGCATACCGGTACTTTAAACAGTATTAAAGATCCATTTATACTCAAACACAAGAAAAAGTATCGTGTTCGGTAATGGATATTTGACATGCATATATTAACATTCTTTTAGACACTTTTTGTAGTTTCAGAAAACAGTTTGATGTAAAGTTCTACAACTGATGAAAACCCAGTTCCAAAGGTTGGAGTTAAGGCCCTTAGAACAACTCAAGAATTTGTGAAAAAGGTATGTTGCTTTTTCCTAACTTTGTAATTTAAATAGTTTTAATTAGGGCTTAATAAGGGGTAGGTAATACTGTAGCTGGTTCTAAAAAAGTAGGGTTCTGAAAAATTTCAACTGAAATTTTTTCGCGTGGAGATATTGATTAGTAACTTAGTCTTAGGAAGCGCGGCAGACCATTTTCAATAAAAAAAATGTTACCAAACATAAGGTTATAATTATAGATTATAGATAATGAGACAATATTAGTGTTCTATATTTTTAAATATTTTGAAATTAAATTTATGCATGAGTTAGGACTTTGCTTACTATTGCCCCCACATCTTAATTTACACAGGTTAACCTCTACTCCACATATTGAATGATGTTGCACTATTTACCACACTACATCTTGCACTATTAACTATTTGTTCCCACTCCACTTACTTTGCACTATGTACCCCACCTTGCAAATCTGGCTACGCCACTGATGTTTATTGGTATATCAATGCAACTTCTAATTTCAGATTGCTTATTGGTACATCTTCACATCTGTATTGGGGATTCAATCAAGTCTATTGATGCTCACAGAAGTTAAGTAAAAACAGCATGCTCACTTCCCATACTTTAGATTTATTTTTTATGTCACTTGCCAAAACATCTCTATTGCTATTAGGTTCTAGTCTAAAATTTCTCTAGCAGCTAATATTGGTAGATCACAATATATTGTAGTTTATTGTTCTGTAATTAAGAGCAATGTGCATAATTTAACATTAAACATAAGAAATACATTAAATAAAACATTACCAATTTCAATAATAAAGACTAATTTGTGTATTAAAATTATTAAAACATTTTGGCATCCTGTACTGAAAAAAACAACAACAAAATAACACTATTGTAGATAACATATATAATAATAAATATCTACCTAAAAGAAGCTCACCAAATAGTAGTTCTGGAAACTCTAATTTAATACCTTTCTTAAAAATACCCTCTAATTTCTGGGCACTGGTGAACTCTGCTGCTCCGGCCATATGGATCAATTTGGTCTGACTGGTACTTTTACTTTACTTTTTACATCTGAGCATAATGTAACAAATAACAATGGAAAGTTTGCTATTCAATTAACGTAATGTTTATCTGAAATTTTTTGTTGGCTTTCAAATTAAAGTGAATGTATGCTGCAATATAAATTTGTAATCATCCACACTAAACAAACAAACAAGTTACATTATATTTCTGTGATTAATTTTTAGGTCTAATTTTTTACACATTCATATCTTCTGAATGAAGGTTGTTGGTCTTGATATTCATAGTTAAATACTTGTTCTAAGGGAAGAGCACTTTTGGAATTCAGAACAGTGTCTGATGATGATTAATCTCCCCTACCTTCAGATTGTTTAATTTGGTCTGGATGACATTTTTCAGGGCTTTGAACAATTTGAGGTAAAAGTTCACTCGCACACAGATTGTTTGAGTTGATTTTGGTGGCTGTCATGGATACCATCTTTTGTTTGTTACTTTGTAACAATGCCTGGAACACATCTAGGACCTGAAGAGTAGTTCTTCAATATTACAGAGTCATCGTCACAAGTGTTTCTGATTGATGTTGGTGTTTCTTTCTGTCTCATTTCATTTGTTACTACACAAACATAAACATAAAGATCTTGCAATTGAATGACATTCTGTAGTAACTATTGTCATTATTTACAAAACTTTTTACTCCATTTCACTGTGTCACCCAAGAACTGGAGTCACATTTTGTTTAGTTTACCTTGAGTAAAAGGGAGAGCGTCCAGCCATATCAATTTACACTTTCAATGGCATTATTAAGGAAACTTTTTTAGATAGCACAACAATTCAGTATTATACTAATTATAGGGAATTGCTGATCATTAGCTTCATATAATAGTACATAGAAATAGGATAATAAATTTTTCAATTTTCAAAGTATTATAATAAAATACCATAATTTGAAATTATTGATTCAA
The DNA here is from genome assembly GCA_949126835.1 of Anisus vortex. Classification (NCBI taxonomy): domain Eukaryota; kingdom Metazoa; phylum Mollusca; class Gastropoda; family Planorbidae; genus Anisus; species Anisus vortex. The sequence continues at coordinate 34,279,452 of OX421494.1, forward strand.
GTGCAAAATAACTTACAAAACCAAAACACTTTGATCAGTTTTAAAAAACTCACTGAGTCACATTCAGAAGCATCTGCAAATTCTTATTATTGCAATCTTTTAGTGGAAGATGGGAAAAAAAATTGGACAATACTAATATGTTTCAACTTTTTCAACAATTGTAATTCCTTCTGTGAATCATGTACAAATCTTCATGATGCTAAGTCACTAAGTGTGGAACAAGCTGCATCACATATTTAATCTGCCTTAGATATAAATAAGTTTTACATTGACATGAATTGACTAACCCAATACTTGAAAAGTAATACTTGAAAAGTATTAAGTATTTAACAAATATCTGAGCTTCTATCAATAGTTAGTGTATGGTACGCTGATGATCCAGTGTCTGCTATAAGGTTTTCTTGGACCCTCTAGCTTTCAGTTGTGTGTCAATGATACAGAGTTTGCATCCTATACCACGATGTTCTTTGGAATTATTGTTGTCAACTTGAGTTTGTAACTTTACAGTGTAAAGCAGCGCAAATAACTTAATATTACTTTGTAAAAAATTTACAAAAACAAGTGAAAAACTACTTCTATGAAACAATTTATAATAAATCATATTTAAACAAATCAAATATTTGTGTCAAATGCATTTTTGACATAAAAATACATAAAATTTGTTAAATATTTATTGTATACAATATACTTCTTAAGATGTATTTTATTTAAAATAAACCTAACAAGTGTAAGTTGTAATGAATGTAAAAACATTTTACATTAACAATTCCTCATCTGGAATCAAAGTACTTTAAAAAAATTAAAACAATTGTAAACAACATAATGCTACAATACATTGTTCCTTTAAGGAATACAATTTTCATTACCACAAAATTGTGTCACAATGCTATATATTCACTTGTATGCTAGATATCTCATAGCTAGATATCTCATAGCTAGATATCTCATAAGTTTTGACCATCACTAGCGCTCATCAAAGTATTCCTTTTCAAGGAATAAGATTCTGTAACATTTCTTGTTACGTTTTTCTGATAGATATCTCATTTTTTTAATGAGCTTCATTATTTACAACAAAGAATTAGGCTACTCTTCAAGGAATAAAATTCTTTAAAGCCTTTACCACCATTAAATGGGTTGTGTCAATGGTAGTTTGTCATCTTAGACTATGACATTCCTGTTTTATTCAACAGACTGCCAAACTACTTTTGTTAACTTGATGGAGCTTCTCTATGGAACTTTATTTACAATATATACAAACAAAAAACAGAGCTACACTGTCTGATTGCTAACACAAGATTGACTAGTTAAAACATGCTGTCTCTGCAATTGAAAACACTTTGGTAGTATTTCACATCTGAGCAGTACAAATAAAGTACTCAGTCATCCTCATCATAAGTAACTATTGAACACAGTTGAACTTTAAGTTTAGAATTTGGCATCTCTGTTTCAATTTCTTCAAGCCATTTAGTCTAAACAGCTGCAACATTTCACAAGCATAATGCACAGCTCATTGCCATTTTAAAGAAATCTGTTGACTTATAAAGCTAATTAACTGATTAGCTACTGATTGCTTCAAATGTAAAGATTGCTTTTATTAAGTTGAATAATAGAATCAGATAACACGTAATCGTACAAATTAACTTCCTGTCTGGAACTAAAAATCTCAGATATCAGAAAGAAAAAAAAGAAAATAAATATGAAATTCAACTTGTGCGGCCAATGGTAGCCATGAACAGACAAAGCAAGAACCTGTACTTACTTTACTTACTGCCCGTAACGCCGTGGGCACATAGGGCAGCAACAAAGTCCTTCCATCTTTCTCTGTCACGTGCGACAACTCCAATCGTACCCCAGGAGTGACCAAATTCTTTTAATTCCTGCTCCACAGTTCTGCGCCAATTTACTTTTGGCTGACCTCTCTTTCTTTTCCCTTCTGGAGTCCAGTGTAGTGCTGTCTTGCAGATGTTCCTTTCCTCTCTTCTCAAAACATGGCCAATCCATCGCAACGCTTTTTCATTATGATTGTGCCCATGTCTTCGTGGTTGGATTGGTACATTAATTCTTCGTTGGTTATTTTCTTTGGCCAAAATATTTTCAAAATCTTCCTGAGGTTTTTCGTGTGGAAAGTGGAAAGCTTCACAAGGTCCTGTTGTGTCATGCGCCAACATTCTGCACCATATAGGACAGGAAGCACACAGCTGTTATATCGTTTTATTTTCGTTCTGGTACTATATTGACAGGATTTCCAGATGTTGGTCATGTTGTAAAATGCAATTCTTGCTTTGTTCAGTCTGTTCTGAATGTCTTCTTTGCTTCCTCCATCTGGTGTGAGTGAGCTTCCTAGGTATATGAATTTTTCTAAGTTGGGAAGATCTTTATTGTCAACTTTGACTGGAATCATAGTAGTGGTGTTTAGCACCATGACTTCTGATTTGGTTTTCAAACTTTTCAGACTGAAATCAAGCTTGCTATCTACACTTCAAGCTAAAATTGTTCCTTCAATATCATTTACTTTCACTTAGTCTGTAAAATGATCATTCTACAATTTCCCTGAATGACCCCTTGTTACTCGTGAAAATTTTTTTTATATTATATCTAGTGAATTGATGTGTACAATAACAAATTCATAATTGCATTATGCTATTATATTCAATTAAAATGCAAACAATTCTATTCCACTATTGATAATGAAACTTCAAACACTATTTAAAAAAAAAATAGCTTAGATGACACAACATTCAAACTTCCATTGTAATATAGAATCGCTGATTATTTAAAATTGTATAACAGTAAGATAAGTTAAAAATGGGCATTTCTTGTAGTGCTTCTATCCATGCTATTAAATTAGCATGCTCAGTGCGCTCTTGGTCTGAATTGAAAGTACCTTGAAATAGGATCAAAAATGTAATTATCCTTCTCTTTTCAAAGTGTTTCAATAAAATATCTTCATTTGATTGCTTGAAATTTTAATAGGATCTAAATAACCAAAGACTTCATTCAGAGGTTTAAAATCAAAATGAGTCACATTCAGAGGCATTCACTGATTCTCATTGCTGTGAACAATTAGTGGAATGACAAAACATTGTGTAAAAATATTCTAAAGAAAGTTTAAGATTTTTCCAACAAGTTTACTTCCTTTCATGAATCAAAACTCTTCAAATTTTCATGATATGCATCACAATGGTTCTGCACTAAGTGTAGAACATATTACTTAAATTTTTGCCACACCAATTAATCTATCTTACATTAAAGAAGCACCATCAAAAGTTAACATTATCACTTCATTAAAGTCAAGAGAGTTTCCTGTAAAATTCTGTGATGGCATTGACTACGTCTGTAGCACCCCCTGCATCCTACCTGAAAATAAGTTGTATACATTTAATATTTCAAAGCATTTAATTTCAGGAAATACAATTCTGTAATGTTTCATGCTTTTTATTTCGTTTTTAAACAAATCATTATTTTATAGAGCTTCACCAGCTGTTATCAAATCATTAGGCTACTCTTCAAGGAATAAACCTCTTTAATCTATCTGCCACCAGTTAATGATTTGTTAATAGTATAGTTTTTGTATAGAGAAACTGATTCTTTTTCATGATGTTCTTGACTTAATTTACTTGTCTCTTTAGAATTACTTTTGTAGGCTTGAGTTCATAACTTCACAGAGTGAAACATAGCTAGTATAACATCATTTAACAGTATTTCATACACACAATGAATTATTAACCTTTATTGAACTTCAAGATAGAAATTTATTTATAATCGATACACACAAGTAAGACATAGTTTTGCAGTACTCTTATCTGATACTTTTTTAAAGAAAGAGAATAAAATAGTTAATCGACCTCTTTTGAAAAAAAAACAACACAAAACTAAACTAAACTTAAAAACAGCTAATAATAAATATTGTCTTAAAATATTAATCGTCTATCAGATGTCATTGAAAAATTTAATTAGATATTTTATTTAAAAAACATATTAATTTCTGGGCCTAACATAACTAATAACAGTAGACCAATGTTAAGAGATTCTATTCAATTAACAAAATGTTTATCTGATATTATATGTTGGTCTGTAAATTAAAGTGAATGTACATTCCAATTATTCTTTTCTAAATATGTCCTTATTAATCAGTGTAATCCTAACTATATCACCAAAAATTAAAATTCATAAAAAAATAAAAGAAACATTTTCTAAATCAATGATAGATTACAAAAAGGTATAAAACCAGCTAAATAAAAGCAATGTAAAAACACAATTGACATTAAACATAAGCAGTGCATTGAAATACATTTAAAATAAACAACTTTATCATTTATCAAAAAGAATACAACAATTTATCAACCTATTATTAAAATAAAAAAAACAATTTAAAAAAAATGATAATAATAAATATCTTCTTAAAATAAACTCTCCATTAAGATGTAGTTTTGAAAACTCTTTTTTGAAACTTTTCTAAAGAAAGTTTTAATTTCTGGGCTTCACGTAAAGATTAACAGTAAACCAATGTTAAGAGATGCTTTTAAATTAACATGAAGTTTATCTGATTTTTTATATGTTGGCCTGTAAATTAAAGTGAATGTACATTGCGATAATCAATTTCTAATTATGTCTTTTTATTGAAAGATTTCCTAAATAATATAGAACACCAAAGTTAAAAATTAATTGAAAAACAAAAAAAACAAACCTTAAATAATGTAAACACCTTCTAAATAAATGTTGAATTACCAATGTGTATAAAAAAAACTTTAATAGAGAGCGGTGTACATAAGTTGACATATAAATAGGTGCATTATAAAAAAACTTTGACTTTTAGGTAAACACAATGAAATAAATGAGAACATTAAAAGAAACAATTTCACATACATGACTGTTCACCACCTTTCCATAAAGAAAATCCTCTCCACAAAACAAACAAGTTTCACTATATTTCTGTGATTCATCTTCTAGTCTACTTATTTTATATATGCCAATAACTTCTGACTGGGTTTTAAAATGAAGTTGTTGTTCTTTATAAACATTTTGAAATAAATAATTGTTCTAGAGGAATATCACTTTTAGAAATTTAAAAAAACTCTGGATTGCTTGATTTGGTTAGGATGGTGCATTCAGGGTTTTGCTGTTTGTATGAACAAATGGTTTATTCCACTCACACTTAGATTGTCTGAGTAGATTTTGGTGACTTTGATGGATATCATCTTTTGTTTGTTACATGAAAGATATGGGTTTAGTTTGTTCAGCAACAATGCCCAAAGTCATTCAGAAACTGAGTAGTAGTCCTTCCTTATTACTGAGTCATGTCCACAAATGATTCTCTGTGACGTTGGTGTATTATGGAAGATCTTCTCTCTCATTTGTTGTGATACTAGAATCAACATAAGGAACTTGCTAGTTATTAATGATTCTGTAATAACTATTGTCATTGTTGACAATGAAAATTTTAAAGTTTGCAAAGAAAAAAGATTTTTTTATTTTTGACAACATGATTTTACAGTTCTCTCTAAATTAGGGTCTCTACCAGTTCACCATACATGTGCTTGAACTAGGCATTGTGAATAATGAGCAGATTTAGTTTTTGCTGCAAAACATATTGTTTGTTCAACTCTAGGAGGAAATTTATTTATTGTGCGCCTCAAAATGGTATATAGGCCTACTAAATGCTATGATTGTTTTAGAATTATTACAATAATAATTATTTTTCTTTAAAAAAAAAATGAATAGTTTTGTATGTTGTAATAACTGTAAAAACATTTTACATTAACAATTCTTCATCTTGAATAAAATAAAAAACATTCTATAAAAAAACATATCACTTGTGTATGTTGAATATCTCATTATTTTACTGAGCTATACAAGCTATCTTCCAATCCTTTAACACCTCTGCCATCATTTGATGGGTTGTGTCGATGGCATCTACAATATGTTCTAATTTTAAGGCTCTGCGGAATTACTTTTGTTGACTTTAGTTCATAACTTCAGAGTGAAGTGTTGCTTGCAACATCACTCAACAGAATTGGTATTTTTCAGACGTGGAACTTTTCCATTTATTAATTATTAGCCTTTTTGCCTTTTCCAAGGGACATTCAGGAGGCATTTTAACCATTTCTCCACTTGAAATAGCAAATTTAATACTATTTTTTCTTCTCTGTATGGATAAATTACTCTGTACAGATAAACTACTCTGTACAGATAAACTACTATGTATTCTAATCATAAGTAAATTAAACATATACACTGCTCAAAATATCTGTTTCAACAATTTTTGCAACTAATCAGCTGCAGATGTTCTCTTGCATTTTGCAAAGGCCATTGCCATTGGTTTTGCAGTTCTATTTTATTTGTAAACCAATTTAACTGATTAGCTACTGATTATTAAATATCTCAGAACAAAATAAAGAAAATAAATGTACAACTTTCAACTTACCCTGCTATTTGCAGCCATCATCACACCTAGCAAGAAACTGTGACACCAGTAAACCGCTTCGACATACATTTGTGCATTCTGTTGTTAAGTGTGTGCATAGGCTCGGTGACTTGTCTTTGCATGCATACACACACAGCTTAGAGGGAACACTGGTTCTAACTGTAGACAATGCCTGAAATCGTTATTTCTGTTTATCAGAATGGAATCAAGCTTGCAATCTACACTGGAAGCTAAAAAATTTCCTCCTATATCAAACAATTTCACTTACTCTGCAAAATGATCATTCTTAAATGCCTTATTTACCATATCTGAAAAGCTGTTTATCAGTTTGCTTCTGATTTTGTTTTAGACTAACAGTCGGAAGTCATTGTACTGCTAAATAACTTGTTTCTCCTGAAGAACATGGACTGATGTGAGCAATAACAAATTTATAATTGCATTTAGCAACGAAGTTAAATGCAGACAATTCCTCAATTTTATTTTCTGGATCTCTTTCCCCCAATTTGCAAACACAATATTTGAATAAAACTCCATGTTGTTGATATTAAATTACATTTCTCCAGAGATTTTGTCAAGTTCAGAATTCATTGTGCAAGAGGATATGCTGCCAGTGGTATCAAACCAAATTTTTGATGCCAGTGTTTAATTAAACTATTTAAGATTACACAACATTCAAATTCAATTCAGTGTGATATTGAATAACTGATTATTTAACTTTTTTCAAACAGTACTTTAAAATATTAATATTGTCATTATCTTTCTCTATTAAAAAGTATTATAATAAAAAAACATAATTTGAAATGATTGATAAAAGTGCAAATTGACCTAAATAACCAAGACACTTTGTTCCGAATTGTCAAAATAGAAACTGAATGACATTGAGAAACATCTGCCAATTCTCGAAACTGTTAGCTTTTAGTGGAAGGTCAAAAACAATTGTGTAGGCAATTCTAATGAAAGTTTCATCTGCTTTCAACTGAGTCGCATTCAGAAACATCTGCCAATTCTCAAAACTGTTAGCTTTTAGTGGAAGGTAAAAAAACAATTGCACTATTGTGTAGGCAATTCCAATGAAAGTTTCATCTGCTTCAACTGAACGACATTCAGAAACATCTGCCAATTCTCAAAACTGTTAGCTTTTAGTGGAAGGTAAAAAAACAATTGTGTAGGCAATTCCAAAGAAAGTTTCATCTGCTTTCAACTGAATGACATTCAGAAACATCTGCCAATTCTCAAAACTGTTAGCTTTTAGTGGAAGGTCAAAAAACAATTGTGTAGGCGATTCTAATGAAAGTTTCATCTGCTTTCAACTGAATCGCATTCAGAAACATCTGCCAATTCTCAAAACTGTTAGCTTTTAGTGGAAGATGGAAAACCAATTGTGTAGGTAATCCAATGAAAGTTTTATCTGCTTTCAACAAGTTCACTTTCTTCCTTTAATCAGAAATCTTCAAATCTTCATGATGTCCATCATATTGCTGCTTTGCAAAGTATGAAACAATCTTCAACTGTGCTGCTATGTTGTTTAATCTGCAAATATGCACCACAAGAAGTTAACATAACCATTTTATAAAAGTCAAGTCTGTTTCCTCTAGAAATCTCAGATAGCATTGACTATTGATGTAGCATCTCATGTATTCAACTTAGCATCCAGCAAAATAAGTTGTATACTGTGATAAATTTACACTGGCTAACACTTAAAGTAGAGTATTTATCAAAAGGCTGCAAATCCATAATGTACCATAAAATTATCTTGACCATTTCAACTTTCAAGTAGATGTCAATGGTACAGAATTTGGATCCTATACCATGATGTTCTTGACATTTTTTACCAGTCTCTTTGTCAACTGTCACTTTTGTGATGTCATAGTAAGAACAATCTATGACATATTATGACCATCACATACTAGCGAAACAATTATATCTCAATACTTAAGATTCTGGTGTCAATTTTACTTATACAATATCATTTATGATAATATTGACACTCTTCTTCTATATGATATGTAAAATTTTTCCAAATGCATCAATGACTTAGATTATTTAGAGATGTTTGAATAGTTATCTTCTTAATTTTATAAACTAATTATTCAGAACATTGTTTTAATAAAAAATACTTGAATAATGGTAGCCTAATTCATGATAATAAATATTCACACAAATCAGTATAATTTCTCACATTTTGCACTTTTGATAGAAAAATACATATACTTCTCAAGTATATTATCTGCATTTATACTATCCAAGTGCATTGAGTTGTGTAAAAACATTTTAAATTAATATTTCCTCATTAGGAAAAAGATACAATACTTTGAACAACATAATGGCTACAATACATTGTTCCTGTAAGGAATGAAATTTTCATGTGTGTGAATATATTTACAATGTCATTGTGTCACAATATATGCTAGATAACTCATTATTTTATTTGTTAGCATTACTAGCTTCATTCCTTTTTAAAGGAATAAACATTTTTTCAACATTTAAGCGGATCTTGCCATTGTACTTAGCCATGTGCACATTAATATCTTGAGCAAAAGGCATGCAAATATAATCTATGACCAGTAATCCATAACAATGAACAACATTCATTTGTTTGGGCTGTTTTAATGTGTGTTTGCATTCTTGGTAGATTGTATGGGAACGCTGTGGGACCCGGGACCAAAAACAATAGCAAGATCTTTGCAATCATTCTGTGAGTAATTTTGCTCTGCTGTATTTAATGATCTTGCTTGAGGCATGGGTATCAGTAAATTTTAGAGATACATCTCTGACAGAATGGTATATTTCTTAGTGATGTATTACTAGCAAGAGCCAAGAAATTTTATAGGCTCAAAATTATCAAGAAAATTTGTTTATGACAACAACCATGAGATATTCTGGGGTTCTGGAGTATCATGTATAGCTTTTATTTTCTCAGGTCCTTGCTGCTTGCATTTAGTCAATCACAATGAAAATTTACCTCTACTTTAATTATCCTTTGCATTTTTTTGTGGTCAATTCCCTCTCCTTACAGATTCAAAATATGTCCGGAAGAGTCATTGCCTGGACCAGTAGCTATATGCTGTTGATGTAAAACACCATTTCTTTTTAAAAAACAGTAGCTTTTATTGAAACTCTCTACATTAGTGTTAATTGTAGTTAGAGCTCTTGAATAAGGATCTAATTTAATTTAAGTGCAATTATGGGTAAGATCTGTTCTGGAAAATTTCTTATTCTTGGAAAGCTTTGCACACATTTCTTCAAGTCTTACAATTCAGTCCTGCATAATGGCTTGGTTTAGTTACTTTATAATCACCACACATTCTAATGGCATTGAGTTAGGCATAATGGCTTTGTTTAGTTACTTTATAATCACCACACATTCTAATGGCATTGAGTTATGCATAATGGCTTTGTTTACAGTTACTTTATAATCACCACACATTCTAATGGCATTGAGTTATGCATAATGGCTTTGTTTAGTTACTTTATAATCACCACACATTCTAATGGCATTGAGTTATGCATAATGGCTTTGTTTAGTTACTTTATAATCACCACACATTCTAATGGCATTGAGTTATGCATAATGGCTTTGTTTACAGTTACTTTATAATCACAACACATTCTAATGGCATTGAGTTAGGCATAATGGCTTTGTTTACAGTTACTTTATAATCACAACACATTCTAATGGCATTGAGTTATGCATAATGGCTTTGTTTACAGTTACTTTATAATCACAACACATTCTAATGGCATTGAGTTATGCATAATGACTTTGTTTGGTTACTTTATAATCACCACATATTCTAATGGCATTGAGTTAGGCATAATGGCTTTGTTTAGTTACTTTATAATCACCACATATTCTAATGGCATTGAGTTATGCATAATGGCTTGGTTTAGTTACTTTACAATCACAACATATTCTAATGGCATTGAGTTAGGCATAATGGCTTTGTTTAGTTACTTTATAATCACCACACATTCTAATGGCATTGAGTTATGCATAATGTCTATGTTTACAGTTACTTTATAATCACAACACATTCTAATGGCATTGAGTTATGCATAATGTCTATGTTTACAGTTACTTTATAATCACCACATATTCTAATGGAATTGTCCTGTTTTAGAAAAGGTTTCAATAAGTGTTGCCCATTTTGAAAACTGAAATTTTTATATGACCTTTACTTTGTATCTGTCGTAATTCCTGTTTCATGCCTTCACATAGGTCAAAGGCTTTTTCTTCCTTTAAAAACCAAGACATTTTCTTTTTCAGTGTATTGTATTTCATAGTTTAACAAATATCTTGCTTTGTGCTTATTGTAAGATTCATTATTTTGAAAACTTTGATCAATTTTACTGCTAAGCTTTTTGCACAACCTTTGTTGATTGCGAACACATTTATCCAGTCTCTAAACATCTAAAATAATATTGATAGTATCCGAAATAGAATAGTTCTTTTTACTTGAAATTCTTGTTGCACAAACCTATCTGTAAAAGTATTTTACATTTTTTAACACAAAATATAGTGTTTCAAAGTGTTTTTATTTGGATACAACATACACTCAAACTTTGAGTCAACATACATGAAGCATGAATACAACAGACACTCAAACCTTGAGTCAACATACATGAAACACAAAGAAATGAAAACATAAATTTAAAGACAGAATATTAAACATTATGATATAACAATCTCTTTGTAAGTTAAAATTTTTTTAAAAAGTATTCTCAAATTAAAATTACACTAAATCAAAACTACATCAAAAAAATACTAGAATGTAAAATAACTGTACAGATCTGACATTAACATAAACAGTGCATTAAAATAAATACATTCAAAATATTAGAGATATTTAGTATACATTTTAAAAGTTTGTCAGCATATAATGAAACTAGAAAACATCCTAAACATCTTAGACATTTTATTACTGATTATATTGATATAAATAAGATTATTTATTGATCCAAAAAAATGGAAATTGGACTTGTTTACATAATTTCCGTCTTTCAGCATACCGGTACTTTAAACAGTATTAAAGAACCATTTATACTAAAGCTCAATAGACATTCGCGCTCAAAGAAAAAGTATTGTGTTCGGTAATGGATATTTGACATGCATATATTAACATTCTTTTAGACAGTTTTTGTAGTTTCAGAAAACAGTTTGATGTCAAGTTCTAACACTGATGAAAACCCAGTTCCAAAGGTTGGAGTTAGGGCTCTTACAACAACTCAAGAATTTGTGAAAAAGGTATGTTGCTTTTTCCTAACTTTGTAATTTAAATAGTTTTAATTATGGCTTTATTAAAGTTAATTACGTATTCAATGTTTTCATTTTATATGTTTCTAATTTAATAGTTTTCATTTCAGGCTTAAGGGATACCCGTCACCTTCTCGAGAGGGACAGGAAGAAAAGACCTACAGAATGACATGTGTATGTTGGGGCATTTTTGTGTTCCGAAATAGATATTTGACAATTATATATTAACATTCTTTTAGACACTTTTTGTAGTTTCAGAAAACAGTTTGATGTCAAGTTCTACAACTGATGAAAACCCAGTTCCAAAGGATAGAGTTAGGGCTCTTACAACAACTCAAGAATTTGTGAAAAAGGTATGTTGCTTTTTCTTAACTTTTTAATTTAAATAGTTTTAATATAAGCTTAATTAAAGTTAATTATGTATTCAATGTTTTCAATTTAATATTTCTAATTTAATAGTTATCATTTCAGGCTGTAGGGATGCCGTCACCATCTCAAGAGGGACAGGAAGAATAGACCTACAGAATGACATGTGTATGTTGGGGCGTTTTCGTGTTCGGTAATGGATATTTGACATGCATATATTCTTTTAGACAGTTTTTGTAGTTTCAGAAAACAGTTTGATGTCAAGTTCTACAACTGATGAAAACCCAGTTCCAAAGGATAGAGTTAGGGCTCTTGTAACAACTTATGAATTTGTAAAAAAAGGTATGTTTCTTTTTCTTGACTTTTTAATTTAAATAGTTTTAATAAAAGCTTAATTAAAGTTAATTAGATATTCAATGTTTTCAATTAAAGCTTAATTAAAGTTAATTATATATTCAATGTTTTCAATTTAATATTTCTAATTTAATAGTTTTCATTTCAGGCTTTAGGGATACCCGTCACCTTCTCGAGAGGGACATGAAGAAGAGACCTACAGTATGACATGTGTATAATACGGCGTTTTTGTGTTCGTTAACGGATATTTGACATGCATATATTAACATTCTTTTAGACACTTTTTGTAGTTTCAGAAAACAGTTTGATGTCAAGTTCTACAACTGATGAAAACCCAGTTCCAAAGGATAGAGTTAGGGCTCTTACAACAACTCAAGAATTTGTGAAAAAGGTATGTTGCTTTTTCTAAACTTTTTTATTTAGTTGTAATTAAACCTTAATTAAAGTTATTTATGTATTCAATGTTTTCATTCTAAATATATGTTTCTAATTTAATAGTTTTCATTTCAGGCTTTAGGGTTACCCGTCACCATCTCGAGAGGGACAGTAAGAAGAGACCTACAGATTGACATGTTTATGTTGGGGAGTTTTCGTGTTCGGTAATGGATATTTGACAAGCATATATTAACCTTCTTTTAGACAGTTTTTGTAGTTTCAGAAAACAGTTTGATGTCAAGTTCTACAACTGATGAAAATCCAATTCCAAAAATTAGAGTTAAGGCCCTAGAACAACTCAAGAATTTGTGAAAAAGTTACGTTGATTTTTCTTGACTTTTTAATTTAAAAAGTTTTAATTAAAGCTTAATTCGAGTTAATTATGTATTCAATGTTTTCATTTTAATATTTCTAATTTTATAGTTTTCCTTTCAGGCTTTAGGGATACCCGTCACCTTCTCGAGAGGGACAGTAAGAAGAGACCTACAGTATGACATGTGTATAATGGGGCGTTTGTGTTCGTCAATGGATATTTGTCATGCATATATTAACATTCTTTTAGACACTTTTTTGTAGTTTTAGAAAACAGTTTGATGTCAAGCTCTACAACTGATGAAAACCCAGTTCCAAAGGATAGAGTTAGGGCTCTTACAACAACTCAAGAATTTGTGAAAAAGGTATGTTGCTTTTTCTGAACTTTTTTATTTAAAATAGTTTTAATTTAAACTTAATTAAAGTTAATTATGTATTTAATGTTTTCATTTAAAATATTAGGTTTCTAACTTAATAGTTTTCATTTCAGGCTTTTGAGATGCCCGTCACCATCTCCACCATCTTGAGAGGGACAGGAAGAAGAGACCTACAGATTGACATGTTTATGTTGGGGCATTTTTGTGTTTGGTAATGGATATTTGACATGCATATATTAACCTTCTTTTAGACAGTTTTTGTAGTTTCAGAAAACAGTTTGATGTCAAGTTCTACAACTGATGAAAACCCAGTTCCAAAGGTTAGAGTTAGGGCTCTTACAACAATTCAAGAATTTGTGAAAAAGGTATGTTGCTTTTTCTTAACTTTTTAATTTAAATAATTTTAATTTGAGCATAATTAAAGTTAATTATGTATTAAATGTTTTCATTTTAATATTAAGTTTCTAATTTAATAGTTTTCATTTCAGGCTTTAGGGATACCCGTCCCCATCTCGAGAGGGACAGGAAGAAGAGACCTACAGATTAACATGTTTATGTTGGGGCATTTTCGTGTTCGGTAATGGATATTTGACATGATTATATTAACATTCTTTTAGACAGTTTTTGTAGTTTCAGAAAACAGTTTGATGTCAAGTTCTACAACTGATGAAAACCCAGTTCCAAAGGTTAGAGTTAAGGCCCTTAGAACAACTCAAGAATTTGTGAAAAAGGTATGTTGATTTTTCCTAATTTTGAAATTTAAATAGTTTTAATTACGGCTTTATTAAAGTTAATTATGTTTTCAATGTTTTCATTTTAATGATATGTTTCTAATTTAATAGTTTTCATTTTAGGCTTTAGGGATACCCGTCCTCATCTCGAGAGGGACAGGAAGAAGAGACCTACAGATTGACATGTTTATGTTGGGGCGTTTTCGTGTTCGGTAATGGATATTTGACATGATTATATTAACATTCTTTTAGACACTTTTTGTAGTTTCAGAAAACAGTTTGATGTCAAGTTCTACAACTAATGAAAACCCAGTTCCAAAGGATAGAGTTAGGGCTCTTACAACAACTCAAGAATTTGTGAAAAAGGTATGTTGCTTTTTCTTAACTTTTTAATTTAAATAATTTTAATTTAAGCATAATTAAAGTTTATTATGTATTCAATGTTTTCAATTTAATATTTCTAATTTAATAGTTTTCATTTCAGGCTTTAAGGATACCCGTCACCTTCTCGAGAGGGACAGGAAAAAGAGACCTAAGTTATGACATATATATATTGGGGCGTTTTTGTGTTCGTCAATGGATATTTGTCATGCATATATTAACATTCTTTTAGACACTTTTTTGTAGTTTTAGAAAACAGTTTGATGTCAAGTTCTACAACTGATGACAACCCAGTTCCAAAGGTTGGAGTTAGGGCTCTTACAACAACTCAAGAATTTGTGAAAAAGGTATGTTGCTTTTTCTTAACTTTTTAATTTAAATAATTTTAATTTGAGCATAATTAAAGTTAATTATGTATTAAATGTTTTCATTTTAATATTAAGTTTCTAATTTAATAGTTTTCATTTCAGGCTTTAGGGATACTCGTCACCATCTCGAGATGGACAGGAAGAAGAGACCTAAAGATTGACATGTTTATGTTGGGGCGTTTTCGTGTTCGGTAATGGATATTTGACATGCATATATTAACCTTCTTTTAGACACTTTTTTGTAGTTTCAGAAAACAGTTTGATATCAAGTTCTTTAACTGATGAAAACCCAGTTCCAAAGGTTAGAGTTAAGGCCCTTAGAACAACTCAAGAATTTGTGAAAAAGGTATGTTGATTTTTCCTAATTTTGTAATTTAAATAGTTTTAATTACGGCTTTATTAAAGTTAATTATGTTTTCAATGTTTTCATTTTAATGATATGTTTCTAATTTAATAGTTTTCATTTTAGGCTTTAGGGATACACGTCCCCATCTCGAGAGGGACAGGAAGAAGAGACCTACAGATTGACATGTTTATGTTGGGGCATTTTCGTGTTCGGTAATGGATATTTGACATGATTATATTAACATTCTTTTGGACACTTTTTGTAGTTTCAGAAAACAGTTTGATGTCAAGTTCTACAACTAATGAAAACCCAGTTCCAAAGGTTAGAGTTAAGGCCCTTAGAACAACTCAAGAATTTGTGAAAAAGGTATGTTGATTTTTCCTAATTTTGAAATTTAAATAGTTTTAATTACGGCTTTATTAAAGTTAATTATGTTTTCAATGTTTTCATTTTAATGATATGTTTCTAATTTAATAGTTTTCATTTTAGGCTTTAGGGATACACGTCCCCATCTTGAGAGGAACAGGAAGAAGAGACCTACAGATTGACATGTTTATGTTGGGGCGTTTTCGTGTTCGGTAATGGATATTTGACATGATTATATTAACATTCTTTTAGACACTTTTTGTAGTTTCAGAAAACAGTTTGATGTCAAGTTCTACAACTAATGAAAACCCAGTTCCAAAGGTTAGAGTTAAGGCCCTTAGAACAACTCAAGAATTTGTGGGCTCTTACAACAACTCAAGAATTTGTGAAAAAGGTATGTTGCTTTTTCTTAACTTTTTAATTTAAATAATTTTAATTTGAGCATAATTAAAGTTTATTATCTATTCAATGTTTTCAATTTAATATTTCTAATTTAATAGTTTTCATTTCAGGCTTGAAGGATACCCGTCACCTTCTCGAGAGGGACAGGAAAAAGAGACCTACAGTATGACATGTGTATGTTGGGGCGTTTTTGTGTTCGGTAATGGATATTTGACATGCATATATTAACATTTTTTTAGACTCTTTTTGTAGTTTTAGAAAACAGTTTGATGTCAAGTTCTACAACTGATGAAAACCCAGTTCCAAAGGATAGAGTTAGGGCTCTTACAACAACTCAAGAATTTGTGAAAAAGGTATGTTGCTTTTTCTTGACTTTTTTATTTAGTTGTAATTAATCTTAATTAAAGTTATTTATGTATTCAATGTTTTCATTCTAAATGTATGTTTCTAATTTAATAGTTTTCATTTCAGGCTTTAGGGATACCGGTCACCATCTCGAGATGGACAGGAAAAAGAGACCTACAGTATGACATGTTTATGTTGGGGCATTTTTGTGTTCGGTAATGGATATTTGACATGCATATATTAACCTTCTTTTAGACAGTTTTTGTAGTTTCAGAAAACAGTTTGATGTCAAGTTCTACAACTGATGAAAACCCAGTTCCAAAGGTTAGAGTTAAGGCCCTTAGAACAACTCAAGAATTTGTGAAAAAGGTATGTTAATTTTTCCTATTTTTGAAATTTAAATAGTTTTAATTACGGCTTTATTAAAGTTAATTATGTTTTCAATGTTTTCATTGTTTTCATTTTAATGATATGTTTCTAATTTAATAGTTTTCATTTTAGGCTTTAGGGATACCCGTCACCATCTCGAGAGGGACAGGAAGAAGAGACCTACAGATTGACATGTTTATGTTGGGGCGTTTTCGTGTTCTGTAATGGATATTTGACATGCATATATTAACCTTCTTTTAGAAACTTTTTTGTAGTTTCAGAAAACAGTTTGATGTCAAGTTCTTTAACTGATGAAAACCCAGTTCCAAAGGTTAGAGTTAAGGCCCTTAGAACAACTCAAGAATTTGTGAAAAAAGTATGTTGATTTTTTCTAATTTTTTAATTTAAATAGTTTTAATTACGGCTTTATTAAAGTTAATTATGTTTTCAATGTTTTCATTTTAATATTAAGTTTCTAATTTAATAGTTTTCATTTCAGGCTTTAGGGATACCGGTCACCATCTCAAGATGGACAGGAAGAAGAGACCTACAGATTGACATGTTTATGTTGGGGCGTTTTCATGTTCTGTAATGGATATTTGACATGCATATATTAACCTTCTTTTAGACACTTTTTTGTAGTTTCAGAAAACAGTTTGATGTCAAGTTCTTTAACTGATGAAAACCCAGTTCCAAAGGTTAGAGTTAAGGCCCTTAGAACAACTCAAGAATTTGTGAAAAAGGTATCTTGATTTCTCCTAATTTTGTAGTTTAAATAGTTTTAATTACGGCTTTATTAAAGTTAATTATGTTTTTAATGTTTTCATTTTAATATAAAGTTTCTAATTTAATAGTTTTCATTTCAGGCTTTAGGGATACTCGTCACCATCTTGAGATGGACAGGAAGAAGAGACCTACAGATTGACATGTGTATGTTGGGGCGTTTTTGTGTTCTGTAATGGATATTTGACATGCATATATTAACATTCTTTTAGACAGTTTTTGTAATTTCAGAAAACAGTTTGATGTCAAGTTCTACAATTAATAAAACTTAGTTCCAAAGGTTAGAGTTAGGGCTCTTACAACAACTCAAGAATTTGTGAAAAGGTATGTTGCTTTTTCTTAACTTTTTAATTTAAATAATTTTAATTTGAGCATAATTAAAATTAATTATGTATTCAATGTTTACATTTTAATATTAAGTTTCTAATTTAATAGTTTTCATTTCAGGCTTTAGGGATACCGGTCACCATCTCGAGATGGACAGGAAAAAGGGACCTACAGTATGACATGTTTATGTTGGGGCATTTTTGTGTTCGGTAATGGATATTTGACATGCATATATTAACCTTCTTTTAGACAGTTTTTGTAGTTTCAGAAAACAGTTTGGTGTCAAGTTTTACAACTGATGAAAACCCAGTTCCAAAGGTTAGAGTTAAGGCCCTTAGAACAACTCAAGAATTTGTGAAAAAGGTATGTTAATTTTTCCTAATTTTGAAATTTAAATAGTTTTAATTACGACTTTATTAAAGTTAATTATGTTTTAAATGTTTTCATTGTTTTCATTTTAATGATATGTTTCTAATTTAATAGTTTTCATTTTAGGCTTTAAGGATACCCGTCACCATCTCGAGATGGACAAAGAGAAGAGACCTACAGATTGACATGTTTATGTTGGGGCGTTTTCGTGTTCTGTAATGGATATTTGACATGCATATATTAACCTTCTTTTAGAAACTTTTTTGTAGTTTCAGAAAACAGTTTGATGTCAAGTTCTTTAACTGATGAAAACCCAGTTCCAAAGGTTAGAGTTAAGGCCCTTAGAACAACTCAAGAATTTGTGAAAAAAGTATGTTGATTTTTTCTAATTTTGTAATTTAAATAGTTTTAATTACGGCTTTATTAAAGTTAATTATGTTTTCAATGTTTTCATTTTAATATTAAGTTTCTAATTTAATAGTTTTCATTTCAGGCTTTAGGGATACCGGTCACCATCTCAAGATGGACAGGAAGAAGAGACCTACAGATTGACATGTTTATGTTGGGGCGTTTTCGTGTTCTGTAATGGATATTTGACATGCATATATTAACCTTCTTTTAGACACTTTTTGTAGTTTCAGAAAACAGTTTGATGTCAAGTTCTACAACTAATAAAACTTAGTTCCAAAGGTTAGAGTTAGGGCTCTTACAACAACTCAAGAATTTGTGAAAAAGGTATGTTGCTTTTTCTTAACTTTTTAATTTAAATAATTTTAATTTGAGCATAATTAAAGTTTATTATCTATTCAATGTTTTCAATTTAATATTTCTAATTTAATAGTTTTCATTTCAGGCTTTAAGGATACTCGTCACCTTCTCGAGAGGGACAGGAAAAAGAGACCTACAGTATGACATGTGTATGTTGGGGCGTTTTAGTGTTCGGTAATGGATATTTGACATGCATATATTAACATTTTTTTAGACTCTTTTTGTAGTTTTAGAAAACAGTTTGATGTCAAGTTCTACAACTGATGAAAACCCAGTTCCAAAGGATAGAGTTAGGGCTCTTACAACAACTCAAGACTTTGTGAAAAAGGTATGTTGATTTTTCCTAATTTTGAAATTTAAATAGTTTTAATTACGGCTTTATTAAAGTTAATTATGTTTTCAATGTTTTCATTTTAATATTAAGTTTCTAATTTAATAGTTTTCATTTCAGGCTTTAGGGATACCGGTCACCATCTCAAGATGGACAGGAAGAAGAGACCTACAGATTGACATGTTTATGTTGGGGCGTTTTCGTGTTCTGTAATGGATATTTGACATGCATATATTAACCTTCTTTTAGACACTTTTTGTAGTTTCAGAAAACAGTTTGATGTCAAGTTCTACAACTAATAAAACTTAGTTCCAAAGGTTAGAGTTAGGGCTCTTACAACAACTCAAGAATTTGTGAAAAAGGTATGTTGCTTTTTCTTAACTTTTTAATTTAAATAATTTTAATTTGAGCATAATTAAAGTTTATTATCTATTCAATGTTTTCAATTTAATATTTCTAATTTAATAGTTTTCATTTCAGGCTTTAAGGATACTCGTCACCTTCTCGAGAGGGACAGGAAAAAGAGACCTACAGTATGACATGTGTATGTTGGGGCGTTTTAGTGTTCGGTAATGGATATTTGACATGCATATATTAACATTTTTTTAGACTCTTTTTGTAGTTTTAGAAAACAGTTTGATGTCAAGTTCTACAACTGATGAAAACCCAGTTCCAAAGGATAGAGTTAGGGCTCTTACAACAACTCAAGACTTTGTGAAAAAGGTATGTTGATTTTTCCTAATTTTGAAATTTAAATAGTTTTAATTACGGCTTTATTAAAGTTAATTATGTTTTCAATGTTTTCATTTTAATATTAAGTTTCTAATTTAATAGTTTTCATTTTAGGCTTTAGGGATACCCGTCACCATCTCGAGAGGGACAGGAAGAAGAGACCTACAGATTGACATGTTTATGTTGGGGCGTTTTCATGTTCTGTAATGGATATTTGACATGCATATATTAACCTTCTTTTAGACACTTTTTTGTAGTTTCAGAAAACAGTTTGATGTCAAGTTCTTTAACTGATGAAAACCCAGTTCCAAAGGTTAGAGTTAAGGCCCTTAGAACAACTCAAGAATTTGTGAAAAAGGTATGTTGATTTTTCTTAATTTTGAAGTTTAAATAGTTTTAATTACGGCTTTATTAAAGTTAATTATGTTTTTAATGTTTTCATTTTAATATAAAGTTTCTAATTTAATAGTTTTCATTTCAGGCTTTAGGGATACTCGTCACCATCTTGAGATGGACAGGAAGAAGAGACCTACAGATTGACATGTGTATGTTGGGGCGTTTTCGTGTTCTGTAATGGATATTTGACATGCATATATTAACATTCTTTTAGACAGTTTTTGTAAATTCAGAAAACAGTTTGATGTCAAGTTCTACAACTAATAAAACTTAGTTCCAAAGGTTAGAGTTAGGGCTCTTACAACAACTCAAGAATTTGTGAAAAAGGTATGTTGCTTTTTCTTAACTTTTTAATTTAAATAATTTTAATTTGAGCATAATTAAAGTTTATTATCTATTCAATGTTTTCAATTTAATATTTCTAATTTAATAGTTTTCATTTCAGGCTTTAAGGATACCCGTCACCTTCTCGAGAGGGACAGGAAAAAGAGACCTACAGTATGACATGTGTATGTTGGGGCGTTTTTGTGTTCGGTAATGGATATTTGACATGCATATATTAACATTTTTTTAGACTCTTTTTGTAGTTTTAGAAAACAGTTTGATGTCAAGTTCTACAACTGATGAAAACCCAGTTCTAAAGGATAGAGTTAGGCTCTTACAACAACTCAAGAATTTGTGAAAAAGGTATGTTGCTTTTTCTTGACTTTTTTATTTAGTTGTAATTAATCTTAATTAAAGTTATTTATGTATTCAATGTTTTCATTCTAAATGTATGTTTCTAATTTAATAGTTTTCATTTCAGGCTTTAGGGATACCGGTCACCATCTCGAGATGGACAGGAAAAAGAGACCTACAGTATGACATGTTTATGTTGGGGCATTTTTGTGTTCGGTAATGGATATTTGACATGCATATATTAACCTTCTTTTAGACAGTTTTTGTAGTTTCAGAAAACAGTTTGATGTCAAGTTCTACAACTGATGAAAACCCAGTTCCAAAGGTTAGAGTTAAGGCCCTTAGAACAACTCAAGAATTTGTGAAAAAGGTATGTTAATTTTTCCTAATTTTGAAATTTAAATAGTTTTAATTACGGCTTTATTAAAGTTAATTATGTTTTCAATGTTTTCATTGTTTTCATTTTAATGATATGTTTCTAATTTAATAGTTTTCATTTTAGGCTTTAGGGATACCCGTCACCATCTCGAGAGGGACAGGAAGAAGAGACCTACAGATTGACATGTTTATGTTGGGGCGTTTTCGTGTTCTGTAATGGATATTTGACATGCATATATTAACCTTCTTTTAGAAACTTTTTTGTAGTTTCAGAAAACAGTTTGATGTCAAGTTCTTTAACTGATGAAAACCCAGTTCCAAAGGTTAGAGTTAAGGCCCTTAGAACAACTCAAGAATTTGTGAAAAAAGTATGTTGATTTTTTCTAATTTTGTAATTTAAATAGTTTTAATTACGGCTTTATTAAAGTTAATTATGTTTTCAATGTTTTCATTTTAATATTAAGTTTCTAATTTAATAGTTTTCATTTCAGGCTTTAGGGATACCGGTCACCATCTCAAGATGGACAGGAAGAAGAGACCTACAGATTGACATGTTTATGTTGGGGCGTTTTCATGTTCTGTAATGGATATTTGACATGCATATATTAACCTTCTTTTAGACACTTTTTTGTAGTTTCAGAAAACAGTTTGATGTCAAGTTCTTTAACTGATGAAAACCCAGTTCCAAAGGTTAGAGTTAAGGCCCTTAGAACAACTCAAGAATTTGTGAAAAAGGTATCTTGATTTTTCCTAATTTTGTAGTTTAAATAGTTTTAATTACGGCTTTATTAAAGTTAATTATGTTTTTAATGTTTTCATTTTAATATAAAGTTTCTAATTTAATAGTTTTCATTTCAGGCTTTAGGGATACTCGTCACCATCTTGAGATGGACAGGAAGAAGAGACCTACAGATTGACATGTGTATGTTGGGGCGTTTTTGTGTTCTGTAATGGATATTTGACATGCATATATTAACATTCTTTTAGACAGTTTTTGTAATTTCAGAAAACAGTTTGATGTCAAGTTCTACAATTAATAAAACTTAGTTCCAAAGGTTAGAGTTAGGGCTCTTACAACAACTCAAGAATTTGTGAAAAGGTATGTTGCTTTTTCTTAACTTTTTAATTTAAATAATTTTAATTTGAGCATAATTAAAATTAATTATGTATTCAATGTTTACATTTTAATATTAAGTTTCTAATTTAATAGTTTTCATTTCAGGCTTTAGGGATACCGGTCACCATCTCGAGATGGACAGGAAAAAGAGACCTACAGTATGACATGTTTATGTTGGGGCATTTTTGTGTTCGGTAATGGATATTTGACATGCATATATTAACCTTCTTTTAGACAGTTTTTGTAGTTTCAGAAAACAGTTTGGTGTCAAGTTTTACAACTGATGAAAACCCAGTTCCAAAGGTTAGAGTTAAGGCCCTTAGAACAACTCAAGAATTTGTGAAAAAGGTATGTTAATTTTTCCTAATTTTGAAATTTAAATAGTTTTAATTACGACTTTATTAAAGTTAATTATGTTTTAAATGTTTTCATTGTTTTCATTTTAATGATATGTTTCTAATTTAATAGTTTTCATTTTAGGCTTTAAGGATACCCGTCACCATCTCGAGATGGACAAAGAGAAGAGACCTACAGATTGACATGTTTATGTTGGGGCGTTTTCGTGTTCTGTAATGGATATTTGACATGCATATATTAACCTTCTTTTAGAAACTTTTTTGTAGTTTCAGAAAACAGTTTGATGTCAAGTTCTTTAACTGATGAAAACCCAGTTCCAAAGGTTAGAGTTAAGGCCCTTAGAACAACTCAAGAATTTGTGAAAAAAGTATGTTGATTTTTTCTAATTTTGTAATTTAAATAGTTTTAATTACGGCTTTATTAAAGTTAATTATGTTTTCAATGTTTTCATTTTAATATTAAGTTTCTAATTTAATAGTTTTCATTTCAGGCTTTAGGGATACCGGTCACCATCTCAAGATGGACAGGAAGAAGAGACCTACAGATTGACATGTTTATGTTGGGGCGTTTTCGTGTTCTGTAATGGATATTTGACATGCATATATTAACCTTCTTTTAGACACTTTTTGTAGTTTCAGAAAACAGTTTGATGTCAAGTTCTACAACTAATAAAACTTAGTTCCAAAGGTTAGAGTTAGGGCTCTTACAACAACTCAAGAATTTGTGAAAAAGGTATGTTGCTTTTTCTTAACTTTTTAATTTAAATAATTTTAATTTGAGCATAATTAAAGTTTATTATCTATTCAATGTTTTCAATTTAATATTTCTAATTTAATAGTTTTCATTTCAGGCTTTAAGGATACTCGTCACCTTCTCGAGAGGGACAGGAAAAAGAGACCTACAGTATGACATGTGTATGTTGGGGCGTTTTAGTGTTCGGTAATGGATATTTGACATGCATATATTAACATTTTTTTAGACTCTTTTTGTAGTTTTAGAAAACAGTTTGATGTCAAGTTCTACAACTGATGAAAACCCAGTTCCAAAGGATAGAGTTAGGGCTCTTACAACAACTCAAGACTTTGTGAAAAAGGTATGTTGATTTTTCCTAATTTTGAAATTTAAATAGTTTTAATTACGACTTTATTAAAGTTAATTATGTTTTCAATGTTTTCATTTTAATATTAAGTTTCTAATTTAATAGTTTTCATTTTAGGCTTTAGGGATACCCGTCACCATCTCGAGAGGGACAGGAAGAAGAGACCTACAGATTGACATGTTTATGTTGGGGCGTTTTCATGTTCTGTAATGGATATTTGACATGCATATATTAACCTTCTTTTAGACACTTTTTTGTAGTTTCAGAAAACAGTTTGATGTCAAGTTCTTTAACTGATGAAAACCCAGTTCCAAAGGTTAGAGTTAAGGCCCTTAGAACAACTCAAGAATTTGTGAAAAAGGTATGTTGATTTTTCTTAATTTTGAAGTTTAAATAGTTTTAATTACGGCTTTATTAAAGTTAATTATGTTTTTAATGTTTTCATTTTAATATAAAGTTTCTAATTTAATAGTTTTCATTTCAGGCTTTAGGGATACTCGTCACCATCTTGAGATGGACAGGAAGAAGAGACCTACAGATTGACATGTGTATGTTGGGGCGTTTTCGTGTTCTGTAATGGATATTTGACATGCATATATTAACATTCTTTTAGACAGTTTTTGTAAATTCAGAAAACAGTTTGATGTCAAGTTCTACAACTAATAAAACTTAGTTCCAAAGGTTAGAGTTAGGGCTCTTACAACAACTCAAGAATTTGTGAAAAAGGTATGTTGCTTTTTCTTAACTTTTTAATTTAAATAATTTTAATTTGAGCATAATTAAAATTAATTATGTATTCAATGTTTACATTTTAATATTAAGTTTCTAATTTAATAGTTTTCATTTCAGGCTTTAGGGATACCGGTCACCATCTCGAGATGGACAGGAAAAAGAGACCTACAGTATGACATGTTTATGTTGGGGCATTTTTGTGTTTGGTAATGGATATTTGACATGCATATATTAACCTTCTTTTAGACAGTTTTTGTAGTTTCAGAAAACAGTTTGATGTCAAGTTCTTTAACTGATGAAAACCCAGTTCCAAAGGTTAGAGTTAAGGCCCTTAGAACAACTCAAGAATTTGTGAAAAAGGTATGTTAATTTTTCCTAATTTTGAAATTTAAATAGTTTTAATTACGGCTTTATTAAAGTTAATTATGTTTTCAATGTTTTCATTGTTTTCATTTTAATGATATGTTTCTAATTTAATAGTTTTCATTTTAGGCTTTAGGGATACCCGTCACCATCTCGAGAGGGACAGGAAGAAGAGACCTACAGATTGACATGTTTATGTTGGGGCGTTTTCGTGTTCTGTAATGGATATTTGACATGCATATATTAACCTTCTTTTAGAAACTTTTTTGTAGTTTCAGAAAACAGTTTGATGTCAAGTTCTTTAACTGATGAAAACCCAGTTCCAAAGGTTAGAGTTAAGGCCCTTAGAACAACTCAAGAATTTGTGAAAAAAGTATGTTGATTTTTTCTAATTTTGTAATTTAAATAGTTTTAATTACGGCTTTATTAAAGTTAATTATGTTTTCAATGTTTTCATTTTAATATTAAGTTTCTAATTTAATAGTTTCATTTCAGGCTTTAGGGATACTCGTCACCATCTTGAGATGGACAGGAAGAAGAGACCTACAGATTGACATGTGTATGTTGGGGCGTTTTTGTGTTCTGTAATGGATATTTGACATGCATATATTAACATTCTTTTAGAAAGTTTTTGTAATTTCAGAAAACAGTTTGATGTCAAGTTCTACAACTAATAAAACTTAGTTCCAAAGGTTAGAGTTAGGGCTCTTACAACAACTCAAGAATTTGTGAAAAAGGTATGTTGCTTTTTCTTAACTTTTTAATTTAAATAATTTTAATTTGAGCATAATTAAAATTAATTATGTATTCAATGTTTACATTTTAATATTAAGTTTCTAATTTAATAGTTTTCATTTCAGGCTTTAGGGATACTCGTCACCATCTCGAGATGGACAGGAAAAAGAGACCTACAGTATGACATGTTTATGTTGGGGCATTTTTGTGTTCGGTAATGGATATTTGACATGCATATATTAACCTTCTTTTAGACAGTTTTTGTAGTTTCAGAAAACAGTTTGATGTCAAGTTCTACAACTGATGAAAACCCAGTTCCAAAGGTTAGAGTTAAGGCCCTTAGAACAACTCAAGAATTTGTGAAAAAGGTATGTTGATTTTTCCTAATTTTGAAATTTAAATAGTTTTAATTACGGCTTTATTAAAGTTAATTATGTTTTCAATGTTTTCATTTTAATATAAAGTTTCTAATTTAATAGTTTTCATTTCAGGCTTTAGGGATACCCGTCACCATCTCGAGAGGGACAGGAAGAAGAGACCTACAGATTGACATGTTTATGTTGGGGCGTTTTCATGTTCTGTAATGGATATTTGACATGCATATATTAACCTTCTTTTAGACACTTTTTTGTAGTTTCAGAAAACAGTTTGATGTCAAGTTCTCTAACTGATGAAAACCCAGTTCCAAAGGTTAGAGTTAAGGCCCTTAGAACAACTCAAGAATTTGTGAAAAAGGTATGTTGATTTTTCCTAATTTTGTAGTTTAAATAGTTTTAATTACGGCTTTATTAAAGTTAATTATGTTTTTAATGTTTTCATTTTAATATAAAGTTTCTAATTTAATAGTTTTCATTTCAGGCTTTAGGGATACTCGTCACCATCTTGAGATGGACAGGAAGAAGAGACCTACAGATTGACATGTGTATGTTGGGGCGTTTTTGTGTTCTGTAATGGATATTTGACATGCATATATTAACATTCTTTTAGACAGTTTTTGTAATTTCAGAAAACAGTTTGATGTCAAGTTCTACAACTAATAAAACTTAGTTCCAAAGGTTAGAGTTAGGGCTCTTACAACAACTCAAGAATTTGTGAAAAAGGTATGTTGCTTTTTCTTAACTTTTTAATTAAAATAATTTTAATTTGAGCATAATTAAAATTAATTATGTATTCAATGTTTACATTTTAATATTAAGTTTCTAATTTAATAGTTTTCATTTCAGGCTTTAGGGATACCGGTCACCATCTCGAGATGGACAGGAAAAAGAGACCTACAGTATGACATGTTTATGTTGGGGCATTTTTGTGTTCGGTAATGGATATTTGACATGCATATATTAACCTTCTTTTAGACAGTTTTTGTAGTTTCAGAAAACAGTTTGATGTCAAGTTCTACAACTGATGAAAACCCAGTTCCAAAGGTTAGAGTTAAGGCCCTTAGAACAACTCAAGAATTTGTGAAAAAGGTATGTTAATTTTTCCTAATTTTGAAATTTAAATAGTTTTAATTACGGCTTTATTAAAGTTAATTATGTTTTCAATGTTTTCATTGTTTTCATTTGAATGATATGTTTCTAATTTAATAGTTTTCATTTCAGGCTTTAGGGATACCGGTCACCATCTCAAGATGGACAGGAAGAAGAGACCTACAGATTGACATGTTTATGTTGGGGCGTTTTCGTGTTCTGTAATGGATATTTGACATGCATATATTAACCTTCTTTTAGACAGTTTTTGTAGTTTCAGAAAACAGTTTGATGTCAAGTTCTACAACTAATAAAACTTAGTTCCAAAGGTTAGAGTTAGGGCGCTTACAACAACTCAAGAATTTGTGGGCTCTTACAACAACTCAAGAATTTGTGAAAAAGGTATGTTGCTTTTTCTTAACTTTTTAATTTAAATAATTTTAATTTGAGCATAATTAAAGTTTATTATCTATTCAATGTTTTCAATTTAATATTTCTAATTTAATAGTTTTCATTTCAGGCTTTAAGGATACCCGTCACCTTCTCGAGAGGGACAGGAAAAAGAGACCTACAGTATGACATGTGTTTGTTGGGGCGTTTTTGTGTTCGGTAATGGATATTTGACATGCATATATTAACATTTTTTTAGACTCTTTTTGTAGTTTTAGAAAACAAGTTTGATGTCAAGTTCTACAACTGATGAAAACCCAGTTCCAAAGGATAGAGTTAGGGCTCTTACAACAACTCAAGACTTTGTGAAAAAGGTATGTTGATTTTTCCTAATTTTGAAATTTAAATAGTTTTAATTACGGCTTTATTAAAGTTAATTATGTTTTCAATGTTTTCATTTTAGTATTAAGTTTCTAATTTAATAGTTTTCATTTCAGGCTTTAGGGATACCCGTCACCATCTCGAGAGGGACAGGAAGAAGAGACCTACAGATTGACATGTTTATGTTGGGGCGTTTTCGTGTTCTCTAATGGATATTTGACATGCATATATTAACCTTCTTTTAGAAACTTTTTTGTAGTTTCAGAAAACAGTTTGATGTCAAGTTCTCTAACTGATGAAAACCCAGTTCCAAAGGTTAGAGTTAAGGCCCTTAGAACAACTCAAGAATTTGTGAAAAAAGTATGTTGATTTTTTCTAATTTTGTAATTTAAATAGTTTTAATTACGGCTTTATTAAAGTTAATTATGTTTTCAATGTTTTCATTTTAATATTAAGTTTCTAATTTAATAGTTTTCATTTCAGGCTTTAGGGATACCGGTCACCATCTCAAGATGGACAGGAAGAAGAGACCTACAGATTGACATGTTTATGTTGGGGCGTTTTCGTGTTCTGTAATGGATATTTGACATGCATATATTAACCTTCTTTTAGACACTTTTTGTAGTTTCAGAAAACAGTTTGATGTCAAGTTCTACAACTAATAAAACTTAGTTCCAAAGGTTAGAGTTAGGGCTCTTACAACAACTCAAGAATTTGTGAAAAAGGTATGTTGCTTTTTCTTAACTTTTTAATTTAAATAATTTTAATTTGAGCATAATTAAAGTTTATTATCTATTCAATGTTTTCAATTTAATATTTCTAATTTAATAGTTTTCATTTCAGGCTTTAAGGATACCCGTCACATTCTCGAGAGGGACAGGAAGAAGAGACCTACAGATTGACATGTTTATGTTGGGGCGTTTTCGTGTTCTGTAATGGATATTTGACATGCATATATTAACCTTCTTTTAGAAACTTTTTTGTAGTTTCAGAAAACAGTTTGATGTCAAGTTCTTTAACTGATGAAAACCCAGTTCCAAAGGTTAGAGTTAAGGCCCTTAGAACAACTCAAGAATTTGTGAAAAAAGTATGTTGATTTTTTCTAATTTTGTAATTTAAATAGTTTTAATTACGGCTTTATTAAAGTTAATTATGTTTTCAATGTTTTCATTTTAATATTAAGTTTCTAATTTAATAGTTTTCATTTCAGGCTTTAGGGATACCGGTCACCATCTCAAGATGGACAGGAAGAAGAGACCTACAGATTGACATGTTTATGTTGGGGCGTTTTCATGTTCTGTAATGGATATTTGACATGCATATATTAACCTTCTTTTAGACACTTTTTTGTAGTTTCAGAAAACAGTTTGATGTCAAGTTCTTTAACTGATGAAAACCCAGTTCCAAAGGTTAGAGTTAAGGCCCTTAGAACAACTCAAGAATTTGTGAAAAAGGTATCTTGATTTTTCCTAATTTTGTAGTTTAAATAGTTTTAATTACGGCTTTATTAAAGTTAATTATGTTTTTAATGTTTTCATTTTAATATAAAGTTTCTAATTTAATAGTTTTCATTTCAGGCTTTAGGGATACTCGTCACCATCTTGAGATGGACAGGAAGAAGAGACCTACAGATTGACATGTGTATGTTGGGGCGTTTTTGTGTTCTGTAATGGATATTTGACATGCATATATTAACATTCTTTTAGACAGTTTTTGTAATTTCAGAAAACAGTTTGATGTCAAGTTCTACAATTAATAAAACTTAGTTCCAAAGGTTAGAGTTAGGGCTCTTACAACAACTCAAGAATTTGTGAAAAGGTATGTTGCTTTTTCTTAACTTTTTAATTTAAATAATTTTAATTTGAGCATAATTAAAATTAATTATGTATTCAATGTTTACATTTTAATATTAAGTTTCTAATTTAATAGTTTTCATTTCAGGCTTTAGGGATACCGGTCACCATCTCGAGATGGACAGGAAAAAGAGACCTACAGTATGACATGTTTATGTTGGGGCATTTTTGTGTTCGGTAATGGATATTTGACATGCATATATTAACCTTCTTTTAGACAGTTTTTGTAGTTTCAGAAAACAGTTTGGTGTCAAGTTTTACAACTGATGAAAACCCAGTTCCAAAGGTTAGAGTTAAGGCCCTTAGAACAACTCAAGAATTTGTGAAAAAGGTATGTTAATTTTTCCTAATTTTGAAATTTAAATAGTTTTAATTACGACTTTATTAAAGTTAATTATGTTTTAAATGTTTTCATTGTTTTCATTTTAATGATATGTTTCTAATTTAATAGTTTTCATTTTAGGCTTTAAGGATACCCGTCACCATCTCGAGATGGACAAAGAGAAGAGACCTACAGATTGACATGTTTATGTTGGGGCGTTTTCGTGTTCTGTAATGGATATTTGACATGCATATATTAACCTTCTTTTAGAAACTTTTTTGTAGTTTCAGAAAACAGTTTGATGTCAAGTTCTTTAACTGATGAAAACCCAGTTCCAAAGGTTAGAGTTAAGGCCCTTAGAACAACTCAAGAATTTGTGAAAAAAGTATGTTGATTTTTTCTAATTTTGTAATTTAAATAGTTTTAATTACGGCTTTATTAAAGTTAATTATGTTTTCAATGTTTTCATTTTAATATTAAGTTTCTAATTTAATAGTTTTCATTTCAGGCTTTAGGGATACCGGTCACCATCTCAAGATGGACAGGAAGAAGAGACCTACAGATTGACATGTTTATGTTGGGGCGTTTTCGTGTTCTGTAATGGATATTTGACATGCATATATTAACCTTCTTTTAGACACTTTTTGTAGTTTCAGAAAACAGTTTGATGTCAAGTTCTACAACTAATAAAACTTAGTTCCAAAGGTTAGAGTTAGGGCTCTTACAACAACTCAAGAATTTGTGAAAAAGGTATGTTGCTTTTTCTTAACTTTTTAATTTAAATAATTTTAATTTGAGCATAATTAAAGTTTATTATCTATTCAATGTTTTCAATTTAATATTTCTAATTTAATAGTTTTCATTTCAGGCTTTAAGGATACTCGTCACCTTCTCGAGAGGGACAGGAAAAAGAGACCTACAGTATGACATGTGTATGTTGGGGCGTTTTAGTGTTCGGTAATGGATATTTGACATGCATATATTAACATTTTTTTAGACTCTTTTTGTAGTTTTAGAAAACAGTTTGATGTCAAGTTCTACAACTGATGAAAACCCAGTTCCAAAGGATAGAGTTAGGGCTCTTACAACAACTCAAGACTTTGTGAAAAAGGTATGTTGATTTTTCCTAATTTTGAAATTTAAATAGTTTTAATTACGGCTTTATTAAAGTTAATTATGTTTTCAATGTTTTCATTTTAATATTAAGTTTCTAATTTAATAGTTTTCATTTTAGGCTTTAGGGATACCCGTCACCATCTCGAGAGGGACAGGAAGAAGAGACCTACAGATTGACATGTTTATGTTGGGGCGTTTTCATGTTCTGTAATGGATATTTGACATGCATATATTAACCTTCTTTTAGACACTTTTTTGTAGTTTCAGAAAACAGTTTGATGTCAAGTTCTTTAACTGATGAAAACCCAGTTCCAAAGGTTAGAGTTAAGGCCCTTAGAACAACTCAAGAATTTGTGAAAAAGGTATGTTGATTTTTCTTAATTTTGAAGTTTAAATAGTTTTAATTACGGCTTTATTAAAGTTAATTATGTTTTTAATGTTTTCATTTTAATATAAAGTTTCTAATTTAATAGTTTTCATTTCAGGCTTTAGGGATACTCGTCACCATCTTGAGATGGACAGGAAGAAGAGACCTACAGATTGACATGTGTATGTTGGGGCGTTTTCGTGTTCTGTAATGGATATTTGACATGCATATATTAACATTCTTTTAGACAGTTTTTGTAAATTCAGAAAACAGTTTGATGTCAAGTTCTACAACTAATAAAACTTAGTTCCAAAGGTTAGAGTTAGGGCTCTTACAACAACTCAAGAATTTGTGAAAAAGGTATGTTGCTTTTTCTTAACTTTTTAATTTAAATAATTTTAATTTGAGCATAATTAAAATTAATTATGTATTCAATGTTTACATTTTAATATTAAGTTTCTAATTTAATAGTTTTCATTTCAGGCTTTAGGGATACCGGTCACCATCTCGAGATGGACAGGAAAAAGAGACCTACAGTATGACATGTTTATGTTGGGGCATTTTTGTGTTTGGTAATGGATATTTGACATGCATATATTAACCTTCTTTTAGACAGTTTTTGTAGTTTCAGAAAACAGTTTGATGTCAAGTTCTTTAACTGATGAAAACCCAGTTCCAAAGGTTAGAGTTAAGGCCCTTAGAACAACTCAAGAATTTGTGAAAAAGGTATGTTAATTTTTCCTAATTTTGAAATTTAAATAGTTTTAATTACGGCTTTATTAAAGTTAATTATGTTTTCAATGTTTTCATTGTTTTCATTTTAATGATATGTTTCTAATTTAATAGTTTTCATTTTAGGCTTTAGGGATACCCGTCACCATCTCGAGAGGGACAGGAAGAAGAGACCTACAGATTGACATGTTTATGTTGGGGCGTTTTCGTGTTCTGTAATGGATATTTGACATGCATATATTAACCTTCTTTTAGAAACTTTTTTGTAGTTTCAGAAAACAGTTTGATGTCAAGTTCTTTAACTGATGAAAACCCAGTTCCAAAGGTTAGAGTTAAGGCCCTTAGAACAACTCAAGAATTTGTGAAAAAAGTATGTTGATTTTTTCTAATTTTGTAATTTAAATAGTTTTAATTACGGCTTTATTAAAGTTAATTATGTTTTCAATGTTTTCATTTTAATATTAAGTTTCTAATTTAATAGTTTCATTTCAGGCTTTAGGGATACTCGTCACCATCTTGAGATGGACAGGAAGAAGAGACCTACAGATTGACATGTGTATGTTGGGGCGTTTTTGTGTTCTGTAATGGATATTTGACATGCATATATTAACATTCTTTTAGAAAGTTTTTGTAATTTCAGAAAACAGTTTGATGTCAAGTTCTACAACTAATAAAACTTAGTTCCAAAGGTTAGAGTTAGGGCTCTTACAACAACTCAAGAATTTGTGAAAAAGGTATGTTGCTTTTTCTTAACTTTTTAATTTAAATAATTTTAATTTGAGCATAATTAAAATTAATTATGTATTCAATGTTTACATTTTAATATTAAGTTTCTAATTTATTAGTTTTCATTTCAGGCTTTAGGGATACTCGTCACCATCTCGAGATGGACAGGAAAAAGAGACCTACAGTATGACATGTTTATGTTGGGGCATTTTTGTGTTCGGTAATGGATATTTGACATGCATATATTAACCTTCTTTTAGACAGTTTTTGTAGTTTCAGAAAACAGTTTGATGTCAAGTTCTACAACTGATGAAAACCCAGTTCCAAAGGTTAGAGTTAAGGCCCTTAGAACAACTCAAGAATTTGTGAAAAAGGTATGTTGATTTTTCCTAATTTTGAAATTTAAATAGTTTTAATTACGGCTTTATTAAAGTTAATTATGTTTTCAATGTTTTCATTTTAATATAAAGTTTCTAATTTAATAGTTTTCATTTCAGGCTTTAGGGATACCCGTCACCATCTCGAGAGGGACAGGAAGAAGAGACCTACAGATTGACATGTTTATGTTGGGGCGTTTTCATGTTCTGTAATGGATATTTGACATGCATATATTAACCTTCTTTTAGACACTTTTTTGTAGTTTCAGAAAACAGTTTGATGTCAAGTTCTCTAACTGATGAAAACCCAGTTCCAAAGGTTAGAGTTAAGGCCCTTAGAACAACTCAAGAATTTGTGAAAAAGGTATGTTGATTTTTCCTAATTTTGTAGTTTAAATAGTTTTAATTACGGCTTTATTAAAGTTAATTATGTTTTTAATGTTTTCATTTTAATATAAAGTTTCTAATTTAATAGTTTTCATTTCAGGCTTTAGGGATACTCGTCACCATCTTGAGATGGACAGGAAGAAGAGACCTACAGATTGACATGTGTATGTTGGGGCGTTTTTGTGTTCTGTAATGGATATTTGACATGCATATATTAACATTCTTTTAGACAGTTTTTGTAATTTCAGAAAACAGTTTGATGTCAAGTTCTACAACTAATAAAACTTAGTTCCAAAGGTTAGAGTTAGGGCTCTTACAACAACTCAAGAATTTGTGAAAAAGGTATGTTGCTTTTTCTTAACTTTTTAATTTAAATAATTTTAATTTGAGCATAATTAAAATTAATTATGTATTCAATGTTTACATTTTAATATTAAGTTTCTAATTTAATAGTTTTCATTTCAGGCTTTAGGGATACCGGTCACCATCTCGAGATGGACAGGAAAAAGAGACCTACAGTATGACATGTTTATGTTGGGGCATTTTTGTGTTCGGTAATGGATATTTGACATGCATATATTAACCTTCTTTTAGACAGTTTTTGTAGTTTCAGAAAACAGTTTGATGTCAAGTTCTACAACTGATGAAAACCCAGTTCCAAAGGTTAGAGTTAAGGCCCTTAGAACAACTCAAGAATTTGTGAAAAAGGTATGTTAATTTTTCCTAATTTTGAAATTTAAATAGTTTTAATTACGGCTTTATTAAAGTTAATTATGTTTTCAATGTTTTCATTGTTTTCATTTGAATGATATGTTTCTAATTTAATAGTTTTCATTTCAGGCTTTAGGGATACCGGTCACCATCTCAAGATGGACAGGAAGAAGAGACCTACAGATTGACATGTTTATGTTGGGGCGTTTTCGTGTTCTGTAATGGATATTTGACATGCATATATTAACCTTCTTTTAGACAGTTTTTGTAGTTTCAGAAAACAGTTTGATGTCAAGTTCTACAACTAATAAAACTTAGTTCCAAAGGTTAGAGTTAGGGCGCTTACAACAACTCAAGAATTTGTGGGCTCTTACAACAACTCAAGAATTTGTGAAAAAGGTATGTTGCTTTTTCTTAACTTTTTAATTTAAATAATTTTAATTTGAGCATAATTAAAGTTTATTATCTATTCAATGTTTTCAATTTAATATTTCTAATTTAATAGTTTTCATTTCAGGCTTTAAGGATACCCGTCACCTTCTCGAGAGGGACAGGAAAAAGAGACCTACAGTATGACATGTGTTTGTTGGGGCGTTTTTGTGTTCGGTAATGGATATTTGACATGCATATATTAACATTTTTTTAGACTCTTTTTGTAGTTTTAGAAAACAAGTTTGATGTCAAGTTCTACAACTGATGAAAACCCAGTTCCAAAGGATAGAGTTAGGGCTCTTACAACAACTCAAGACTTTGTGAAAAAGGTATGTTGATTTTTCCTAATTTTGAAATTTAAATAGTTTTAATTACGGCTTTATTAAAGTTAATTATGTTTTCAATGTTTTCATTTTAGTATTAAGTTTCTAATTTAATAGTTTTCATTTCAGGCTTTAGGGATACCCGTCACCATCTCGAGAGGGACAGGAAGAAGAGACCTACAGATTGACATGTTTATGTTGGGGCGTTTTCGTGTTCTCTAATGGATATTTGACATGCATATATTAACCTTCTTTTAGAAACTTTTTTGTAGTTTCAGAAAACAGTTTGATGTCAAGTTCTCTAACTGATGAAAACCCAGTTCCAAAGGTTAGAGTTAAGGCCCTTAGAACAACTCAAGAATTTGTGAAAAAAGTATGTTGATTTTTTCTAATTTTGTAATTTAAATAGTTTTAATTACGGCTTTATTAAAGTTAATTATGTTTTCAATGTTTTCATTTTAATATTAAGTTTCTAATTTAATAGTTTTCATTTCAGGCTTTAGGGATACCGGTCACCATCTCAAGATGGACAGGAAGAAGAGACCTACAGATTGACATGTTTATGTTGGGGCGTTTTCGTGTTCTGTAATGGATATTTGACATGCATATATTAACCTTCTTTTAGACACTTTTTGTAGTTTCAGAAAACAGTTTGATGTCAAGTTCTACAACTAATAAAACTTAGTTCCAAAGGTTAGAGTTAGGGCTCTTACAACAACTCAAGAATTTGTGAAAAAGGTATGTTGCTTTTTCTTAACTTTTTAATTTAAATAATTTTAATTTGAGCATAATTAAAGTTTATTATCTATTCAATGTTTTCAATTTAATATTTCTAATTTAATAGTTTTCATTTCAGGCTTTAAGGATACCCGTCACATTCTCGAGAGGGACAGGAAAAAGAGACCTACAGTATGACATGTGTATGTTGGGGCGTTTTAGTGTTCGGTAATGGATATTTGACATGCATATATTAACATTTTTTTAGACTCTTTTTGTGGTTTTAGAAAACAGTTTGATGTCAAGTTCTACAACTGATGAAAACCCAGTTCCAAAGGATAGAGTTAGGGCTCTTACAACAACTCAAGACTTTGTGAAAAAGGTATGTTGATTTTTCCTAATTTTGAAATTTAAATAGTTTTAATTACGGCTTTATTAAAGTTAATTATGTTTTCAATGTTTTCATTTTAATATTAAGTTTCTAATTTAATAGTTTCATTTCAGGCTTTAGGGATACTCGTCACCATCTTAAGATCGACAGGAAGAAGAGACCTACAGATTGACATGTGTATGTTGGGGCGTTTTTGTGTTCTGTAATGGATATTTGACATGCATATATTAACATTCTTTTAGACAGTTTTTGTAATTTCAGAAAACAGTTTGATGTCAAGTTCTACAACTAATAAAACTTAGTTCCAAAGGTTAGAGTTAGGGCTCTTACAACAACTCAAGAATTTGTGAAAAAGGTATGTTGCTTTTTCTTAACTTTTTAATTTAAATAATTTTAATTTGAGCATAATTAAAATTAATTATGTATTCAATGTTTACATTTTAATATTAAGTTTCTAATTTAATAGTTTTCATTTCAGGCTTTAGGGATACTCGTCACCATCTCGAGATGGACAGGAAAAAGAGACCTACAGTATGACATGTTTATGTTGGGGCATTTTTGTGTTCGGTAATGGATATTTGACATGCATATATTAACCTTCTTTTAGACAGTTTTTGTAGTTTCAGAAAACAGTTTGATGTCAAGTTCTACAACTGATGAAAACCCAGTTCCAAAGGTTAGAGTTAAGGCCCTTAGAACAACTCAAGAATTTGTGAAAAAGGTATGTTAATTTTTCCTAATTTTGAAATTTAAATAGTTTTAATTACGGCTTTATTAAAGTTAATTATGTTTTCAATGTTTTCATTGTTTTCATTTGAATGATATGTTTCTAATTTAATAGTTTTCATTTTAGGCTTTAGGGATACCCGTCACCATCTCGAGAGGGACAGGAAGAAGAGACATACAGATTGACATGTTTATGTTGGGGCGTTTTCGTGTTCTGTAATGGATATTTGACATGCATATATTAACCTTCTTTTAGAAACTTTTTTGTAGTTTCAGAAAACAGTTTGATGTCAAGTTCTCTAACTGATGAAAACCCAGTTCCAAAGGTTAGAGTTAAGGCCCTTAGAACAACTCAAGAATTTGTGAAAAAAGTATGTTGATTTTTTCTAATTTTGTAATTTAAATAGTTTTAATTACGGCTTTATTAAAGTTAATTATGTTTTCAATGTTTTCATTTTAATATTAAGTTTCTAATTTAATAGTTTTCATTTCAGGCTTTAGGGATACCGGTCACCATCTCAAGATGGACAGGAAGAAGAGACCTACAGATTGACATGTTTATGTGGGGGCGTTTTCGTGTTCTGTAATGGATATTTGACATGCATATATTAACCTTCTTTTAGACACTTTTTGTAGTTTCAGAAAACAGTTTGATGTCAAGTTCTACAACTAATAAAACTTAGTTCCAAAGGTTAGAGTTAGGGCTCTTACAACAACTCAAGAATTTGTGAAAAAGGTATGTTGCTTTTTCTTAACTTTTTAATTTAAATAATTTTAATTTGAGCATAATTAAAGTTTATTATCTATTCAATGTTTTCAATTTAATATTTCTAATTTAATAGTTTTCATTTCAGGCTTTAAGGATACCCGTCACCTTCTCGAGAGGGACAGGAAAAAGAGACCTACAGTATGACATGTGTTTGTTGGGGCGTTTTTGTGTTCGGTAATGGATATTTGACATGCATATATTAACATTTTTTTAGACTCTTTTTGTAGTTTTAGAAAACAGTTTGATGTCAAGTTCTACAACTGATGAAAACCCAGTTCCAAAGGATAGAGTTAGGGCTCTTACAACAACTCAAGACTTTGTGAAAAAGGTATGTTGATTTTTCCTAATTTTGAAATTTAAATAGTTTTAATTACGGCTTTATTAAAGTTAATTATGTTTTCAATGTTTTCATTTTAATATTAAGTTTCTAATTTAATAGTTTTCATTTCAGGCTTTAGGGATACCCGTCACCATCTCGAGAGGGACAGGAAGAAGAGACCTACAGATTGACATGTTTATGTTGGGGCGTTTTCATGTTCTGTAATGGATATTTGACATGCATATATTAACCTTCTTTTAGAAACTTTTTTGTAGTTTCAGAAAACAGTTTGATGTCAAGTTCTTTAACTGATGAAAACCCAGTTCCAAAGGTTAGAGTTAAGGCCCTTAGAACAACTCAAGAATTTGTGAAAAAAGTATGTTGATTTTTTCTAATTTTGTAATTTAAATAGTTTTAATTACGGCTTTATTAAAGTTAATTATGTTTTCAATGTTTTCATTTTAATATTAAGTTTCTAATTTAATAGTTTCATTTCAGGCTTTAGGGATACTCGTCACCATCTTGAGATGGACAGGAAGAAGAGACCTACAGATTGACATGTGTATGTTGGGGCGTTTTTGTGTTCTGTAATGGATATTTGACATGCATATATTAACATTCTTTTAGAAAGTTTTTGTAATTTCAGAAAACAGTTTGATGTCAAGTTCTACAACTAATAAAACTTAGTTCCAAAGGTTAGAGTTAGGGCTCTTACAACAACTCAAGAATTTGTGAAAAAGGTATGTTGCTTTTTCTTAACTTTTTAATTTAAATAATTTTAATTTGAGCATAATTAAAATTAATTATGTATTCAATGTTTACATTTTAATATTAAGTTTCTAATTTAATAGTTTTCATTTCAGGCTTTAGGGATACTCGTCACCATCTCGAGATGGACAGGAAAAAGAGACCTACAGTATGACATGTTTATGTTGGGGCATTTTTGTGTTCGGTAATGGATATTTGACATGCATATATTAACCTTCTTTTAGACAGTTTTTGTAGTTTCAGAAAACAGTTTGATGTCAAGTTCTACAACTGATGAAAACCCAGTTCCAAAGGTTAGAGTTAAGGCCCTTAGAACAACTCAAGAATTTGTGAAAAAGGTATGTTGATTTTTCCTAATTTTGTAATTTAAATAGTTTTAATTACGGCTTTATTAAAGTTAATTATGTTTTCAATGTTTTCATTTTAATATTAAGTTTCTAATTTAATAGTTTTCATTTCAGGCTTTAGGGATACCCGTCACCATCTCGAGAGGGACAGGAAGAAGAGACCTACAGATTGACATGTTTATGTTGGGGCATTTTTGTGTTCGGTAATGGATATTTGACATGCATATATTAACCTTCTTTTAGACAGTTTTTGTAGTTTCAGAAAACAGTTTGATGTCAAGTTCTTTAACTGATGAAAACCCAGTTCCAAAGGTTAGAGTTAAGGCCCTTAGAACAACTCAAGAATTTGTGAAAAAGGTATGTTAATGTTTCCTAATTTTGAAATTTAAATAGTTTTAATTACGGCTTTATTAAAGTTAATTATGTTTTCAATGTTTTCATTGTTTTCATTTTAATGATATGTTTCTAATTCAATAGTTTTCATTTTAGGCTTTAGGGATACCCGTCACCATCTCGAGAGGGACAGGAAGAAGAGACCTACAGATTGACATGTTTATGTTGGGGCGTTTTCGTGTTCTGTAATGGATATTTGACATGCATATATTAACCTTCTTTTAGAAACTTTTTTGTAGTTTCAGAAAACAGTTTGATGTCAAGTTCTTTAACTGATGAAAACCCAGTTCCAAAGGTTAGAGTTAAGGCCCTTAGAACAACTCAAGAATTTGTGAAAAAAGTATGTTGATTTTTTCTAATTTTGTAATTTAAATAGTTTTAATTACGGCTTTATTAAAGTTAATTATGTTTTCAATGTTTTCATTTTAATATTAAGTTTCTAATTTAATAGTTTCATTTCAGGCTTTAGGGATACTCGTCACCATCTTAAGATGGACAGGAAGAAGAGACCTACAGATTGACATGTGTATGTTGGGGCGTTTTTGTGTTCTGTAATGGATATTTGACATGCATATATTAACATTCTTTTAGACAGTTTTTGTAATTTCAGAAAACAGTTTGATGTCAAGTTCTACAACTTATAAAACTTAGTTCCAAAGGTTAGAGTTAGGGCTCTTACAACAACTCAAGAATTTGTGAAAAAGGTATGTTGCTTTTTCTTAACTTTTTAATTTAAATAATTTTAATTTGAGCATAATTAAAATTAATTATGTATTCAATGTTTACATTTTAATATTAAGTTTCTAATTTAATAGTTTTCATTTCAGGCTTTAGGGATACTCGTCACCATCTCGAGATGGACAGGAAAAAGAGACCTACAGTATGACATGTTTATGTTGGGGCATTTTTGTGTTCGGTAATGGATATTTGACATGCATATATTAACCTTCTTTTAGACAGTTTTTGTAGTTTCAGAAAACAGTTTGATGTCAAGTTCTACAACTGATGAAAACCCAGTTCCAAAGGTTAGAGTTAAGGCCCTTAGAACAACTCAAGAATTTGTGAAAAAGGTATGTTAATTTTTCCTAATTTTGAAATTTAAATAGTTTTAATTACGGCTTTATTAAAGTTAAATATGTTTTCAATGTTTTCATTGTTTTCATTTGAATGATATGTTTCTAATTTAATAGTTTTCATTTTAGGCTTTAGGGATACCCGTCACCATCTCGAGAGGGACAGGAAGAAGAGACCTACAGATTGACATGTTTATGTTGGGGCGTTTGTGTGTTCTGTAATGGATATTTGACATGCATATATTAACCTTCTTTTAGAAACTTTTTTGTAGTTTCAGAAAACAGTTTGATGTCAAGTTCTTTAACTGATGAAAACCCAGTTCCAAAGGTTAGAGTTAAGGCCCTTAGAACAACTCAAGAATTTGTGAAAAAAGTATGTTGATTTTTTCTAATTTTGTAATTTAAATAGTTTTAATTACGGCTTTATTAAAGTTAATTATGTTTTCAATGTTTTCATTTTAATATTAAGTTTCTAATTTAATAGTTTCATTTCAGGCTTTAGGGATACTCGTCACCATCTTAAGATGGACAGGAAGAAGAGACCTACAGATTGACATGTGTATGTTGGGGCGTTTTTGTGTTCTGTAATGGATATTTGACATGCATATATTAACATTCTTTTAGACAGTTTTTGTAATTTCAGAAAACAGTTTGATGTCAAGTTCTACAACGAATAAAACTTAGTTCCAAAGGTTAGAGTTAGGGCTCTTACAACAACTCAAGAATTTGTGAAAAAGGTATGTTGCTTTTTCTTAACTTTTTAATTTAAATAATTTTAATTTGAGCATAATTAAAATTAATTATGTATTCAATGTTTACATTTTAATATTAAGTTTCTAATTTAATAGTTTTCATTTCAGGCTTTAGGGATACTCGTCACCATCTCGAGATGGACAGGAAAAAGAGACCTACAGTATGACATGTTTATGTTGGGGCATTTTTGTGTTCGGTAATGGATATTTGACATGCATATATTAACCTTCTTTTAGACAGTTTTTGTAGTTTCAGAAAACAGTTTGATGTCAAGTTCTACAACTGATGAAAACCCAGTTCCAAAGGTTAGAGTTAAGGCCCTTAGAACAACTCAAGAATTTGTGAAAAAGGTATGTTAATTTTTCCTAATTTTGAAATTTAAATAGTTTTAATTACGGCTTTATTAAAGTTAATTATGTTTTCAATGTTTTCATTTTAATATTAAGTTTCTAATTTAATAGTTTTCATTTCAGGCTTTAGGGATACCCGTCACCATCTCAAGATGGACAGGAAGAAGAGACCTACAGATTGACATGTTTATGTGGGGGCGTTTTCGTGTTCTGTAATGGATATTTGACATGCATATATTAACGTTCTTTTAGACACTTTTTGTAGTTTCAGAAAACAGTTTGATGTCAAGTTCTACAACTAATAAAACTTAGTTCCAAAGGTTAGAGTTAGGGCTCTTACAACAACTCAAGAATTTGTGAAAAAGGTATGTTGCTTTTTCTTAACTTTTTAATTTAAATAATTTTAATTTGAGCATAATTAAAGTTTATTATCTATTCAATGTTTTCAATTTAATATTTCTAATTTAATAGTTTTCATTTCAGGCTTTAAGGATACCCGTCACCTTCTCGAGATGGACAGGAAAAAGAGACCTACAGTATGACATGTGTATGTTGGGGCGTTTTTGTGTTCGGTAATGGATATTTGACATGCATATATTAACATTTTTTTAGACTCTTTTTGTAGTTTTAGAAAACAGTTTGATGTCAAGTTCTTTAACTGATGAAAACCCAGTTCCAAAGGATAGAGTTAGGGCTCTTACAACAACTCAAGACTTTGTGAAAAAGGTATGTTGATTTTTCCTAATTTTGAAATTTAAATAGTTTTAATTACGGCTTTATTAAAGTTAATTATGTTTTCAATGTTTTCATTTTAATATTAAGTATCTAATTTAATAGTTTTCATTTCAGGCTTTAGGGATACACGTCACCATCTCGAGAGGGACAGGAAGAAGAGACCTACAGATTGACATGTTTATGTTGGGGCGTTTTCATGTTCTGTAATGGATATTTGACATGCATATATTAACCTTCTTTTAGACACTTTTTTGTAGTTTCAGAAAACAGTTTGATGTCAAGTTCTTTAACTGATGAAAACCCAGTTCCAAAGGTTAGAGTTAAGGCCCTTAGAACAACTCAAGAATTTGTGAAAAAGGTATGTTGATTTTTCCTAATTTTGTAGTTTAAATAGTTTTAATTACGGCTTTATTAAAGTTAATTATGTTTTTAATGTTTTCATTTTAATATAAAGTTTCTAATTTAATAGTTTTCATTTCAGGCTTTAGGGATACTCGTCACCATCTTGAGATGGACAGGAAGAAGAGACCTACAGATTGACATGTGTATGTTGGGGCGTTTTCGTGTTCTGTAATGGATATTTGACATGCATATATTAACATTCTTTTAGACAGTTTTTGTAATTTCAGAAAACAGTTTGATGTCAAGTTCTACAACTAATAAAACTTAGTTCCAAAGGTTAGAGTTAGGGCTCTTAGAACAACTCAAGAATTTGTGAAAAAGGTATGTTGCTTTTTCTTAACTTTTTAATTTAAATAATTTTAATTTGAGCATAATTAAAATTAATTATGTATTCAATGTTTACATTTTAA
Organism: Anisus vortex; assembly: GCA_949126835.1. NCBI lineage: Eukaryota > Metazoa > Mollusca > Gastropoda > Planorbidae > Anisus > Anisus vortex. Next base: position 34,323,183 of record OX421494.1, read on the forward strand.
TATTAAGTTTCTAATTTAATAGTTTTCATTTCAGGCTTTAGGGATACCGGTCACCATCTCGAGATGGACAGGAAAAAGAGACCTACAGTATGACATGTTTATGTTGGGGCATTTTTGTGTTCGGTAATGGATATTTGACATGCATATATTAACCTTCTTTTAGACAGTTTTTGTAGTTTCAGAAAACAGTTTGATGTCAAGTTCTACAACTGATGAAAACCCAGTTCCAAAGGTTAGAGTTAAGGCCCTTAGAACAACTCAAGAATTTGTGAAAAAGGTATGTTAATTTTTCCTAATTTTGAAATTTAAATAGTTTTAATTACGGCTTTATTAAAGTTAATTATGTTTTCAATGTTTTCATTGTTTTCATTTTAATGATATGTTTCTAATTTAATAGTTTTCATTTTAGGCTTTAGGGATACCCGTCACCATCTCGAGAGGGACAGGAAGAAGAGACCTACAGATTGACATGTTTATGTTGGGGCGTTTTCGTGTTCTGTAATGGATATTTGACATGCATATATTAACCTTCTTTTAGAAACTTTTTTGTAGTTTCAGAAAACAGTTTGATGTCAAGTTCTTTAACTGATGAAAACCCAGTTCCAAAGGTTAGAGTTAAGGCCCTTAGAACAACTCAAGAATTTGTGAAAAAAGTATGTTGATTTTTTCTAATTTTGTAATTTAAATAGTTTTAATTACGGCTTTATTAAAGTTAATTATGTTTTCAATGTTTTCATTTTAATATTAAGTTTCTAATTTAATAGTTTCATTTCAGGCTTTAGGGATACCGGTCACCATCTCAAGATGGACAGGAAGAAGAGACCTACAGATTGACATGTTTATGTTGGGGCGTTTTCGTGTTCTGTAATGGATATTTGACATGCATATATTAACCTTCTTTTAGACACTTTTTTGTAGTTTCAGAAAACAGTTTGATGTCAAGTTCTACAACTAATAAAACTTAGTTCCAAAGGTTAGAGTTAGGGCTCTTACAACAACTCAAGAATTTGTGGGCTCTTACAACAACTCAAGAATTTGTGAAAAAGGTATGTTGCTTTTTCTTAACTTTTTAATTTAAATAATTTTAATTTGAGCATAATTAAAGTTTATTATCTATTCAATGTTTTCAATTTAATATTTCTAATTTAATAGTTTTCATTTCAGGCTTTAAGGATACCCGTCACCTTCTCGAGAGGGACAGGAAAAAGAGACCTACAGTATGACATGTGTATGTTGGGGCGTTTTCATGTTCTGTAATGGATATTTGACATGCATATATTAACATTTTTTTAGACTCTTTTTGTAGTTTTAGAAAACAGTTTGATGTCAAGTTCTACAACTGATGAAAACCCAGTTCCAAAGGATAGAGTTAGGGCTCTTACAACAACTCAAGACTTTGTGAAAAAGGTATGTTGATTTTTCCTAATTTTGAAATTTAAATAATTTTAATTATGGCTTTATTAAAGTTACTTATGTTTTCAATGTTTTCATTTTAATATTAAGTTTCTAATTTAATAGTTTTCATTTCAGGCTTTAGGGATACATGTCACCATCTCGAGAGGGACAGGAAGAAGAGACCTACAGATTGACATGTTTATGTTGGGGCGTTTTCATGTTCTGTAATGGATATTTGACATGCATATATTAACCTTCTTTTAGACACTTTTTTGTAGTTTCAGAAAACAGTTTGATGTCAAGTTCTTTAACTGATGAAAACCCAGTTCCAAAGGTTAGAGTTAAAGCCCTTAGAACAACTCAAGAATTTGTGAAAAAGGTATGTTGATTTTTCCTAATTTTGTAGTTTAAACAGTTTTAATTACGGCTTTATTAAAGTTAATTATGTTTTCAATGTTTTCATTTTAATATTAAGTTTCTAATTTAATAGTTTCATTTCAGGCTTTAGGGATACCGGTCACCATCTCAAGATGGACAGGAAAAAGAGACTTACAGATTGACATGTTTATGTTGGGGCGTTTTCGTGTTCTGTAATGGATATTTGACATGCATATATTAACCTTCTTTTAGACACTTTTTGTAGTTTCAGAAAACAGTTTGATGTCAAGTTCTACAACTAATAAAACTTAGTTCCAAAGGTTAGAGTTAGGGCTTTTACAACAACTCAAGAATTTGTGGGCTCTTACAACAAGTCAAGAATTTGTGAAAAAGGTATGTTGCTTTTTCTTAACTTTTTAATTTAAATAATTTTAATTTGAGCATAATTAAAGTTTATTATCTATTCAATGTTTTCAATTTAATATTTCTAATTTAATAGTTTTCATTTCAGGCTTTAAGGATACCCGTCACCTTCTCGAGAGGGACAGGAAAAAGAGACCTACAGTATGACATGTGTATGTTGGGGCGTTTTTGTGTTCGGTAATGGATATTTGACATGCATATATTAACGTTTTTTTAGACTCTTTTTGTAGTTTTAGAAAACAGTTTGATGTCAAGTTCTACAACTGGTGAAAACCCAGTTCCAAAGGATAGAGTTAGGGCTCTTACAACAACTCAAGACTTTGTGAAAAAGGTATGTTGATTTTTCCTAATTTTGAAATTTAAATAGTTTTAATTACGACTTTATTAAAGTTAATTATGTTTTCAATGTTTTCATTTTAATATTAAGTTTCTAATTTAATAGTTTTCATTTCAGGCTTTAGGGATACCCGTCACCATCTCGAGAGGGACAGGAAGAAGAGACCTACAGATTGACATGTTTATGTTGGGGCGTTTTCATGTTCTGTAATGGATATTTGACATGCATATATTAACCTTCTTTTAGACACTTTTTTGTAGTTTCAGAAAACAGTTTGATGTCAAGTTCTACAACTGATGAAAACCCAGTTCCAAAGGTTAGAGTTAAGGCCTTTAGAACAACTCAAGAATTTGTGAAAAAAGTATGTTGATTTTTTCTAATTTTGTAATTTAGTTTTAATTACGGCTTTATTAAAGTTAATTATGTTTTCAATGTTTTCATTTTAATGATATGTTTCTAATTTAATAGTTTTCATTTTAGGCTTTAAGGATACCCGTCACCTTCTCAAGAGGGACAGGAAGAAGAGACCTACAGTATGACATGTGTATGTTAGGGCGTTTTTGTGTTCGGTAATGGATATTTGACATGCATATATTAACATTTTTTTAGACTCTTTTTATAGTTTTAGAAAACAGTTTGATGTCAAGTTCTACAACTGATGAAAACCCAGTTCCAAAGGTTAGAGTTAAGGCCCTTAGAACAACTCAAGAATTTGTGAAAAAAGTATGTTGATTTTTTCTAATTTTGTAATTTAAATAGTTTTAATTACGGCTTTATTAAAGTTAATTATGTTTTCAATGTTTTCATTTTAATATTAAGTTTCTAATTTAATAGTTTCATTTCAGGCTTTAGGGATACCGGTCACCATCTCAAGATGGACAGGAAGAAGAGACCTACAGATTGACATGTTTATGTTGGGGCGTTTTCGTGTTCTGTAATGGATATTTGACATGCATATATTAACCTTCTTTTAGACACTTTTTTGTAGTTTCAGAAAACAGTTTGATGTCAAGTTCTACAACTAATAAAACTTAGTTCCAAAGGTTAGAGTTAGGGCTCTTACAACAACTCAAGAATTTGTGGGCTCTTACAACAACTCAAGAATTTGTGAAAAAGGTATGTTGCTTTTTCTTAACTTTTTAATTTAAATAATTTTAATTTGAGCATAATTAAAGTTTATTATCTATTCAATGTTTTCAATTTAATATTTCTAATTTAATAGTTTTCATTTCAGGCTTTAAGGATACCCGTCACCTTCTCGAGAGGGACAGGAAAAAGAGACCTACAGTATGACATGTGTATGTTGGGGCGTTTTTGTGTTCGGTAATGGATATTTGACATGCATATATTAACATTTTTTTAGACTCTTTTTGTAGTTTTAGAAAACAGTTTGATGTCAAGTTCTACAACTGATGAAAACCCAGTTCCAAAGGATAGAGTTGGGGCTCTTACAACAACTCAAGACTTTGTGAAAAAGGTATGTTGATTTTTCCTAATTTTGAAATTTAAATAGTTTTAATTACGGCTTTATTAAAGTTAATTATGTTTTCAATGTTTTCATTTTAATATTAAGTTTCTAATTTAATAGTTTTCATTTCAGGCTTTAGGGATACCCGTCACCATCTCGAGAGGGACAGGAAGAAGAGACCTACAGATTGACATGTTTATGTTGGGGCGTTTTCATGTTCTGTAATGGATATTTGACATGCATATATTAACCTTCTTTTAGACACTTTTTTGTAGTTTCAGAAAACAGTTTGATGTCAAGTTCTACAACTGATGAAAACCCAGTTCCAAAGGTTAGAGTTAAGGCCCTTAGAACAACTCAAGAATTTGTGAAAAAAGTATGTTGATTTTTTCTAATTTTGTAATTTAAATAGTTTTAATTACGGCTTTATTAAAGTTAATTATGTTTTCAATGTTTTCATTTTAATGATATGTTTCTAATTTAATAGTTTTCATTTTAGGCTTTAAGGATACCCGTCACCTTCTCAAGAGGGACAGGAAGAAGAGACCTACAGTATGACATGTGTATGTTGGGGCGTTTTTGTGTTCGGTAATGGATATTTGACATGCATATATTAACATTTTTTTAGACTCTTTTTGTAGTTTTAGAAAACAGTTTGATGTCAAGTTTTACAACTGATGAAAACCCAGTTCCAAAGGATAGAGTTAGGGCTCTTACAACAACTCAAGAATTTGTGAAAAAGGCATGTTGATTTTTCTTATAAGTTATATATACTTGTATTATTGGCTAGACTAACATCTATTACAATTTCAAAGTTAAAAAATATACATATTTGTATAAATTAGACACAGTTTATCAAGAAATCTATTTGGTGGGCCATTTCTCCCCACTCTCTCCTCTTACATGATATAAAAGATAATTTAAAATATCATATTGTTATATCTAAATAATTGATGTATTTAAAAAAATGACTAACCATATATTAAGACAAAAAGGCTTAATTTTGATTAAAAAATTTGAAAGTTTAAAAAGTATATTTAACATTAAATTTCAAACATATCCAGTCCAACAATAATTAAACTTTTTGCCTGGAAATTGATGGAGGACCATAAAAAGAATGTACGAAATACATTCATTTACATCCTAGACATTAAGGTCCATCAGTTTTGGATATAATAGAAGTGGGCCATTTCTCCCCACTCTCCCCTACAGTCAGATATCAATGTTTATCTTCTGTTTTGAGTTTTTGGAACAACAAATTATCTAAGCTATAAATAAAAAGAGCAGTGTATATAATCTTACATTAAAATATCTAGTTCATCATAAGAGACATTGAAAGTTATCAAAGACATAAATTTGTATTACAAATAATAAAACCATTAGTAAAACTATTATGAAAATTGCACAAAAAAGAAAGTACCAGACATTAAATTATAAGTATCTTCTTAAAATAAAAGATGTAGTTGATTGAGATTCATCAAATTTGTAATTTTCCTACTTTTATTTCTGGGCATGATGATACAAATAACAAAACCCTAATACCTGGCCACTTGGCCACAGGGGCATTTTTCTCTATTAGAGAAATATTATGGAATGTGGTATTTTATCAATTTCTTTCCCCTAATATTTTTTACTTCCCTTGTAAATTTTAGGATTATTGGTATAATTTCAATTAAAATTAAAATTTCAAACTTTTTATTATTTTAAGTAGAGTTTGTTTTTTTCAAAACACTCTTTGGATATAATGTATTTGACTTCATTGTATATTTAATTCTCATGTGTGTCTAATGTTTGTAGATAGTGAACTCCTGTATGGACAGAAACAAACCAAAAGTTACAAAAAGATACAAGTAACCCTGAGAGTTAAAAGGTAGGTCTACCATATTTCTAGATTAGTTTTCTTTGTTGCTAAGTTGCTTAATTTTTGTTTACTTCTTGGGGAACATAGGACATTCACAAAAGTTATTGGCAATTATTGGCAGACTTTATTTTTAGTTCACCCCCTTTCCGCCCCCCAGCCAGTTGCAGCTCTTCATTTCCTACTTACAGGATAATCTGTAGGTAGTCTTAAGGCAACCAATCCTTCTATTTCCCTTGGGGCAACCAATCCTTCTATTTCCCTTGGGGCAACCAATCCTTCTATTTCCCTTGAGGCAACCAATCCTTCTATTTTCCTTGAGGCAACCAATCCTTCTTTTTTCCTTGAGGCAACCAATCCTTCTTTTTTCCTTGAGGCAACCAACTTTTGAGTTTTTACAGGCATATCATTTTCACCGCCTTTTCCATCTGGCTATTCCTGGTCAATTTATGTTTGGAGCTTGTTGGTGACTCTTGAGGTCTCTGAATCATAAAGGAAAAAAAAAGGTAAAGCAATCCTGTTGGACTAAATAAATCCTTAGGGCCGGTGAAGCAGTGTTAACCTGTTTCTGTGGCCACAGTATACTATGGGAAAGTGTGGCCTGCACAATGCCCAGCCGACAAACTAATGTCAGGTACCAATAAGAGCTAGTTAAACTTAGATACAACCTCCAGACCTGGGAACAAACTCTAGCCGTCACCAAGATTCAAAGTGTGGCCAGCACAATGCCCAGCCGACAAACTAATGTCAGGTACCAATAAGAGCTAGTTAAACTTAGATACAACCTCCAGACCTGGAAACAAACTCTAGCCATGCACCAGGATTCAAATCCAGGACCTTCAGTACACCAGCCGAACACACTGTGCATGGCCACCATCTAGCCATAAAGGAGCATAGACTTAACTTGTTGTTGTGGACAGACTGGTTACATGTGTGCCTCACGCTACCAATCCTGGCAAGTACAATACACAATATTTATGGATTAAAGGTAATTTTTAAATGCATTTTTCTGTGTTTGACCCTTTGAACTCTATTTAATTCTTTTATATAGGCCAGTGGTTCTCAAAATGGTTTTTGTTAATCAAAACTCCAAAAAGATATTTTGTACAAGCTGAATCTGCAAAACAGATATAGATTTAGTAATTTAGTTAATATAGATATTACTTGAATACGGACAATTCATTCTATTTCTGGCAGGTTGACTTGATGCATGTCATGTATTCTAAATATCTATAATAAAGATGGTGCCAATAGGTTAATACTTTCGTTGTAACTCTGCATAATACTTGAATTTAAGTACTGTGGAATGCTATGTATAAAAATTTTCATAAAGCTTTGATTTGAGATCTGAATAACCCTTAGATTAAAACTATGCTTAATTTTTAACCCTAAAAGATAGAGTAACATATATATCATACATGTTATATACACACACACACATATATATAGCCAGTGTCTTTCTTTTTACTCCCATTGTGTTGCATTAAGATAAAACATTGTGACATGATTTGCTTGTTGTCTTATTGCAGGTAAGCTTTTAGTGAATGTGGTTTGGTTTTCAGCACAGTGCACTGATTAAAATAAACACATGGAACACTGGATTGTTGGTTGAATGTGATGCTCTGGATTTATATTTGTCATTGTCTTGGATTTTTGGTTGTTTTTAGTTCTTGTAGTGGTTTATTGAACTTTTAATATGTGGTGGTTTTTATTACTCTTGATTTATTTTGGTTTGTGATACTCTGATGGTGATTTGTGGTACTCTTCTTGTGGTTTGTGGTACTCTTTGCGGGGGTTTGCGGTACTGTTGAGATGGTCTGTTAGACTCTTGGTGCTACATACACAAAATAATTATTACATTTTTTTATTTTAATATAATTGCAACTTTGACATAGTATGTATGAATTAGAATCTTGTATTATGTAAAAACATAAATTGGAGATAAAGCTCATCATATTATCTAGCTCTAGTCAATTCTGAATCTGCTTAATACGTAGTTATATAATGGTATATACATGTTTTATTTACTTTTATAAATTATTCCTCTCTTATAAATTTTTACTTAGTATATTGCTTTATTTTTTTAGATATTTCTGCATCTTTTAATTGGGAAAGTGATCTGCATGGCAAAAACTCGGAATAATTGGCCAAGGTTGTATAATTATACCATAATAAAAAAAAATGTACAGGCAATTTTGGCTATGGCAATTGGCCTTTAGCAATTGTGTAAGTCCACGAACATTATGAAGCAGGTTTGATGGGTCCTTAATGTAAGCAGGTTTGATGATTGTGTTGAATAAAATTGTATATAGTTTTAATTCATATTTACATAATGTTGGAACTTATAGTAGTATCCAGATTATTGTGACTCAAAATATACAAGTATAATATGCTATATTTTTTTTTTTTTATATTACAGATGGGCCTTCTATAAATAAGATTATTGCTATGATGTTGTAAACACTGAGCATATCCTAAAAAAACAAGCTAGTGCATTATACTTAAAATTTTAAGATTAATTTGGCATAGCCATAATTTAAAAAAAATGTGATGCTATGATGATGATTTGCGGTACTCTTGTTGTGATATATGATGCTATGATGATGATTTGTGGTACTCTTGTGGTGGTTTATGATGCTATGATGATGATTTGTGGTACTCTTGTGGTGGTTTATGATGCTATGATGATGATTTGTGGTACTCTTGTGGTGGTTTATGGTGATATGATGGTGATTTGTGGTACTCTTGTTGTGGTTTGTGATACTCTGATGGTGGTTTGTGGTACTCTTGTGGTTGTTTATGATGCTATGATGATGATTATTGGTACTCTTGTTTTAGTTTATGATGCTATGATGATGATTTGTGTACTCTTGTTGTGGTTTATAATGCTATGATGATGATTTGTGGTACTCTTGTGGTGGTTTATGATGCTATGATGATGATTTGTGGTGGTTTATGGTGATTTGTGGTACTCTTGTTGTGGTTTGTGATACTCTGATGGTGGTTAGTGGTACTCTTGTGGTGGCTTATGATGCTATGATGATGATTTGTGGTACTCTTGTTGTGGTTTGTGATACTGTGATGGTGGTTTGTGGTACTCTTGTGGTTGTTTATGATGCTATGATGATGATTATTGGTACTCTTGTTTTAGTTTATGAAGCTATGATGATGATTTGTGGTACTCATGTTGTGGTTTATGATGCTATGATGATGATTTGTGGTACTCTTGTGGTGGTTTATGATGCTATGATGGTGATTTGTGGTAATCTTGTTGTGGTTTGTGATATTATGATGGTGGTTTGTGGTACTCTTGTTGTGATATATGATGCTATGATGATGATTTGTGGTACTCTTGTGGTTTATGATGCTATGATGATGATTTGTGGTACTCTTGTGGCGGTTTATGGTGATATGATGGTGATTTGTGGTACTCTTGTTGTGGTTTGTGATACTCTGATGGTGGTTTGTGGTACTCTTGTGGTGGTTTGTGATACTGTGATGGTGGTTTGTGGTACTCTTGTTGTGGTTTGTGATACTGTGATGGTGGTTTGTGGTACTCTTGTGGTTGTTTATGATGCTATGATGATGATTATTGGTACTCTTGTTTTAGTTTATGATGCTATGATGATGATTTGTGGTACTCATTTTGTGGTTTATGATGCTATGATGATGATTTGTGTACTCTTGTTGTGGTTTATAATGCTATGATGATGATTTGTGGTACTTTTGTTGTGATATATGATGCTATGATGATGATTTGTGGTACTCTTGTGTGGTTTATGATGCTATGATGATAATTTGTGGTACTCTTGTGGTGGTTTATGACGCTTTGATGATGATTTGTGGTACTCTTGTTGTGGATTATGATGCTATGATGATGATTTGTGGTACTCTTGTGGTGGTTTATGATGCTATGATGATGATTTGTGGTACTTTTGTTGTGATATATGATGCTATGATGATGATTTGTGGTACTCTTGTTGTGGTTTATGATGCTATGATGATGATTTGTGGTACTCCTGTGGAGGTTTATGGTGATATGATGGTGATTTGTGGTACTCTTGTTGTGGTTTGTGATACTCTGATGGTGGTTTGTGGTACTCTTGTGGTGGTTTATGATGCTATGATGGTGATTTGTGGTAATCTTGTTGTGGTTTGTGATATTATGATGTTTGTTTGTGGTACTCTTGTGGTGATTTATGATGCTATGATGATGATTTGTGGTACTCTTGTTTTGGTTTATGATGCTATGATGATGATTTGTGGTACTGTTGTGGTTTATGATGCTATGATGATGATTTGTGGTACTCTTGTTGTGATATATGATGCTTTGATGATGATTTATGGTACTCTTTGTGGTGTTTTATGATGCTATGATGATGATTTGTTGTACTCGTGTGGTGGTTTATGATGTTATGATGATGATTTGTGGTACACTTGTGGTGGTTTATGATGCTATGATGATGATTTGTGATACTCTTGTGATGGTTTATGATGCTATGATGATGATTTGTGGTACTGTTGTTTTGGCTTATGATGCTATGATGATGATTTGTGGTACTCTTGTTGTGATATATGATGCTATGATGATGATTTATGGTACTCTTGTGGTGTTTTATGATGCTATGATGATGATTTGTGGTACTCTTGTGGTGGTTTATGATGCTATGATGATAATTTGTGGTACTCTTGTGGTGGTTTATTATGCTATGATGATGATTTGTGGTACTCTGTTGGTAGTTTATGATGCTATGATGATGATTCATGGTACTCTTGTGGTGGTTTATGATGCTATGATGATGATTTGTGGTACTCTTGTGGTGGTTTATGATGCTATTAAGATGATTTGTGGTACTCTTGTTGTGGTTTGTGGTACTCTTTTTGGGGTTTGTGGTACTCTTGAGATGTTCTGTTGGACCCTTGGTGCTACATACAAAAACAATTATTAAAATATTAGATTTTATAAAAGTGCAACTTTTGATATAATATGTATGAATTAGAACCTTGCATTGTGTTAAAACATAATATGGAGATAAAGCTCATTATATCATATAGTTCTGGTCAATTCTGAATCTGCTTAATAAATTTATTATATAATGTTAATATATTTTTTATTAACTTTTATAAAATATTTCTCTCTTATGAATTTTTACTTAGTATATTGTTTCACTTCTTGAGATATTTCTGCTTCTTTTAATTAGGGTTTGGCAGGATATCCGGCATGTTGAATATCCGAGCCGGATATCGGGGTATCCGACTTTATCCGGATTTGCGAAATACCACTGGCGGATTTTTGCCGGGTGCGAATATCACGGTAGTAAAGAATTACTTCAAAGTTCAAATACAAATAAAGTAATACTGTAGTATAAAGTTGATAAAGAAATATAAAATATATAAACAATACATATAACTAGGTAATAAATAAATAAACAAACTTTTATTGTAGACTGCAGATACTCACTATCTGTTGAATAATAAATACTTTTGAATTCTAATCAGAAACTGTTGAAGTACACCTCCATACTTGTGGAAATGACATCCGGAAATAACCGAATCTGGTAAGTATTGGTGGCTACTATCCGGATCCGGCAAATAGTGAAAAAATCATATCCGGCCAAACCCTACTTTTAATTAGGAAAGTGAGCTGAGTGGCAATAATTCTATGAGGTTCTATAATTATACCACAATAAAACTTTTTTAACAGGCAATTTATGGCTATGGCGATTGGCCTTTAGCAATAGTGTAGATCCATGAACATAATGTAAGCAGGTTTGATGAGTCCATAATGTAAGCAGGTTTGATGAGTCCATAATGTAAGCAGGTTTGATGAGTCCATAATGTAAGCGGGTTTGATGAGTCCATAATGTAAGCAGGTTTGATGAGTCCATAATGTAAGCAGGTTTGATGAGTCCATAATGTAAGCAGGTTTGATGTGTCCATAATGTAAGCAGGTTTGATGAGTCCATAATATAGCAGGTTTGATGTGTTCATAATGTAAGCAGGCTTGATGTGTCCATAATGTAAGCAGGTTTGATGTGTCCATAATGTAAGCAGGTTTGATGAGTCCATAATGTAGCAGGTTTGATGAGTCCATAATGTAAGCAGGTTTGATGAGTCCATAATGTAGCAGGTTTGATGAGTCCATAATGTAGCAGGTTTGATGAGTCCATAATGTAAGTAAGTTCGATGAGTCCATAATGTAAGCATGTTTAATGAGTCCATAATGTAGCAGGTTTGATGAGTCCATAATGTAGCAGGTTTGATGAGTCCATAATGAAAGCAGGTTTGATAAGTCCATAATGTTGCAGGTTTGATGAGTCCATAATGTAGCAGGTTTGATGAGTCCATAATGTAGCAGGTTTGATGAGTCCATAATGTAAGTAAGTTTGATGAGTCCATAATTTAGTAAGTTTGATGAGTCTATAATGTAAGCAAGTTTGATGAGTCCATAATTTAGTAAGTTTGATGAGTCCATAATGTAAGCAAGTTTGATGAGTCCATAATTTAGTAAGTTTGATGAGTCCATAATTTAGTAAGTTTGATGAGTCCATAATTTAGTAAGTTTGATGAGTCCATAATGTAGCAGGTTTGTTGAGTCCATAATGTAGCAGGTTTGATGAGTCCATAATGTAAGTAAGTTTGATGAGTCCATAATTTAGTAAGTTTGATGAGTCCATAATTTAGTAAGTTTGATGAGTCCATAATGTAAGCAAGTTTGATGAGTCCATAATGTAAGTAAGTTTGATGAGTCCATAATTTAGTAAGTTTGATGAGTCCATAATGTAAGCAAGTTTGATGAGTCCATAATTTAGTAAGTTTGATGAGTCCATAATGTAAGCAAGTTTGATGAGTTCATAATGTAGCAAGTTTGATGAGTCCATAATTTAGCAAGTTCAATGGGTTGGCTAACTATTTCAGGTTCAATTATAAATCCATTGACATGTTCATCTCTCAACAGGGAGTGAATAGATCCAATGATGTTCAATACACATATGTTATGATGTCTAGTTCAAATGTTTCAATTTAAACAAATGTGAACACTGAGCATATTCTAATAAGTTTGTAGCATTCTACTTTACATTTAAATATATTTTGACATAGCCATTATATATAACAATTTTAAAAAAGAAAAGTTTTATTTCCAGCATGTTGAGTTGATGCTGTTTGACGACTTTTTCATTTCATTTGATAAAATAATTGGTAGATAAAGTGCCAATTGTAATTCTGTGTTTGCCGTTTTTATAGATAATAGATCACTTTTGTTTTATTGACTTCCTACAGCATGTTGCATGAGTACACATTGAAGCACGTGTAAAACTTGTCAAGTTAAACTTCTATTACTGCTCTTGATAATGCAATTAAAGGTTCGATATTTTTAAAAAAAGATATCAATCCATGTAATTTTTTGCTGTTAAATGTCTTTTAAATTTAATGTTAAAGAAATTTTCAACATACAATTTTTTTATCAACAGAGCAGAATCTTGAGATGCAATAAAGAGAGTTGATTCCTGAGTTTATGAAAAAAAGGTAAAATTGTTTTTATGTCTTTATACAATACTTAAAGTAATGAAATAAGTTTAATTACTTTAAAAAAAAAATTACCTTCAAATTAAAGTGTACATAGATATTTTTGTTTCAGCATTCAATTAAATCTTTTTTTTTCTTTGCTTTTCTAATGAAAATCCCATGAGTGGTTGACTGTCTCCCTTGAAGAGAAAACTCACTGACCTAAGTTGGAATAGTCTCCCTTTAAAAAAGATCACTGACCTAAGTAGGTCATAAAGAATCATGAAAGGTAAAATAGATTTTAATGACATACAATTTGTTTAATTATTTCAAAGTTAATTTTTAGCCACAAATAATTCTTTGTCATATATTGTCTTTTTTCTTACAGATGTGTAAATATTATTTGGTACTATTTTTATCTGTGTTATAAGTCTTGTCATTCATTTCAATATTTTAAATGATATGTACTTTCTTTACTAGTTTAGGAAACCCATTCCATGCCTGAAAAGCTATAAAGACAGAAATGTTAATAATTATGCTCTAAATAGATATCAATTTACTTTTTCATTGTGTGTCTCTATTTTAATTTTCATATATCATTGATGATATAGTATTACTTGTATGTGTAATTAAAATTAATATTCTTTTGTTTCAGAGATTTCCAATCTGTGTGAAAATGGATTTTAATTTAAGAAATGGACAAACACAGGCTCTAGACAAGAAATATTCAATGTTTATCAAATTGGCAACAGAAAACAAAAGTATTTGGAAGAATTAGGAATGTACAATATAGTGCACTGATTACAATGAAAAGCCCAAAGACTCAAAATCTATATGTGTAAGGAATGGCCAATGTGAAGATGGAAAATGCTGTGACAAGAATTTACAAACTGTGATTTCAGCATTTAAGAAATAAACAAACCTGGCCTCTGCAGATGACATTCTTTAAAAAACTGCACCCGTTCCTGACAATGTTGAATTGACACAAACCCGGCCACTGCAGATGACATTCTTAAAAAAACTGCATCTGTTCCTGACAATGTTGAATTGACACAAACCTGGCCACTGCAGATGACATTCTTAAAAAAACTGCATCTGTTCCTGACAATGTTGAATTGACACAAACCTGACCACTGCAGATGACATTCTTAAAAACTACATCTGTTCCTGACAATGTTGAATTGACACAAACCTAGCCACTGCAAATGACATTCTTAAAAACTACATCTGTTCCTGACAATGTTGAATTGACACAAACCTGGCCACTGCAAATGACATTTAAAAAAAAAACTGCATCTGTTCCTGACAATGTTGAATTGACATAAACCTGACCACTGCAGATGACATTCTTAAAAACTACATCTGTTCCTGACAATGTTGAATTGACACAAACCTAGCCACTGCAAATGACATTCTTAAAAACTACATCTGTTCCTGACAATGTTGAATTGACACAAACCTGGCCACTGCAGATGACATTCTTAAAAACTGCATCTGTTCCTGACAATGTTGAATTGACACAAACCTGGCCACTGCAAATGACATTCTTAAAAACTACATCTGTTCCTGACAATGTTGAATAGACACAAACCTGGCCACTGCATCTGTTCCTGACAATGTTGAATTGACACAAACCTGGCCACTGCATCTGTTCCTGACAATGTTGAATTTACACAAACCTGGCCACTGCATCTGTTCCTGACAATGTTGAATTGACACAAACCTGGCCACTGCATCTGTTCCTGACAATGTTGAATTGACACAAACCTGGCCACTGCAGATGACATTCTTAAAAACTGCATCTGTTCCTGACAATGTTGAATTGACACAAACCTGGCCACTGCATCTGTTCCTGACAATGTTGAATTGACACAAACCTGGCCACTGCAGATGACATTCTTAAAAACTGCATCTGTTCCTGACAATGTTGAATAGACACAAACCTGGCCACTGCATCTGTTCCTGACAATGTTGAATTGACACAAACCTGGCCACTGCATCTGTTCCTGACAATGTTGAATTTACACAAACCTGGCCACTGCATCTGTTCCTGACAATGTTGAATTGACACAAACCTGGCCACTGCATCTGTTCCTGACAATGTTGAATTGACACAAACCTGGCCACTGCATCTGTTCCTGACAATGTTGAATTGACACAAACCTGACCACTGCATCTGTTCCTGACAATGTTGAATTGACACTTTAAGGTCTACTTTTGCCCATTTTGGAACTGGATATATTCTTTGAAAAAATTGTTAATGTGTAAATGTTTATTAAATGTTTTATATTTAAGTTCACTTTGAAATTTCACTTGTATAAATGAATAAGTTGAATTGGTTAATCATTTTGAATAATTGATTTGTTTTTTTCAAAATTAGACAGAATATTTTGTTGCAGAAATTGTTTCATGTTCTCAGAAAGATTTAGATTTATTCTTGGGTTTTAAAAGGTTCTCTTGTGTGCACCCAATGTTATTGGGTATCCATTATGTGCTTAGGAAAGAATGAAAACTAGACATTGTAGTGGCTACACAAGCATAGGAGTACACAATGTACCAGCCATACAACAATGTATACACTTATGTGTCATTACATCCTAGAAAAATTTTTTTTTTTTAAATATTGAAGTTATTGTAAGAGTTAAGCTTCATGAAATTGTTTGTAAAGAATTTGAGTAAAGAATAGATAAGTCCTATTTACTGTTAAATTTGAAATGCAAGTTAAATTATAATTTTAAAAGTTTTTCTACTGTATTATTAAGTAAAGTAATTAAAGTACCCTTAAGACCAAATTGATCATAATATTAGCACAAAATATTTTTGTACAAACACCTTATTAAAAAGTAAATAGCAGATTGTGTAAAGCCTTGATTAAAAATGTTTTCATTAATCATGTAGATGGAATTATTATCTTAAGTTCATATATTTATTTATAGAAAAGTCATTTACTAAGATATTTGTACTAAACTAACACAACTGTTATATTCAATTTGTAGTTTTATGATGAAAAATATTGGACTATGAATATTTTTGTACAAAGATAAAGTAAGTTGTGTTAATTTTTGCCTTGTTAATGACTGAGGGAATCGTATATCAATAAATATTTAGATTTATAAATACAACTACCAAAAGGTAGATGAATCTGTATTCTAACACTTTATATCAATCCTGGTAGATAAATCTGTATTCTAACACTTTATATCCATCCTGGTAGATGAATCTGTATTCTAATACTTTATATCCATTATATCCATCCTGATAGATGCATCTGTATTCTAACACTTTATATCCATCCTGGTAGATGAATCTATTCTAACACTTTATATCCATCCTGGTAGATGAATATATTCTAACACTTTATATCCATCCTGGTAGATGAATATATTCTAACACTTTATATCCATCCTGGTAGATAAGTCTGTAATCTAACACTTTATATCCATCCTGGTAGATGAATATATTCTAACACTTTATATCCATCCTCGTAGATGAATCTGTATTCTAACACTTTATATCCATCCTGATAGATGAATATATTCTAACACTTTATATCCATCCTGGTAGATGAATCTGTATTCTAACACTTTATATCCATCCTGATAGATAAATCCGTATTCTAACACTTTATATCCATCCTGGTAGATGAATCTGTATTCTAATACTTTATGTCCATCCTGGAAATCTTTTCTATTTGCAGGCCTAAAATTTAGTAAACACACATTGTGAAATTCAAAGTTACACTACAATTTGCCTGCAACAGAATTTTAACTGTTGCTCAATGGTACACTTTTTTTTGTATTGAATATATTTTTTTAAATACTGTTTTTTTAAATGTACTTTTTATTTGTAATGATATTAAAAATACAAATATGTAACTATGTTTTGATTGTCAAAATTATTTATTTGTTGTGTATCTTTAGTCAATTCTTACATTTTTCACCATTTATTATTTTGTCTTCCAAAGTGTCACAATTCAACAATGTTGGTTTCAACTATTTGAAATTCATATTGTTACTTGTTGTTTTGCCATATATAAAAGTTTTTTATGTTTCTGTTTTTTTAATTGTTATAAACAATATTTATGTTAGGCCTATATATTATTATTTTTCCCAGTAGTTTAAAGCAAATAATGACTAGAAAATATAAAAAAACATTTGGTAAACTTTTAAATAATATAAAGAGCTCCAGACCATACTGTAAAATAATGCTGGACTATATAAATCTGTAATACTTAAATGATAAAATTTTATTTTATGGAAATGAAATTTATTTACATATTATGACCAAAAAAAGTTATATAAAAAAGTACATTTCTAAATAAAAAGAAGTTTGTATATTCTTTACATTTTTACAGTTTAAATAATCCTCAAAAGCACTATGAAAAGACATTCTAAAGACTCAAAATTATTGATTGATTAATTTTAAAATTCTGTAAAATAGTTCCTGGTTACCAAAAAATATGTATTTAAATTTTAATAAAAGCTTATCATTTTGGTCTAGAAAACAAAATATTTGGATAACTTTTACATTGTCAAAAAAAAATAAAAAAATGTGTACATATACAGTGGTAGGCTACAAGTGCAAGGTACAACTGTAATGTCGAATAATGTGTTCAGCTTACACATGTTAATATGAATATTATTATTCCTTCCTCTAGTATGTTGTATGGAATCAATCTTGTAGTATTTAGGGCAGCATGTTGTCTGTAATCCATCTTGTAGTCTTTGAGGCAGCATGTTGTCTGGAATCCATCTTGCAGTCTTTGAGGCAGCATGTTGTATGAAATGCATCTTGTAGTCTTTGAGGCAGCATGTTGTATGGAATGCATCTTATAGTCTTTGAGGCAGCATGTTGTTTGGAATCCATCATGTAGTCTTTGAGGCAGCATGTTGTTTAGAATCCATCTTGTAGTCTTTGAGGCAGCATGTTGTACGGAATCCATCTTGTAGTCTTTGATGTAGCATGTTATATGGAATCCATCTTGTAGTCTTTTATGTAGCATGTTGTATGGAATCCATCTTGTAGTCTTTGATGTAGCATGTTGTATGGAAACCATCTTGTAGTCTTTGATGTAGCATGTTGTATGGAATCCATCTTGTAGTCTTTGATGTAGCATGTTGTATGGAATGCATCTTGTAGTCTTTGATGTAGCATGTTGTATGGAATCCATCTTGTAGTCTTTGATGTAGCATGTTGTATGGAATGCATCTTGTAGTCTTTGAGGCAGCATGTTGTATGGAATGCATCATGTAGTCTTTGAGGCAGCATGTTGTACGGAATTCATCTTGTAGTCTTTGATGTAGCATGTTATATGGAATCCATCTTGCAGTCTTTGATGTAGCATGTTGTATGGAATCCATCTTGTAGTCTTTGATGTAGCATGTTGTATGGAATCCATCTTGTAGTCTTTGATGTAGCATGTTGTATGGAATTCATCTTGTAGTCTTTGATGTAGCATGTTGTATGGAATCCATCTTGTAGTCTTTGATGTAGCATGTTGTACGGAATCCATCTTGTAGTCTTTGATGTAGCATGTTGTATGGAATCCATCTTGTAGTCTTTGATGTAGCATGTTGTATGGAATCCATCTTGTAGTCTTTGGAGCAGCTTGTTGTATGGAATCCATCTTGTAGTCTTTGATGTAGCATGTTGTATGGAATCCATCTTGTAGTCTTTGAAGCAGCTTGTTGTATGGAATCCATCTTGTAGTCTTTGATGTAGCATGCTGTATGGAATCCATCTTGTAGTCTTTGATGTAGCATGTTGTATGGAATCCATCTTGTAGTCTTTGATGTAGCATGTTGTATGGAATTCATCTTGTAGTCTTTGATGTAGCATGTTGTATGTAATCCATCTTGTAGTCTTTGATGTAGCAGGTTGTACGGAATCCATCTTGTAGTCTTTGATGTAGCATGTTGTATGGAATCCATCTTGTAGTCTTTGATGTAGCATGTTGTATGGAATCCATCTTGTAGTCTTTGGAGCAGCTTGTTGTACGGAATCCATCTTGTAGTCTTTGATGTAGCATGTTGTATGGAATCCATCTTGTAGTCTTTGGAGCAGCTTGTTGTATGGAATCCATCTTGTAGTCTTTGATGTAGCATGTTGTACGGAATCCATCTTGTAGTCTATGATGTAGCATGTTGTACGGAATCCATCTTGTAGTCTTTGATGTAGCATGTTGTATGGAATCCATCTTGTAGTCTTTGATGTAGCATGTTGTATGGAATGCATCTTGTAGTCTTTGAGGCAGCATGTTGTATGGAATGCATCATGTAGTCTTTGAGGCAGCATGTTGTACGGAATTCATCTTGTAGTCTTTGATGTAGCATGTTATATGGAATCCATCTTGTAGTCTTTGATGTAGCATGTTGTATGGAATCCATCTTGTAGTCTTTGATGTAGCATGTTGTATGGAATCCATCTTGTAGTCTTTGATGTAGCATGTTGTATGGAATTCATCTTGTAGTCTTTGATGTAGCATGTTGTATGGAATCCATCTTGTAGTCTTTGATGTAGCATGTTGTACGGAATCCATCTTGTAGTCTTTGATGTAGCATGTTGTATGGAATCCATCTTGTAGTCTTTGATGTAGCATGTTGTATGGAATCCATCTTGTAGTCTTTGGAGCAGCTTGTTGTATGGAATCCATCTTGTAGTCTTTGATGTAGCATGTTGTATGGAATCCATCTTGTAGTCTTTGAAGCAGCTTGTTGTATGGAATCCATCTTGTAGTCTTTGATGTAGCATGCTGTATGGAATCCATCTTGTAGTCTTTGATGTAGCATGTTGTATGGAATCCATCTTGTAGTCTTTGATGTAGCATGTTGCATGGAATTCATCTTGTAGTCTTTGATGTAGCATGTTGTATGTAATCCATCTTGTAGTCTTTGATGTAGCAGGTTGTACGGAATCCATCTTGTAGTCTTTGATGTAGCATGTTGTATGGAATCCATCTTGTAGTCTTTGATGTAGCATGTTGTATGGAATCCATCTTGTAGTCTTTGGAGCAGCTTGTTGTACGGAATCCATCTTGTAGTCTTTGATGTAGCATGTTGTATGGAATCCATCTTGTAGTCTTTGGAGCAGCTTGTTGTATGGAATCCATCTTGTAGTCTTTGATGTAGCATGTTGTACGGAATCCATCTTGTAGTCTTTGATGTAGCATGTTGTACGGAATCAATCTTGTAGTCTTTGATGTAGCATGTTGTATGGAATCCATCTTGTAGTCTTTGATGTAGCATGTTGTATGGAATCCATCTTGTAGTCTTTGATGTAGCATGTTGTATGGAATCCATCTTGTAGTCTTTGATGTAGCATGTTGTATGGAATCCATCTTGTAGTCTTTGATGTAGCATGTTGTATGGAATCCATCTTGTAGTCTTTGATGTAGCATGTTGTATGCAATCCATCTTGTAGTCTTTGATGTAGCATGTTGTATGGAATCCATCTTGTAGTCTTTGATGTAGCATGTTGTATGGAATCCATCTTGTAGTCTTTGATGTAGCATGTTGTATGGAATCCATCTTGTAGTCTTTGATGTAGCATGTTGTATGGAATCCATCTTGTAGTCTTTGATGTAGCATGTTGTATGGAATCCATCTTGTAGTCTTTGATGTAGCATGTTGTATGGAATCCATCTTGTAGTCTTTGATGTAGCATGTTGTATGGAATCCATCTTGTAGTCTTTGATGTAGCATGTTGTATGCAATCCATCTTGTAGTCTTTGATGTAGCATGTTGTATGGAATCCATCTTGTAGTCTTTGATGTAGCATGTTGTATGGAATCCATCTTGTAGTCTTTGATGTAGCATGTTGTATGGAATCCATCTTGTAGTCTTTGATGTAGCATGTTGTATGGAATCCATCTTGTAGTCTTTGATGTAGCATGTTGTATGGAATCCATCTTGTAGTCTTTGATGTAGCATGTTGTATGGAATTCATCTTGTAGTCTTCGATGTAGCATGTTGTATGTAATCCATCTTGTAGTCTTTGATGTAGCAGGTTGTACGGAATCCATCTTGTAGTCTTTGATGTAGCATGTTGTATGGAATCCATCTTGTAGTCTTTGATGTAGCATGTTGTATGGAATCCATCTTGTAGTCTTTGGAGCAGCTTGTTGTACGGAATCCATCTTGTAGTCTTTGATGTAGCATGTTGTATGGAATCCATCTTGTAGTCTTTGGAGCAGCTTGTTGTATGGAATCCATCTTGTAGTCTTTGATGTAGCATGTTGTACGGAATCCATCTTGTAGTCTTTGATGTAGCATGTTGTACGGAATCCATCTTGTAGTCTTTGATGTAGCATGTTGTATGGAATCCATCTTGTAGTCTTTGATGTAGCATGTTGTATGGAACGCATCTTGTAGTCTTTGAGGCAGCATGTTGTATGGAATGCATCATGTAGTCTTTGAGGCAGCATGTTGTACGGAATTCATCTTGTAGTCTTTGATGTAGCATGTTATATGGAATCCATCTTGTAGTCTTTGATGTAGCATGTTGTATGGAATCCATCTTGTAGTCTTTGATGTAGCATGTTGTATGGAATCCATCTTGTAGTCTTTGATGTAGCATGTTGTATGGAATTCATCTTGTAGTCTTTGATGTAGCATGTTGTATGGAATCCATCTTGTAGTCTTTGATGTAGCATGTTGTACGGAATCCATCTTGTAGTCTTTGATGTAGCATGTTGTATGGAATCCATCTTGTAGTCTTTGATGTAGCATGTTGTATGGAATCCATCTTGTAGTCTTTGGAGCAGCTTGTTGTATGGAATCCATCTTGTAGTCTTTGATGTAGCATGTTGTATGGAATCCATCTTGTAGTCTTTGAAGCAGCTTGTTGTATGGAATCCATCTTGTAGTCTTTGATGTAGCATGCTGTATGGAATCCATCTTGTAGTCTTTGATGTAGCATGTTGTATGGAATCCATCTTGTAGTCTTTGATGTAGCATGTTGCATGGAATTCATCTTGTAGTCTTTGATGTAGCATGTTGTATGTAATCCATCTTGTAGTCTTTGATGTAGCAGGTTGTACGGAATCCATCTTGTAGTCTTTGATGTAGCATGTTGTATGGAATCCATCTTGTAGTCTTTGATGTAGCATGTTGTATGGAATCCATCTTGTAGTCTTTGGAGCAGCTTGTTGTACGGAATCCATCTTGTAGTCTTTGATGTAGCATGTTGTATGGAATCCATCTTGTAGTCTTTGGAGCAGCTTGTTGTATGGAATCCATCTTGTAGTCTTTGATGTAGCATGTTGTACGGAATCCATCTTGTAGTCTTTGATGTAGCATGTTGTATGGAATCCATCTTGTAGTCTTTGATGTAGCATGTTGTATGGAATCCATCTTGTAGTCTTTGATGTAGCATGTTGTATGGAATCCATCTTGTAGTCTTTGATGTAGCATGTTGTATGGAATCCATCTTGTAGTCTTTGATGTAGCATGTTGTATGGAATCCATCTTGTAGTCTTTGATGTAGCATGTTGTATGCAATCCATCTTGTAGTCTTTGATGTAGCATGTTGTATGGAATCCATCTTGTAGTCTTTGATGTAGCATGTTGTATGGAATCCATCTTGTAGTCTTTGATGTAGCATGTTGTATGGAATCCATCTTGTAGTCTTTGATGTAGCATGTTGTATGGAATCCATCTTGTAGTCTTTGATGTAGCATGTTGTATGGAATCCATCTTGTAGTCTTTGATGTAGCATGTTGTATGGAATCCATCTTGTAGTCTTTGATGTAGCATGTTGTATGGAATCCATCTTGTAGTCTTTGATGTAGCATGTTGTATGGAATCCATCTTGTAGTCTTTGATGTAGCATGTTGTATGGAATCCATCTTGTAGTCTTTGATGTAGCATGTTGTATGGAATCCATCTTGTAGTCTTTGATGTAGCATGTTGTATGGAATCCATCTTGTAGTCTTTGGAGCAGCTTGTTGTATGGAATCCATCTTGTAGTCTTTGATGTAGCATGTTGTATGGAATCCATATTGTAGTCTTTGATGTAGGATGTTGTATGGAATTCATCTTGTAGTCTTTGATGTAGCAGTTGTATGGAATCCATATTGTAGTCTTTGATGTAGCATGTTGTATGGAATCCATCTTGTAGTCTTTGATGTAGCATGTAGTATGGAATCCATCTTGTAGTCTTTGATGTAGCATGTTGTATGGAATCCATCTTGTAGTCTTTGATGTAGCATGTTGTATGGAATCCATCTTGTAGTCTTTGATGTAGCATGTTGTATGGAATCCATCTTGTAGTCTTTGATGTAGCATGTTGTATGGAATCCATCTTGTAGTCTTTGATGTAGCATGTTGTATGGAATCCATCTTGTAGTCTTTGATGTAGCATGTTGTATGGAATCCATCTTGTAGTCTTTGATGTAGCATGTTGTATGGAATCCATCTTGTAGTCTTTGATGTAGCATGTTGTATGGAATCCATCTTGTAGTCTTTGATGTAGCATGTTGTATGGAATCCATCTTGTAGTCTTTGGAGCAGCTTGTTGTATGGAATCCATCTTGTAGTCTTTGATGTAGCATGTTGTATGGAATCCATATTGTAGTCTTTGATGTAGGATGTTGTATGGAATTCATCTTGTAGTCTTTGATGTAGCAGTTGTATGGAATCCATATTGTAGTCTTTGATGTAGCATGTTGTATGGAATCCATCTTGTAGTCTTTGATGTAGCATGTTGTATGGAATCCATATTGTAGACTTTGATGTAGAATGTTGTATGGAATCCATATTGTAGTCTTTGATGTAGCATGTTGAATGGAATCCATATTGTAGTCTTTGAGGCATCATGTTGTATGACATCCATCTTGTAGTCTTTGAGGCAGCATGTTGTACGGAATCCATCTTGTAGTCTTTGAGGCAGCAAGTTGTATGGCAAGAGTAAATCTTTTGGTGCAGCATGATTTCAGTCATTAGCTTTTTTTTTGGTACAGACATGAGTGCAAATTATAGTGCATTTATAAATACCGAGAAGATAATGCCTACTGTGAATAGTACATATTCGGGTACAACTTTTAGAACTAACTTTCGATACAGATATGAGTGCAAAAAAAAAGCACCTCCCTTGGTAAGCATACAGCTATAAGTAAGCAAAAAGTAACAACAACATAGATTTGGTATTATAATTACTATTTTGTTGACTTTATGAAAGTTTAAGAAATTTCATAAATATATTTAATTACGAAATATAAATTAAAAAAGAATAAAAAAACAATGAGAAAACCAAAGGAAGAAAAACAATTAATGTCCTATATCTAGGTCTACTATTATGTTAGTTATATGGAAACTATTCGACTAATCGATATATAGACTACATAAAGATATATAGATGGACAGATAGATAGATGGATAGATAGATGGGCAGATAGATGGACATATAGATAGATAGATGGACATATAAATAGATGGGCAGATAGATAGACGGGCAGATAGATAGATAGATAGACAGATATATAGATAGATGGGCAGATAGATGGATAGATAGATAGACAGATGGGCAGATACATAGATAGATTGACAGATAAAAAGATGGCCAGATAGATAGATGGACAGATAGACACATGGACAGATAGATAGATGGACGGATAGATAGATGGATGGACAGATAGATAGATGGACATATAGATAGATAGATGGACAGATCGATAGATGGACATGGAGATAGATGGACAGATATATAGATGGGCAGATAGATAGATGAATAGATAGATAGATGGACATGGAGATAGATGGACAGATAGATAGATGAATAGATAGATAGATGGACATGGAGATAGATGGACAGATATATAGATGGGCAGATAGATTGACATATAGATAGATGAATAGATAGATAGATGGACGGATAGATAGATGGACAGATAGATAGATGAATAGATAGATAGATGGGTAGATAGATTAATAGAATGTACAAATAGATCTAGAAAGATACAAATAAAAATACATATTTGGATATTTTCACATGTTTAAGATAACAGAATGTATTTTTAGAGATAGAAGATAGATACAAAATATTTTAATTTCTAGAAAGATAGGCGTTGTTAAAAAAAAATATGGCCTATATAGGCCTATAAACATCTAGGGCAATGGTCGGCAACCTTTTGCTAATGGCGTGCCAAATTAGGATTTCTATATCATTCAGCGTGCCAACAGCCTAAGAGTCAACCCAACCTGCTCTTTTATTCTTTAAAAAATTATTTTTATAGGACAATTAATTTTATTCCATAGCAAGGCCAAGGCCAAAAGTAAAAGAGATTATTTATAGAGAAAATCTTTAAAATCGTTTTATATTTAAAACAAAATGAACGTGTTTGTAATTATCATCCTTCTTATTTGCCTACTTTATATCAAATACAATATTTTATTACTAAACTTTCACATTTATGGTAATTATTGTCAAAACATTATTCTTTGTTAGTCAAGATGAGGGTCTAACACATGATAATTTTAGTAATATTTTCACTGAAATGTCCTTTATTATGTTTTAGTAGTCATCGCACCTAGGGTTTCCAGACGTCCGACATGTCCTCCTTTTTAGCATTGTGTCCTCCGTCCGTCCGGCAAAGCTAAAAACCTTTAAAATGACCAGCTTTTTGTATAATTTTGTGTTTTGTATGCCAACGGTTTTTGAAATCCTTAATGCACTTTTTTTGTTTTCATATTTCCTGTCATTAAGCGATTGGGTCAAGTAATGGAAAACAAAGGACAAATTAGCGGTAAATACAATTAAATTGATTTTGTTATAAACTGTGGTGTTAGGTTAATTGTCCTATCTTTTCTTTCGCCATCCCACCGTCCCTTACATACACACATTCAAGTGTTGGCAACTATGTCGCAGATTTATTACAAGAGATAGCCGGGGATAGCATCTTCACTGTTGACTCACAATTACGAGTATATAAACAAACGGTTAAGGCAAAGGATGCAAGAAAAGAATGAACTTTTTTTTTCCAAGACTTTTGCATAAACAGTGGAGGTTTCTTTTTTTCAAAGTTGCCCAAAAGTTCAGAGTTTAACAAAACAATGAACGATTTTTCTGTATCGAAAATGGTAATGTGGAAAGAGTGTAGGTTACTAATTGATAAATCTCCAATAGACAAAGAAAAGAAAGAGACTATCCGTTAACTATTTAAGTGGAATTATTCTTACAAAGTATAACTTGAAAACAGTTTTGGATTTGTACTTGCTAACGAGGATCTTCTGCAAAAAGTTTGCTCGTCAAAGAAATATGTTCTATAATTAATAAAGATAATAATGTATTAATTGTAGAATTGACTGTTAATTTAAAATAGAATTTGTAGGCCTATTGTTGCATTTCGAAAAATAACTGTCAGTGAATTTATTTTTCATTTTTTTTTTAAAGAAATAAATAAATTAATTCAAATTAAACATTCAGTACGTCCTCCTTTGTCCTCCTTTGTCCTCCTTTTGGTACCCATGTATCTGGCAATTATTATCATAAAGATAAGATACGCTTACAATTCTTTTGTCTCTATGTCAGTGCTTCTCAAACTGTGGTCTTTTAAAGTAACTGAAAGTGAGCGGATTTTTTTTCCAAGTTAAAATTTCAGACATATTCTTAAATCTCTTTTTTCTGATTTTGCAAAGCGATTGACTAAAACGTGATGACCTTTCTAAAGAAAATATTTTTATTGAGTTTTTATACAATGTGAGGGAATTCAAGCTAAACCAGGCCGGGCTTAGGTACGCACAATGTTCAGATGTGAGTTTAAAAAAGAAATATTTCTTTCATTTCTGGTGGACATTTTGTTAATCCTTGGTTTTTTGAATTCTTTCAACCTGGTGCATCAAGGGAAACAGATCTAGATCATATCTCTTCATTGTCACGTAAAACGTGCAGTATCTAAAGGAAGTTGGAGGAGAAGAACTTTGTCTCATTTCCTAAACTGAATACATACATAGATAACTAGCTCAATTACCCGACGTTGCCCGGGCTAACAATGAAGAACACTTTCTGCTTTATATCCTCAATTTAAAGTAAAAAAGCTTGATTTTGAAAAACGAATTAATAATTTAGATAGCATACATTCAAACGAATTATTTTTGAAAACAATGAGGGAAACGAAAAATTATGATAATTATAATTAATATTTAATGTAAATTGATATTTACAATTTATAGAAGAGTAATCGTAAAAAATATTGCCATTTACTAATCTCCGAAAAAGGCAAATAGATATTAATAATGTGTTCAAATTATACTAATTCAACTTACAATTATTATTTGTATAGGCTTACTATAAATATAGAGGAGAGCGGGGAGAAGTAGGTCATTAAAAATCACTACAGCGTTAATTTCAATATCTTTTTTACATAGTATATGTACTGAGCCAAACAAGTCTTAACAAATAAAGCATCCATTAGAGCATTAATTCACTCCTCTTGTTTTGATATCTAAGTATAATAAAGTGTTAATTTTGTGAATTTAGAGAAACCATGTGAAGTGAGACAAGAGAGTGGGAGAAGTGGGACAGTTTGGGGAGAAGTGGGACAGTTTGGGGAGAAGTGGGACACTTTGGGGAGAAGTGGGACAATATAAAAATAACTCTTAAATAAGTCAAAAATTGATCCAAGCAATTTTATTATATTTTAATTATGTTTATTTTCCACTGTGATCGGCAAATTCAATAAAAAAATAATTATATATTGCATTGTTACATTCAAAATTACAGAGTGGCCTACTTAGTATCAATAATGACTTAAACTTTCTTAGTTGGTATACAGATTTTAGAAACTCTTTTACATGAAGATATTTTACATTTAAAGTGCCAAAGTCAATTTGAAAAAGAGTTGCAGACTTCGTTATAGATGTTTTTCCTCTAACAATTGGTTGAAAGGTAACTGCTTTTACTTTTAAGTCATTGCTAATCCTTGAATATCTTGAGGTTCATTTCTATCTGTAAGACAATGCAGATCATCTTTTCTCTTTGGTCTGGTTAATTGCTTTTCTTTACATGTTGAAAGACTATTGATGTTATAATGATTAAATGCAAACGCTCTGACAAGTGAAGTTCCCTCTGGATTCCTCACATATAGTTCCGTGTTTCTTAAAAAAAATATTTGTCAACCAATCTCGAACAACCATCTTTTGTTCTACCCAATTCAAGGGGCAATTTATTTTGTTACTTTCAGCCATTTCAAAGACTAAAGCTTTACTTAAACTGTTGTTAGACAATAGAAAATCTCGAAGAAGGTCTTTGTGTAAGTGCATAGTGATTCTTGTCGTGCAACAGAGACTATTATTAGGTTGTTAATAATTTGGTTAAAACTTTGCATCTGGATATTAATTTATCTTTTTCAAATTATACGAAGTGCAAATTTTTATTTGCCAGCTGAATGTGCTCATTCCCTGAGACTTTTTCCCACTTTGTACTTTGCAATCCCTAGACAAGATCTAAAATCTAAAGGAAAATTGAGTTTGTTAAAAGAAATATTTTTTTAAAATATTAATAACTTAAGAGTTATTTCTAGATCTTTTTTCTGACTCATAACGTAATTGTATTTAATCATTTAAATACACTTGTAAGCATTTCAATTTAGATTTGAAATCCTTTTAGTTTAAAAATGAGTGTATCAATTCATATAGCACGAGTCTGTAGATCGATGACAGAATATCCGGGATATAACAGTATGCTATTCGCAATTAATTTTTTTTAGTATACTTTCGAAAGGACCGCCACGCCAGATATTCTTTAAATCATGAGAACCGCTGTGCTAAACTATTTGTCATATATATATTAAAAATTATATATAGGCTATATTTATATATAGTGCAGTATTTATGTGTGTTTAACCTTACATGACATTGAATTTTGTAAATATTATGTTGATGTTTCGAGCCATTTATTGAAAAAAAGCAGGCGTAAACTTGATTATTTCCCTTTGTTCGAGACCCTTTTAAGTAGCATCGTACAAGACGAACATTACACCGGTGCCCTCTCACTCTCTTCTCTCATATAGCTCACTGCTTGGACTCAGCTTCAAACTGTGCTCGTAAAAGGCCTATCCAAAATGCGTGTATTTGTGTGTATCCTTAAATGTTCTTGTTTTAGAAGCATCAATTAGTAAATTTAGTAGTCTTTTAAAGACTAATTTTTTATTTGAAAAAGCTAGTGTGTTCTTTTCAGGCGATTTAGAACTCTTCAACTAACTTTATGTATACGGTTTTTAAAGAGACAGTGTAAACAATGATGGATTCTTGGAGGACTAGATACAGGTGAAACTAGAGAAAAATACAATTCATTTTCAGTAAACTGTATGAATGTTGAACTGATCACTTTGATAATACACAGTTGCCAAGTGTGAGGTAAGTCTTTTATTTACTATTATATATAGTTGTTCACCGAAATAGCAGACAATGGAAGGCTCTAATTGAAAACTTAGAAATATTTACAATGTATTGATAGTAGAGCAGAGTAATTTACGTACAAACACACATACATATACACACACACATACATACACAACACAAACACACACACACTCATCCATACATATATATACACACACAAGCATACACTAACATACATACTCAAATACATACACACACACAAACACATAAATAAACACATGAAGACAAACATACACACATACATAAACACACAGACATAAACACATGCACACATACATACACACACAAACACACATACATAAACACACATACATAAACACATGCTCACAAACATACACACATACATAGCCTACATATATACATATTTCAACACACACATACATACATATTTAAACACACACATACATACATATATACATTCACACAAAAACATACTCATATTCACATACATACATATATACTTGCATATATACACACATACATACAAACATATACACACATGCACACATACATACATACGTACACATATACATACACATTTACATATGCTACACAAACACACACATAAACACACATGCACACATACATGCACACACACACACACATATACATTCACACATAAATGCACATATACATACACACACAAACACACATCCACACATATATACACACATACATATACACATACATACACACACATACATACACACATACATACACACACTAACTCACACAAACACAAATACATACACACAAATACACATGTAGAGTGAGAGAGAGAGAGAGAGAAAGGATTTGGAAAGAAGAAAGATATTAGGGAATCAGAGATAAAACGAGAGAAAGACAGAAGATAGGAAATTGGAGTTAAACTGGGAAAATGATGTAGAGTGTGGCGAAACTCTTTGAATAATTACGGCCCATCATTTACTCATTTATCTAATCTCTTTAAATTTTTTATCAAATACCGTATTATGATTAAAAAATGTATTAAAATACAAACCACATTTAGTCTCTATATTTACATTGTATCTATATACCAATTTACTTTTAAACACCTACTAATTTACCAACATATTTCCTGCATACCTTTCCAGCTATTTACCTAGGTTTCCCGTTTATCTCGGACGACAGTCGGCCTTACAGCCTTCCCAATATCAGGTCCGAAAGTGTTGAATCTACTTTCCATTCAACTCAAGCAAACATGCTCCATTGATACTTTAAAAAAACAACTTAAAAACTCATTATTTCAATATTTACCTTAGATAACATGCTTTAGACCCCTACTATCCTACTTATATATTAGGTCTGTTATTGCTTTATTAATTTGATTAGTTCTATGTTTGTAAAGTTTTAAATTATCATTAGTTTTATATTTCTTAGCCAATAGATTATATCCGTTTTTTTAGCTGTATATTAAATTCGCTCTGAGCACATTATGTTTGCTGGCAGCGCTATACAAATAGTATTATTATTATTACTTACGTATCTACCTAACTACCTACATACATACCTACTTGCTAACTTACCTACCTACATACCTAACGTCCACCTACCCACATACATACATAACAAATACCTATATTCCTACCTACTTATCTTTTCATTGGTCTATCTTTCTATCCATCTATGCTCTATTTATCTATCCATCTATGGTCTATTTATCTACCCATCTATGGTCTATTTATCTATCCATCTATGCTCTATTTATCTATCCATCTATGGTCTATTTATCTATCCATCTATGCTCTATTTATCTATCCATCTATGGTCTATTTATCTATCCATCTATGGTCTATTTATCTATCCATTTATGCTCTATTTATCTATCCATCTATGGTCTATTTATCTATCCATCTATGCTCTATTTATCTATCCATCTATGGTCTATTTATCTATCCATCTATGGTCTATTTATCTATCCATCTATGGTCTATTTATCTATCCATCTATGCTCTATTTATCTATCCATCTATGGTCTATTTATCTATCCATCTATGCTCTATTTATCTATCCATCTATGGTCTATTTATCTATCCATCTATGGTCTATTTATCTATCCATCTATGCTCTATTTATCTATCCATCTATGCTCTATTTATCTATCCATCTATGGTCTATTTATCTATCCATCTATGGTCTATTTATCTATCCATCTATGGTCTATTTATCTATCCATCTATGGTCTATTTATCTATCCATCTATGGTCTATTTATTTATCCATCTATGGTCTATTTATCTATCCATCTATGGTCTATTTATCTATCCATCTATGGTCTATTTATCTATCCATCTATGGTCTATTTATCTATCCATCTATGGTCTATGTATCTATCCATCTATGCTCTATTTATCTATCCATCTATGGTCTATTTATCTATCCATCTATGGTCTATTTATCTATCCATCTATGGTCTATTTATCTATCCATCTATGCTCTATTTATCTATCCATCTATGGTCTATTTATCTATCCATCTATGGTCTATTTATCTATCCATCTACGGTCTATTTATCTATCCATCTATGGTCTATTAATCTATCCATCTGCGGTCTATTTATCTATCCATATTTGGTCTATTTAACTATCCATCTATGGTCTATTTATCTATCCATCTATGGTCTATTTCTCTATCCATCTACGGTCTATTTATCTATCCATCTACGGTCTATTTATCTATCCATCTATGGTCTATTTATCTATCCATCTATGGTCTATTTATCTATCCATCTATGGTCTATTTATCTATCCATCTACGGTCTATTTATCTATCCATTTATGGTCTATTTATCTATCCATCTATGCTCTATTTATCTATCCATCTATGCTCTATTTATCTATCCATCTATGGTCTATTTATCTATCCATCTATGCTCTATTTATCTATCCATCTATGGTCTATTTATCTATCCATCTATGGTCTATTTATCTATCCATCTATGGTCTATTTATTTATCCATCTATGGTCTATTTATCTATCCATCTATGGTCTATTTATCTATCCATCTATGGTCTATTTATCTATCCATCTATGGTCTATTTATCTATCCATCTATGGTCTATGTATCTATCCATCTATGTTCTATTTATCTATCCATCTATGGTCTATTTATCTATCCATCTATGGTCTATTTATCTATCCATCTATGGTCTATTTATCTATCCATCTATGCTCTATTTATCTATCCATCTATGGTCTATTTATCTATCCATCTATGGTCTATTTATCTATCCATCTACGGTCTATTTATCTATCCATATTTGGTCTATTTATCTATCCATCTATGGTCTATTTATCTATCCATCTATGGTCTATTTATCTATCCATCTATGGTCTATTTATCTATCCATCTACGGTCTATTTATCTATCCATCTACGGTCTATTTATCTATCCATCTATGGTCTATTTATCTATCCATCTATGGTCTATTTATCTATCCATCTATGGTCTATTTATCTATCCATCTATGGTCTATTTATCTATCCATCTATGGTCTATTTATCTATCCATCTATGGTCTATTTATCTATCCATCTACGGTCTATTTATCTATTCATCTATGGTCTATTTATATATCCATCTATGGTCTATTTATCTATCCATCTATGGTCTATTTATCTATCCATCTACGGTCTATTTATCTATCCATCTATGGTCTATTTATCTATCCATCTATGGTCTATTTATCTATCCATCTATGGTCTATTTATCTATCCATCTATGGTCTATTTATCTATCCATCTATGATCTATTTATCTATCCATCTATGGTCTATTTATCTATCCATCTATGATCTATTTATCTATCCATCTACGGTCTATTTATCTATCCATATTTGGTCTATTTATCTATCCTTGAATACAAGTCTAAAGAGGCGCATTGTTGTAAAGTCAAAGTGACATATCACAAAAATGTGTGTTGATAATAAAATTTCTTTCGTTAGCCTTAAACATTTCTTTCATTATAAACTTAACTAAACTATTAGTCACGCCAGATTGTTTAAGTTTATTTTTGAATGAGTAGCATAAAATGACATAGCACGCATAAAACCCTTTTATTCAATCGATGAAAATGCTTAATAAAAATAACGTTTTACAAAATTGGAATATATTTTTTTATTTTTAAACGTAAGAAAAAAAGTTGTTTTAAATTATATTTATGCTATATATCCACATTTGATTAAATTTACACATGGATTGAGAATATTTCAGCCTCAAGAAATGTCTTCATATCTCAATATGTATTCAAGAAATCATGTGTGAAATTTAATACTGTTTTTTTTTTAAATCTTGGTGATTGATAAATTTTAATATTGTTGTTGTTTTGTCCATTAAATTTTGGTGACATAATCGAAGAAACTTACAAACTTATAATAAAAACATTATGACAATAAGTGTTATAAGTATACAACAATTAAAATGAGAGAGAAGCATTAGGTAAAGTTTAAGCTGTAGTATAGTGAATACTCACTCTGTACAGTATTGGTTGAAGTGAGTATTCACTAAATAAAGTATAGATTGTAGTGATTACTCATTAAGTAAAGTATAGGGTGTAGCGAATACTCACTAAATAGAGTATAGGTTGTAGTGAGTACTCACTAAGTACAGTATAGTTAGGCTATAAGAAGCAATCACTAAGTACAGTATAGTAATAGTGAGCACTCACTAAGTACAGTATAGTTATAGTAAGTACTCACTAAGTAAAGTATAAGTTGTAGTAAGTACTCACTAAGTAAAATATACGTTGTAGTGAGTAGGCCTACTCACTTAGTAAAGTATAGGTTGTAGTCAGTACTCACTAAGTAAAATATAGGTTGTAGTGAGTACTCACTAAGTAAAGTATAGGTTGTAGTAAGTACTCACTAAGTAAAATATACGTAGTAGTGAGTAGGCCTACTCACTTAGTAAAGTATAAGTTGTAGTGAGTACTCACTAAGTAAAATATAGGTTGTAGTGAGTACTCACTAAGTAAAATATAGGTTGTAGTGAGTACTCACTAAGTAAAGTATAGGTTGTAGTAAGTACTCACTAAGTAAAATATAGGTTGTAGTGAGTACTCACTAAGTAAAATATAGGTTGTAGTGAGTACTCACTAAGTAAAATATAGGTTGTAGTGAGTACTCACTAAGTAAAATATAGGTTGTAGTGTGTACTCACTAAGTAAAATATAGGTTGTAGTGAGTACTCACTAAGTAAAGTATAGGCTGTAGTAAGTACTCACTAAGTAAAATATACGTTGTAGTGAGTAGGCCTACTCAATTAGTAAAGTATAGGTTGTAGTGAGTACTCACTAAGTAAAATATAGGTTGTAGTGAGTACTCACTAAGTAAAATATAGGTTGTAGTGAGTACTCACTAAGTAAAGTATAGGTTGTAGTAAGTACTCACTAAGTAAAATATAGGTTGTAGTGAGTACTCACTAAGTAAAATATAGGTTGTAGTGAGTACTCACTAAGTAAAATATAGGTTGTAGTAAGTACTCACTAAGTAAAATATAGGTTGTAGTGAGTACTCACTAAGTAAAATATAGGTTGTAGTAAGTACTCACTAAGTAAAATATAGGTTGTAGTGAGTAGGCCTACTCACTTAGTAAAGTATAGGTTGTAGTGAGTACTCACTAAGAAAAATATATGTTGTAGTGAGTACTCACTAAGTAAAGTGTAAGTTGTAGTTAGTACTCACTAAGTAAAATATAGGTCGTAGTGAGTACTCACTAAGTAAAGTGTAAGTTGTAGTGAGTACTCACTAAGTACAGTGCAGTTATAGTGAGCACTCAATAAGTACAGTATAGGTATAATGAGGACAAGTACAGTATAGTTATAGTGAGCAATCACTAAGTTTCGAATAGTTATAGTAAACACCCACTAAGTAAGGTATAGTTTGTAGTGATTAATCACTAAGTACAGTATAGGTTGTAGTAAATACAAACTAATAAAGTATAGGTTGTAGTGATAGCTCACACGGTACAGTAAAGGCTGCAGTGGTTACTCACTAAGTACAATATAGTTTATAGTGATTACTCACTAATTCTATTATAGTTGTAGTGATTACTCACTCAGTACATTTTAGTTTTAGGGTGTATTTACTAAGTACTGTATATTTATAGTATGCATAGGTTATTTGGTATGAACAGGTTATGTAGTATATATAGGTTATGCATTTAAAACAAAGTTATGTAGTATTAACAGTTCTTGTGGTAGTATGCAGGCTAGTATGAACATGTTATAGGGTATGAACAGGTTCTGTAGTATGAACAGTCTATGTAATATGTTATAAGGTATGAGCAGGTTATGTAGTATAAGCAAGTTATGTAGCATGAACAGGTAATATAATATTAACAGTTTTTTATGTATTATTAACGAATATGCAGTATGAACATTTTTTTTTAGTATGAATAGGTTATGTAGTATGAACAGGTTATGTAGTATGAACAGGTTATGTAGTATAAACAGATTATTTAGTATGAATAGGTTATGTAGCATGAACATATTATTTAGTATGAATAGGTTATGTAGTATGAACATGTTATGTAGTATGAACATGTTATTTTTTGAATGAAGGTCATGTTATAATATCTAGTGAATAAAGCTATTATTAAGTAAAATTTAGGTTAATGTATACAGGAAATGTTAAGTTGTATCGTGCGATTAAAAAAATATAATTCTTTTATATTTTAAATTGAATTGCAACGGTTTTTATAAAACAAATAGTTTGTAATTTAAGCTTCTCATTTGTTTTTTTTTATACTGTCAGTGGTTGACCGTTTTGGTAATAGAAATCTGTGTATGCAATTGATCTAGCTCTATATGACAATATTCAATATCTTCGTGGTCTTTTTTAGAGTTCTATATACATGGATATTTTAAAACAAATCTAATTGGTTTTCATTAAATATTTTATATAAAATATAAATTATAGTTAAACTAGGGCAGTTCTGAGTTAGATATAATTAAATGAGCTATACAATATAGAATTCAGTAAGGTTCTAGCTTGCAGAATATAAAAGTAACTATGTTGTTGATAATAGTGAGTTAAGTTGTAGAATATATTGAGTAAATTTAACGGTTGTAGAATATATTGAGTAAAGTTAAAGGTTGTAGAATATATTGAGTAAAGTTGTAGGTAGTAGAATATATTGAGTAAAGTTCTAGGTTGTATAATATATTGAGTAAAGTTAAAGGTTGTAGAATATATTGAGTTAAGTTGTAGGTAGTAGAATATATTGAGTAAAGTTCTAGGTTGTAGAATATATTGAGTAAAGTTCTAGGTTTTAGGATATATTGAGTAAAATTAAAGGTTGTAGAATATATTGAGTAAAGTTGTAGGTAGTAGAATATATTGAGTAAAGTTCTAGGTTGTAGAATATATTGAGTAAAGTTAAAGGTTGTAGAATATATTGAGTAAAGTTAAAGGTTGTAGAATATATTGAGTAAAGTTAAAGGTTGTAGAATATATTGAGTAAAGTTGTAGGTAGTAGAATATATTGAGTAAAGTTCTAGGTTGTATAATATATTGAGTAAAGTTAAAGGTTGTAGAATATATTGAGTTAAGTTGTAGGTAGTAGAATATATTGAGTAAAGTTCTAGGTTGTAGAATATATTGAGTAAAGTTAAAGGTTGTAGAATATATTGAGTTAACTAGTAGGTTTTAGAATATATTGAGTAAAGTTCTAGGTTGTAAAATATATTGAGTAAAGTTCTCGCTTGTAGAATATATTGAGTAAAGTTCTAGGTTGTAGAATATATTGAGTCAAGTTGTAGGTTGTAGAATACATTAAGTAAAGTTCTCGCTTGTAGAATATATTGAGTTAAGTTGTAGGTTGTATAATACATTAAGTAAAGTTCTAGGTTGTAGAATATATTGCGTTGTGTTGTAGGTTGTAGAATACATTTAGTAAAGTTCTAGGTTGTAGAATATATTGAGTAAAGTTCTAGGTTGTAGAATATATTGCGTTATGTTGTAGGTTGTAGAATACATTGAGCAAAGTTCTAGGTTATAGAATATATTGAGTAAAGTTAAAGGTTGTAGAATATATTGAGTAAAGTATAAATCGATATATATACATATACTCGAAGGATGGGGACTAATAGTGCAAAGGAAGGGTGGCAATAGATGTTTTAATCTGAACTCTTACACACACATATCCTAAGCTGTTGTAAATCTCGTATTTTTTCTATTGATTTTGTAAAGTTATTGATTTTAAAAATTATAGATTTTTTTTCGCCGCGTTTTAGCATTTCTTTAATACTTAGAAATATGTAGTAAATACAAATTAAGTTTATCTGGAATATTATTATGTTGTAGCGATGGGAGATCCTTTGGCCACGAGAAGGATATTTAATGTCTTTATTTACTTAATATTACTAAAGAGAGAGAGAGAGAGAAAGAAAGAGAGAGAGAGAGAGATAGAGAGAGAGAGTTAGGTGAAGAAAGAATGAAAGAAAAAGTGAAAAAGAGATAGATAGATACCAGTATGTACTGCAGTGCTAAGCGTCATTATTTTAATCTACTTTGTAAGTAGAACTCACCTGTTTAGCGCCATGTAAACTTTACAATACAAACGGAACTAAAAATAGCTTTTGGCTTCTGGCTGCGAACAGGAAAGATAGATAACTCTGTTGTTATGTTTCCAGATTCTCTTTCTCCCACAGTGTAGTCTGGAACCTTTCGTTTTCTAAACACAAAAGTGAGCACAGTAGTCTATACAATTACAAATATCATAAACATTTTCCTTATTGCTATTAACACTTAGTGTATAGGGACATTTTATCGGGGTAGTGTTTGCCACTTCAAATTGATATAATTTAATATGCAAGGTAAAATAAAATATAAAGAAAAACAAATTGGATTTTTTTTACAACACAGAATAATTGAAATAAACTGCAGCTATATACATTTGAAAAAAAAAACAATAATAGTTCTATTACAATAGCCTTATTTGCTAGATATATCAATATCAGTTGTAAAAAGCATAATTTGCTAAATATATCAATAGCAGTTGTATTAAAATAGCCTAATTTGCTAAATATATCAATATCAGTTGTATTAAAATAGCCTAATTTGCTAAATATATCAATATCAGCTGTAAATAGCATAATTTGCTAAATATATCAATATCAGTTCCTAAATATTGCCTTATAATCGGTACTAGAATGATGTAATGCTATTTATATTGTTATCAAATTAAAATTATGGTTATAACATTAAAAAAAAGGTTACGCATTTTTAAAACCAGAAATATGATTTCTCAGTATCTATTTTTTTATAATAATAATACACGTGTTTTGAAAGTGAATCTATCTAATAACTTTCCGATTTGGTAAAATAAAAAACACCACACACAGTATAGTTTTAAAATGTATGACAGTATACATATTTAAATAGTACAATGATGTGTTTCGGCAAGTCTTAATTTACAATTGATTTTCCGCTGAAACTGCATCTAGATGTAACCGTAGGCAATACTTAGAAATGAATGGCAACATTACAGACGCTGCCCTAGAAGCCACACGCCCTAGCTAGTATCCATACTGGCCATTTAATCGATACAAGTAGCAGCCTATTTCTTCTCCCATTTTCTCTGACCATTCTTGGCTGTTGTCTCTTTCAAATATTTATTCTGATGGAGGTCAACCCTTATCATTGCACACAACTGAACAGCCGATAGAAGACAACTACTAGTCATTAATAGCATCATTTCAGCACGATGGAGCGTAAACTTGACTTGTATTTCCCAGACGGTTTAACACTTACATATATATAATAGAGAGAAAGGGTTCTTTTTTCTTTTCTTTTGTTTAGGGCCAAAAGTTTAGTGAGTAAACATTACGTATACGGTTGACTTGATACAATTTTTTTTTAAAGTTATGAATTAAAATTGAACATATTGAAGTTTTCAATTTTTTTTAATCTAGTACAATTTAAACTAAAGAAACTTTCCAAATCTTTTTTTTTACAAGATGCATAGGTGTAGAAATGAAGTGAGGGAGAGCTTACTTTTAAAGATCACATTTTTTGTATCTTTTAGGAATGGGGGATGAGGGAGAGATACTAAATGAATACTGCTTTAAATGTCACATGTATACTGGGAATTATTTATATTGTATTTAAAATGACATCATCGTACATTTAAATTTATATTTACCATATATTTGTAAAATTTATTAAATGTACTAATAATTTAGATGTTAAGCCATTTTATTTATGTTTAAACTTTTGATAACATATGCTTTTTGATAATAATATTGTCTTCACTTGACGCGTAGCCTACTTTGTTTTCTTAAGAATAAAAATCCTTTTACGTTTGTTTGTAAACTATAACAAGTTAGTTTATGCACTAAACCAAGTTTGTATGTAGACTAAACTATAACACGTTAGTTTCTGCACTAAACCAAGTTTGTATGTAGACCAATCTATAACACTTTAGTTTCTGCACTAAACCAAGTTTGTATGCAGACCAAACTATAACACGTTAGTTTCTGCACTAAACCAAGTTTGTATATTATGTAGTACTATATGATTGTATAATTACGAAAAAAAGAATTATGAATGTATTAAACTATTTTTACAATTTAGTCTATAATCTCATTTGTCTACTAAACTATTTCTCCCATTTAGTCTATAATCTCATTTGTCTACTAAACTATTTCTCCCATTTGGTCTATAATCTCATTTGTCTACTAAACTATTTCTCCCATTTAAATTTAGTCTATAATCTCATTTGTCTACTAAACTATTTCTCCCATTTAAATTTAGTCTATAATCTCATTTGTCTACTAAACTATTTCTCCCATTTAAATTTAGTCTATAATCTCATTTGTCTACTAAACTATTTCTCCCATTTAGTCTATAATCTCATTTGTCTACTAAACTATTTCTCCCATTTAAATTTAGTCTATAATCTCATTTGTCTACTAAACTATTTCTCCCATTTAAATTTAGTCTATAATCTCATTTGTCTACTAAACTATTTCTCCCATTTAGTCTATAATCTCATTTGTCTACTAAACTATTTCTCCCATTTAGTCTATAATCTCATTTGTCTACTAAACTATTTCTCCCATTTAAATTTAGTCTATAATCTCATTTGTCTACTAAACTATTTCTCCCATTTAGTCTATAATATCATTTGTCTACTAAACTATTTCTCCCATTTAGTCTATAATCTCATTTGTCTACTAAACTATTTCTCCCATTTAAATTTAGTCTATAATCTCATTTGTCTACTAAACTATTTCTCCCATTTAAATTTAGTCTATAATCTCATTTGTCTACTAAACTATTTCTCCCATTTAGTCTATAATCTCATTTGTCTACTAAACTATTTCTCCCATTTAGTCTATAATCTCATTTGTCTACTAAACTATTTCTCCCATTTAAATTTAGTCTATAATCTCATTTGTCTACTAAACTATTTCTCCCATTTAGTCTATAATATCATTTGTCTACTAAACTATTTCTCCCATTTAGTCTATAATCTCATTTGTCTACTAAACTATTTCTCCCATTTAAATTTAGTCTATAATCTCATTTGTCTACTAAACTATTTCTCCCATTTAGTCTATAATATCATTTGTCTACTAAACTATTTCTCCCATTTAGTCTATAATCTCATTTGTCTACTAAACTATTTCTCCCATTTAAATTTAGTCTATAATCTCATTTGTCTACTAAACTATTTCTCCCATTTAAATTTAGTCTATAATCTCATTTGTCTACTAAACTATTTCTCCCATTTAGTCTATAATCTCATTTGTCTACTAAACTATTTCTCCCATTTAGTCTATAATCTCATTTGTCTACTAAACTATTTCTCCCATTTAAATTTAGTCTATAATCTCATTTGTCTACTAAACTATTTCTCCCATTTAGTCTATAATATCATTTGTCTACTAAACTATTTCTCCCATTTAGTCTATAATCTCATTTGTCTACTAAACTATTTCTCCCATTTAAATTTAGTCTATAATCTCATTTGTCTACTAAACTATTTC
Organism: Anisus vortex; assembly: GCA_949126835.1. NCBI lineage: Eukaryota > Metazoa > Mollusca > Gastropoda > Planorbidae > Anisus > Anisus vortex. The sequence continues at coordinate 34,364,932 of OX421494.1, forward strand.
TCCCATTTAAATTTAGTCTATAATCTCATTTGTCTACTAAACTATTTCTCCCATTTAGTCTATAATCTCATTTGTCTACTAAACTATTTCTCCCATTTAGTCTATAATCTCATTTGTCTACTAAACTATTTCTCCCATTTAGTCTATAATCTCATTTGTCTACTAAACTATTTCTCCCATTTAAATTTAGTCTATAATCTCATTTGTCTACTAAACTATTTCTCCCATTTAGTCTATAATATCATTTGTCTACTAAACTATTTCTCCCATTTAGTCTATAATCTCATTTGTCTACTAAACTATTTCTCCCATTTAGTCTATAATCTCATTTGTCTACTAAACTATTTCTCCCATTTAAATTTAGTCTATAATCTCATTTGTCTACTAAACTATTTCTCCCATTTAGTCTATAATATCATTTGTCTACTAAACTATTTCTCCCATTTAGTCTATAATCTCATTTGTCTACTAAACTATTTCTCCCATTTAGTCTATATACTCATCTGTCTACTAAAATATTTCTTCCTTTTAGTATATATTCTCTTCTGTGTACTAAACTTATTCTCCCATTTAATCGATAATCTCATTTGTCTACTATTCATTATTTCTCCCATTTCGTATATAATCTCTTTTGTCTACTAAACTAATTCTCCCATTAAGTCTATATTCTCTTCTGTGTACTAAACTATTTCTTCCATTTAGTCTATATTCTCTTCTGTGTACTCTTCTTTTTCTTCCATTTAATCTATAATATCATTTGTCTACTAAACTATTTCTTCCATTTAATCTATAATATCATTTGTCTACTAAACTATTTCTTCCATTTAGTCTATAATATCATTTGTCTACTAAACTATTTCTTCCATTTAATCTATAATATCATTTGTCTACTAAACTATTTCTTCCATTTAATCTATAATATCATTTGTCTACTAAACTATTTCTTCCATTTAATCTATAATATCATTTGTCTACTAAACTATTTCTCCCATTTAGTCTATATTTTCTTCTGTCTACTAAACTATTTCTTCCATTTAGTCTATAATATCATTTGTCTACTAAACTATTTCTCCCATTTAATAAATAATATTATTTGTCTACTAAACTATTTCTTCCATTTAATCTATAATATCATTTGTCTACTAAACTATTTCTTCCATTTAGTCTATAATATCATTTGTCTACTAAACTATTTCTCCCATTTAATAAATAATATCATTTGTCTACTAAACTATTTCTTCCATTTAGTCTATAATATCATTTGTCTACTAAACTATTTCTCCCATTTAATAAATAATATCATTTGTCTACTAAACTATTTCTTCCATTTAATCTATAATATTATTTGTCTACTAAACTATTTCTCCCATTTAATAAATAATATCATTTGTCTACTAAACTATTTCTTCCATTTAGTCTATAATATCATTTGTCTACTAAACTATTTCTTCCATTTAGTCTATAATATCATTTGTCTACTAAACTATTTCTACCATTTAGTCTATATTCTCTTCTGTCCACTAAACTATTTCTTCCATTTATTCTATAATATCATTTGTCTACTAAACTATTTCTCCCATTTAATAAATAATATCATTTGTCTACTAAACTATTTCTACCATTTAGTCTATAATATCATTTGTCTACTAAAGTATTTCTCCCATTTAGTCTATATTCTCTTCTGTCCATTAAACTATTTCTTCCATTTAGTCTATAATATCATTTGTCTACTAAACTTTTTCTTCCATTTAGTCTATAATATCATTTGTCTTCTAAACTATTTCTTCAATTTAGTCTATAATATCATTTGTCTACTAAACTATTTCTTCCATTTAGTCTATAATATCATTTGTCTACTAAACTATTTCTTCCTTTTAGTCTATAATTTCATTTGTCTACTAAACTATTTCTTCCATTTAGTCTATATTCTCTTCTGTCTACTAAACTGTTCCTTTACTCTTCCCAAAATACTCTCCCTTGTTTCAAAAGACATCCATTATCCTAAGCTATTTTCATTGACTTTCTCTTTTCCTTCTATTTTCTGCTGACTGCAAAATAATTTAGTTTTAGTCTTTATTTGGGATTTGGCCTTTCTATTTTCCTTCCATTAAAGCATCAATCTTTACCTTCAGTTTTATGATGATAGTTGCAAGTTTCCATTGGAGATTTTACCATTTATTATGCACCCAAAGTCCTATTTTCGATAAACAGCTATTTGCGATATTAAACTTACCTCTAGTATGTTTTCTTTTATGAGCATACATTTAGTACATTCATTTTTTTTTTGTTTTCGAGTAGATAACAATAACCTACATGTAAAACTGTATTATCTCCCCTTTAGTAGCGTTGGTAAACAACAAATATAGAATTACTCGAGTTTGTATTTAAAATAAATTGAAGTAAAAATAGTAGATCTTACCTGATCTTAAATATTACAAACGCCTTTCTATAAAGTAGATTATTGCTTCCTACGCCCATTCGTGGTCCGAGTCTAGTCTTCATTTTATTTGTGTTTTAAATGATAAGTTACTGGTTTTCCTGGTTTGTTCAGGAAACCCATTCCATGCCCGAATGCCACTCGGGAAGAAAGAGTACTTTTATTTATGCACTTGTTCTCGTATACGAGATAAGATAAGAAAAGTGTTTTTGTCCGTATGTTTATTTGAGCATTGCAACAGGTTGTTTTTGTGTTGTATTTCTAATTGCTTAACAGAATCTTATCTTATCTTACATATTACAGACACTCCTTCTATACACATCTATAATTGTATCAATAAATTCTTGCTTTTACGTCTGACGTTCATTTGTCTACCGAACTGACACGGTAGTTATCAAAATCTCAAAGACATTAATCATAAAAAACAAAAACGACAATCTCGCAAAAAAATGGTAAAAACTGGAATTTTCCACAAAACACAAAAATACTTGAAATGTAAATAATTCTGTCGAGTAGGCCTACAAAGCTTTTGACAAATTAAAAAAGAACAATTAAAAATGTGTGAATATGTACTAGGCTTTATATTATTTATTGGTTACTTTTGGCCTTCTATCTTTCAAATCACAAACATTTGTTTACCCTCGCAGCTTTGACAAACATTTATTTACCTTCGCAGCTTTTGTGTTATGTAATTGGTTTTATATTCAAATACATCAATGTTTAAAGTACGTATATCATCATTTGTTGAAAGGTTTGCCAGTAGACAATGTCCACATGTGGTCAATGGTGACCGATAGAATTAGGCGTGATATTGACCAGTTTACACATCTAATCGATAGCCATTATGCTGACCGTTTTCTACTAGACTAGTTACGATGACCGATAAAAATATGTTTAATGTCTATATTTACTGAAGGGCCTAAGTTAGTTTTATAGTCTTGTTACAGGTAAAGACAAATATACCGTACAATTGATCACATTTCACCATTACATTAATTGCTCAACAATTAAATGACCAATCATCAACTTATTTAAAATTCACATTATATTTATATCAATCTCAATTTTTCTTTCACTATACATTTTTTTAATGTATTAATTTTCTATTTATATTTTGTTTGGTTAATATTAGCTTAGAAAATACCAATATTATTTTCAGTTTGGAATTTTTTTCTTAGCGTCCTTTTGGTGTTAGATCTAACACCTAACGTAGACATGTGCATATATTTATATGCTATATCTAAACTATTCCCAATTGCCAAGAAACGATGGTTTCTTATTAGGCTACATTGTTTTACACTTGATTTTATTTACATTATATATATATATATATATTATAGCCTGGAAGTGTCTTTAAAATTTAATCAACAGATTTCATCCTGCCATCAAAAGTAAACAAAATGTTGATGAAACATATATTGGTTTTGTTTCTCTGTTTCTCTCTACATAAAGCTAACGGTAAGTATTTGTTTTTTAATAATATACCCTGTAGGACTGTAGAGGCTTCTTTTCGTGTTTGATATGCAGAATTAAAACTATCTTTACGTTCTGTGTGTAGGTTTAAACCTCTCGATATGTTTGTATTTAGAATTGAAAATTCTCATTATGTTAGTATAAATAATAAAACCTCTTAATATATTTGTAGAATTAAACCTCTCATTATTTTTGTATGTGGAATTAAACCTCTCATTATTTTGTATGTAGAATTAAACCTCTCATAATTTTTGTAAGTAGAATTAAATCTCTCATTATTTTTGTATGTAGAATTAAACCTCTCATTGTTTTTGTATATAGAATTCAACCTCTCATTTTTTTTATATGTATAATTCAACCTCTCATTATTTTCGTATGTATAATTCAACCTCTCATTATTTTCGTATGTAGAATTAAACCTATCATAATGTTTGTATGTAGAATTAGAGCGCTCGTTATGTTACGATATAGAATTGAACCCTCATTATATTAGGATGTAAAAAAAAAGAACTCTCATTATTTTAAAATGTATAACTGAACCTTCATAATGTTAGAATGTAAAATTAAACCTCTTATTGTGTTTGAATGTTGAATTGAACCTCTCATTATATTAGAATATAAAATAAAAACTTCTAATTATATTATAATGTAGAATTAAACCTCTCATTGAGCGCAACAGCCCGTCTAAACCCCGCCCTGGTGCCTGACAGTGACCTATGTTACTCGGCACGCCCTATTGACGTATTTAAATTGACTTTGACGCCGATATAGTGTTTTCTATGTATAACAAAGGAAAATTATAAGCTTGAAAAGGAATATCAATAAACGTAGAGATCTAAGAATGATTGTACAACATTTACAGTAGAAAAAATTAATGCAAGTTGTTTTAATAAAGATAACTAGGGATGTTAAACAAAAACTAGAATACCGGAATCCGGTTTTGAAACCGAAAACCGGTTTTGATTTTCAAAAGGTAATCATTACTTCAAGTAGAACACCTTTTTTGGTTCTAATGGAAATATTTTTATAAATAATATTGGATTCACTCAAAACAATTCCTGAAATGCCTTGCTAACACGATTTAGTCTTAGAAATTGTGTTTCTTGTATTTTCAAATACCAACATGAATCTTTTTACTTGTCGGCTCATCTTTTAGATGTGCGCTGCTGTCTAATGTACGCAATGAAGAGACGCAAACTAGCCATTCTCTGTGACCCTGAACAATTCGGCTAGACACTGCGTCTGTGCTTTATTATTAACTGCACTATTAAATAGACATTCTTTTGATTTGTGCTACGCGAAACCTTTCAATACATTTTTTTTTGCAAGTTACCATATAGATCTATGCCTCTTCAAATGATTCTTAATATTATGGTCAACGATAATCGGTAATTTGATTATCACTTTTGACAAATTGAAAGCTATTATCGGTTTTAATCAATTAGCCCAGATTTTTTTTTAGTTCTAAAGAATTTTATGGTAAAGAGTACAAAATCATATTGTATTCACACAAATCAACCCCTTGAATGCAAACACTAATTAAGTTTAAAGTAGTTTTCAATTATAGCTGCAAAACTACCGACATTAGGTTATTCCGGCCTGTGACTTGTAACATTGCACTCGGGAGGGGGGGGGCAAATGCAGTTTTAAACCGGTTTTATAGAACCGAAAACCGGTTTTGGAAAAAAAACGGTTTCAGCCTAACATCCCTAAAGATAACTGAAGACCAGATTACCATCAAGCACATTGTTTTTAGTTTGGTTGTTAGGGCCTTAATTAGATATTAGTGGGATTGAATTATTTTCCTTATTTGAAAGCATTATTATTGTTGACTACACATTAAATAACTAAATGCATATGTTTGTTAGGTCACAAAAGGAAACCGGATTTGACCGATGAGGAAACAGTGATCAACAAAATTATTGAGTCATATAAACAAAGAACAACTTTGAGTCGACCAGTGAATAACTTCAATGAAACTCTTCAGGTTGATTTCGCCGTTCAATTGACACAAATTATGAGTTTGAACGAACAAGATCAAGTACTAACTCTTAATATATGGGATCAGAAAGTAAGTCATACGTATTTAATATTAATATTTTATTTGTAAACAACAAATAATGACCATCTTCAACAGATGTCAGTAAGTTTTCATGAACAGTATTAAGAAATAAGATAACATTGCTCTAAAGAGGTTATTAACACAAACAAATAAAATTAGACTTGATTACAAAGTGGTTGTTATTATAGCATCAATAGGGGATTAATAAGCACTATATATATATACATTTATATATATATATACGATATAAAGAAAAAGCAAAGCATATAGTATAGAAAGATATAAAATACATCAAACAATAAAACACACACATACTCACTTATACTTTTCATTCAAGCAAGTGTGTCACCAGGTCATTTAGATTATTTTATTGTAGCTCTGAGTGTCATGTAAAATAATAACAGGAAGAAAAGGAAAAGTTCTAAAATTTGTTTTTTCAAGCCCTGGTCGAGAAAAGCCGACCACTACGTCTGTATCTGCTGTTGCTGTTGTGGTTGCGACCACTTCGTCTGTATCTGCTGTTGTGGGTGTGACCACTACGTCTGTATCTGCTGTTGCTGTTGTGGTTGCGACCACTTCGTCTGTATCTGCTGTTGTGGGTGTGACCACTACGTCTGTATCTGCTGTTGCTGTTGTGGTTGCGACCACTTCGTCTGTATCTGCTGTTGTGGGTGTGACCACTACGTCTGTATCTGCTGTTGCTGTTGTGGTTGTGACCACTTCGTCTGTATCTGCTGTTGTGGGTGTGACCTCTTCGTCTGTATCTGCTGTTGTGGTTGCGACCACTTCGTCTGTATCTGCTGTTGTGGGTGTGACCTCTTCGTCTGTATCTGCTGTTGTGGGTGTGACCACTTCGTCTGTATCTGCTGTTGTGGGTGTGACCACTTCGTCTGTATCTGCTGTTGTGGGTGTGACCACTTCGTCTGTATCTGCTGTTGTGGGTGTGACCACTTCGTCTGTATCTGCTGTTGTGGGTGTGATTTGTCATGTAGGAGTTAATTATTAATCCTTCAATTTTTTTAAATAAATCAAGCAGTTATTCAATGATACGCTATTTATGATGTTTATTTGAAGTAGTGGCAATATCGTACCAACTACAACAGTCGCTTTGTAAAAAATAACTTATGTTGGTGCTTTCTGGTACTGTCTATATATAATTATTTCTTCTTGTAATTTACTAAGGAAGAATAGTCTTTGGTAGCTTTGCCAGTTATCAGACCAAATTTTATTCATAGTTACTCCTAGAAAAGGCAAGCATGTTTTTTTCCCTTTATTGAGTCTACTAAAATTCGTTTCGTTTTTTTTTTACATTTATTATTAGATAATTGTTTCTACACCATTTACAATTTTGAGATCGCCGACAATAGCAGTGCCATTGGCGTTTTTGATTAAAGGCTCTATATCTATTGATGGGCTCCGAATGGTATTGGTATATTTGGTATAGTTGGTAGGCCTATAGATTGTATACAGGAGTGGAGAAAAGATGCATCCATGCGGCACTCCAGATCTAATTTCTCTGATTGGTCTTTAATCGGACGGTGATTTATAAAAAAAAAGACAGCCCAAGTGTTGATTAAAAGAACGGATCACGTCAAAGTAGAATAAAGTATAAATGCCAAGTGTTGTGGTTGGATTGTCTTGCAAGCAAATGAAAAGTATATGAAAGTATAAATGCTAAGAGTTGTGGTTGGATTGTCTTGCAAGCAAATGAAAAGTATAATAAAGTATAAATGCCAAGTGTTGTGTTTGGATTGTCTTGCAAGCAAATGAAAAGTATATGAAAGTATAAATGCCAAGAGTTGTGGTTGGATTGTCTTGCAAGCAAATGAAAAGTATATAAAAATATAAATACCAAGAGTTGTGTTTGGATGGTCTTGCAAGCAAATGAAAAGTATATGAAAGTATAAATGCCAAGAGTTGTGGTTGGATTGTCTTGCAAGCAAATGAAAATTATATGAAAGTATAAATGCCAAGAGTTGTGGTTGGATTGTCTTGCAAGCAAATGAAAAGTATATGAAATTATAAATGTCAAGAGTTGTGGTTGGATTGTCTTGCAAGCAAATGAAAAGTATATGAAAGTATAAATGCCAAGAGTTGTTGTTGGATTGTCTTGCATGCAAATGAAAAGTATAATAAAGTATAAATGTCAAGAGTTGTTGTTGGATTGTTTTGCAAGCAAATGAAAAGTATTATAAAGTATACATGCCAAGAGTTGTGGTTGGATTGTCTTGCAAGCAAATTTAAAGTATAATAAAGTATAAATGCCAAGAGTTGTGGTTGAATTGTTTTGCAAGCAAATGAAAAGTATAATAAAGTGTAAATGCCAAGAGTTGTGGTTGGATTGTCTTGTAAGCAAATGAAAAGTATAATAAAGTATAAAAAACAAGAGTTGTGGTTGGATTGTCTTGCAAGCAAATGAAAAGTATATGAAAGTATAAATGCCAAGAGTTGTGGTTGGATTGTCTTGCAAGCAAATGAAAAGTATAATAAAGTATAAATGCCAAGTGTTGTGGTTGGATTGTCTTGCAAGCAAATGAAAAGTATATGAAAGTATAAATGCCAAGAGTTGTGGTTGGATTGTCTTGCAAGCAAATAAAAAGTATAATAAAGTATAAATGCCAAGTGTTGTGGTTGGATGGTCTTGCAAGCAAATGAAAAGTATATGAAAGTATAAATGCCAAGAGTTGTTGTTGAATGGTCTTGCAAGCAAATGAAAAGTATATGAATGTATAAATGCCAAGAGTTGTGGTTGGATGGTCTTGCAAGCAAATGAAAAGTATATGAAAGTATAAATGCCAAGAGTTGTGGTTGGATGGTCTTGCAAGCAAATGAAAAGTATATGAAAGTATAAATGCCATGAGTTGTGGTTGGATGGTCTTGCAAGCAAATGAAAAATAAAATAAAGTATAAATTCCAAGAGTTGTGGTTGGATGGTCTTGCAAGCAAATGAAAAGTATATGAAAGTAGTGCAGTAAAAGGAGGGTTTAGGAGGTTGTCGCTTTAGGCGCTAACGTTTGGATATGTACAAAGCTAACTGTCACTATCTACACTCTCCTCATTGTCCTCTCTCTCTCCGACTTAAAAAAAAAAAGAAAAAACAAAATAAAAAATGAAAACAAATGTGTGAATTAGTTATGGGATAAAACTTGAAAGGAAGAAATTCAACACAGCATTCTGCTAACTTATCTTTCTAATAATTAAAAACTAACATTCTAGATAAGCCCCCAATTCGACTCCCGCCTCAGTTAATCATACGCCATTTTCCCTAGATATACCCATGTTTCAGCGTAATGATATGTTGTGTAAATATGGTGATAATGCTTTTCTCGCTTTCTTTTTTTTTTTGTGATTTATAATCAAATTGGTGGGGGTCAAGGCATGTGTACCTCTTTCAATAGCTGTCCAAGAATAATTTGATCGAAACATTTCATTAAAATAGATGTTATTGCAAACGAGCGTCGGTCATTGTTGAAACATTTCATTAAAATAGATGTTATTGCAAAAGAGCGTCGGTCATTGTTGAAAACAACTTTTTTTTCTTTGGTACTGGTACAATCTCTGATGTCTTCCACATTATATGTTTTGTCTTTCCTAACGATTGAAGTGAAGCTTAGTCTTGTGTTAACTTTAAAAAAAACAGTGCACAACCTGTTTACTACAACCACACAAAAAAATAAGTCAGCTAAAATGTTTTAATAAACAACTTCAATATAGGTCGGATGCTATGATGTTTTAAGTTCTCAGTTTTTGCTAAAGGCGCATGTTATAGATAATCATTAAACACATAAGACGATAAAAAAAATGTATAATGTATTGTTTGGAATCTCCTTGTTCTACTACATAAAAAATATAGCTTACAATACACACCTCTATCTATAGCTTACAATACACACCTCTATCTATAGCTTACAATACACACCTCTATCTATAGCTTACAATACACACCTCTATCTATAGCTTACAATACACACCTCTATCTATAGCTTACAATACACACCTCTATCTATAGCTTACAATAGACACCTCTATCTATAGCTTACAATACACACCTCTATCTATAGCTTACAATACACACCTCTATCTATAGCTTACAATACACACCTCTATCTATAGCTTACAATACACACCTCTATCTATAGCTTACAATACACACCTCTATCTATAGCTTACAATACACACCTCTATCTATAGCTTACAATACACACCTCTATCTATAGCTTACAATACACACCTCTATCTATAGCTTACAATACACACCTCTATCTATAGCTTACAATACACACCTCTATCTATAGCTTACAATACACACCTCTATCTATAGCTTACAATACACACCTCTATCTATAGCTTACAATACACACCTCTATCTATAGCTTACAATACACACCTCTATCTATAGCTTACAATACACACCTCTATCTATAGCTTACAATACACACCTCTATCTATAGCTTACAATACACACCTCTATCTATAGCTTACAATACACACCTCTATCTATAGCTTACAATACACACCTCTATCTATAGCTTACAATACACACCTCTATCTATAGCTTACAATACACACCTCTATCTATAGCTTACAATACACACCTCTATCTATAGCTTACAATACACACCTCTATCTATAGCTTACAATACACACCTCTATCTATAGCTTACAATACACACCTCTATCTATAGCTTACAATACACACCTCTATCTATAGCTTACAATACACACCTCTATCTATAGCTTACAATACACACCTCTATCTATAGCTTACAATACACACCTCTATCTATAGCTTACAATACACACCTCTATCTATAGCTTACAATACACACCTCTATCTATAGCTTACAATACACACCTCTATCTATAGCTTACAATACCAACCTCTATCTATAGCTTACAATACACACCTCTATCTATAGCTTACAATACCAACCTCTATCTATAGCTTACAATACACACCTCTATCTATAGCTTACAATACACACCTCTATCTTCCCACTATAATACTATTTTTTTTCAAATAAAGCAATGGATGGACAGCAAACTTATTTGGAATGAATCAGACTACGGTGGAGTAAGAGAAGTTCGTGTTCCTTGTGAAAAAATCTGGACGCCTGACATCAAACTGCATAACTAGTATGTATTGTTATATTTCATTTAGTTACCGATAGGCAATATTTGTAGACTGATCTTAAGCCTAAATTTCTTGCAAGCAACACATTTTTTGATTACCAGCTACTAAAGCCCATCTAATGCCTGGGCCATTAGCTGGGTCTGCAACAAACAACATCTTCCACATCAATACAGACTGAAACAAACAACATCTCTCACATCAATACAGACTGCAACAAACAACATCTCTCACATTAATACAGACTGCAAACTGTTGTATCAAACATTCTCTATAATAGTGTCCTCTCCGGAACAGATGTATAGAGTCTGATCCTCTGTACCTATATTTGTAAATCTTAAAACCACTGTTCCTATATCAGAAGACTATATCTTCAATCCCAAGTACCTAAGCTTATAAGTGTATATTTTAAATCTTCTGTACCTATAGTTGTATATTTTAAATCACCTTTACCTATATATGTAGTATAGGTCCTCTTTACCAATATGTGTATATCTTAAATACTTTGTACTTATATATTAAATTCTCTGTATCTTTTTATGTATATATTTTAAATTCTCTGTACCAATATATGTATATATTAAATCCTCTGCACCTATAAGTATATATATTAAATCCCCTGTACATATATATTTATATGTGTATATTAAAAATAATCTTTACCTATATAAGTATATCTTAAATCCTCTTTAATGATATATGTATATTCTAAATCCTATGTACCGATAAGTATATATATTAAATCATATGTACCTATATTTGTATATATTAAACTCTCTGTACCAATATATGTATATATTAAATCCTCTGTGCCAATATATGTATATTTTAATCCTATGTACCTATATATTATGTATATATTAAATTCTCTGTACCAATATATGTATATATTGCCAATATATGTATATTTTAATCCTATGTACCTATATATGTTTATATTAAATTCTGTGTACCAATATATGTATATCTTAAATCCTCTGTACCTTTATATTAAATGGGGCACTGTAACCGAGCGGCAGCGCGTTCGACTGGCGAGCCGAAGATCCAGGGTTCAAATCCTGGTGCAGGCTAGGATTTTTTCCCGGGTCTGGAGGGTGTCCCTGGGTCTACCCATCTCTGATGGGTACCTGAACTTAGTTGGGGTAAAGTAAAGGAGGCTGTGCATTGTTCTGGCCACACAATCACCTAGTATGCCTGTGGCCACAGAAACTCGTCAACGCTGCTACATCGGACCTATGAATAAATTCGGTCCGACGGGTATTTTACTTACTTACCTTTATATGCATTTCTTAAATCCTCTGTACCTATTTATGTATATCTTAAATCCTATGTAACTATAGGTGTATATATTAAATCATCAGTACCTCTTAAGTATATCTTAAATCCTCTTTAACTTTTATGTATATCCTAAATCCTATGTACCGTTAAGTGTATATATTAAATCCTATGTACCTATATATGTATATATTAAATTATCTGTACCAATATATGTATATATTAAATCCTCTGTACCTATATATGTATATATTAAATTATCTGTACCAATATATGTATATATTAAATCCTCTGTACCTATATATGTATATATTAAATTATCTGTACCAATATATGTATATATTAAATCCTCTGTACCTATATATGTATATATTAAATTATCTGTACCAATATATGTATATATTAAATCCTCTGTACCTATATATGTATATATTAAATTATCTGTACCAATATATGTATATATTAAATCCTCTGTACCTATATATGTATATATTAAATTATCTGTACCAATATATGTATATATTTAATCCTCTGTACCTATATATGTATATATTTAATCCTCTGTACCTATATATGTATATATTAAATTCTCTGTACCTATATATGTATATATTAAATTCTCAGTACCAATATGTGTATATATTAAATCCTCTGTACCTATTAATTGGTCATTTATATAGCACCTCACTCCATGCTAATGCTAACATGCTTAGCACACTCATAAAAACGAAACGACAATAACACTCTAAAATAGTTTTAAACAAGTTTTGCCGATGGAGGCACGAAACGACACTAACATTCTAAAATAGTTTTAAATTAAGTTTTTGAGGATGGGGGTGTACTTGATCAACTTAGTTGAAAAGAAATGTCTTTAAATTCTTTTTGAATGTCTTTTTTGTCACAGAGTTTTTCAGTGTCTCAGGTAAGCCGTTCCACAGTGAAGGCGCCACAGACTCAATCATAGGCCTACACCTATAAGTGTATATCTTAACTCCTCTGTACCTATATTTGTATTTATTAAATCATATGTTCCTATATATGTATATCTTAAATAAATCCACTGTACCTATATATGTATATATTAAATCCTCTGTACCTATATATGTATATATTAAATTCTCTGTACCTATATGTGTAGGTCTATATATTAAATCCTCTGTACCTATATATGTATATATTAAATACTCTGTACCTATATATGTATATATTAAATCCTCTGTACCTATATATGTATATATTAAATTCTCTGTACCTATATATGTATATATGAAATCCTCTGTACCTATATATGTATATATTAAATTCTCTGTACCTATATATGTATATATTAAATCCTCTGTACCTATATATGTATATATTAAATCCTCTGTACCTATATATGTATATATTAAATCCTCTGTACCTATATATGTATATATTAAATCCTCTGTACCTATATATGTATATATTAAATCCTCTGTACCTATATATGTATATCATTCACAGTGCTGACCTTCGTTTACAAGCTCACCGTGAGGCTTTGTGCATCATATACGCCAGTGGCATTGTTTATCACATGCCTCAGGTTATATACAGGAGCTCTTGTCCTATCGATGTGTATGTTTTCCCATTTGATATCCAGAACTGTACCTTAAAGTTTGGTTCCTGGACTTATAACGGGCTCAAACTTGACCTGCAGTTTTATGAACAGAAAAACTGCATTGACCTAGCAGAATTTATACCGAGCAGTTCATGGTAATTATTAAAAATGTATTTTAATATCTAATTCTAATATATTGTTATAATAACTTATGAGAACAAACTCAAAGTTTAGACTAAAATTTTATAGCACAATAAACACTTATATATATATATATATATATATATATATATAGGCCTATATTTAGATATATAGATATAGAATAGATGTGTTTGTGGGGGTATCTTTTGCTAGACCTTTTATAAATGTAATTTTCTTATAGAAAATTAAAAACATAATTGTACTTACTTTACGTATAATAAAATATAACTGAATGGTAATCTCCTAAGACTCCTTTGACTTTTTATGACTATCTCAATTCTCAGGTCCATACTAGACGTTCCAGCCTACAGACATATTAAACACTTTTCATGCTGCCCGGACGAGTTTTGGGTGGAGCTTCAGTACCATCTAATATTCCAGAGACGTTCAGCACTGTTTAACTACATTCTGATATTGCCTTGTATTCTGCTGACAACCATTACGTTGGTTCTGTTCTTCATACCTCCGGAATCTCCTGCCAAAATGCAACTAGGTATGTACTCATTCACATCGTTTTTTTTTTTTAAAGTGTTGAGTTATTAATAAGATAAATCTTCAAGATGAATGACGTCTTTAGTTTAATAGATTGAATGAATACAACCCTAATTTTAATATTGACACTGTCTAAGATTTTAAGATATACTTAGTTAAAGATCGGATTTTAACTTTTAGACTAATGTAATTATTATTTTTATTTAGTATATTTAGCCAATACTGTATTGTGTTATGATCGATACACATACTATTCAATGTTCTTTAACATTATTTTTTAGTTTTAACAAATTTATTTTCAAACTTTAGTAGAAATGTACATAGACTAATGCTAGAAGAATAATCTTACAAGACATGTACATTTTAAACAGACTGATGCTAGAAGAATAATGTGCTTATTCTTAGCAGAATCCACTCTCTACAATGTTCTATCATCTATGTTTCCTTCTAAATGTGCATAGCAAAGGAAGTTGGAACATTCTTGTACGATATTTCTTTTCCCTGCTGCTAAAATGAGCTGGAGAATTATATTCTTACAAAAAATGTTAGCTTCCCCCAAATTTTTTTTATTTCAGTTTTTATTTAATAACATAAGAGTGTCTGATTAACAATAAAAAAACATTAATTTTGAAACATTGCATTCTTTATGTCACGATTATTGTATCAACTTTTATGTAGCTATTATTGTAACAATAATTATGCAATGATTATTGTAGCAACTATTATGTCATTATTATTGTAGCAACAATTATGTCATTATTATTGTAGCAACTATTATGTCATGATTATTGTAGCAATATTATGTCACGATTATTGTAGCAATATTATCATGATTATTGTAGCAATATTATGTCATGATTATAGTAGCAAATATTATGTCATGATTATTGTATACATTTTTATGTCATTATTATTGTAGCAAATATTCTGCCATGATTATTGTATCAATTTTTATGTCATGATTATTGTAGCAACTAATATGTCATGATTGTTGTAAAAAACTGATATGCCATGATTATAGTAAAAAGCGATTATGCCATGATTATTGTAACAACTATTATGTTATGGTTATTGTACCAACTTTTATGTCATAATTATTGTAGACAATATTCAGTCATAATTATTGTAGCAACTTTAATGTCATGATTATAGTAATGACTATTATGTCTTGATGATTGTATTTACTATTATGACAAGATTCTTGTACCGACTATTATGACAATATTAGTGTACCGACTATTATGACAATATTATTGTACCGACTATTTTGTCATGATTATCGTACCGAATATTATGTCATGATTATCGAACCGACTATTATGTCATGATTATTGTACCAACTATTATGTCATGATTATCGTACCGACTATTATGACATGATTATTGTACCGACTATTATGTCATGATTATTGTACCGTCTATTATGTCATGATTATCGTACCGACTATTATGTCATAATTATTGTACAAACTATTATGATAAGACTATTGTAGCAAATATTATGTTATGGTTATTGTACCGACTATCATGTCATGATTATCGTATTGATTATTATGTCATGATTAGTGTATTGACTATTATGTCGTAATTATTGTACCGACTATTATTTCATGATTATTGTACCGACTATTATTTTTCATGATTATTGTACCGACTATTATGTCATGATTATTGTACCGACTATTATGTCATGATTTTTGTACAGTCTATTATGTCATGATTATTGTACCGACTATTATTTCATGATTATTGCACCGACTATTATGTCATGATTATTGTACCGACTATTATGTCATGATTTTTGTACCGACTATTATGTCATGATTATTGTACCGACTATTATTTCATGATTATTGCACCGACTATTATTTTATGATTATTGTACCGACTATTGTTTCATGATTATTGTACCGACTATTATGTCATGATTATTGTACCGACTATTATGTCATGATTTTTGTAACGACTATTATGTCATGATTATTGTAACGACTATTTTGATATGATAAATAATGTACCGGCTATGAGAATAAAGAATTTTTTTGAAAGTAAACAAAAAACTATAACTTTAATGTGATAGAGAATAAAAAAAACAGGTCAAACGTTTATAATGTACAAATAATATGTCAATGTTACAATAGCACATTAATAGTGGCGTTATAATCCACGTTTCTTTTCCTTTTACAGGTTTGGCAATATTCATTGCATTCTTTATCTTGCTACGACTGTTAGAGAAAAATTTACCCCCAGGCACATCCAGAATGCCGTTACTAGGTGAGTTCTCATATGTTTTAAACAATCATGATTTTTGTGATGAATTTTATTGTAGTCATTGTTATCTGCTCAAGACATTTGACAACAATCTTTCTAGCCTACACATACAACTTTTTATGAAGTAGCATGATATAAAACAAAGATAAATCTCTGACAATGTCTATGTAAGCTAAACACACCAGATCTATGGTTTGATTTATCTTCTAAATCACACTTTGATAGACCAACTTTATAATATGGACCTAAAATGTATTACACAAGAATATGCTAGTGTGTGGCCGTTATATAAATATACAAGCTACATTGCCCGGCGTTGCTCGGGTGGAAAAAAAAAGGACTGTTTAAGGTGCAGATAACAATTATACAAACTACAATTTTAAAAAAAAGCTATTTAAATCATTTTTTTACTGAAGACTTTTAGGAAAGTAATTTAAAATAAATATTGTAAACGGGTAAAAAAATAGGCAAGTATTTTTATTTAACAAAAGTCTAAATTGCCCGTAGATTTACAATGTCTTTTGTTTTTAAAAGTTTGAAAAAAAAAATGTCGAAAAAAAAGGTATAGTCTAACTGGAGAATCGAACCCGGGTAGCAGTTGAGTCAACTGCAGCCCTGTCCAATACTTTATATTGTCGAACCAGCATTTCCGCTGACGGCCTCTCCAACGGCCACCTTCTACCGTGCCCTGTAGGGTTGTTTTTCACAGGCTATGATGCCGCAACACATGACCGAACCATGTCAGTTTGCGACGCTTGATTGCTGTCATAAATTTTTCTTGAGGGCCTGCAATAATTGACATTCCGTTCCACACAAACTCATCAGTCCTGTGTTTTACGTAGGCGATTAAAATTATTTTTCTCATACATTTATTTTCGAAAGCCTGCAACTTGTTGTCAGGTGCTGATAGAAGCGTCCAAGTCTCACATCCATACATAACAATAGTTTTGACAAAGCCATTGCCGCCATTGCAGCCCCAATCCTTGCTCGAATTTCTGACTCTAAGCGTCCGTCTACTGATACTTGCTCCTAGATATTTGAAATTCTATACTTCTTCCAGTTATTGTTGGTTCATTATGATGTTTGCAGTTCTGGCATAATAATATGTGGTGTTGATTATTATTTTGCTCTTTTCTGAGCTGATTTCAATTCCGTATGTATATATTTTTTAAGCCACCCAGCGAATGAACTAGCTAGACCCTGACTAGACTACAATTTATTTTTCTCAAACATTTCCTTTCTTTAAAAAGTTTTTTTCCTTTGCTTTTTATTTACATTGGCTAGAATACACAACAATGTATGTTGTTTTTGCAAAATGTTTAAAAAAACAACAACTGTAAAATGGGCAAATACATTCCCGACAGTAATGAACAAACTGTAACATTGGCATATACATTCTCAACTGTAATAAACAAGGTGTAACATGTGCCTATACATTCCAAAATGTAATGATAGAAACTGTAAAATGGGCCTATACATGCCCAACTGTAATGATTGAAACTGTGACATGGGCATATGCATTCACAACTGTAATGATAGAAACTGTAACATGGGCTTATACATTACCAACTGTAATGATTGAAACTTAAACCTGGGTCTATACATTCCTAAATGTAATGAACAAACTAACTGTAAAATGGGCTTATACATGCCCAACTGTAATAAAATATAAACTTCTAAGCTGAGAAAATGTAATTGTAAAAAGTCATGTATAGACAAACAAAACTAATAACAAGTTGTATGTGTTTATCTATGAATCAATATTATGTTAATTGTTCAACTTATGGCAAGATGTCAAAATACAGTTCAGTATAGACATGTAAGGGGTCTTCTGGGGTTTAAAGTTAAACAAACATAAGCGTGAGAGTGTTTGGTTTAACGGGTGTTTACACACACACACTGTACATATATACAAACATGCTTTAACATACACATACTTACATTAACATATTCACAAACACGTATAGACACACACAAACACACGTACATCAACATATACAAAAACTTACATAAACATATATACACACACGGGCGTACACAAACAAATAGAAAAAAAAACCCACAAAAATAGACAAACACATACGTGCACTATTTATAGGGAAACTAAATAAATGAGAGCTGCGTGAGAGGGGTATCAATAACCGTGTAAGCCTTCTGGGAAATGGTGGACATGGAGGAGTGCTACCTTGTCTCTGGCACCAGAATTAAATTAGAGAAGTGCTGCATGCATTAAAGCCCTCCTCTCCCACACAATTCTAGCCAAGCTATGTGTTTCACTTTGGCCCTGCGTGATGTCATGAATGGTCCTACAAGATCACAATGAAATGGAGGTGAGCCTTTTCCTGAAATGGACTCTTCTATTAAATAGAGAAGAGATAACGAGAGAAAGGGAGGGAGAGAGAGAGGATTGATATAAGGAGGTGAAGGGGTGGTTATAGCGAAGGAGGGATTAAGTAAAATAGAATCTTTGCCCAGCCATGACTTGAGACACACACAAAATGGACGGGTACAAAGGGGGGAGGGGGAGGTCAGCACGTAGGGAACAGAACAAAGCGAAAACTCTTTGGTGTCAGAAGACTTGGCTTGTGAATTATTGATTCCACAGCTGGAGTGTGGGCACCAGTCAAAATGGCTGTTAACGACTGGGATAAGAGGGGGTGGGGAGGTTTTCTCGTGGTGACGTAATATATAACAAAATACTTAATTAAGTTAGCGTGCCTTGCCTCCATACACATTTTCACTCAACTGCAACAATAAGATACGCAAACATAGCAACAATAAAGAAAAAAAAATCGACCATTGAGTCCAGGCAACTTGCGTTCATTACGTGTATTGTATTCAATGTGCATCAAGTACATACATGGACGTAACTGTAAAAGAAATATACAAATATATTTAGATAAGGCTATAACAGTGTAGTATAAATAAAGCAATGCTACAAAGTTGCATTAAACCTAAAGTAATGCTCCACAGTTATGGTAAACCACGTACTCCACAGATGCATTTAACCTAAAGTAATAATACACAGTAATACTCCACAGTTGCATTAAACCTAAAGTAATGATCCATTTTTGCATAAAGCCTAAAGTAATACTCCACAGGTGTGGTAAACCTAAAGTAATACTCCACAGTTGTGGTTAACATAAAGTAATACTTAACAATTGCATTAAACCTAAAGTAATGATCCATTGTTGCATAAAGCCTAAAGTAATACTCCAAAGTTGTGGTAAACCTAAAGTAATACTCCAAAGTTGTGGTAAACCTAAAGTAATACTCCACAGTTGTGGTAAACCTAAAGTAATAATCCACAAATGTGGTAAACCTAAATTAATATTCCACAGTTGTGGTAAACCTAAAGTAATAATCCACAGTTGTGGTAAACCTAAAGTAATACTCCACAAATGCATTAAACCTAATGTAATGCTCCGCAGTTGTGGTAAACCTAAAGCAATACTACACAGTTGCATTAAACCTAAAGTAATACTCCACAATTGTGGTAAACCTAAAGTAATACTCCACAATTGTGGTAAACCTAAAGTAATACTCCACAGTTGTGGTAAACCTAAAGTAATGCTACAGTAAGCTTCAGTATGTCTGAAAGAAATGCTAGATAGATGCGGTAATGCTAAAGTAATGCGCTGATATAAAGTAATGCTAAACATGTTCAAATTAGATGTAAGGCCTACAGTGTTAAATTTTTACACCATTTTTTTGCTTAAAAAAATACTTTCTAATTAAAGTCATGAACATGAACAGTACATTGAAAAATACAATTGTCAATTATTTCATTAGCGATTACTACCACTCATCTATAAAAATAAACACTTTAGAATACCATTGTTGATGATTTTGCTTTTAACATATAATGTGGAAACATATCTTATCTATACATATCTAAGAAATGAGATACATACTATACTTTTTCCCCTTTTTTTTAGGTACATATTACTGTTTAAATATGATTCTCATTACATTGTCAAGTTTTCTAAATGTTCTTATCGTGGATTTAACCACACATGGACAGAGAACTACAGCACCACCAAAAGTTGGAATGGTTAGTTTAGGAATTTGTGACACTTTATCAATTTATACTTAATATTTGAATAACAGGAATAGATTCAATATATATATATATATATATATATATATATAATATTATTTTAACTCTTTCAATATTCTATCTATATTATGTATATAAAGTTCTTTATATATACTCTATATATTACACATATCAAATTAAATACTCTATTATTATATTATATAAATATTCTTCCTATATACTTTGTGTATTTCCTATTATATGTATATATACATATTACAATCTACTATATTTTTCTTGACTCTAATCTCCAGTTTTTCTTTAAATATGTGGCTCATTGTCTAATGATGGATGACCTTGTACGTCCATTTCTGGCTAATAAACCAAAAAGTCGAACTCCCAAAGATGACATGGGAAAAATTGAGGTAAAAATATTGTATTTGTTGAATGTTAATTTGTTGAATGTTAGTTTGTTGAATGTTAGTTTGTTGAATGGTGGTTTGTTGAATGGTAGTTTGTTGAATGGTAGTTTGTTGAATGGTAGTTTGTTGAATGGTAGTTCGTTAACTGATAGTTTGTTGAATGGTAGTTTGTTAAATGGAAGTTCGTTAACTGATAGTTTGTTGAATGGTAGTTTTATGAATGGTAGTTTGTTGAATGATAGTTTGTTGAATGATAGTTTGTTGAATAATAGTTTGTTGAATGATAGTTTTAAACATAAATCTTTTCCATGTTAGACGGACAAAAAGACATTAATTCTATTTATTTATACCTTTTTTTGGGTATATTAAAAAGTTTCAAAAAAAAATTTAAAATGCAGGAAAAAGTTTGGAAACACGAAGGCCATGGTTCAGATGAAGCTTTGGTAACTATGCAACGTGAACAAATGGCCCAGGTATGTGACACTTGCTTAATAATGAAAAAATGGCCCAAGTATGTGACACTTGCTTCATAATGAAGTAATGGCCCTAGTTTGTGACACATTCTTAATAGTTAACAAATGGCCTAAGTATGTGACACTTGTTTAATAATGAACAAGTTGCCCAGGTATGTGACATAGAGACTGGCCGAAAATAGGCAAAAGCATTTTTTAGTGTGGTTTCGGTTTCGGCCTAAACTGGTGTTGACTTTCGGTCGTCAGCTAAATATCTATTTTAACTTTCGAAATTCAGACTGCTACGCTATATATATCTCTTATTGATACTTTCATTTAGTTAAGCTGTTGTGAATTAAATTGTGTGAAGTAGGGATGTTAAAGGAAAACCGGAATTCGAGAAGACATCATTCATAACTGTGTCCCACGATTTATTTATCTTTTTATCTCAAACAAATATTTTTAAACCCTGTTTGATTCGCACAAAACACGTCATTAACATTATATTCCTTGCAAACACACTTTTGTCAGAGGCGACATATATGCCTATTGTTTTTAGTTCTTTTTCAAATCCCGAATTACAACAGCAAACGCAGATGTTAACGCTAGTCATCGGCACAGCTATTTGATTTTAAAAAAAAAAAAAGCTTTTTTCCCCACTGATGCTGAACGCTCCCAACAGACAACTAGACCGATAGACCGATAGGGTTGTTAGATGCTTGGACTTCAAAAGGAAGACATATAGAGATAAAACGGAGGTCATATTATAATTTAGTGTTTCATTTGAATCTTCCCCGTTAAACCCTTCAATCAGTTCAGTTTTATTACAATAGCTGACAATATTTGTCTAGTGGTAAAACTGACCTTAAAAGAGTCTTTTTCAAAATTAAACAGGCTTTTAATTTAATGTACACTGAAAAGCAACTTGCAATTGGGCAACATAAAAAAACAACAACTACTTTACAGCGCATTGAAGGTTGTTTTTTTTTTTAATGTTCATCCTTTTTATGGGTTTTATTGATATAAGTTGTATACAAATATTTTTTTTTAATGTGTGCAACTTGTATCATATCTATATTACAATTAGAGTCTATATAAGTCTAAATTTTAATTCATGATAATACAGTTTTTTATTTCTCACAATCCAAAATGACCAGGTTTTAAGGATCAATGGTCCTTTCTATTAATTTGGTTTAGAAAAGTAAGCCTATGTTTTTAGTATAATCTACGCACCTTTGTCTTTTTCTACCTATAACTTACTTTGCCCAGGGACAGGAGGGAGGGGAGGTAGAACCAAAACCCGGTTTGAACTCGGATTTATAGTAGGCTAACAAAAATTGGTTTTGAGAACAAATGATATTAACATCCCTGTTCTATGGTGTGGCGTGCTGGTCTAAGATTCTGTCACCAAGCCTGCAATTAGCCTAGGCTATCAGTGCAGACTTAGTGGATAACTCAGCAGGTACACAGGGTGATGGGGAGGGGTGATTTAGGCAGGTTTTCTAGGTGGTATGTGGTCCCGAAGTGCAGATGATTCCTAGGTGATTCTAAGACAAATTTATATCCAGGTTTCGTTTGGCTCGTTAATACGTAGGTTGAGTTAAACTGTTGACTAATTGACACTGTCACTGGACGTCACACAAACAGGTATTCTATCAATCGATAAGCAAGGCGTATTGTAACAACGAATATTTTATTCACGTGAAAGTCCGTATTCAATCATTGATGACATGAGCACATAATTCATACAATCCAAATACAAGTGATAAAGAGTGTACATTTAATCATAGGCTTAAACTACATGTAGCAGATAGTCCTAACAAGGACTCTACAACAGACTATAGCACCGCTAGGTGCTATTGGAGTTCGGGGCATCCAACCCTCGAGACTCCTTAAGCCAGACTGACCTAAAACTAACTTACATTTACATTACATGTTAAACAACAAGTTAGGTTGCAACTCCCCACGTGATTGTAATGAGGGGGGAGGGGCAAGGGTAAGATTGACCAGTAGATAGCGTATCCGATTGGTCAACATGTCTCTTCAATTCAACATTTGATTGATTGGCATGTGAAAATAAGTACCAAACGGTAGTGGGGAGGGGGTGCGGGGGGGGGGGGAGAAGACGCGGCGGTAGGGAAACTTCGAAGGCCCTGTGTTGTTGGTCAGAGTTTTCTCTCTTGTCCGTCGGGGTCCTGCATCAAAGATTCCAAGTTCCCTATTCTCTGACCAGGGGAAGAACTGTCATTGAGATGTGAGTTTCCTGTGATCTGGTCGAAGAGACTGTGGGGTGGGGGGGGGATTAGCTTGGTTGCGTCAGGTATGACCCTGGCCTTGTTCCGAGGGCATGGGGCGGGGAGGGGGGAGGAACACACACGTGCTACAACATTTATAATGTACATGAATGGGAACTAATATCAATGACTAATCGTATAACAATAAGTAATATACTGATAAGCATGCAGAACGTATACATATATGTAAATAAAATTCAATGCAAGCTAAATACTTTAATCTTAAATATTATAGGAGATAGAAAGGAAAGACACATTCTTACTCCAATCAGACATTCAATAGTGGCACATAGTGTCAGTGGTTTGTACGTACATATGAGATGATTATAGTATCTTATAAGAGCGGATTACATCTAAGACCTTCCTTAGTTGAGTGTGACGTTAATCTTCTCCCCAAAACGCCACACCTGCCCCGCCATGTTTTAAAGCTTTCATATAATGAAAGATTTGACCCATTAGAGGTAGGCCTACTGCATTTACTATTTACACTATGAGTGTTCTGGACCATCGAAGCGAAGCGGGTGGTCATCGCTATGGGGAAGAGGGGGGAGGTCGAGACAAGGCGGTAAGGGATGACGGGCGAATATTTTTACGTTTCTATTGAGGGCGGAGGAGAAAAGCATGCTTTAGCGTTTCTTACAGTACTTTAAATCTATTCCGGCATAATGCTTAGTCTAGGTTCGTCCCATTTATTTGCGAGCTATTGACACGGTTTATTCATTTTATCGTTTGTCTGTGACTGTCTTAGGTCCTTACTTTTTCATATATTGATAGTTTGATAGGCACTAGCTAGGAAATCTATTTATTTCATGCTTTCTATGTGCTATAAATGCGGGATTCACTTTATTATAATAATTATAAGCATAATAATAATAATAATTCGACCTCGGCAGTAGGGTCCACGAAATTGGAGGAAGTCCGAGACGGGATGCCAAAACTGGGTGATAGGGATCGAATTGCTGATCGAACTATCAGGTCCACCAGTTCACTCCCTGCCTCGCGCTAAAGCGGACAGGTGAGGGGATCTGGCTCACACGTAAATATCAGGGGATCTATGACGGAGTCATAGAGGGTGGGGCAGCGGAGTCCTTTGCTTAACGTATTGGTACATGCATTATTGGCCTAGTGAACATTCTTCAGGGGGGGGGGGGGCGGCGGCGGGCGTTGTGTGGGCGCGTGCAGCTGACCCCAACACAAGCCTAAACACTAGTGTTTCTGATCACGTGGATTCTGATTTCTCACGCGCGAGTGACTTCTAGTGGGGGGGGGGGCGGAGTAAGGCGGTAGTCAAGTCACCTCTGGCGCGATAGGCCAGGAAATTGTATCAATGTTGTCGTTCGTTTGCAATTATTGGGCCCTAGAGCTAAAACACGGACATAGCTTCACTTTAATTGTTACACTATTCGCTTCTCTTCTTTTCTCAAGCATTACATTTCTCATTGTTTAACAGTTCAATACAGTTTATCGGCTGGGAGAGAAGTGTGGGGGGGGGGGGGCGAGTTACGGCCCTTACACGCGTCATGTCTCGCTGACCAGATGCCCAGGGCAGATTTAGTTTTACCTGGCGTCGGGGGGGGGGCTGGCAGTGGGGCGTCAATTACTTTGGCTACTGTAAAGATTAAATCGTTTTCCTTTCTCTATTCCCGTTTTATAAATTTGTAAAATCGGTAAAGAAGCAATTATTTAATTCGCTACCAATAATATCTCGGTACGTACATTTGACCAACTCACATATATGCCACTCACCGTTTTATTTATACACATTCATTTTCTTTCACGCTAGACCGCGGGGTCTTGAATCTTGACGTCAGAGTGGTCTGGCACATCAGATGACATCGGATGACATCAGTTGTGTAGCGCTTTTAGAACAGTCAATGGGCCCGTAGGCAGTCTTAAAATCTAACACATTTATTATCCAACGCGTTGTGTAAGGAACACAGTTCATCAAAAGTTAATATATACACATGGTAATCCGATAACAGTTCGTATACTCCAATCTAAAGGCAATAATGTCAGCTTTCGGGAAACGTACTGCTGATGACAGTTTAATCCAGTGCGAACGTGGCTGTAAGTATCCAAGAATTATAGCTGAATGGCCGAACATATGTAATGTTGAAGATTGCAGGCTGGATTGCGGCCCGGTGGGCGCGAATATTTTCAGTGTTTCTCAGGGCGGGTACTGGTTCACAGTATTTGGCGGACATAGTTATGCGATCTGGCAAATAATTTCGTTACGCATGAGCTAATCTCAAGCAGAAATGTCGATATGCCTATTGACTATCGGCATTCGGCAAGCATATATAGTGTACAGAGTTGTACAGGAGCTAATCCGAGCAGGAAACGACTTTGTTATTGGTGGCGCTCTGGCCGACATCTAACATAATAGAGCAAGTTATCCAAACACGAGTGGCGATTTTGTTATTGTGGCGTGAAGCCGACAAATAAACGTAATACAGCAAATAATCCGAACAGGCAAGGCGATATATTTCAAGCGTATAGCATTGGCAGAAACAAGAGTTGACGTATAATTCTACGATGATAGATGAGTGTTTGCAGTGGAGTCAAATAACACAGTTCGCTCACCTGATGAAACCTTAAGCCCCCAGTCTTTCATCACGTGAAGAATATCATAGCACAGAGTTCAATGTTGAGCGTGAGTACTTATCCATGTACGTCAAGCAAAACTAATCCCGGACGAGCCCCCAGGTGTGGCGTGCTGGTCTAAGATTCTGTCACCAAGCCTGCAATTAGCCTAGGCTATCAGTGCAGACTTAGTGGATAACTCAGCAGGTACACAGGGTGATGGGGAGGGGTGATTTAGGCAGGTTTTCTAGGTGGTATGTGGTCCCGAAGTGCAGATGATTCCTAGGTGATTCTAAGACAAATTTATATCCAGGTTTCGTTTGGCTCGTTAATACGTAGGTTGAGTTAAACTGTTGACTAATTGACACTGTCACTGGACGTCACACAAACAGGTATTCTATCAATCGATAAGCAAGGCGTATTGTAACAACGAATATTTTATTCACGTGAAAGTCCGTATTCAATCATTGATGACATGAGCACATAATTCATACAATCCAAATACAAGTGATAAAGAGTGTACATTTAATCATAGGCTTAAACTACATGTAGCAGATAGTCCTAACAAGGACTCTACAACAGACTATAGCACCGCTAGGTGCTATTGGAGTTCGGGGCATCCAACCCTCGAGACTCCTTAAGCCAGACTGACCTAAAACTAACTTACATTTACATTACATGTTAAACAACAAGTTAGGTTGCAACTCCCCACGTGATTGTAATGAGGGGGGAGGGGCAAGGGTAAGATTGACCAGTAGATAGCGTATCCGATTGGTCAACATGTCTCTTCAATTCAACATTTGATTGATTGGCATGTGAAAATAAGTACCAAACGGTAGTGGGGAGGGGGTGCGGGGGGGGGGAGAAGACGCGGCGGTAGGGAAACTTCGAAGGCCCTGTGTTGTTGGTCAGAGTTTTCTCTCTTGTCCGTCGGGGTCCTGCATCAAAGATTCCAAGTTCCCTATTCTCTGACCAGGGGAAGAACTGTCATTGAGATGTGAGTTTCCTGTGATCTGGTCGAAGAGACTGTGGGGTGGGGGGGGATTAGCTTGGTTGCGTCAGGTATGACCCTGGCCTTGTTCCGAGGGCATGGGGCGGGGAGGGGGGAGGAACACACACGTGCTACAACATTTATAATGTACATGAATGGGAACTAATATCAATGACTAATCGTATAACAATAAGTAATATACTGATAAGCATGCAGAACGTATACATATATGTAAATAAAATTCAATGCAAGCTAAATACTTTAATCTTAAATATTATAGGAGATAGAAAGGAAAGACACATTCTTACTCCAATCAGACATTCAATAGTGGCACATAGTGTCAGTGGTTTGTACGTACATATGAGATGATTATAGTATCTTATAAGAGCGGATTACATCTAAGACCTTCCTTAGTTGAGTGTGACGTTAATCTTCTCCCCAAAACGCCACATATGGTTTACTTACATAGAGCACCCATAAACTAGATAATATTACACAAAAATGTGCATTCTTTTAAAATCTTTTGTACGACATTTTCTATATTTACCTATTTTTCGGTTACAGTTTCAGCCGAATATGGAGTGAAGTTTTAGATATCGGATTCGGTTTCGGCAGAAAGTCAAATGATTATATTCGGTATGGTTTCGTTTTCGGCCGAAACAAAAAATTTGGTTTCGGTCGGTCTCTAATGTTACACTTGTTAAAAATTGAAAAAATATCGAAAGTGTGTGACACTTGCTTACTAATGAACAAATGGCCAAGGTATATGTCACTTGTTAATAATTATTTCAACACAACAAAACAATCGCCTTAGGCCTATTTGAACTACTTTATTTGTATACAATTAGACGATAACTGACTTGTACAAAAAATATAATAGGTTAATTGTACTGTATGTTACGAAGCGTAGATGTAGACTAAACAATAATACCATAAATTAGTTGTAAGCAAGAATACAATAACTTATTTGAACACAATAATACAAAAATTAACTGTACATCATTATTCCTACGGTCCCAAAGATAATGAAGACGATACCTTTTTATGTTAAACTTTTCATTTTTACCTTTCTCGTATGTTGTTTCATTCGTTTTCTTCATTGTTTAAATTCAATAGAAACTAGTGTAACAAAAGTAAGTCAATACAAACTAGTGTAACAAAAGTAATTCAATACAAACTAGTGCACCAAAAGTAAGTCAATACAAACTAGTGTAACAAAAGTAAGTCAATACAAACTAGTGTAACAAAAGTAATTCAATACAAACTAGTGTAACAAAAGTAAGTCAATACAAACTAGTGTAACAAAAGTAATTCAATACAAACTAGTGCACCAAAAGTAAGTCAATACAAACTAGTGTAACAAAAGTAAGTCAATACAAACTAGTGTAACAAAAGTAAGTCAATACATGTGTTGTCTATAATTGTTCAATGTTGTCTATTGTTGTTTAATGTTGTCTATGAGTGTTTAATGTTGTCTATAATTGCTTAATGTTGTCTATAGTTGTTTAATGTTGTCTACAATTGTTTAATGTTGTCTTTAAGTGTTTAATGTCGTCTATAATTGTTTAATGTTGTCTATCGTTGTTTAATGTTGTCTACAATTTTTTAATATTGTCTATCGTTGTTTAATGTTGTCAATAATTGTTTAAATTTGTCTATAAGTGTTTAATGTTGTCTATAATTGTTTAATGTTGTCTATAGTTGTTTTAATGTTGTCTATTGTTGTGTAGTTTTTAACCATTTTCTACATATTTTACTAAATACCAAGCTATATATTTACAGAGCCCAGGGCCTTTAGTAGAAATCGAACATAAACTGGGAGAGCTGAGAGAGTTTCTCAAGCAACAAAAGCAACGATTGGAGGAAAGAGACAGGAAAGAAAACATCGCTAAACAATGGAAAGCAATGGCTTTAGTTTTAGACCGAATTTTCTTTTTCGTTTACATGGCAATCATTATCATGTCCTTAAGCTATACCCTGCCTGCACTTACCTGGAATAGTAATACCCATTACAACATCACTAAGGCATGCATTAAAAAGGATAATTAGTTATCACCTGGATTTCGGTACGGCTTCTTTTTAAATCAGGTATGATTTCTTGCCCGGTTGGGAGAAAATTTGGCAGTTAAAAAAAACAACAGCTTATGGTTTTGTCTGTTAGGACAATACATGTACGATCAGCCAATAAAGTACTATGGGTCATCTAAAGTACTATGGGCCATTTAACGTACTATGGGCCATTAAAAAAACTATTGGCCATTTAAGGTATCATGGGTCATTAAAAGTATCATGGGTAATTTAAAGTATCATGGGTCATTAAAAAAACTATTGCCCTTTTAAAGTATCATGGGTAATTTAAAGTACTATTGGTCATTTAAAGTATTATTGGTAATTTGAAGCACTGTGTGTTAAAGTAATATGCGTCATTTAATGTACTATGGCTTATTTAAAGTACTATGGATCATTTAATATAATATGGGTCAAGTAATATGGGTCATTTCAAGTAATATTGGTAATTTAAGTATTGTGCGTTATTTAAAGTAATATGCGTCATTTAATGTACTAAGGGTCTTATAAAGTTATATGGGTTATTTAAAGTATATGGGTTATTAAATGTACTATGGGTCATTTAAAGTACTAAAAACTATGGGTCATTAAAAGTACTATGGGTCATTTAAAGTACGATGATTAAAAAACATAAAATATCTAAACGTCTTTCCTTAAGTGGTACAGCCTTAGTACACCCAGCTGTAGGTTCACCAGTACATCCATAAGTACATCATTTGGTACATAAACCATTACATTTAAAAGTACATCCACTAGTAGATCCACCATTACATCCACCATTACATTTAATAGGAAACTCATCATTACATCCACCAGTGCATCCACCATTACATTTAATAGGAAACTCATCATTACATCCACCAGTACATCCACCAGTGCATACACCATTACATTTAATAGGAAACTCATCATTACATCCACCAGTGCATCCACCATTACATTTAATAGGAAACTCATCATTACATCCACCAGTGCATCCACCAGTGCATCCACCATTACATTTAATAGGAAACTCACCATTACATCCACCAGTGCATCCACCATTATATTTACAAGTACATCTCTACTAGTACATCCACCATTGCACGTACACGTTCACCCAACAGTGCATCAACTAGTACATCCACCAGTACATCCACCATTACATTTAATAGGAAACTCATCATTACATCCACCAGTACATCCACCAGTACATCCACCATTACATTTAATAGGAAACTCATCATTACATCCACCAGTACATCCACCAGTACATACACCATTACATTTAATAGGAAACTCATCATTACATCCACCAGTACATCCACCAGTACATCCACCATTACATTAAATAGGAAACTCATCATTACATCCACCAGTACATCCACCATTACATTTAATAGGAAACTCATCATTACATCCACCAGTGCATC
This sequence comes from Anisus vortex, assembly GCA_949126835.1. NCBI lineage: Eukaryota > Metazoa > Mollusca > Gastropoda > Planorbidae > Anisus > Anisus vortex. Next base: position 34,396,113 of record OX421494.1, read on the forward strand.
CACCATTATATTTACAAGTACATCTCTACTAGTACATCCACCATTGCACGTACACGTTCACCCAACAGTGCATCAACTAGTACATCCACCAGTACATCAACTAGTACATTCACAAGTACATCCACCATTATATTCACCAATACAATAACCAAAAAAACTACAAATCATTAGGGTTTATAGATAACAGATTAACTTTTAACTTCTTAAAATTTGTTTACTATACATTTATTTAATGATACATGTTTTTTTTTTATTTGACAAATTGTAATATGAAATGTTCGATAAATGATAACTGCTTGTCATGTATTTATTTTTTGAAAAAGATTGTTGAACATATAAATTAATTCTCACAATAGGAGTCGGGACCGTGTTTTGAGGCCTTATCAGAACCTGGTTCCTGTTACTTGAAAACACTGTTTAATAAGTAAAGCCCGGAACCGGTAACTCGGTTCTGCAAGCCTTAAGAAACAGCAATGTGAAAAGTGGATTAAGACTCAAAATGTGAATATTTATTTCTGAACATTTTATTTGCTTCAGAAAGAGGAAGTATTCTAAGTGCAGAAAGTATGCTTTAAAAGCATAGGCATAGTTTGGATTAAGAAATAACACCACCCACTAGAAATATTATATATTTAATATTTGCTAGGAAACATTGATTTATGAATATAGAGAAAAAGAGAGAGTCGCTCGTGTTCATTATGCAATCATTGCTTTTAATTTAGTAATAGAAGCCATTTTATAAGACGTTTTTTTTGTAGTGCGAACACCATTCAATATTCAACATTTAACAAACTGTTTTACACTTCCCTTAGCACATAGTTATCATTCTCAAGTACACATTATGCTGCTGCACATATGAAGATCAATAGATATTATTTATAAGAATAAAAAGCGTAAAAATATTCATTCATAAAGAACAAAGACAAGGACACCAATTTAGTCAATTCTAAGCAGTTAAAACATTACGAAATAAATTTCAGTCATCTGTGTTACAATAATGTTTTTATCACATATGTTATAATTGTACGCTATTATTTCATTATTATCATAATAAAGTTGTTATCAACATTAAGTATTACGATTTTTCGAATGCGTTTATTGACATCTTTAAGAAATGTTTATGTATTTTCACTTTTCTCTTTTGAGCACCATTGTGATACAAGTTTATTTTTTCATACATTTGATATTTGATCAATTGTTCTTTACAAAAAATTATCTCCCAACACTTTGGAGTTTGACTTTTGAGTTTTGTTGTGCTTGATATACATACACCACTAACAGACTGATTATTATTGTTTACTAGATAGGGCATACATTCTCTGGTCGCAAGTATTTCTTCTATATATTCATACTTTTTCTAGTCTAATCTTCGTCACTGTGAAAAACATTTCTGTGCACTTTACCTAATCTATATATTTCTTTTTCCCCTTTGTAATGATGACGTAATATTCGGATGCTTTGAGTATAAAGACAAGTCTAAATAGCCTAAAGCCTACTTAAGATCATATAAGAAATACGTAGTCATACATAGTCATAAAGACTGAAAATTAATGGCCAAACTAAAACTATAAAACCCAACAACAGTTAACCCAAGGTTGAATATAACTATATTGGTACTAAAAAATATGATAAAACGCCATTAAATTTGGCTTAAATATGTTAGTTAAATAGTTAGTCCGTTACAGGCCGTACCTCAGATTGGGTGGCCTACATTTGCCAGTCACTAACATAGGGTGGCGAACATTTGCCAGTCGCTCACATTGAGTGGCCAACATTTGCCAGTCGCTCACATTAGGTGGCCAACATTTGCCAGTCGCTCACATTAGGTGGCCAACATTTGCCAGTCGTCTATGTCTGTTGCAATCCTCTCAGCCTCATCACAATCTAAAAATGGACTTTGCGTCTCTTTTGCATGTTTTTCATGTGATCATGGGGAGTTTTTTTGTGTGCTCCAGCTCTTCATTTTGCAACTGAAGACTACCTAAGATGTCTGTTTCTGATATCCTCAGCACATAACCTGTGTCTATTGCTACATAAGATATCTGTTTCTGACATCCTCAACACATAACCTGTGTCTATTGCTACCTAAGATGTCTGTTTCGGACATCCTCAGCACACAGCCTGTGTCTATTGCTACCTAAGATGTCTGTTTCTGACATCATCAGCACATAACCTTTTCCTATTGCTACCTAAGATGTCTGTTTTTGACATCCTCAGCACATAACCTGTGTCTGTCTCACTCTTTTCATTAAGTCTGCCATTGTGGGATGGTCAAACCCATTGAATACTTGTTGGTTTTTTTTTTAATGTGATCGGAGTTATTTATGGCCAGAATCGTACTTAGTATCACAGTAAGTAGATCTGTATCAAATATTTATCCATAATAAAAGTTATCAGTTAACAATGATGAATACTTATGGTGTATTGTAGTTATGACATTATGTAATAGTATAAACAGATATTAAATAATAATGTAGGTTAGAGACAGGCATCCTGTTGTAGACATGCATTATGTATGGATCTGTAGATATCTTGCATGTTGCTTTCATAACACTAAGAAAACAAAATGTTATAAAGTTTATAGCAATATTATTTAGTAATTTTTTTTTAGTTTAGTTCATGTAGCATATATATATAATATAATATATAATGTAATATTTTCATGTATAAATTAAAAAAAAAATTATTTAGAATATATAAAATTAGTTTTAATTTGTCATTGTGTATTTTTTATGTAATTCTTCCACAATTTCGACTGCTGCTATAAAAAATTAAATAAACAGTTTCTTTTTCTTATGACATAAAGCATGTTTGTTTTATTTTACATCATCAAATAGAGTTGCAATTACACCTACAGCTACAGCGACACAGTCAAATACAGCTACAACTACACCTACAATTACTAATACAGCTACAACTACACCTACAATTAAAATACAGCTACAAATACACCTACAATTACAAATACAGCTACAAATACACCTACAACTAAAATACAGCTACAAATACACCTACAATTAAAATACAGCTACAAATACACCTACAATTAAAATACAGCTACAAATACACCTACAATTAAAATACAGCTAGAAATACACCTACAATTACAAATACAGTTTCAAATACACCTACAATTACAAATACAGCTACAAATACTCCTACAATTGCAAATACAGCTACAAATACCACTACAAATTTTTAATATAGCCTACACAAATAAGGATTTAAGGCTTCATTTCTTTCTTTCTAACTTGCTTCACTAACAATGTTAAACCCTTTGCAACTTTCCCAACAACCTTTAAAAATTCATTTCTTTTATAGATCAGTTTACCATTGTAAGTGTATCAAAGTAGATATATAAAACTGTTGCACTATAATGAGATTGAATGAAATCTACCTGATTCTAATTTAATCTACACCACTTCACTGTCCAAGAGTGATATAGGTCTAGAAATTTAGCACCAGGATCCAATCTAATCGATACATCAAAAGACATCAATATTTATAGATATGCCTGTTTACAAACCATGCATGCATTCATACAACATGCTTCTATAATCACAATGAATCAATACATGATTCTTCTTTTAAATGCTTTATATATATATATATATATATATATATATATATATATATATATAGTGGGTATTCGCTTAATAGTTCAATACCTCAAAATTTTTACTTTGGCCATATGTGCACCATATATACTTTACATTCATGGAAAAGTTGTGCTGTGTGGGGTTCTCTTAGATGTGTTTGGTTTCCCTGAGATGTGTTGGGTCCCCCTAGATGAGTTATGTTATCAAAGATGCCAGTAAAAGCGTATTTATTTAATTCAACTGAAAGCTTTTTTTGTATTAAAAGATCAATCTAAATACCCAGTGCTAATCTAAATACCCAGTTCTAATCTAAATACCCAGTGCTTATCTAAATACCCAGTTCTTATCTAAATACCCAGTGCTAATCTAAATACCCAGTGCTAATCTAAATACCCAGTCCTAATCTAAATACCCAGTGCTAATCTAAATACCCAGTGCTTATCTAAATACCCAGTGCATATCTAAATACCCAGTGCTTAACTAAATGTTCAGTGCAAATCGTAATGCCCAGTGCTATGCTAAATGCCCAACTCTCATCTAAATATCCTATACCTATATACCCGTTTGATTGCTTCCTAATGGTGTGACGTTACAAATTGAGCCACTCACAAAAATATTAAGACATGCGAATCAATATAGTCGTCATTGACAATTACATCAATTCAAACTTTGAAAATAGAATTCAATTTTATTGACAGTAATATGGAAGACGTTTGAACGTCATGTTTCTTTTATATCAAATTGCTTGAAGCCACACGTTAGCTTAACTTAAGAATAGGTTTTATTTTATTTGCAAGGCGATTTCGGCAATGTCAATGCGTGCCTTGTGAAGGTAAGTTTACATCAAATTGATGTTATTTCCTTTCTATTTCAACTCTGTTCACGGGGTTGTATAGTCATGACATTCCAGATCTCACGTCGACTCAGATGTAGGAATCACAATGATATTGGAGTCTTCCTGTGGGACCTGAAGGAACGACTTTCAATGAAACCAGTTAAGCTGCTTGGTATTGGCCTCTGTAAGTTTTGTTAGCAAGAAGATGTTGGTTTTTCAATGTATGCCTTGGGAAATTTTAGAAATAAGCAAGACATAATGCAGTTAAAAGAAATACACTAATAATGTAGCCACGTACACAGAGATGATGAAAGAGAGAGAAGATACATATAGACAGATAGAGATAAACAGATACTGACTGAAAGAGATTAAGATAACAAAAGAGAACAAGAAAAATACATTAAACAAGATAGAGAAATAGGCATAAGTATTATTGTTCCGTATTAGTAAATTTTATGAATTAAAATAGTAGTATAGCTAATGTATACCATGTAGTCAATTATGTATACAGGACAAAATTAAATGTTATTATAAGTAAACAAAAGAATGAGGTGGTTTGGTCTACAGGAAAAGGGTGACTTTAAGTAAAGTAAAGAATAAGGTGGTTAAGTCTACAGGACAAAGGTGACTTTAAGTAAATAAAAGAATAAGGTGGTTTGGTCTAGAGGACAAAGGTGACTTTAAGTAAAGTAAAGAATAAGGTGGTTTAATCTACAGGACAAAGGTGACTTTAAGTAAAGTAAAGAATTAGGTGGTTTAGTCTACAGGACAAAGGTGACTTTAAGTAAAGTAAAGAATAAGGTGGTTAAGTCTACAGGACAAAGGTGACCTTAAGTAAAGTAAAGAATAAGGTGGTTTAGTCTACAGGACAAAGGTGACTTTAAGTAAAGTAAAGAATAAGGTGGTTTAGTCTACAGTACAAAGGTGACTTTAAATAAAGTAAAGAATAAGGCGGCTTAGTCTACAGGACAAAGGTTACTTTAAGTAAAGTAAAAAATAAGGTGGTTTAGTATAGAGGACAAAGGTGACTTTAATTAAACAAAATAATAAGGTGGTTTGGTCTACAGGAAAAAAGTGACTTTAAGAAAAGTAAAGAATAAGGTGGTTTTATCAACAGAAACATAATGACAAAACACAACAGAAACATAATGACCAAACACATAACAGAAACATAATGAGCAAACACAACAGAAACATATTGATTAAGCACAACAAAAACATAATGATTAAACACAACAAAAACATAATGACCAAACACATAACAGAAACATAATGAGCAAACACAACAGAAACATAATGACCAAACACATAACAGAAACATAATGACCAAACACATAACAGAAACATAATGATTAAACACAACAGAAACATATTGATTAAGCACAACAGAAACATAATGACCAAACACAACAAAAACATAATGACCAAACACATAACAGAAACATAATGAGCAAACACAACAGAAACATAATGACCAAAAACATAACAGAAACATAATGACCAAACACATAACAGAAACACAATGAGCAAACACAAAAGAAACATATTGATTAAGCACAACAGAAACATAATGACCAAACACAACAAAAACATAATGACCAAACACATAACAGAAACATAATGAGCAAACACAACAGAAACATAATGACCAAACACATAACAGAAACATAATGACCAAACACAACAAAAACATAATGACCAAACACAACAAAAACATAATGACCAAACACATAACATAAACATAATGACCAAACACAACAAAAACATAATGACCAAACACATAACAGAAACATAATGACCAAACATAACAGAAACATAATGACCAAACACATAACAGAAACATAATGACCAAACACATAACAGAAACATAATGACCAAACACATAACAGAAACATAATGACCAAACATAACAGAAACATAATGACCAAACATAACAGAAACATAATGACCAAACACATAACAGAAACATAATGACCAAACACAACAGAAACATAATGACAAAACACAACAGAAACATAATGACCAAACACAACAGAAACATAATGACCAAACATAACAGAAACATAATGACAAAACACAACAGAAACATAATGACCAAACACAACAGAAACATAATGACAAAACACAACAGAAACATAATGACCAAACACATAACAAAAACATAATGACCAAACACATAACAGAAACATAATGACCAAACATAACAGAAACATAATGACCAAACACAACAGAAACATAATGACCAAACACAACAAAAACAGAACTACCGGTAGAAAGCAAAAATAAGTTTTAAAAAGCTCAAATGAAATTTATTTTTTTTAAATATTAAGAAGTAGATTTAGATCTAATTACAATATTTCAAAATCATTTTGCTAATGTTCAAGATGAAAACGTCACGTTTTTGATAACAAATCATGGCCAGTTATGTCGGCAATTATGTTAAGAAAAGACTTCATTAAGTGTTCAAACATTTAACAAAAATTAAATTGTTTTGTTTAATTCTCAAAGGTCGAACTAGAATATTAGAAAAATAAGATGCTTGGATAAAAATATGTTTTATGTAGTTAAGTGCAGATTCTTGGTCTACTTGCAATATATTGATATATTGATATATATATATATATATATATATATATATATATATATATATATATATATATATATATATATATATATAAAGAGAGAGAGAGAGAGAAAGTGTTTGTGTGTGTGTGTGAGAGAAAGAGAGAGAGAGAGAGAGAGAGAGATTAAAGCACACTAAAAGGGAATATCTTTTCGCAACCCGCTTTGTTAAATCTGAAGTAAGGGAAATCACTCTAATGTTTCATGACGTCATACACAGACATCCAAACCTCCTACTTCTTTGTATTTTTTGTGTATTTTTTAAAATTTTCTAATCCTCAACGATCTCTGCAATTTTTACATACATACGGCTTTTGTTTTTAATCATTTTAATCAGTAGAAGTAGATTTCAATTCATTAAAAGTTATTAGTATATGTGTGTATAATGGTTTTTCTAGCTTCAACTAGTAGATTAACTAGCATTTCTTTAATATTTCTTGTATGGTTCTTTCAATGAAAGCAATCATAGTTTTAGACATACATATCATAGCTTTAGAAAAGGGTATTTTGTTTGATATGCATGTAGCATATGTATTTTACTATGATCATTTTTTTAAATGGCACTTAACAAGATGATAACAAGTTCTACATGTTTAATGTTTACGAAAAAGAAGCAATTTTACATACATAAGGCGAAACTTTTAACAAAAATATATTAATCCGAAAATATTTACAATAATATTAATATAATATAATAGCTACTGCATTTATTTTATGTAAATATGAGTTCTATTGAAATACAACTAAATTATATAGGGATATATAATATTGATGTTTCTTTACATCATCCAATAGCTTTATGTAAAGTCCATATATAGAGTTGATGTTTCTGTACATCATCCAATAGCTTTATGTAAAGCCAATATTTAGAGTTGATGTTTCTGTACATCACCCAATAGCTTTATGTAAAGCCCATATATAGTGTTGATGTTTCTGTACATCTTCCAAAAGCTTTATATAATGTCCATATATAGTTTTGATGTTTCATTACATCTTCCAATAGCTTTATTGAAAGCCCATATAATAGTGTTGATGTTTCTGTACATCTTCCAATAGCTTTTTATAAAGCCCATATATAGTGTTGATGTTTATGTACATCTTCCAATAGCTTTATATAATGTCCATATATAGTGTTGATGTTTCATTACATCTTCCAATAGCTTTATTTAAAGCCCATATAATAGTGTTGATGTTTCTGTACATCTTCCAATAGCTTTATATAAAGCCCATATCCAAGAAGACATGTCAACGTCAGACTCTGGGAACTCGGTTTGTGGAAGGAGAGGATTAGATTAAATGTATTTCTGATTGGCGTCTTTTCTTGAACCGAGCTTAAGACCTATATGTTGGGAAGGTCACTTGCTGGTCAGCTTATTGCGTTTAATGAGCCGATGCTATGAAGGGCTTCTGACACTTTTAGATAAGATGTGTACTTATGACACTTTCACATATAGTGTGTACTTATGACACTTTAAAAATAATATAAGATATTTAGATATGTAAGATATATATATAAGATATGTCTGATATATATATATACATATACATATTATATGAAAGTGTCATAAGTACACATTATGTATACAAATATTTATATATACATACACAAATATATATATACACACACATACGGATTTCTATTATTGTTAGACACGATAACTTATGTTAACACTATCATATAAGATGTATATGTCTGATAGTGTACAAATATATATAAGTATATTTCTGATAGTGTGCAAAATATATAAGCATATGTCTGATAGTGTACTAAATATATAAGTATATGTCTGATAGTGTACTAAATATATATGTATATGTCTGATAGTGTACTAAATATATATGTATATGTCTGATAGTGTACTAAATATATATGTATATGTCTGATAGTGTACTAAATATATATGTATATGTCTGATAGTGTACAACATATATAAAATTACTTATGATTGACATAGATGCATAGATGTACATTTTACTGCGTGAGATAAAATGCTTACATATAAATATAATTTTTGAAACGATGTTAATTTAAATGTGTACAATTTAAACATCAAAATATGTTTCACCAATGCTAAACTGAAAATGTTATCTAAAACACAAGTATTAGACATATTTGACATATTATATCAACCTTAGAAAACTATAAACATTATTTTTTGGATTTAGCTGGAAATATTCTATAGAGAAAAAACGATGTTAATAACATTCAGCTTCTGAATGTCTAAAGTTAATGTCCAAATATTTTAAAATAGAGTGTAATTAAAGGTTCCCATAGAAATTACTAACAATCGAAGCCCTGGAGGAACGCGAGAGAGAGAGAGAGAGAGAGAGAGAGAGAGAGAGAGAGACAGCTATGGAAAGATAGAGAGAAGTAAGATGGACAAAGAGAATAGCCCTGGCGGAGAGAAAGAAAAAGCGAGCGAGAGAGAAATTGATGAGTGCATTATAAAAAGAAGATAGTGAAAAAAGAATGATGATGAATAACAGACGGAATAAGTTCTTGATGATTTGATAGAAATGCCCTTAATAAAACACACACAACATCAATGTAAGAAGAAATATTACACATAAGTTACATTGAATGGAAAGTACAAGAGACAGGGAAACATAATGATTGAATAAATGAAATATAGAGATAGAGTAAAAGAGAGAGCGAGATAGAAGACGTGAGAGAAAGATAAAAGAGAGAGTGAGAAAATGAGACATATAGAGAGAGAGAGAGAAAGAGAAGAAAAAGGAAAGAAAGAAAAAAGACAGAAAGAGAAAGAGAGACAGAGAGAGAGAGGCAGCGAAATAGAAGAAAAGAGAGAAAAAAGACAGAAAGAGAGACAGAGAGAGAGAGGCAGCGAAAGAGAAGAAAAGAGAAAAAAGGCAGAAAGAGAGAGAGAGAGGCAGCGAAAGAGAAGAAAAGAGAAAAAAAGACAGAAAGAGAGACAGAGAGAGAGAGAGAGGCAGCGAAAGAGAAGAAAAGAGAAAAAAAAGACAAAAAGAGAGACAGAGATAAAAAGAGAAAAAAAGAAGGTGAGAGAAAGATAGAGAAAAAGAACAGGAGAGATAGAGTTAACACTGACAATAGAGCTAAAACTGTAACAAAAAGAGAATTTGTGAAGTAGAGAAAGAAATTAAAATGCAATGAAAATGTGGGGAATAGAGAGGGAGAGAGAAAGAAATTGTGTGTGTGTGGGGGGGGGGGTGAGAAAAAAAGAGAGAGACGAAGCGAGTGTAGAGAAGTATAATTGTATGGGCGATGAATTAGTAATGACTCATCGACCCAATGCTCCATAAAATGACACCATTAAAAAAAAGGCCATTCTCTAGTCTTAACACGCCATGTAGAATGGTCTACTGGCTTATAGTTTCCTTCTAATTGAATAAACTCAACAAATGACGTCATTCAATAGATGATTTCACACAAACAAGTCTATGCAAAACCACCTAATAGTTAATGAAAGAAAGCATCTTCCAAACATGGTCATTCATTACAACAGCTTCTGTGATATTCATTAGCAATTATAGTATTGTTCCATTTATTCGACGGTCTGTAATATCTGGAAATTTAGAAACAAAATTAAATTCAACACATTTTAGTAAAACTAAATTTGACAGTAGACTTTTAGTTGTCAGTAACGTACACGTAGATAGACGTACACTAAAATTACAACTGACTGAAGTGACGTACTCTAACATTACAACTGACTGAAGTGACGTACACTAACATTACAACTGACTGAAGTGACGTACACTAACATTACAACTGACTGAAGTGACGTACACTAACATTACAACTGACTGAAGTGACGTACACTAACATTACAACTGACTGAAGTGACGTACACTAACATTACAACTGACTGAAGTGACGTACACTAATATTACAACTGACTGAAGTGACGTACACTAACATTACAACTGACTGAAGTGACGTACACTAACATTACAACTGACTGAAGTGACGTACACTAACATTACAACTGACTGAAGTGACGTACACTAACATTACAACTGACTGAAGTGACGTACACTAACATTACAACTGACTGAAGTGACGTACACTAACATTACAACTGACTGAAGTGACGTACACTAACATTACAACTGACTGAAGTGACGTACACTAACATTACAACTGACTGAAGTGACGTACACTAACATTACAACTGACTGAAGTGACGTACACTAACATTACAACTGACTGAAGTGACGTACACTAACATTACAACTGACTGAAGTGACGTACACTAACATTACAACTGACTGAAGTGACGTACACTAACATTACAACTGACTGAAGTGACGTACACTAACATTACAACTGACTGAAGTGACGTACACTAACATTACAACTGACTGAAGTGACGTACACTAACATTACAACTGACTGAAGTGACGTACACTAACATTACAACTGACTGAAGTGACGTACACTAACATTACAACTGACTGAAGTGACGTACACTAACATTACAACTGACTGAAGTGACGTACACTAACATTACAACTGACTGAAGTGACGTACACTAACATTACAACTGACTGAAGTGACGTACACTAACATTACAACTGACTGAAGTGACGTACACTAACATTACAACTGACTGAAGTGACGTACACTAACATTACAACTGACTGAAGTGACGTACACTAACATTACAATTGACTGAAGTGACGTACACTAACATTACAACTGACTGAAGTGACGTACACTAACATTACAACTGACTGAAGTGACGTACACTAACATTACAACTGACTGAAGTGACGTACACTAACATTACAACTGACTGAAGTGACGTACACTAACATTACAACTGACTGAAGTGACGTACACTAACATTACAACTGACTGAAGTGACGTACACTAACATTACAACTGACTGAAGTGACGTACACTAACATTACAACTGACTGAAGTGACGTACACTAACATTACAACTGACTGAAGTGACGTACACTAACATTACAACTGACTGAAGTGACGTACACTAACATTACAACTGACTGAAGTGACGTACACTAACATTACAACTGACTGAAGTGACGTACACTAACATTACAATTGACTGAAGTGACGTACACTAACATTACAACTGACTGAAGTGACGTACACTAACATTACAACTGACTGAAGTGACGTACACTAAAATTACAACTGACTGAAGTGACGTACACTAACATTACAACTGACTGAAGTGACGTACACTAACATTACAACTGACTGAAGTGACGTACACTAACATTACAACTGACTGAAGTCAAATAGTTATTGGATCATTTGATATAATAGTAGGGTGTTTCAATAGATATTAATGATTCCTAGACACACAATAACAACTAATAGTAAGTAGATAAATACAAGCAAATTTATATTTATAAAATGTCTGTAGGCAAGCGTGCACAATTAGTTAGATTTATAAACATACAAGCATATATATATATATATATATATATATATATATATATATATATATATATATATATATATGTATATATATATATGTAAATATATATATATATATATATATATGTATATATATATATATATACATATATATATATATATATATATATATATATACATATATATGTATAACACAATAGAAATAAAATGTTAAGTTAGATTTTCAGTCTGGTAAAAATTTTACGTTCAGATATGTTGCATGCTACTAATAATGTAGTATTCTAATGTTGTATACGTCTATTGTTTTATGCTGCAAATATTGTATGTATCTAATGCTTTCTGCTTCTAATGTTTTATGCTGCAAATATTGTATGTATCTAATGCTATATGTTTCTAATGCTGTATGCTGCAAATATTGTATGTATCTAATGCTTTCTGCTTCTAATGTTTTATGCTGCAAATATTGTATGTATCTAATGCTATATGTTTCTAATGCTGTATGCTGCAAATATTGTATGTATCTAATGCTTTCTGCTTCTAATGTTTTATGCTGCAAATATTGTATGTATCTAATGCTATATGTTTCTAATGCTGTATGCTGCAAATATTGTATGTATCTAATGCTTTCTGCTTCTAATGTTTTATGCTGCAAATATTGTATGTATCTAATGCTATATGTTTCTAATGCTGTATGCTGCAAATATTGTATGTATCTAATGCTTTCTGCTTCTAATGTTTTATGCTGCAGATATTGTATGTTTCTAATGCTTTCTGCTGCTAATGTTTTATGCTGCTGATTCGAATGTGGACAGATAAATAAAATATTCAGTATTCTAACTCTTTCAATTCCAGAGCTAATTAAAGTTATCAATGATTCCTTCGAGCGCATGCCGAGTCGTAGAAATCCTCTAGGGAACACGGCAGTGTTCAATTAAGCTAACATCACGATATACACCTTTCAACTCTGTAGGTAATCTAAGTGAAAGTCACACTGTAGGTAATCTAAGTGATAGTCACACTGTAAATAATCTAAGTGAGAGTCACACTGTAAATAATCTAAGTGATAGTCACACTGTAAATAATCTAAGTGATAGTCACACTGTAAATAATCTAAGTGATAGTCACACTGTAGGTAATCTAAGTGATAGTCACACTGTAAGTAATCTAAGTGAGAGTCACACTGTAAATAATCTAAGTGATAGTCACACTGTAAATAATCTAAGTGATAGTCACACTGTAGGTAATCTAAATGATAGTCACACTGTAAGTAATCTAAGTGATAGTCACACTGTAAGTAATCTAAGTGATAGTCACACTGTAAATAATCTAAGTGATAGTCACACTGTAGGTTATCTAAGTGATAGTCACACTGTAAGTAATCTAAGTGATAGTCACACTGTAGGTAATCTAAGTGATAGTCACACTGTAAGTAGTATAAGTGATAGTCACACTGTAAATAATCTAAGTGATAGTCACACTGTAAATAATCTAAGTGATAGACACACTGTAGGTAATTTAAGTGATAGTCACACTGTAAGTAATCTAAGTGATAGTCACACTGTAAGTAATCTAAGTGATAGTCACACTGTAAATAATCAAAGTGATAGTCACACTGTAGGTAATCTAAGTGATAGTCACACTGTAGGTAATCTAAGTGATAGTCACACTGTAAGTAATCTAAGTGAGAGTCACACTGTAAATAATCTAAGTGATAGTCACACTGTAAATAATCTAAGTGATAGTCACACTGTAAGTAATTTAAGTGATAGTCACACTGTAAATAATCTAAGTGATAGTCACACTGTAAGTATTCTAAGTGATAGTCACACTGTAAATAATCTAAGTGATAGTCACACTGTAAGTAATCTAAGTGATAGTCACACTGTAAGTAATCTAAGTGATAGTCACACTGTGGGTAATTTATATTATAGTCAAACTGTATGTAATCTAAGTGGTAGTCACACTGTCGTTAATCTAAGTGACAGTCACACTGTAGGTACATTTAGGGATAGACACACTGTAGGTAATCTAAGTGATAGTCACACTGTATGTAATCTAAGTGATAGTCACACTGTGGGTAATTTAAGTTATAGTCAAACTGTATGTAATCTAAGTGGTAGTCACACTGTCGTTAATCTAAGTGATAGTCACAATGTAGGTAAGCTAAAAGATTACTGGCAATCTAAGTAATAGTCACACTGTAGGCAATCTAAGTGATAGTCACACTGTAAGTAATCTAACTGAGAGTCGCACTGTAGGTAATTTAAGTGATAGTCAAACTGTAGGTAATCTTACTGATAGTCACACTGTAGATAATCAAAGTGATAGTCACACTGTAGGTAATCTAAAAGATGACTGGTAATCTAAGTAATAGTCACACTGTAGGTAATGTAAATGATAGTCACACTGTAGGTTACATAAGTGATAGTCATAGTGTAGGTTATCTAAGTGATAATGGCACTGAAAGTTATATAAAAGATAGTCACACTGTAGGTTATCTAAGTGATAGTCACGCTGAAAGTAAGGTAAAAGATTGTCACACTGTAAGTAGTATAAGTGATAGTCACAGTGTATGTTATCTAAGTGATAGTCACACTATCAATGTACTTCCTAACATATTTCATTAGCTTACAACTTACATTTCACAGCATTACCAGTCACAGTAGACTAAATTACAAGTTACAGTAGGTAATGTTACATGTTACAGTAAGCAATCTTTTAAGTTACAGTAGACTTCATTTCAAGTTACAGGGTGCAATAGTACAAGTTACAGAAAGTAATATTACAAGTTACAGTAAGCAATGTTACAAGCTACAGTATACTTCATTACAAGTTACAGGGTGCAATAGTACAAGTTACAATAGGCAATGTTACAAGTTACAATGTGAAATGTTACAAGTTACAGAAGACTTTACTACAAGTTACGATGTGCAATAGTACAAGTTACAGTATGCAATGTTACTAGTTACAATGTGCAATGTTACAAGTTACAGTATGCAATGTTACTGTAGGCAATTGTACAAGTTACAGTAGGCAATGCTACAAGTTACAGTGTGCAATGATACAAGTTACAGTAGGCAATGCTACTAGTTACAATGTGCAATGTTACAAGTTACAGTATGCAATGTTACTAGTTACAGTAGGCAATTGTACAAAGTTACAGTAGGCAATGTTACAAGTTACAGTGTTCAATAGTACAAGTTACAGTAGGCAATGTTACACGTTACAGTTTGCAATAGTACAAGTTACAGTAGGCAATGTTACACGTTACAGTTTGCAATAGTACAAGTTACAGTAGGCAATGTTACAAGTTACAGTGTTCAATAGTACAAGTTACAGTAGGCAATGTTACACGTTACAGTTTGCAATAGTACAAATTACATTAGGCAATGTTACAAGTTACATTGTGCAATTGTACAAGTTACAGAAGCCAATGTTAGCAGTTATAGTAGACTGACTTCAATACAAGTTACATTGTGCAATGTTACAAGTTCAGTATACTTCATTACAAGTTACATTAGGCAATAGTACAAGTTTCATTATGCTATATTACAAGTTATAACAGACATTGTAACACGTTACATCACAGATATAGGCAATATTTATAATATATCTAATGATTTTAAGAGTATTAAATCAATGTATAGAATTATGAGTTTTACTGAAAGCCCCATGAAGTTAAGCCTTTTTTTCTTGATGTAAGCCTATGAAATGAGAAACCCTTGTGGGTACACTACACTAGTTGTTTTAGTTGTTTAAACCAATATGTTTCAGGCGAACTTTTTTTCTTTTTGTACTTCCAAATTTTCCACATTCTTTTAACTTGTTCAATGTTTTCATTTGAAATTCTTGGTTGTCCGTGCATTCTGAATAAATTGAAAAGAATAAAAGAAAGTAAAAAAACAAAAAATACTATAAAATATTGTTTATTTTATATCAATTAGCTTACACTATAGGTCTATTGATCTCAATAATATATCTTTCTTTTATTTATTTCGCTTCCTCTTTCTCTTTTCTGTGTAAATAAATTATTGCAAGTATAACCAAACGCACATTAAAAGGTCGTTCTATAATTCTGTTATTTAGATACTTGGTAATATTTTGCAGGATAAATTTGTTTGTGAAGATTTTTTTTGAATGGAATATTTTATATGGTGGATGTAGAGGGACTCATTATAGCGCCCTCTTAAATTAGAAAGTTTTGCAAAGAGATAATAAATTATAAAAAGTTTTTAAAAGACGAACAGTCCAAACAAATAAATAGTCCTATATATAGATTGAAAGCTTGACAGGTTCATAGATAAATATATAGAAAATAAATGATAGATAGATAAATAGTTTGATAATCATATACGTGATAGTAAGATAAATGGATATATAAACAAAAAGACAAATTGAAAGAGAAAGAGAGGGAGAGATGTATATATCTATCTATCTATATATATATATATATAATAGATAGATAAGTAGATCGATAAGTAGATAGATAGGTAGGTAAGTTGGTAGTCATTTGTGTGGCTTTTGGCGCGAAAACGTTTTAATTAAGTCAGCCCGTAAGAAATGTTAGTGCACTATTTGATCAAAAAGAGTTCTGCTCTGTTTACTCGTTCCCAGCGCGTTAGTTTTCCTGTCCTTATTGTCTTATGTCCAGGCCAATACAAGTTAATCTCACGAAGCAGAAATACAGCCACTAACTCCAGGCTAGAGATACACGAGAATGCTTTCTTAGTTCACTGGCCCCAATTAAGCCAACCCATGGATTGCTCCAATCACATATGCTCGGAATATTTTCTACCCGCTTTCACCTATTTATTGATTCTTGGTTACGCTATAACTAAACACAATATATACCTTTTACATTATTAACACACAGCTAAAGGTTTATAGAAAATATAACATTACAGCAATTAAATTATTTTATTGACCGCATTATAATTACATTTTCATGACTATTTAGTTCATCTGTACACAATTCTAAAATTTAGTGTTTTATAATTGAATAGTTTAAATGAAAGAAAAAGAACAAATATATTTCTAGTTAACATAGAAGCAATGTTCGTAAAAGGTGTAATTAAAAATTACAGTTGATAATATTAATACTAAAAAACAACATAACAATAATTACTAGACTACATCTTTTCTAAAACATCAAGAAAAATAGATTATATTAATGATGATGATTCGTTACATAGCGCTTCTCTCCATGCTATTACAATTAGCTTGCTCGCTGATTGTACAAAGTGAAACTCGCGGAATTATTAGGTATGAGAAAAAACAACAACTCTAAAAGTGTGTGTTCAGAAACAAATAAATTACATTCTGTTGTTATTACATTTTGTTTTTTTTCTCTTAACTTTTCAATTGGTTTAGAATTTACTAATAGCTTTTGCACGCATATTGTGCATCGTTGACAAAGTGGACAATATTACATTTTCATTTATGATAAATTAATAATTATGTGTACGTTAATGGTTACGATTAAAACGATCATTTTTTAAGCACAACTCCCCATCATAGTCTAAACTCCCCATCATAGTCTAAACTCCCCATCATAGTCTAAACTCCCCATCATAGTCTAAACTCCCCATCATAGTCTAAACTCTACATCATAGTCTAAACTCCCCATCATAGTCTAAACTCCCCATCATAGTCTAAACTCCCCATCATAGTCTAAACTCCCCATCATAGTCTAAACTCCCCATCATAGTCTAAACTCCCCATCATAGTCTAAACTCCCCATCATAGTCTAAACTCCCCATCATAGTCTAAACTCCCCATCATAGTCTAAACTCCCCATCATAGTCTAAACTCCCCATCATAGTCTAAACTCCCCATCATAGTCTAAACTCTACATCATAGTCTAAACTCTACATCATAGTCTAAACTCTACATCATAGTCTAAACTCCCCATCATAGTCTGAACTCCCCATCATAGTCTAAACTCCCCATCATAGTCTAAACTCTACATCATAGTCTAAACTCTACATCATAGTCTAAACTCCCCATCATAGTCTAAACTCCCCATCATAGTCTAAACTCTACATCATAGTCTAAACTCCCCATCATAGTCTAAACTCTACATCATAGTCTAAACTCCCCATCATAGTCTAAACTCCCCATCATAGTCTAAACTCCCCATCATAGTCTACATGCTCAGTGAGCACTTGTCCACAATTGCGGATTTGATCCAAAAATTAAGTGTAATTAATGCACCATTTCCAAGTGATGGACAATCCTGCTTCCGGAGCAAATATTTATTTAGACATATTAATAAATAAAGTGTACATTGATATAAGCAGATTAATTAATGATGTTTACATTGATATAAACAGAATAATTAATAATGTGTACATTAATATATACATATTAATTAATAATGTGTACATAGATATAGACAAATTAGTTAATAATGTGTACATTGATATAGACAGATTAATTAATAATTTATACATACATATAGACAAATTAGTTAAAATGTGTACATAGATATAGACAGATTAATTAATAATTTATACATAGCTATAGACAAATTAGTTATAATGTGTACATACATATAGACAGATTAATTAATAATTTGTACATAGATATAGACAGATTAGTTAATAATGTGTACATTGATATAGACAGATTAATTAGTAATTTGTACATAGATATAGACAGATTAGTTAATAATGTGTACATTGATATAGACAGATTAATTAATAATTTGTACATAGATATAGACAGATTAGTTAATAATGTGTACATTGATATAGACAGACTAGTTAATAATGTGTACATTGATATAGACAGATTGGTTAATAATGTGAACATTGGTATACAGATTAATTAATAACGTGTACATTAATGCAAACAGATAAATATACATTTTTTTTTCCGATTATCAATAGTTAAAATAGTTTACTTGTAAAAGAGATAAATGTATTGAATATTTCACATTTTTATAGTCTTATTCTTTTGGACATTATTTGTATAAAGTAAATTGTAGGGCCTATATTTTTCTCAGGATTCACTTTTTTAAATACAATTTAATAAAACAACGCTGACAACTTAAACGTCTAGTCCAAACAATGACGCATCCTGTTCAAAGCCAAAGTAAAACTATTTAGAGCAAACATGACGTTACGAAAAATAAAATGTAAAAATAGATTATTAGCAATTTTAAAGGGTATAAAATTGAGAATGCTAACAAAATGTGAATAGCTGTAAATGTTATATAAATTTTTTTTTACTCATCACAAATTTTCCACACAAAAGAAAAAGAAACATTATAGAAATAGTTTTATAATTTTCTTGTTCATTTTGTTTGTGTCTGTGTGTGTGGGGGGGGGGGGGGCGGAAGGAAGTAATGGAGAGCGAGAATGGTACTTTTAGACGAGGTTACTGTACCCATGTCCCCCCTCCCTACCCACAGGTTACCATGGCTACACCTTTGATGTGGACAATAGATTTCATGTATGATACTGCTTAGTTACATTTTCGTTCTAAAATGTAAAGGCTAAAGATAAATGTAATACATAACTTGATTACTGACTATCACTGAGTGTTTAACACACACACACACGCGCACACGAAGCTAGAATTTTGTGGAGGAGGAATTGATTAATCGTATTAACAATTTTTACAAAACTTTTACGCCAACCTAGTCACATTTTTTTTAATTCTCCAAAAGCTTTCTTGAATTGAAATACATTTTATTATCATTAAAATATAATAAATTGTAATCAATGTTTCATAATATTTATACTAGATCTATATGGGATGACATTTGTGTAAATGCAATTAATAGCCTCTGAAATATTTTGCCTATCAGTGTAAATCATTGTTCGATGTACCATCCATTCATCTCTAATGGATGTTCACAATCATGTTTTCAAGGTTTTGTATGCAGAGAATGTTTCTTCATTGTTCATTTAATTAGAACCCGAAGATCTTTGTTTATAATATATACATTAGATGTATGTATTTCATGAATTGAAAGAATATATAAATTAGATGTATGTATTTCATGAATTGAAAGAATATATAAATTAGATGTATGTATTTCATGAATTGAAAGAATATATAAATTAGATGTATGTATTTCAGGAATTGAAAGAATATATACATTAGATGTATGTGTTTCATGAATTGAAAGAATATATAAATTAGATGTATGTATTTCATGAATTGAAAGAATATATAAATTAGATGTATGTATTTCATAAATTGAAAGAATATATAAATTAGATGTATGTATTTCATGAATTGAAATAATATATAAATTAGATGTATGTATTTTATGAATTGAAAGAATAGATTGACCGAAACTGCGGTCTGTGACAACCTTCAACACAAATTATTTATGGTGAAAATCGTGCTTCAAAGACGTTTCATAAGCGTCTCAAACTTAAAATGCATTGTGCCAAGAAGCGATCCTGAATTGTTCCTTTGACACCAACCCGTCGAATAATTAAAGCTATTCACACTTAATCGAATGCACAGCGAACTTTACCTTTTATAATGGTGATGTGAGTTTAAAGTCGATTCGCTTTTGTTTAACAAAAAGGCTTTTGCCTTCAAAGTCATATTTATTAGATACATGTATTATCATATCATTGTATAAATAAAAAATAAAAAAGAGCCGTGGAGATGATGCATCAAGGTTGATAGAAAATATTGTATAGTATACACAATAACAATATCTAATTATAGTATAGTCATTGAATCAATGGTGTAGGCCTAATTGCTTAATTAGATAGTTAATTGTTCTATTTCAATCCCAAACATAAATTTGATACTGTATTCAGCTGTAGGGAAGCTTTAATAACTCACATTTATGCCCAACGTTACAGTTGATACTGTGTTCAGCTTTAATAACTCACATTTATGCCCAACGTTACAGTTGATACTGTGTTCGGCTTTAATAACTCACATTTATGCCCAACGTTACAGTTGATACTGTATTCGGCTTTAATAACTCACATTTATGCCCAACGTTACAGTTGATACTGTGTTCAGCTTTAATAACTCACATTCATGCCCATCGTTACAGTTGATACTGTGTTCAGCTTTAATAACTCACATTTATGCCCAACGTTACAGTTGATACTGTGTTCAGCTGTATGGGAGCTTTAATAACCCACATTTATGCCCAACGTTACAGTTGATACTGTGTTCAGCTTTAATAACTCACATTCATGCCCATCGTTACAGTTGATACTGTGTTCAGCTGTATAAAAGCTTTGATAACCCACATTTATTGCTCCTGTCTCAGTAGGCCCAATAACAAAAAAATCTGTAATTCAATTACCTGCTAGAGATATGTGCAGTGCCAATTCTTCCAGCAGACTCTCACAAACTCATTTTCACTTCCCCATCCAAAATAAACAAAAAATATTTTCCACACACCAATGTTTTTTTTTTCTTTCTATTATTGTAGGAAGTTTTTAAATGTATAGACACAATGTCATCTTTGTTTTTGCTATAAATACTTTAGTTCTATTTATCAGTTATCAACCATTTATTTGTTTATATATACAATGATTATAATCTGTCTTTTTTTATGTTGTATTTTTTTATGCCAAGTCGATCAATAGGTTACTATGTCAATGAATAACAATTTTTATTTATATCACATTCATAACTATGTACAGCATCTTCCTCGCCTCTCTACGCACTAGACATACAACTATATATAACATCTCCATACCCCTTTCTATGTACTAGACATACAACTATATATAGCATCTCCATACCCATCTATATGTACTAGACATACAACTATATATAGCATCTCCATACCCCTCTATATGTACTAGACATACAACTATATATAACATCTCCCTACCCCTTTCTATGTACTAGACATACAACTATATATAACATCTCCATACCCATCTATATGTACTAGACATACAACTATATATAACATCTCCATACCCCTCTATATGTACTAGACATACAACTATATATAACATCTCCATACCCCTCTATATGTACTAGACATACAACTATATATAACATCTCCATACCCCTCTATATGTACTAGACATACAACTATATATAGCATCTCCCTACCCCTCTATATGTACTAGACATACAACTATATATAGCATCTCCCTACCCCTCTATATGTACTAGACATACAACTATATATAGCATCTCCATACCCCTCTATATGTACTAGACATACAACTATATATAGCATCTCCATACCCCTCTATATGTACTAGACATACAACTATATATAGCATCTCCATACCCCTCTATATGTACTAGACATACAACTATATATAGCATCTCCCTACCCCTCTATATGTACTAGACATACAACTATATATAGCATCTCCATACCCCTCTATATGTACTAGACATACAACTATATATAGCATCTCCCTACCCCTCTATATGTACTAGACATACAACTATATATAACATCTCCATGCCCCTCTATATGTACTAGACATACAACTATATATAGCATCTCCCTACCCCTTTCTATGTACTAGACATACAACTATATATAGCATCTCCATACCCATATATATGTACTAGACATACAACTATATATAGCATCTCCATACCCATCTATATGTACTAGACATACAACTATATATAACATCTCCATACCCCTCTATATGTACTAGACATACAACTATATATAGCATCTCCATACCCCTCTATATGTACTAGACATACAACTATATATAGCATCTCCCTACCCCTTTCTATGTACTAGACATACAACTATATATAACATCTCCATACCCATCTATATGTACTAGACATACAACTATATATAGCATCTCCATACCCATCTATATGTACTAGACATACAACTATATATAACATCTCCATACCCCTCTATATGTACTAGACATACAACTATATATAACATCTCCATACCCATCTATATGTACTAGACATACAACTATATATAACATCTCCATACCCATCTATATGTACTAGACATACAACTATATATAGCATCTCCATACCCATCTATATGTACTAGACATACAACTATATATAACATCTCCATACCCCTCTATATGTACTAGACATACAACTATATATAGCATCTCCATACCCATCTATATGTACTAGACATACAACTATATATAACATCTCCATACCCATCTATATGTACTAGACATACAACTATATATAACATCTCCATACCCCTCTATATGTACTAGACATACAACTATATATAACATCTCCATACCCATCTATATGTACTAGACATACAACTATATATAACATCTCCATACCCATCTATATGTACTAGACATACAACTATATATAGCATCTCCATACCCCTTTCTATGTACTAGACATACAACTATATATAACATCTCCATACTCATCTATATGTACTAGACATACAACTATATATAGCATCTCCATACCACCATATATGTACTAGACATACAACTATATATAGCATCTCCATACCCCTTTCTATGTACTAGACATACAACTATATATAACATCTCCATACTCATCTATATGTACTAGACATACAACTATATATAGCATCTCCGTACCCCTCTATATGTACTAGACATACAACTATATATAGCATCTCCCTACCCCTTTCTATGTACTAGACATACAACTATATATAGCATCTCCATACCCCTCTATATGTACTAGACATACAACTATATATAGCATCTCCATACCCCTTTCTATGTACTAGACATACAACTATATATAACATCTCCATACCCATCTATATGTACTAGACATACAACTATATATAGCATCTCCATACCCATCTATATGTACTAGACATACAACTATATATAGCATCTCCATACCCCTCTATATGTACTAGACATACAACTATATATAGCATCTCCCTACCCCTTTCTATGTACTAGACATACAACTATATATAGCATCTCCATACCCCTTTCTATGTACTAGACATACAACTATATAAAGCATCTCCATACCCCTTTCTATGTACTAGACATACAACTATATATAGCATCTCCATACCCCTTTCTATGTACTAGACATACAACTATATATAACATCTCCATACCCATCTATATGTACTAGACATACAACTATATATAGCATCTCCATACCCATCTATATGTACTAGACATACAACTATATATAGCATCTCCATACCCCTCTATATGTACTAGACATACAACTATATATAGCATCTCCATACCCCTTTCTATGTACTAGACATACAACTATATATAGCATCTCCATACCCCTCTATATGTACTAGACATACAACTATATATAGCATCTCCCTACCCCTTTCTATGTACTAGACATACAACTATATATAGCATCTCCATACCCCTTTCTATGTACTAGACATACAACTATATATAACATCTCCATACCCCTTTCTATGTACTAGACATACAACTATATATAGCATCTCCATACCCCTTTCTATGTACTAGACATACAACTATATATAGCATCTCCATACCCCTTTCTATGTACTAGACATACAACTTTATATAACATCTCCATACCCATCTATATGTACTAGACATACAACTATATATAGCATCTCCATACCCATCTATATGTACTAGACATACAACTATATATAGCATCTCCATACCCCTCTATATGTACTAGACATACAACTATATATAGCATCTCCATACCCCTTTCTATGTACTAGACATACAACTATATATAGCATCTCCATACCCATCTATATGTACTAGACATACAACTATATATAGCATCTCCATACCCATCTATATGTACTAGACATACAACTATATATAGCATCTCCATACCCATCTATATGTACTAGACATACATCTATATATAGCATCTCCATACCCATCTATATGTACTAGACATACAACTATATATAGCATCTCCATACCCCTTTCTATGTACTAGACATACAACTATATATAGCATCTCCATACCCATCTATATGTACTAGACATACAACTATATATAGCATCTCCATACCCATCTATATGTACTAGACATACAACTATATATAGCATCTCCATACCCATCTATATGTACTAGACATACAACTATATATAGCATCTCCATACCCATCTATATGTACTAGACATACAACTATATATAGCATCTCCATACCCCTCTATATGTACTAGACATACAACTATATATAGCATCTCCATACCCCTTTCTATGTACTAGACATACAACTATATATAGCATCTCCATACCCCTTTCTATGTACTAGACATACAACTATATATAGCATCTCCATACCCACCTATATGTACTAGACATACAACTATATATAGCATCTCCATACCCATCTATATGTACTAGACATACAACTATATATAACATCTCCATACCCCTCTATATGTACTAGACATACAACTATATATAACATCTCCATACCCATCTATATGTACTAGACATACAACTATATATAGCATCTCCATACCACTCTATATGTACTAGACATACAACTATATATAGCATCTCCCTACCCCTCTATATGTACTAGACATACAACTATATATAGCATCTCCATACCCCTTTCTATGTACTAGACATACAACTATATATAACATCTCCCTACCCCTCTATATGTACTAGACATACAACTATATAGAGCATCTCCATACCCATCTATATGTACTAGACATACAACTATATATAGCATCTCCATACCCCTCTATATGTACTAGACATACAACTATATATAGCATCTCCATACCCATCTATATGTACTAGACATACAACTATATATAACATCTCCATACCCCTCTATATGTACTAGACATACAACTATATATAACATCTCCCTACCCATCTATATGTACTAGACATACAACTATATATAACATCTCCATACCCCTCTATATGTACTAGACATACAACTATATATAACATCTCCATACCCCTCTATATGTACTAGACATACAACTATATATAACATCTCCCTACCCCTCTATATGTACTAGACATACAACTATATATAGCATCTCCATACCCATCTATATGTACTAGACATACAACTATATATAACATCTCCATACCCCTCTATATGTACTAGACATACAACTATATATAGCATCTCCATACCCATCTATATGTACTAGACATACAACTATATATAACATCTCCATACCCCTCTATATGTACTAGACATACAACTATATATAGCATCTCCATACCCATCTATATGTACTAGACATACAACTATATATAGCATCTCCATACCCATCTATATGTACTAGACATACAACTATATATAGCATCTCCCTACCCCTTTCTATGTACTAGACATACAACTATATATAGCATCTCCATACCCCTTTCTATGTACTAGACATACAACTATATATAGCATCTCCCTACCCATCTATATGTACTAGACATACAACTATATATAGCATCTCCCTACCCCTCTATATGTACTAGACATACAACTATATATAGCATCTCCCTACCCCTTTCTATGTACTAGACATACAACTATATATAACATCTCCCTACCCCTCTATATGTACTAGACATACAACTATATATAGCATCTCCATACCCATCTATATGTACTAGACATACAACTATATATAGCATCTCCATACCCATCTATATGTACTAGACATACAACTATATATAACATCTCCATACCCCTCTATATGTACTAGACATACAACTATATATAGCATCTCCATACCCATCTATATGTACTAGACATACAACTATATATAGCATCTCCATACCCCTCTATATGTACTAGACATACAACTATATATAGCATCTCCATACCCCTTTCTATGTACTAGACATACAACTATATATAGCATCTCCCTACCCATCTATATGTACTAGACATACAACTATATATAGCATCTCCCTACCCATCTATATGTACTAGACATACAACTATATATAGCATCTCCATACCCATCTATATGTACTAGACATACAACTATATATAGCATCTCCATACCCATCTATATGTACTAGACATACAACTATATATAACATCTCCATACCCCTCTATATGTACTAGACATACAACTATATATAGCATCTCCATACCCATCTATATGTACTAGACATACAACTATATATAGCATCTCCATACCCATCTATATGTACTAGACATACAACTATATATAGCATCTCCATACCCATCTATATGTACTAGACATACAACTATATATAGCATCTCCCTACCCATCTATATGTACTAGACATACAACTATATATAGCATCTCCATACCCATCTCTATGCACTAGACTAAGGGTCGGCAACCGTTTCAATAGTAGGCCAAAGTGGGATTTCTAATTCATTCAGCGTGCCAACAGCCTAAAGGTCATACTGCTTTAGCACTCAATTTCTTGTAGAAGATAGTTAAGTCTTTTAGGGAGGCCATCCACTTGCCATTGAAAATCGCTATGCGTGACAAGTGTGGCACGCATGCCGTAGGTTGCCGACCCCTTTACTAGACATACAACTGTATACTTCATCTCCATAGCCCGCTCTATGTACTAGACATACAAATATATACAGCAATGAACAATGAACAATATTTATTTTGCCACATAGTACATAGGTACAATAAAGGCATAGTCAAAAACATAAGAAAATTATAGCATTTGTGAATAATAAATTGAACAATAATAGTAAAACCAATATTAGTAATAAAATGAAAGTAATAAAAAATTTATTAATTAAAGGTATCCTAAAAGAAAATTCAGGGGGGATAATTTAGTTTATAACACAATTTTTTGGGGGAAAAAACTAACAAAAAAAAAAAAAAAAAAAAAAAAAAAAAAAACTACAACGACTTAATTTACTAACATAGACATACAGGTAAATCACTTTCATTAGACCTGCACGGCATTAACATAGTGAGAACAAACATTTAAGAAATCATTCACAATTTTTCTTGCGGCTTAGTATATTACATTTCTTCTACGACTATCTCTCAATATCATAGTGACAAACCAACAAGTTAAAATACTTAAACATTTCTAACCTTTTTCTCATTTTTTAAAAGCAGATACTAATATTTTTGAAAATATGCTTAGTTTTTTAAGTTCTTTTAGAGAGCTAGAATTAAGCAGTTCCGACATTTTTTCTACATTAGGTCTGTTATAGTAATATTTTTTTAGATACATTTTTCGTTGGGCATTGAAGTGTACACATTGGAGTAAATAGTGAAATCCATCTCCTATATCTTTTAAGCAAAAGGGACATAATCTTAAATTATAATCTATTCTGGAGTGGCGACCCAGTTCAACAGGGAAATTATTGTTACTTGTTCGTATTTTTAGTATATAGATAGCTTCTTTCAGATGTAATTTATTTAAAAAGGGTGGAGTATTTTCCCAGTCAGATTTATATTTTAGAGCGCTATATAATTTACCTTTATTGCTTATTTGCATACTCTCATAAAGTTCTTGTTTACTTTGATCATTTATACGTAAGTTAATTATTGATTTTGAAAGTT
This sequence comes from Anisus vortex, assembly GCA_949126835.1. Classification (NCBI taxonomy): domain Eukaryota; kingdom Metazoa; phylum Mollusca; class Gastropoda; family Planorbidae; genus Anisus; species Anisus vortex. Next base: position 34,425,012 of record OX421494.1, read on the forward strand.
TAGTGTCTATTATATCTTGTTCTAACCAAATATATCCTAATCCTAGTTGTTCCAATTGTAACTTTATATTGGCGGACAATTTGCATTTTTCAACCAGGTGCTCTTTAAGTAAAATGTTATAAATTATTTTAGAAATCCTGCTTTCTTTGCCGGTCGCTATTTTGATCCAGAAGGATGTTATCCATTCTCCCTATCACTGGAAAATTCAATTCCTCCATGAACACGTTGGTGTCAACAAAAAATATTTATTATTTCTTCGCACATTAATCGCCCCACCCTGCCCCATCCAGGTCAAAAGAGAAAATAACATTATGGAATTTTTTTGAAATATTTTGAACAATTAACAACTCTATCTTAACGAAATAATTTGCTTTATCCTAACAAAATAAACTGCTCTGTTCTAACAAAATCAATTGCTCTATCGTAACAAAATGAATTGCTCTATCGTAACAAAATGAGTTGCTCTATCCCTAAAAAATAATTTGTAATAAACTGATCTATCCTAACAAAATGAATTGCTCTATCCTACAAAGAAAACTGCTCTATCCTGCAAAACGAACTACTCTATCATAACAAAGTAAAATGCTTTATCATAAAATATAAACTGTTGTATCCTACAAATTAAACTTCAATATCTTAACTAAAAAAACGGTTTTGTATTTAAATGATTAACTGGTCTATTATTAAGAAATGACATAAGCTGCTCTATCCTTTATAAGTTAACTGCTCTATCTTTAATAAGTTAACTGCTCTATCCTTTATAAGCTAACTGCTCTATCCTTTATAAGTTAACTGCTCTATCCTTTATAAGTTAACTGCTCTTTCCTTTATAAGTTAACTGCTCTATTCTTTATAAGCTAACTGCTCTATCCTTTATAAGTTAACTGCTTTATCCTTTATAAGTTAACTGCTCAATTCTTTATAAGTTAACTGCTCTTTCCTTTATAAGTTAACTGCTCTTTCCTTTATAAGTTAACTGCTCTATTTTTTATAAGCTAACTGCTCTATCCTTTATAAGTTAACTGCTTTATCCTTTATAAGTTAACTGCTCAATTCTTTATAAGTTAACTGCTCTTTCCTTTATAAGTTAACTGCTCTTTCCTTTAAAAGTTAACTGCTCTATCCTTTATAAATTAACTGCTATATCCTATATAAGTTAACTGCTCAATTCTTTATAAGTTAAAAGCTCTTTCCTTTATAAGTTAACTTCTCTTTCCTTTATAAGTTAACTGCTCTATCCTTTATAAGTTAACTGCTCTTTCCTTTATAAGTTTACTGCTCTTTCCTTTATATATTCATACAAATTCGATGTATGATTAAATAATAAATTTCCTGTTGATGTCTCTACTGGTATCTTGTTGTATTTTAAGCTTCTATAAATAAACAATGAAATATTTTAATGAGGACGAAATTGTTTTAACTTAAATGTTGAATTATTTTTGTAATCCTTGGTTCCCTAATATAATATGGTCCAATATCTTATAAATCTATTCGATAGATTTAGACATCCGATGTTTTCAAAGGGGCAGCTAAGGGACGCGAGACGGTCAGTAGACAGCAGAATTAATAAGTCTTTTTATTGAACTGTGGGAATTCTATTGGCTAAGTTTTAGATGGGATGGCAAATTGATGTCATTGCTATGGGGAAATAGGGTTATAAAGGATTTATTTCATTGCCTCATTTGTCAGTTATCATGTTTGATTACACAGTGCCTAACTTTTACAAATCAAATATTTGTTGTTGTTTTTGTATTTATGCATAATTCTTCATTATTTCTTCTGTTATACACCGAGAGTAGAACTTCGTTCTAAAATATATTCAAAGTAAATCTTTCTCATATAATGATTTACAATGGACATATAATGTCGTTCTATATATAGAACCAAGCTTACACATATTGAGAGGTTGTATTTAAAATGTGTACACTTTTCAACCTTTTTTAAAACATGCATTCATTAACACAATACACAAATAATAAAGGATTTAATAATAGTATGGTAATGCATATAGCACTTCTATCCAAGCTATAAAACGTATCGTGCTCAGTGCGCTCTTCAAATAAATAGCAGTGGCAGTTGTATTAATTTGTAAGACACACATCCACTAGCCAAAGAGAATGGTCTTTAAGCTCTCTGTAAAAGACTCTTTTGTCTCAGATTCTCCCAGGTCCACTCTTCTTCCCAATCCGATATTTTATGCATTAACATCCTCTATAATGTACTGTGTGGATGGCTCTAAATTGATTTATTGCAATGTGTATACAAAACTAACATTTTATCGTGCTACTCAAGCCAGTGGCAAATTTAGTTGTATGTATAAAATTAAACAATAGCATTTCCCTACTTATTGTTGACAAATATTTTTACTATACTATAGCAAGATATATATGTGTATTGTCTGTGTATGTATGCATTGAAATGTGCTGACAAAGAAATAGTTAGCCCTATGTGTATGTGTGTATATTACCATATGCTCACCAAGAAATGGTTGGCCCTATCTGTATGTGTATGTGTATATATTACAATGTGCTCACCAAGAAATGGTTAGTCCTATGTGTATGTGTGTGCATTACAATGTGCTCATTAAGAAATGGTTAACCCAATCTGTTTGTGAATGTGCATATATTACAATGTGCTCACCAAGAAATGATTAGCCCTATCTGTATTGTGTATGTATGTGTGTACGTTGCAATATGCTCATCAAGAAGTGATTAGTTCTATGTGTATGTGTGGGCATTACAATGTGTTTACCAAGAAATGGTTAGCCCTATCTGTATGTGTATGTGTGTGCATTACAATGTGCTCACCAAAAAATGGTTAGCTCTATTTGTATGTGTATGTATGTGTGCGCGTTACAATGTGCTCATCAAGAAATGATTAGTTCTATGTGTATGTGTATGTGTGTGCATTACAATGTGTTCACCAAAAAATGGTTAGCTCTATTTGTATGTGTATGTATGTGTGCGCGTTACAATGTGCTCATCAAGAAATGATTAGGTCTATATGTATGTGTGTGCATTGCAATGTGCTCACCAAGAAATGTTAGTTCTGTCTGTATTTACAATGTCTGTATTTACCAAGAAATGGTTAGCCCTAGCCTATCTGTATGTGTGTGCATTTAAATGTGTTCACCCAGAAATGGTTAGCCCTATCTGTATATGTATGTGTGTGCGTTGAAATGTGCTCATCATGAAATGGTTAGCCCTAGATGTATGTGTATGTGTGTGCGTTGAAATGTGCTCATCATGAAATGGTTAGCCCTATCTGCTTAATGTCACGCCTTTATCTGTTTACGACACTATCAAATAAAGAGGAATGACTTATAGTGGACCAGTGCTGACGTCACACTATGAAACCAGCCTAGTTTCCTTCACTTAAGATCAGGCAATGAATTTTGAGAAGGTCGTGAAAGGCAGGAAAAAAATGTTTGGTATCATGGCTTGGTCCCTTTCTCGACTTGATGTCTGTCTCTTGAGATTTCCCCACCAGCTGATTTACTTTGTGTACAAATACAAGTCACCCAACTGAGTCTTTTCCTGTTCCTCTCGATTATGATATCCCCTACTTAGTGCGACTCGGGACTGTCTTCTCCAGTTTGTGTGTATGCGAGACAGACTACCCTTTATAGCAGGCGCTATATGAATTTAGAAAAAGGTTATAGTAGTAGAAAGGGTACTATATTATTCCTTCAATTCATTGCCTTATGCAATGGTCGCTGCAGATGCTAATTGAATAGACAGCAGACAATAGCATAATGAGTCTCAATGATCATTAGGAAAATATACATTTTGCCATTTAGCCCTGTATCTATATAACGTCTTGTAAGTAGTTTATATATTATATACACAGAAATATTTTCTCTACGTCTCTCTTTTGGTTTAAAGGAAATAATGACTTATTAGTGAAACATGACTTTTCTATTTGTATTACAAACGCCACTTAAACCAATTAGTATCTCCATCAGATAGCATAAAGTAAAACATATGGACTTATTAATTTTACAGATATATATTTCAGCTTTTTTTTGTGTGGTAAAAACGATTCTAAAAGCTTTTATGATATTTGTTACTAGAATTAGACAAAAGTATGCTTTATATACTTTATATACATTGTTCAATTATTATTTTCAAATGCTAAATAGTACTAGCTAAATTGACCAGAATTAAAAGGGGATTATTTCTGTGTTTTTACAATATTATGCTGAAAAATGATACAGTTAATTAAAATAATAAATTATTTTTGTATTACAATATGTATGTTTAACATTACTGTAATATTAATATATTTATGTTAGACCATTACCGTATTATCACAATATGTAGTGCCCTTTGTTGAACCATTACTGTGTTTTCCCTATATGTATATTGAACCATTACCATGTTATCCCTATATGTATGTTGAACAATTACTGTGTTATCCCTATATGTATGTTGAACCATTATCTTGTTTTCCTTAATGCAAATGCATGTTGAACTATTATCCCGTGTTTTATCGATATATGTATGTTGAACCATTACCGTGTTTTCCCTATATGTATGTTAAACTATTAGTGTGTTATTCCTAAATGTATGTTGAACAATTACTGTGTTTTCTCACTATATGTATGTTGAACCATTACCGTGTTAGCCCTATATGTATATTGAACGTTACCTTCTTTTCCCTATATGCATGTTGAACAATTACTGTGTTTTCTTGATATATGTATGTTGAACCATTACAACTTTTTCCCTATATGTATATGAACCATTACCATTTTTCCCTATATGCATGTTGAACAATTACTGTGTTTTCTCGATATATGTATGTTGAACCATTACCATTTTTTCCCTATATGTATGTTGAACCATTACCGTGATTGACCTATATGTATATTGAACCATTATCTTGTTATCCCTATATTAATATTGAACCATTATCATTTTTTTCCCTATATGTATGTTGAACCATTACTGTGTTTTCTTACGATATGTATGTTGAATCATTACCATGTTTTCCCTATATGTATATTGAACTATTAGTGTGTTATCACTATATGTATGTTGTACCATTACCGTGTTATCACTATGTATGTAGGAATAAACTACGTACAAAATGATGTCACTGATATACAATACAATAACCATTTAACTTGATTTATGACTGACTCAATTACGTTTTCAGACCGCTGATACTAACCAGGAGGGAACTTACAAGAACAATGGGGATATATTTGAACGGCATTTTCTTAAAAAAAAGCTGAAATCATGAGAGAAGCTGAACTCATGAGAGAAGCTGAAATCATGAGAGAAGCTGAACTCATGCTTAACTAGACTATGGGTGAAGATTGATATTAAGAACGAACCTGAAAAATTGGACAAGACGAAAATTGCGACCGAAACCGAACGACTGAAGCTATGGACGAAAGTAAAGTCAAGTCTGAAACTAAAAGCATTTCGCAGACGGAATTCTTAGATGTTGTTGAAATCCCGATAATTTAATGACAATTTAATTGAATGATAATTTAATGAAATTGTGTGTAAAGCTGAAATTATAAAGGCTATTTAAGCTACATCATGGACTATATTTAAATCGTAGTAGAGACTGAAATTATGCTGGAAGCTGTAAAAATGAAGTAAGTTGAAATCAAGATGGAGGGTGGAATTTGTGGTCGATTCCCTAGAGAAAGACTCAATTATGTTGGTCACGCAGATATAGACCTCGTATAAAGGCTAAGTAAATTTGAAATTGGTGTAAGTTAAAATCTTTGAAAGTTAAAATCTTTGAAAGTTAAGATCTTTGAAAGTTAAAATCCTTATGGTGGCTAAAATCTGGGCGGACGATGAAATTAAATTGAAAGCTGAAATCATGAAGCAGACCGAAATCATTGGGAAAATACAATAATGTTAAAATAATGAAATCATGTTCATGAATGAAATTATGTTGAAGACTGGAATGATACTGATGATTTAAATATGTTGAATTCTTAAATCATCTTGAATACTGACAATATTTTGGAGACTGTCATAAGGGTGGTTGCAAAATGTATGGGTTTCTTATCTTATACATTACTGACGCACCATCTATAAAGAAGATTGTTGCGTCCTACGCTCATCCACGGTTTGAGTCTAGTCCGGAATTTCTACTAGTTAAGTTACTGGTATTCCTGGTTTGTTCAGGCTACTTGGGAAGAAAGAGTACTTATACATTTGTTCTCGTATAAGGGATAAGGAAAGTTTTTTTGTCCTTATAATTATCTGAGTATTGTAACAATTTGTTATTGTGTTGCATTTCTAAATTAGAATGTAATGCATTATGTATTATTACTACTTTAATCGTTGCCTGTCTGTCCTCTCATGTTTCTAAATTTAGTGATCTAACTATTGGTTTTACTCTTGTCAGTTGTGAATATTCGCTAGCAATGACCATTGCAGCGCATTTCTGAATTTGTTCCAACATTTACATGTTTTCTTGAATCGATGGGTCCCATACAAAAGATGCCTATTCTAGTCTAAGTCTCGCTAATGTGAGATAGAAGTTAAGTTGTATGTACTTATTACATTTGTAAAAATTATTTTTATGAAGCCTAATGTTTTGTTAGATTTTTTAATTACTTCAATAATATGTGGATTCCAAAATAACTTGTAATGAATTATTATTTCTAAGTTCTTTGCATTTTAAGCTAGGGTTAGATCTTGACCATGAAGTAGTTCGTATTTTTTTTTACTTGGATACTCTTAACAGTTAGCACTTTTTCTTGATGAAAAGACATACTCCAGATAGATTCTCATTTTTTAAATTCCTCTATGTATTTTGGTAAGAGTTCACTATCTTTTTCTGTCTTTATTGTTATATAAATTATACAATCAATGTTAATGCAAGTGGATAAGTCATTAAAATAAATTAGAAATTAAAGGGGTCCTAGATACGTTGCTTGTAAATCACCTGAGTTTACATTTATTGAATGCTAGAAATTCCTGTAGCTATTTAAAAGTGTACACATTTTGATGATATTGGGAATCTATTATAAAAAAAAATGAATTTCCATTGAGCATATCTATTTTTGGCAGTCAAAAGTTTTCCTCAAAATTTCATTTAAGACTGTAAATAAACACATACGTTTCAACTAAGTTAGATATTGTCTAGACATAATGTATTTACAAAAGGTAGAATTGACTCAATTGTAGGCTATATTTAACAATTCTAGATGCATACATTTTTTTTATTTTCAGTTTTGTTACAAACAGTATGCTTTTATATTTTAAGAAGCATTTGAAATCTGTTTTAGCCACCCTATCCTTACATGATATTTGAAGAACAATACAGTAAATGATCCAGTTTTCAAACTATGACCTTAATTCCCTTCTCCCTACCGGCTATTTAAGCGACAGTGTGGAACTAATGAAATAGCCGAGATGTTACTGGCCAGACTTAAATCTCTCCCAGCTTCGTCCATTCCAATAGGACAACACATCAATCTTGTCAGGCAGCCTATCTCTTGGGTGTTTTCATTTATATGTAGAGCTCTCACTTGAATTATCTCCACTTTGATAAAGTTGGGTCACCTCGAGATACGTGGACACAAAAGAAAGGATTTGGACACCGAAGAAACTATTTGTTTAACGGTCAGCTCTGTGGCCTAAAGAAATTATATGTGTAATGGCTAGCTCTTTGATTGGAAAGTATAAACAATCTATGTGTAATGGCTAGCTCTTTGATTAGAAAGTATACAAAATATGGGTGTAATGGCTAGCTCTTTGATTAGAAAGTATACAAAATATGGGTGTAATGGCTAGCTCTTTGATTAAAAAGTATACAAATCAATGTCTAATGGCTAGCTCTTTGATTAAAAAGTATACAAAATCAATGTCTAATGGCTAGCTCTTTGATTAGAAAGTATAAAAAATCAGTCCAATGGCTAGCTCTTTGATTGAAAAGTATACAAAATCAATGTCTAATGGCTTGCTCTTTGATTGAAAAGTATACAAAATCTATAAGTAATGGCTAGCTCTTTGATTGGAGAGTATACAAAAACTATGTGTAATGGCTAGCTCTTGGATTGGAAAGTATACAAAATCTATGTGTAATGGCTAGCTCTTTGATTAGAAAGTATACAAAATATGGGTGAAATGGCTAGCTCTTTGGTTAAAAAGTATATAAAATCAGTCTAATGCCTAGCTCTTTGATTGAAAAGTATACAAAATCAATGTCTAATAGCTAGCTCTTTGATTGGAAAGTATACAATAACTATGTGTAATGGCTAGCTCTTGGATTGGAAAGTATACAAAATCTATGTGTAATGGCTAGCTCTTTGATTAGAAAGTATACAAAATATGGGTGAAATGGCTAGCTCTTTAGTTAAAAAGTATACAAAATCAGTCTAATGCCTAGCTCTTTGATTGAAAAGTATACAAAATCAATGTCTAATGGCTAGCTCTTTGATTGGAAAGTATACAAAATCTATGTGTAATGGCTAGCTCTTTGATTGGAGAGTATACAAAAACTATGTGTAATGGCTAGCTCTTGGATTGGAAAGTATACAAAATCTATGTGTAATGGCTAGCTCTTTGATTAGAAAGTATACAAAATATGGGTGAAATGGCTAGCTCTTTGGTTAAAAAGTATACAAAATCAGTCTAATGCCTAGCTCTTTGATTGAAAAGTATACAAAATCAAAGTCTAATGGCTAGCTCTTGGATTGGAAAGTATACAAAATCTATGTGTAATGGCTAGCTCTTTGATTAGAAAGTATACAAAATATGGGTGAAATGGCTAGCTCTTTGGTTAAAAAGTATACAAAATCAGTCTAATGCCTAGCTCTTTGATTGAAAAGTATACAAAATCAATGTCTAATGGCTAGCTCTTTGATTGGAAAGTATGCAAAAACTATGTGTAATGGCTAGCTCTTGGATTGGAAAGTATACAAAATCTATGTGTAATGGCTAGCTCTTTGATTAGAAAGTATACAAAATATGGGTGAAATGGCTAGCTCTTTGGTTAAAGAGTATACAAAATCAGTCTAATGCCTAGCTCTTTGATTGAAAAGTATACAAAATCAATGTCTAATGGCTAGCTCTTTGATTGGAAAGTAAACAAAATCTATGTGTAATGGCTAGCTCTTTGATTGGAGAGTATACAAAAACTATGTGTAATGGCTAGCTCTTGGATTGGAAAGTATACAAAATCTATGTGTAATGGCTAGCTCTTTGATTAGAAAGTATACAAAATATGGGTGAAATGGCTAGCTCTTTGGTTAAAAAGTATATAAAATCAGTCTAATGCCTAGCTCTTTGATTGAAAAGTATACAAAATCAATGTCTAATAGCTAGCTCTTTGATTGGAAAGTATACAAAAACTATGTGTAATGCCTAGCTCTTTGATTGAAAAGTATACAAAATCAGTCTAATGCCTAGCTCTTTGATTGAAAAGTATACAAAATCAAAGTCTAATGGCTAGCTCTTGGATTGGAAAGTATACAAAATCTATGTGTAATGGCTAGCTCTTTGATTAGAAAGTATACAAAATATGGGTGAAATGGCTAGCTCTTTGGTTAAAAAGTATACAAAATCAGTCTAATGCCTAGCTCTTTGATTGAAAAGTATACAAAATCAATGTCTAATGGCTAGCTCTTTGATTGGAAAGTATGCAAAAACTATGTGTAATGGCTAGCTCTTGGATTGGAAAGTATACAAAATCTATGTGTAATGGCTAGCTCTTTGATTAGAAAGTATACAAAATATGGGTGAAATGGCTAGCTCTTTGGTTAAAGAGTATACAAAATCAGTCTAATGCCTAGCTCTTTGATTGAAAAGTATACAAAATCAATGTCTAATGGCTAGCTCTTTGATTGGAAAGTATACAAAATCTATGTGTAATGGCTAGCTCTTTGATTGGAGAGTATACAAAAACTATGTGTAATGGCTAGCTCTTGGATTGAAAAGTATACAAAATCTATGTGTAATGGCTAGCTCTTTGATTAGAAAGTATACAAAATATGGGTGAAATGGCTAGCTCTTTGGTTAAAAAGTATACAAAATCAGTCTAATGCCTAGCTCTTTGATTGAAAAGTATACAAAATCAATGTCTAATGGTTAGCTCTTTGATTGGAAAGTATACAAAATCGATGTGTAATGGCTAGCACTTTGATTAGAAAGTATACACAATCTATGTGCAATGGCTAGCTCTTGGATTTGAATGCATACAAAATCCATGTGTAATGGCTAGCTCTTCGATTGGAAAGTATACATAATCTATGTGTATTGTTTTGCTATGTGAATGATTGTTGTTTTAAACTGATTGTGGAATTCCTGAAATATTTGAGCTGGAGAAAAACTTCCTTTTTTAAATAAAATGTTCTTTTAATTTATGTTTTATATTTGACATTAGTTGCCACAATAGTGCCATTATGTGAATTTTACTTTGGTATCCAGGTCAAAAAATATTATTTCTTCAGCTAACATTGTAAACTTTAATTCATTGTCTTATAGAAGTTTGATTAAATGTTTAAACGTTGTTGACAACATTTACACATGATAAAAGAATGAAAACATTAATCATTCCTATGGCGTATAAATATAGCATATATACAGAGAGAGAGAGGGGAGAAGACCTATGTTAACATTGTGGCTCTATGACAAAATTTAATGTATAATATTGTGACTTATGTACAGTAAATATACATGTCATATAACGTAAACTTTTTAAACAAGAAAATCGGGAAATTACCAATCAGAAAAGATAAAGAATTTTAAATACCTAGGAACCTTCCTATCTTAGACTGAAGCTGTGAGGCAGAATTTCGACCAAGGATTGGGTCAGCGATTGCGGCAATGGCTAGACTAAACAGAATACGGTTGAGCAAAAGCATTGTCTCCCAACAAAGCTCAGGCCTTACAGAGCCCTTGTGAAAAACAGTGTTCTGTACGGCTGTGAGACCCGGACACTGCTAGCAAAAGAGAAAAATCTTTCAAATCTCCTACCAAGAACACAGGACCAATGAGTATGTCTGGGGGACAGAATTTCAGCAATTTCGGACCCTCAAGAAAACATAGTGGCAACAAAAAAAGCGGCGCAAGCTGACATGGTTCGGACATTTCAAAGTGTAAACCTAACTGCAAGTGTAAAGCTTATTGCAAGTGTAAAGCTTACTGCCATTGTAAAGCTACGGCAATTGTAAGAGATTACTCCAAGTGTAAATCTTAGTGCAAGTGTAGAGCTTACCGCAATTGTAAAAGATTACTGCAAGTGTAAAGCTTAGTGCAAGTGTAGAGCTTACCGCAATTGTAGAGCTTACTGCAAGTATAAAGCTTACTGCAAGTGTAAAGCTTTTTGCAAATGTAAAGCTTACTGCAAGTGTAAAGCTTTTTGCAAATGTAAAGCTTACTGCAAGTGTAAAGCTTTTTGCAAATGTAAAGCTTACTGCAAGTGTAAAGCTTTTTGCAAATGTAAAGCTTACTGCAAGTGTAAAGCTTACTGCAAATGTAAAGCTTACTGCAAGTGTAGTGCATGACAATGATGATCGATTATATAGCGGATATAGCATGCTAGTCTATTTAGAATTCTCTGGGTGCTCTATTTAAACAATTTACTTTCAGATTTTTGGACGGTCCTAATTTATGTACTGATGTAGCATAACTGATTTACTTTTACAGTATAATTCATGTACTGATGTAGCATAATTCATGTACTTTTATAGTATAACTAGTGGTTATGCCCGTCAAACTAACGGATAAAAGAATGACTATAATGTGTTTTGTTAATTAAGTGAGAGAGACAAAAGACAACATTACAATAAAAACTGGAGTGAGAACGATTCTTTTCGGTATTTAGTTTGTGTTCTTTTTAATTGCTTCCGTTGGCCCTGACCCTGGCATATACATAAGAATTGGCGTAGTGTGTAAACCGCCGATACATTCCCATTAAGAATACACCGGCGGGCGAACGCATGTGGGACAGCCCCCGCAGCGGGTCCGAGATCCATTACACTGCCGAAAGGCCACTGGTCTCGGTGGGGAGGAAACAATGGACGCTGCAATCCCGTCTCGAGAAACACCCGGTGCCTGGATGCAAGTATAGGATTTGTGCTACTGGGTGAGAGTGCAGGTTTACTGGCGAGCCACCACGATAATGATCCTTAGGGGAACCGCAGTGAACGATCGCTGGGCTGCGGAAACCTTTCCTGTTACACGGCACGCCACGCCTTCTGCGTGCCGTGGTGTGACTGGAGCCCGGACATAGATTGCTCAATCCTAAGCGTTACGCCCTGGGGTGGCTGGAGCCCAAACAGAGATTGCCCTAACCTAAGCGTTACGCCCTGGGGTGGCTGGAGCCCGGACAGAGATTGCTCAAACCTAGAGCGTTACGCCCTGTGGTAGCTGGAGCCCGGACAGAAATTGCTCAAACCTATATGTTACGCCCTGAGGTGGCTGGAGCTCGGACAGAGATTGCTCAAATCTAGAGCGTTACGCCCTGTGGTGGCTGAAGCCCGGACAGAAATTGCCCAAACCTAAGCGTCACGCACTGGACACACGAGCCCAAAGACACACTCGTCCGGGTTTTTTAAGAGACTTTTTAATTCGATAAATGTAGCGAACAGTTGTGTTGACTTGACTTGTTATTAATAATATTAAATTAACAATAATATACTATCTAAAAGAAAAAAAAACACAAATACAAAACAATCAAAAAGGTAAATAATAAAAAAAATATTAGAAAATAATATTTGAATGCAATAAATACTATAGTGATAACGACTTTTTTCGGTATTTAATTTTTGTTCTTGCTTTTTGTATCAATAAAATAGTATTGAGAATGTTTCTTTCGGTATTTAGTTTTTTGTATTGTGTCCGGTCGCCCTGGCACATGCATACAAATTGTTGCTGTCAGGCTTGTGCTATTTAAAAGTAATCATTTATAACTTGTCACTTGTCCTTTATAATTAGTATAATTTAATTTATAGAGGGTAGAAAGTCGCCTATTAAAGGATGCTATCAATAGCGACGTGCATCCATTAAATAATTGAAACATGTGGTTACTTTTACTTATAAGATAATGCAAACATCTAGATCTATAATGGAAAAAGAAATGATTTGATAGACATTACGTCATACGCTAGTATTTTTTTAAAGTAGCCTACACCATTCAAACTCTCCTAGCCAAATATCGGTGCGTAACTTTTGAAAAAGGTCTCGCCACATGAAAAAAACAACAACAGCAGAATTGGAAAAATCCGATAAGGCCCTCGCGTTCAACATAGTGAAACTCGCGTTCAACATAGTAAATGAACGGAAATGGTCAATTGTTCCGTCAGGTTTTATGCATTTGTATAGCTGGATATACTTTTTTTTCATTTATAAAATCAACACATTCATGATTATATATATATATATATATATTGTTGTTGTTGGCATCCGTCCGTCTCGAGAGACGATGGTGTAGCTTCATGGGTGGGGTGTCCAGCTGCACCGCCGAGAATGGCTGTGTAGACCAACTCGGGAGTGGCAATCCCTGCCGCACTTGAAGGCATTTGAAGGCGGATGGCTGTTGTAGTAGGTGTTTCCGCAAAGCTCTATTCTGAATGGCCGTCTCATTGCGCCCAGTTTCTGCGCAGGATGTGCCGCGCCTGACTGCGAGCCTCCAGGTTGGTCGGTCAGCGGCTTGACATTCCCATGTGTCGAGGTCAATGGAGCTATTGATCAAGTCCCTTTTCCAAAGGTCCTTGAAGCTCAATTTCGGGCGCCCTGTCTTCCTATGACCTTCGACCAGTTCTCCGTAGAGGAGGTCTTTGGGAACGCAGCCTGCATTCATTATCCTTACATGGCCGAGCCACCTGAGGCGTTTCTCGCTGAGCACAGCATGAAGGATGCTCATGTTGGCTCTCTCTAGCACCTCTGTATTGAAGACCTTATCCTGCCACTGGATCTGCAGTATGCGCCGTAGGTACCTTATGTGGAAGCTGTTGAGCTTCCTTTCGTGCCTCGGAAGAGTGCTGAGTACACAGGCGTGGTAGACGCGCAGTCTAGTCCTCTTGGTGAGGCTGGAGTTGTCCCACACTCGCTGTTTCAGTTGGGCCATGACTCTGTCTCCGAGTCGATGGACTGCGAACTCGAGATAGTGGACCCAAGGTAGGTGAAGTTCTCGACAACCTCCAAGATGTGTCCATCGATGACGATGTTTGGAGGGGTCTCTGCGCCCCGAGCCATAACGTTAGTCTTTTTCAGACTTACAGTCATGCCGAACTCCTTGCATGCATGGGAGAAGCAAGTGACAAGCTGCTGGAGTCCGTCTTCGGTGTGAGAAGTCAAGGCTGCGTCATCAGCGAAGAGCATCTCTCGAATGAGGACATTTATGACTTTGGTCTTGGCACGAAGACGCGCTATGTTGTAGAGCTTGCCGTCAGACCTGGTGTGGATGAAGACACCATCACTGCAGTCCTTGAAGGCGTGTTGGCGAAGCATAGAGAAAAAGACGCCGAAGAGTGTAGGCGCAAGGACGCAGCCCTGCTTTACTCCGCTGCTGACTGGGAATTCCTTAGAGGTTGCGCCATTGTAGCAAACAGCGCTTTGCATGTTGTCATGGAAGGACCTGACCACCGCGAGCAGGTGTGGGGGACATCCAATCTTCTGCAGCAAGCTGCATAGCCCGCCTCGACTGACCAGATCAAATGCCTTTGTGAGGTCGATGAAGGCTATATAGAGTGGCATCTGCTGTTCCTGACACTTCTCCTGGAGCTGGCGTAGTAAGAAGATCATGTCAGCCGTTGATCGACCAGCCCTGAAGCCACACTGTGACTCTGGGTAGATGCGTGAAGCGAGGGTCTGCAGGCGGTTAAGGATGACGCGGGCGAACACTTTACCAACGATGCTGAAGAGGGAGTTGCCCCGATAGTTGTTGCAATCGCTCCTGTCACCTTTGTTTTTATACAAAGTGACGATGTTAGCATCTCTCATGTCTTGAGGAATGTAACTCTGTTCCCAGCAGAGGCAAAGGAGGTTGTGAAGTGGCTGTAGCAAGGCTGGTTTCCCGCACTTTAGGACTTCTAGTGGGATTCCGTCGCTTCCAGGTGCTTTACCACAGGCGAGACGGTCAATGACTTTGCTGAGCTCATCCACAGTGGGTGAGGTGTCAAGCTCCTCCATGACTGGCAGATCTGATGTAGCTCTGAGTTCTGCGTTGCGTACAGCTCGAGGTAATGTTCCACCCACCTCTGCATCTGCTTTTCCGTATCGGTGATAACCTCGACTGTTTTGGACTTGAGGGGGGCTGTCTTAGAAGGGGTTGGACCTTTTGCCTTCTTTATGCCCTCGTACATCCCTCTTGCGTTGCGTCTATCGGCAGCTGTCTGTATGCTGTTACAGATATTCAGCCAGTAGGTGTTGGCGCAATGACGGGCAGTCTGCTGGGCTTTGCTCCTGGCAGTCCGTAGAACTAGTAGTGTACTGGGGCTAGGCTTAGCCTTGTAGGCCAGAAGGGCTTTCCTCTTAGCCTCTATCACGGGTTCCATTTCCTCCCAATGGGCCTCGTACCAGTCAGCATTCTTTCGCTCTTTCTTCCCGTAAACAGTGATGGCTGCGTTGTACTTGGCGTCACAGAGGCGTGGTTACTTGGAGTTGATGGTGTCATCTGCTGTTATTTCGTTGAGGGCACCGTCGAGTATGCTGTTGAGCTGTTGGGTTTTCTCGGAGTTTCTGACACAGCTAGTATTGATGCGTGGGCGACCCTTCTTCTTCGAGTGGTGCAACTTCTTCGGCGTTAGGCGCACTATACTCGCCACAAGGGCGTGATCCGTGTCGCAGTCTGCACTACGGTAACTACAAGTGAGGAGGACGCTGCCAATATCCGCTCTTCTAGTTAGGTCAAGATCAAGTTGGTGCCAGTGGCGAGAGCGAGGGTGTCTCCACGACACCTGGTGTATTTCTTTACACTTGAAGAAGGTGTTAGTCACGCACAAACCGTGGTGGCACGAGAGCTCAAGCAGTCTCTGTCCATTCTCATTTATCTTTCCCCTCCCAAAGTTTCCGAGGCCGGTGGGCCAGGCTTTTTGGTCATCTCCCACTCTTGCATTGAAGTCTCCAAGGAGGTAGAGGCCCTCAGTGCTGGATATCCTGGATATCGCTTTATCCAGGGCTTGGTAGAACTGATCTTTATCCTCATCGGTAGAGTGGAGGGTTGGGGCGTACACAGTTAGTACACACTAAAGATGTTGACTGGGCCAGAAGAGGTTGACAACCGGAGGGAGAGTAGTCTATATGTGCCTGTTGTGGGGGGCTCTATGGAGCTGCTAAGCGTGTTTCTCACCGCAAAGCCGACACCGTGCTGTCTTGGTTGGTCTGGAGACTTCCCTTGCCAATAAAAAGTGTAGTTGGCTTCCCTGACGGTACCGTTGTCAGCCAGCCGGGTTTCCTGTAGAGCTGCAATATCAACGTTGAGTCGCAAAAGTTCCCTGTCAATAACGGCTGTCTTTCTTGCATCATCTATTTGGTGGGGGTTTGGCGTGAGGCCGGGACACATGGTACTGACGTTCCAGCTAGCAAATCGAAGAGCTGGATGCTTCTTTCTTGTTTTTGAGTTGCCTGGTGCGATTGTTTTATGGCCCACATTTTGAGAGGACAGGTAAGCCATGGCAAGACGGCACCTAACTGGCTGGGGGCTGCCCAGCTTGAGGCGGGTGGTAGCCATCCATTTAAGTTCGATGACCTCTCCCACCGTCGGAGGGGACCCCTGGCGCTCGTTTCCTTCGCCAATCGGACGAGCTTATAACCGGTAACGGCCCCCTCCCGTGTTGGGTCGGCATCTAGCGATGACGCTGGAGTGTCCTCTCCAGTTGAACTACAAAGCCTGGGCGAAATAGTATGGAGAGCCAGCTGGTGCCCATGCAGCAGGCCCCCTCTCCTCGCAGCTGACGGATCCAAGTGAGCGACAAAGTCGATACATCTTGGCTTCAGATGCGCCGCAGGAGTTGGCGGTTATGACGATACACGGTCAAACCGCCTTAGGGACTCCAGCTCCTGATTTTTTGTCAGGGTTTACTCCCTTGGCCTTTCACGTGAAGGGGTAAGCCGCAAGGCAGCGGTGGTTTGGAGTCAGAGTATCCTTCTCCTAGACAGGCTACCATCCAAGGTTAACGAGCCCCATCTGCCCGAAGCGACTGGTTTTAAGGCGCCAGTGGAACGCCTATGCCCCTTCTCCTGTCAGTAGAAACGGTTTTGCCGGACTTAGTAGCTAAGCCACACGAGAAGGCCAGGAGCTGGACTTGGTTGTGAGATGCTATTTGAGACGCATGCCAATGGGAGCATTTTATAGGAAATGGGAAATTATCCCCACTACCACCCCCGGCGATAACAACCATTAAAACCAAATATATATATATATATATATATATATATATATATATATATATATATATATATATATATATATAAATCTCTCTCTCTATATATATAAACAAACATATAAACAAACTCAATGCAATTATATAGAATGATTCATGCACTGATGTAGCATAATTCATTAATTCATGTACTTTTACAGAATAATTCATGCACTGATGTAGCATAATTCATGTACTTCTGCAGTATAATTCATGTACTGATGTAGCATAACTAAGTATTTCTCCAGTATAATTCATGCACTGATGTAGCATAACTCATGTACTTTTACAGTATAATTCATGCACTGATGTAACATAAATCATGTACTTTTACAGTATAATTAATGTGCTGATGTAGCATAACTCATGTACTTTTACAGTATAATTAATGTGCTGATGTAGCATAACTCATGTACTTTTACAGTATAATTAATGTGCTGATGTAGCATAACTCATGTACTTTTACTGTATAATTCATGCACTGATGTAGCATAACCCATGTACTCTTACAGTATAATTCATGCACTGATGTAGCATAACTCGTGTACTTTTACAGTTTAATTTATGTACTGATGTAGAATAACTTATCTACTTCTACAGTACAATTTATGTATTCATCTAGCATAAACTCCTGTTTCACTTCAATAGTATTATATACACTTAAACATACAGATTTTTCGGTAAAATGTAAAGTACTCACTGACTTTACGTGTTCTATTGAATAGCATTGGTAAACAAAATAGCACGACCCCAGAACAACGTAATGACGTAGAAACATTGAACTAACTAGAAGACCACACAGATTGCAATAAGAATGAGATGCCCCATGGAGCGGCCTTTCCTAGACATCAATAAATACAACATCATTCAATGCTGATGACTTTTCGGGAGAAACAGAGAAAATGAACGAACTTCCTGTATTCATTCAAAGTAATTTACTTGACATTTGGCTTGTCTTCTATATTAGTATCTTTTTAGAACACTATTACTATAAGAATAAAAGTGTGTATAACATTATTTTATAAGTGCAAAAATAGTTGAAAATATTGTTTTTTCTTTCCGATATTTGAAGATTTAAAGTAAAGGAAACGTAACAATTATATTTTCAAGTAAAGCGAAGTAAGGATATTTTTAATACTTCTTTTAGTTGAATACACTTTTACACTTTAGAATTAAATTGATACGTTGGTTGCAAATTGTTTAATATGACGAAGGTAGCAGGGGTAAACAGTGAAAAGTTATAAATCAAAACAAAGCATGTGTTTATTTTACAACTATATGTTTATGATAGTAACTTAGAGATCATCAATATCATCAATATGTTGAATCTATTGAATTCTTCCTTGCTTCTATATTAATTCATAAAATATTCATCATCAATGTGTTGAGTCTGTTGAATTCTTCCTTGCTCCAATATTAATTCATAGAATATTCATCATCAATGTGTTGAATCTATTGAATTATTCCTTGCTCCTATATTAATTCATAGAATATTCATCATCAATGTGTTGAGTCTATTGAATTCTTCCTTGCTCCTATATTAATTCATAGAATATTCATCATCTATTTTCTTACTTCCTTACACTCTACTGTTGTTTTCGTTCTACTGTCAACCTGATAATATTTTATTTAACAACAGGTGTTGAGCTTCAGGTCGAGGGGATTTGTTATCACTGTTAGCTGGTGAGTGGTGGTAAATGAAGTCTCGGGTAGTTCGACACCTGACGGCCTGGCAGACAGAACCAAGTGCATTTACCTTTTTATAACATCAACTTTTCATTAATTAAAGAAATTGACATACACTTTGATTTCCAAGGACTACGATCATTATATCAGCACGAACAAGTTTTATAATAGATTTGTATTATTATTAAAGAACGGAATCTATCAATTCAATACAGAAAGCAATGAAAACCTATTTACAACGTTACATGTATTTTAATATATTTATTTGTATCCATGGTGTCCGTGTATATCCATGGTGTCTATTTGCATGTATTGTGTCTTTTAAAAAATCTATTTGTTTCCATGTTGTCTATTTTTATCAATGGTGTCTATTTATATCCAAGTTGTCGTTTTGTATTGATGATGTGCTTTTCTATCCATGGTGTCTATTTGTATTCATGGTGTCTTTATGTATTCATTGTGTCTGATTGTATTGACGGTGTTTATGTCCATTGTGTCTATTTGCAATCTTTGTGTCTTTTTATATCCATGGTATTTATTTGTACCTATGGTGTCTATTTTTATCCATGGTGTCTATTTTTATCCATGGTGTATATTTAATTTGTATCCATGATGTTTGTTTGTATTCAAGTTGCCATCTATATCCATGGAGTCTATGTGTATCCGTTGTGCCTATATCCATTGTGTAAATATAACGATGTTGTATATTATATCTACAATATATATTTGTAGCATTGGTGTTTTTTATATCCTTGGTGTCTATTTGTATCCATGGTGTATAGTTATATCCATCATGTCTATTTGTATCCATGGTGTATAGTTATATCCATCATGTCTATTTGTATCCATGGTGTATAGTTATATCCATCATGTCTATTTGTATCCATGGTGTATAGTTATATCCATCATGTCTATTTGTATCCATGGTGTATAGTTATATCCATCATGTCTATTTGTATCCATGGTGTATAGTTGTATCCATCATGTGTATTTGTATCCATGGTGTATAGTTGTATCCATCATGTCTATTTGTATCCATGGTGTATAGTTATATCCATCATGTCTATTTGTATCCATGGTGTATAGTTGTATCCATCATGTCTATTTGTATCCATGGTGTATAGTTGTATCCATCATGTCTATTTGTATCCATGGTGTATAGTTGTATCCATCATGTCTATTTGTATCCATGGTGTATAGTTATATCCATCATGTCTATTTGTATCCATGGTGTATAGTTATATCCATCATGTCTATTTGTATCCATGGTGTATAGTTATATCCATCATGTCTATTTGTATCCATGGTGTATAGTTATATCCATCATGTCTATTTGTATCCATGGTGTATAGTTGTATCCATCATGTGTATTTGTATCCATGGTGTATAGTTGTATCCATCATGTCTATTTGTATCCATGGTGTATAGTTATATCCATCATGTCTATTTGTATCCATGGTGTATAGTTGTATCCATCATGTCTATTTGTATCCATGGTGTATAGTTATATCCATCATGTCTATGTGTATCCATGGTGTATAGTTATATCCATCATGTCTATGTGTATCCATGGTGTATAGTTATATCCATCATGTCTATGTGTATCCATGGTGTATAGTTATATCCATCATGTCTATGTGTATCCATGGTGTATAGTTATATCCATCATGTCTATGTGTATCCATGGTGTATAGTTATATCCATCATGTCTATGTGTATCCATGGTGTATAGTTATATCCATCATGTCTATTTGTATCCATGGTGTATAGTTATATCCATCATGTCTATTTGTATCCATGGTGTATAGTTGTATCCATCATGTCTATTTGTATCCATGGTGTATAGTTGTATCCATCATGTCTATTTGTATCCATGGTGTATAGTTGTATCCATCGTGTCTATTTGTATCCATGGTGTATAGTTGTATCCATCGTGTCTATTTGTATCCATGGTGTATAGTTGTATCCATCATGTCTATTTGTATCCATGGTGTATAGTTGTATCCATCATGTCTATTTGTATCCATGGTGTATAGTTATATCCATCATGTCTATTTGTATCCATGGTGTATAGTTATATCCATCATGTCTATTTGTATCCATGGTGTATAGTTATATCAATCAAATCTATTTGTATCCATGGTGTATAGTTATATCCATCATGTCTATTTGTATCCATGGTGTATAGTTATATCCATCATGTCTATTTGCATCCATGGTGTATAGTTGTATCCATCATGTCTATTTGCATCCATGGTGTATAGTTGTATCCATCATGTCTATTTGCATCCATGGTGTATAGTTGTATCCATCATGTCTATTTGCATCCATGGTGTATAGTTGTATCCATCATGTCTATTTGCATCCATGGTGTATAGTTGTATCTATCATGTCTATTTGCATCCATGGTGAATAGTTATATCCATCATGTCTATGTGTATCCATGGTGTATAGTTATATCCATCATGTCTATGTGTATCCATGGTGTATAGTTATATCCATCATGTCTATGTGTATCCATGGTGTATAGTTATATCCATCATGTCTATGTGTATCCATGGTGTATAGTTATATCCATCATGTCTATGTGTATCCATGGTGTATAGTTATATCCATCATGTCTATGTGTATCCATGGTGTATAGTTATATCCATCATGTCTATGTGTATCCATGGTGTATAGTTATATCCATCATGTCTATGTGTATCCATGGTGTATAGTTATATCCATCATGTCTATGTGTATCCATGGTGTATAGATATATCCATCATGTCTATGTGTATCCATGGTGTATAGTTATATCCATCATGTCTATGTGTATCCATGGTGTATAGTTGTATCCATCATGTCTATGTGTATCCATGGTGTATAGTTGTATCCATCATGTCTATGTGTATCCATGGTGTATAGTTATATCCATCATGTCTATGTGTATCCATGGTGTATAGTTATATCCATCATGTCTATGTGTATCCATGGTGTATAGTTATATCCATCATGTCTATGTGTATCCATGGTGTATAGTTATATCCATCATGTCTATGTGTATCCATGGTGTATAGTTATATCCATCATGTCTATGTGTATCCATGGTGTATAGTTATATCCATCATGTCTATGTGTATCCATGGTGTATAGTTATATCCATCATGTCTATGTGTATCCATGGTGTATAGTTATATCCATCATGTCTATGTGTATCCATGGTGTATAGTTATATCCATCATGTCTATTTGTATCCATGGTGTATAGTTATATCCATCATGTCTATTTGTATCCATGGTGTATAGTTATATCCATCATGTCTATGTGTATCCATGGTGTATAGTTATATCCATCATGTCTATTTGTATCCATGGTGTATAGTTATATCCATCATGTCTATTTGTATCCATGGTGTATAGTTATATCCATCATGTCTATTTGTATCCATGGTGTATAGTTGTATCCATCATGTCTATTTGTATCCATGGTGTATATTTATATCCATCATGTCTATTTGTATCCATGGTGTATAGTTATATCCATCATGTCTATGTGTATCCATGGTGTATAGTTATATCCATCATGTCTATTTGTATCCATGGTGTATAGTTATATCCATCATGTCTATGTGTATCCATGGTGTATAGTTATATCCATCATGTCTATGTGTATCCATGGTGTATAGTTATATCCATCATGTCTATGTGTATCCATGGTGTATAGTTATATCCATCATGTCTATGTGTATCCATGGTGTATAGTTATATCCATCATGTCTATGTGTATCCATGGTGTATAGTTATATCCATCATGTCTATGTGTATCCATGGTGTATAGTTATATCCATCATGTCTATTTGTATCCATGGTGTATAGTTATATCCATCATGTCTATTTGTATCCATGGTGTATAGTTATATCCATCATGTCTATGTGTATCCATGGTGTATAGTTATATCCATCATGTCTATTTGTATCCATGGTGTATAGTTATATCCATCATGTCTATTTGTATCCATGGTGTATAGTTATATCCATCATGTCTATTTGTATCCATGGTGTATAGTTGTATCCATCATGTCTATTTGTATCCATGGTGTATATTTATATCCATCATGTCTATTTGTATCCATGGTGTATAGTTATATCCATCATGTCTATGTGTATCCATGGTGTATAGTTATATCCATCATGTCTATTTGTATCCATGGTGTATAGTTATATCCATCATGTCTATTTGTATCCATGGTGTATAGTTATATCCATCATGTCTATGTGTATCCATGGTGTATAGTTATATCCATCATGTCTATTTGTATCCATGGTGTATAGTTATATCCATCATGTCTATTTGTATCCATGGTGTATAGTTGTATCCATCATGTCTATTTGTATCCATGGTGTATAGTTATATCCATCATGTCTATTTGTATCCATGGTGTATAGTTATATCCATCATGTCTATGTGTATCCATGGTGTATAGTTATATCCATCATGTCTATTTGTATTCAAGTCGTTATCTTTATCCATGGTGTTCATTTGCATTCATGGCTTCTATTTGCACGCATCGTGTCTATTTATATCCATGGTATATATTTGTAAATTTATGAATTCCAATGCAGTAGGTATAATGGTATCTCCTTGGTAACTAGTCTAATTATTATGTCAAATAATATAGCTATGGTGTCTAAAGGAATTTTGTTATTTATATTGACAAATAATATAGCTATGGTGTCTAAAGGAATTTTGTTATTTATTATGTCAAATAATATAGATATAGTGTCTAAAGGAATTTTGA
Organism: Anisus vortex; assembly: GCA_949126835.1. NCBI lineage: Eukaryota > Metazoa > Mollusca > Gastropoda > Planorbidae > Anisus > Anisus vortex. The sequence continues at coordinate 34,448,825 of OX421494.1, forward strand.
TGACTTATTTCACAGTGATTGTCAATTGTTTCACACAAGTCTTTCATTATATCTTCATGTTATGTAATGATAGATTTGTGGCTGCTAAATCCCGTGGTGGGTTATTTGTATCCCGGTGGGTGTCTAATTAAATGTGTGTGGGAAGTTGGGAAGTTGCCTTGCGTCTGGATACTTGAATTAATTAAAGCCCACGTGAAGTCTATCTTGTGAAGCCAATGAAAGTGTGGACATACAGGCCGTTAGTTTTCATCATGATAAAACAGGGTTTAAAATGTTACCAGAGGCTGTTTACAGTTTTAATGTCTGTTTTGTGTATTCACTGAGAAAATGGAGGAAACATTGTAAAGTAAATATAATTAGGATAGGCAACTCAAACTGGTTGTCATTGTTCAGTTTAAAAATAACCTACACCCCTTTAAGTTGTCCTACGAAGTATGGAATATCATTTTCACGATATTTTCACTTTTTTTTAATTTTTATAAAGCAAGTGTAGTTAAAGTTTGGAAATATTTTTTTTCTAAAAACTTTACAACTTTATTTATGATTGTTAGTTAGTTTTGTATTGTACTTGGCATTATATCTAGTTAGATATTTAGTTAGACTGTTTACTTAATTAATTATAGATTGGTGAGCAAGAAAACTAAATACAAACTTACTTTGAAGAAATGAAAATGCACAAAATTCTTTATAAAGCAACGTTATAATTATTCAATATAATTATTTCTTTGAGTATGTTGACGTTATTTTGTATAATTTTGCTTTAGTCAAATGATTCAATTTTGTTCATGTTATTTTTTATAATTTTGCTTTAGTCAAATGATAAAATTTCGTTCATGTTATTTTTTTTAATTTTGCTTTAGTCAAATGATAAAATTTCGTTGATGTTATTTTTCTAGGATAGAAAAAGAAAAGTAAAAACCTTTTTCTATAACATTTTTATTTAATTCTTAAAATATCTTTTCAAGCTTCAAGAAAACAGTTCACAATAATGAATGATTTAGAATTTTAAAAAAATACTATAATTAATTAAAAATGAAAAGTCATAAAATATGTAAAATTTTCTTGACTGCAAATACTTAAATAAGCTTACAAGGTTTGATACAGTATCAATGCGTTTCTTTTTTAAAAGTAGCTGAGCTGACTATTTGATTGCTTCAGTAACTATAATTGCACTTTTAATTGCATTACTCTTGTTGACACTGTAACAAATCGTTTGATGATTGCCAGGAAAATAAAATTACAGAATTTGACACAACTAGCTCTCCGTAGTTTTGTATTTCTGTTCTCAGTTTATCAAGGGGATCAATGGAAGAATGCCCGCCTGTTGGGAAGCAGAAGAAAAAAAAAACTCTTAGCAGAGCAATCTGAACTTTGTAAAGTCTTACTTTCTCTTTGAGAGAAAAGCTGTTAGTGAACTACACACAACATTGGAACAATTTTACACATTCAATTCATCACTAACATCCAGATTTTATTTTATGACGTTAAGCTTTTTGGGTTTTTATTGGCGAGGAAATTAGTGTTGACAGTGTTAAATCCTGATGTGGAAGGAATGATTTGAGTCTGTGATGCTTACAGCGATCGCCCTCACAAGAACTAAACAGGTAAGATTCAAAAGTTAAGTTAGATTGTATTTGTGTGTTCCAGAGATAAGAGACAATGTTTTTTTTTAAAGTATGCTAACAAATTTAGCAAGCGTCTTCCGGAATATAATTAAAAAAATAAAAAAAATTCATCCATAGATAATACTTATATGATAGTATGCTATATGGCTATATATAAATATATAAATACATATATATATATATATATATATATATATATATATATATATGTATCATTAATACGATATAATGTTATTTGAGAATTAACAAACATTTATATTATAATGTAGGCTACTTTGAAGTGTATATTTCTCTACTAAATGTTAAAACATAAATATGCCCGGTGCTCATCGAATGGTAAGAAAAATACTCAATGGAATAGTTTTGTTTGAAATAGTCATAAAACAATGTCGCATTCTTTTTGACAATTATTGTGTATAAGTCTAAAAAGTGTTTTAATAGGATACACATTTCTATTGCAACTTCATTCTATCACCACACATCATTTAACCTTTTAAGACCACTCACGGTTTTTTCTTTAACTATTTAAGTATTAATGACGTCATTTTTTTTGTTTAGAGTTAACATTTAAGTAACTATTAAACTCTTTTGTACAACACATTACATACACATATTACGTTACACAAACTATTACACTCTGTTGTACTACACATTACATACACATGTTACGTTACACAAACTATTACACTCTGTTGTACAACACATTACATACACATGTTACATTACACAAACGATTACACTCTGTTGAACTACACATTACATACACATGTTACATTACACAAACGATTACACTCTGTTGAACTACACATTACATACACATGTTACATTACACAAACGATTACACTCTGTTGTACTACACAGTACATACACATGTTACGTTACACAAACTATTACACTCTGTTGTACAACACATTACATACACATGTTACGTTACACAAACTATTACACTCTGTTGTACAACACATTACATACACATGTTACGTTACACTAACTATTACACTCTGTTGTACAACACATTAGTCATTACATACACATGTTACGTTACACAAACTATTACACTCTGTTGTACTACACAGTACATACACATGTTACGTTACACAAACTATTACACTCTGTTGTACAACACATTACATACACATGTTACGTTACACAAACTATTACACTCTGTTGTACAACACATTACATACACATGTTACATTACACAAACTATTACACTCTGTTGTACAACACATTACATACACATGTTACATTACACAAACTATTACACTCTGTTGTACAACACATTACATACACATTTTACATTACACAAACGATTACACTCTGTTGAACTACACATTACATACACATGTTACATTACACAAACGATTACAATCTGTTGTACTACACAGTACATACACATGTTACGTTACACAAACTATTACACTCTGTTGTACAACACATTACATACACATGTTACGTTACACAAACTATTACACTCTGTTGTACAACACATTACATACACATGTTACGTTACACAAACTATTACACTCTGTTGTACAACACATTACATACACATGTTACGTTACACAAACTATTACACTCTGTTGTACAACACATTAGTCATTACATACACATGTTACGTTACACAAACGATTACACTCTGTTGTACTACACAGTACATACACATGTTACGTTACACAAACTATTACACTCTGTTGTACAACACATTACATACACATGTTACGTTACACAAACTATTACACTCTGTTGTACAACACATTACATACACATGTTACATTACACAAACTATTACACTCTGTTGTACAACACATTACATACACATGTTACATTACACAAACTATTACACACTGTTGTACAACACATTACATACACATTTTACATTACACAAACTATTACACTCTGTTGTACTACACATTACACACACATGTTACATTACACAAACGATTACATAACACAAACTATAACATTACATAGATTGTTACACTACACATTACATATACTGTTACATTACACAAACTATTACATTACACAAACGATTACATTACATAGATTGTTACACAACACATTACATATACTGTTACATTACACAAACTATTACATTACACAAACTATTACTTTGCACAGGCTGTTACACTATACATTACATATAATGTTACATTACATAAATGATTACATTACACATTCTATTAAATTACATAGATTGTTACACTACACATTACATATACTGTGACATTACACAAACTATTACGTTACACAAACTATTACATTACACAGACTGTTACACTACACATTACATATACAGTTACATTACACAAACTATTACATTACACAAACGATTACATTAAGGCAAACTGAAGCAAAGTCTTTAAAAAAGAACCTAAAGTAATATATGTTTAAGTAATCATTGTCTAATTTGTGCTCTTGTATCTATATCATGACAGCGCACTGAGCATGCTATTATAGCATGGATAGTTGCGCTATAAAAGTGCTCATTATTATTATACAAAATATTACATTACACAGACTACTACATTACACAGACGATTACATTACACAGACCATTACATTACACAAACTATTACATTAAACAAATTGTTACATTACACAGACTATTACATTACAGAGACTGTTACACGACACAAACTATTACATTATACAAACTATTACATTACACATATTAGTACATTACACACACTATTACATTACACAGACTGTTACATTACACAGACAATTACGTTACAGAGACTTTTACACGACGCAAACTATTACATTACACAGACTATTACATTACACAGACTGTAATACGACACAAACTATTACATTACACAGACTTTTTTTATTACACAGACTATTACATCACAAAGACAATTTTATTACACAGGCTGTTACACAACACAAACTATTTTATTACACAGACTATTACACGACACAAGCTGATACATTACACAGCCTGTTACATTACACAAACTGTTACATTACACAGACTATTACATTAAACAAACTGTTACATGACACAGACTGTAAAACGTTGCTACATTAAATAAACTATCAAAATACAGAAGTTGTTACATTATACAGAATGTTACATTTTACAAACTGTTTCACGATGGTTACATTACACAAATACAGAATATTAAATGCAAAAACTATTTCTCTTTGCTGTGCAATTATCAATTCAACAAATTAACTTCTGTCTGGGACTGTTAAAAAAACTGTATCGATTAACGCTGTAGTATTTAAATATAGAACTATCTATCTATATAATAAAATTAAAAGAGCTAATCCGCTATATGACTAATGCATTTATTTAAAGGATTGCATTATATTATACAAGGTGTAATGTACAGTGTAAGTGTAAGCTGAAGTGTAATTGTAGCATTCATTCAAACTCATTTCCTGCTTGTCTCACCCTGGTAGACTTAAACAACTGCTGGTAAGCTGGCCAAAAAAATCAATATCAGCAAGCCCCTATTGTCTATATGGGTGAACTTGACGTTCCAATCATTGGTCAGGACTGGATACACTTCACCACAAACCAACAACAGGAACCTAGCTGTTTGTCTGTTTATTTATACAGGTCATAAACTACATGATTGATATAGCTTGTTCTAATGTCCTATTTAATGTACATTATATAGACTGTCATTTTAATACAAACGTTGGATGCGACTTTTTGAGTTCCATAACACAAAAAAGTAAAACATTCATCAAAAAACAACAACAATTGAGATTAAACAATTCTCTAGACTTTAAGACACAATATTATGTAGGTACAGTAGAAGTTTGTACAGCTATGTGAGTACAGTCTCTTTGTGTACAGACTATGTATATAGTTATATGTGTACAGTCTAGGTGTGTATAGCTATATGTGTACAGTCTATTTGTGTATATTTATATGTGTACACTCACTCTTTGTGTGTACATGTGTACAGTTATATGTGTACAGTCAATATGCCAATAGTTATATATGTACAGTTATATGTGTACAGTATTTGTGTACAGTCTTAATGTGTACAGTCTATGCGTGTACAGTTCATATGTGTACAGTCTATGTGTGTATAGTTATATGTGTACAGTCTATGTGTGTAAATTTATATGTGTATAGCTATATGTGTACAGTTATTTGTGTGTATAGTTATATGTGTACAGTCTATGCGTGTACCTATAGTATTAGTGTATAGTTGTATGTGTAAAGTCTATATGTGTACAGTCTATATGTGTACAGTCTTTGCGTGTATTGTTATATGTGTATAGTTATATGTGTACAGTCTATAATTGTACAATTTTGTGTACAGTGTATGTTTGTACAGCATTGTGTACAGTCTATGTGTGTACAGATTTGTGTAAAATATATGTGTGTACGTATATTTATGCAATGCTATGTGTATGCAGTACATTTATCTGTGTACAGTTTTTTGTGTATATATATATATATATATATATATATGTATATATATATATATATATATATAAATATATATATGTAGAGTATATATGTGTACAGTCTAAATGTGTACAATCTATTTTGTGTACAGTTATGTGTGTACAGTACAGCTTTATGTGTACATGTATTTGTGTACAGCTAGGTGTGTGTATATATATGTACAGTCTATGTGTGTACATCTATAAGAGTACAGTACAGCTTTATGTGTATATCTATGTTGTGTACAGATAGGTGTGTATATATATTTTTTACATCTGTGTGTACAGATATATGTGTACAGTAGGGTCATACAGCTATATGTGTACATCTATTTGTGCACTATGTATGTACATCCATGCGTGTACTATACTGAGTCTACAGATATATGTGTACAGTTATATGCGTATAGTACAACTATGTGAGTATATCCATTTATGTACATCTATGTATGTACATCCATGTTTGTACTGCTATATTTGTACATATGTGTGCGTACAGCTATATATGTACAGGCTTTATGTGTACAGTAAAAATCAGTATTATCTACTTTCCTTGTATAGGACGCGATCTAGGATTGCCGTTTATAAGTAAATTATAAGCATCCAGATTTACAGTAGGTTTTTTACCCGTATCTTGAGCGCGTCTCACAATCTCCGCAAGGTAACATGGGCATCATCTATTAGTTGGGAAAGTAAATGTGCCTAGTCACTGTGTTGGCTACACAGTCTCTTTGCCTGTAGCTGCTACGAAACCATTAAACGCTGTTTAATTGTCTTGTTAAAATCATATTCAAGTATTTGGTTTGTGCAATGAATGACGTTATGCAGTTAAAAGATTTAATGTAACGGTACAGTTTGAGTCTTTCATAGCCATATTCACTGCGTATAAAAGCGTAAATAATATGCAAAGTTTAGTAGTCTACATAATAACAATACATATTTATTGTTAGAAAAGTCGCCCGTTAGCTGCACATGTTATGTATATAGAAATCTATTCTAACTCTATTCGCTAGTTCTATTCTCTGTTGTGTGTTCATTTGAGTTTACAACTGAGGCGTATTTAATGAGTTCATCTCTCCTGTTCAGATAATTTAAGCTGGTCTGGTAGAAACATGAGGCAGCAGGTAAATTTTATTTACTGGCATTTCACGGACTATCGGCTCTGTATTTAGTAAACATTTAGCCTTATGGATTCACACCGTCTGATTAAGTGATGTTTTGTGATACAAACATTCTATCCTTGTCTTTTGGCTTTAGACAATACAAGGAAATGAATTTATCAGCTGTATAAACATTCTATGTAATACATTGATTATCAGTATTACATCGCTGTCTATGTTCAACAAAATTAATTTGCATTGAATCTCATTTTCATTCCAGTATTTGCTGCTTGAAACCTGAATAATTTGTACGTTGCACCTGATACATATAATTTATCAAAGCTTTTAAAGTTAACTTTATTAAATCTTATATATTAGTCGTCATGATATATTTTTTTAATGTATTTTTTTTATACGGAAACTATTGTTTTAATTTTTTTTTAAGTTAACTACTCAATACAGCAGTAAAAACTGTAGTACAGTCATCTAGCTACAACAATTACTCAGGCCTAAAGCTACTTTCACGATTAGCCAATTGGCCAACAAAAATAATGATAATAATACTGATGACATTAACGATGATAATACTGATGATAATGGTGTCAATTCAGGTTTAGGGATGAATGATGGAACCGATGAAAAAAGAGCTTCTAAAGATAAAAAGGTTTATATTGTAGAAATATTTTATTGTATTGACAAAGACTTTAATGTACTTCAATTAAGTTTTTATGGTGTTGTACAGTTTTATTAAATGTATTTTTAATTAGCAGGCCATGTAATTTATTGTAAGCTTATTTTTAAATGAACCTTTCTGTTTGAATAATTAAAACGTATTTATTTGCAAAGGTCATTAGGTTAAAACTATAGACGTTTTGTTAATTTTCTACTAATTGAGTGTAAACCATAAAAAAAAAGAAAGCAAAGAACAATTCTAACAACATTAAACAAAATCAGAGTTAAATTTTAACACAATTGATCACAGTTAGTGTTGCATTCTTACAACATTGTTGAATTTTGAAAACATTGAACAAAGCTAAAGTTAAATTTTGAAAACATTGAACACAGCTAATGTTAAATTTTGAAAACATTGACTTTCTGATAGGTAGAGAACAAAGTGTAATAATAACTCAATCTAAACCAGCACCAATAATTGTGCACTCACGAGTTTCAAAGAAACTGTTCAAGGTCCCCTACTACTTTTAATTTACATTAATGACTAACCAAATTGCATTAATACAGAAACAAAAGTAAGGTTATTTGCAGATGATTGCATAACAAAACAATAAAGACAGAAAAAATAAACTGAAATCTTGCAAAAAGTTCTATATGAATTAGAAAATGGGAATCTAACTGGATTATGCCTTCTACCCAGTAAAATGACAATAAAGAAAAAGAAACGCATAACTACAAACTACTTCATTCATTTAAAAGACATAACCCAAACAAAAAATGCAAAAATATTCAGGAGTAATATTAAATGATAAGGACCTTGGAATTTACATATTGATGAATTACTATAAAAATCTAACAATACATTAGGCTTCATAAAAGGAAACTTGAACAAAAGTAATAAGATCATAAAGCTGAAAATGATATATCACATTAGTTAGATCTATACTAGAATATGCATCTTCTGTATATGACCAATAAACTTAAGAAAGCATTAAAAAAATAGAACAAATTCTGAAAAGAACAGCAAGGTACTAGCGAATATTCACAACTGACAAGAGTAACACCTATGATTAAATCACTAAACCTAGAAACTATAAACACTAGAGGATAGAATGGCAAAGAGAAAAGTAGTAATAATACATCAGGCATCAAATGATAATTTAGAAATACAATACATTAACAATCTGTTACAATGCTTAGAAAAACATAAGGACAAAAACACTTTTCGTATCCCTTTTGCGCTAGAACAAATACATAGAAGTAATTTTTCTTCCCGAGTGGCGACTGGCACGAAATGAGTTACGTAAAAAAACAAGCATCAATAATCAAAATTCAAGACTAGACTCAGACCACGGATCAGCGTAGGACGCAATAATCTTCTTTAAAGATGGAGCATGTATAATAGGATACTTATTGAACAAAACTAGTGTTTAATTCTTACAACAACTGGTGTTTAATTCTTACAACAACTGGTGTTTAATTCTTACAACAACTGGTGTTTAATTCTTACAACAACTGGTGTTTAATTCTTACAACAACTGGTGTTTAATTCTCACAACAACTGGTGTTTAATTCTTACAACAACTGGTGTTTAATTCTTAACACACCTGGTGTTTAATTCTTACAACAACTAGTGTTTAGTTCTTACAACAACTGGTGTTTATTCAATATACATTGTTTACATTTTGCTAGGTTATATTCATTACATATTTCATTACGTATTTAGGCAAGAGGCATATTCCTCTTTTTTTTTTAGGCCAGATATCACGTGTGTGTGCTTGTGTTTGCGTTTGTCTCAATGTCCACAATTTATTTTTAGTTCCTTTTATCGTGGCAATAATTGGTGTGAAAGGCCACCCTCTCTTTCCCATTTGCTCTGATCAGAGTAATTTAGTTTTGACATTACGCCAAGACACTCCACTCCAACATCACAACGTTCATAGGTTCATTTAACCTATTGTGTATTATTGTAGGCTGATGTTGATGTCTGACTTAGCATTCGCTCCCTGGCCACTGTAATATCATGTACCAATCCATTAGTCCCATAGCTCTGAATATCATTATATGTCTTGTCAATAATATGGCTGGCATTAAACACAATGTCTACTTGAGACAAATTAACATTTATACAAACATTTTTCATAACTAATCAACCAACAAATTACAATAAATGCTTTCTATTTCCTAATAGTGGCTGAAAGTCTATAGCTCGCTTAAGCTAGATCAGTAGGAAATGTCAGCTTTTACATCTATATCCTTTTTACGGCTGTTTAAATTTGAAATTTCAATTTTATGTTTTGAAAAAAGTTTCAAACCTTTCCAGAACTAAATTCTCAGAAGGATGATGGGGTGGGAGGTGTTTGCTCAAAAGAAAACGTAATTTTAAGGTACGCGTTTATTAAATTTGACATTTGGCATAACTAGAATGCATGCTGTAAAATATTTGAACTGTAAAGAAATCTACTATACATAACTTTAATGTCTCTCGTGAACTATAGATTACTGGCCATACATTTTTGTATTGTAGTTAACTTTGGCTTATAATAGTCTTAAAGCTAAAGTTCTTTAAAATTGTAAAGTAGGTCATATAAAGTTGCAATCTAGTATGATTTGATGTTTAAAAAAAAAGAAAGTATTCTGCCTTTGTGATACTTGGGCTTTAAATGTAGATCTATTGTGAAAACATTTCACATTACACCGTTCTAAATATATCTCTCAGTCTGCCATTTTTTATCTAGCTAATAGCCAGACGTTGGCTGATTGAACCGTCAAAAATAATGGGTGTGAGGAGAAACTTACTGATGAGTTCACGCTGGGGCGTGAGAAATGTGTGAGCAAATAAGTAGTGAAGCAATGTGTGAGCAAATAAGTAGTGAGGCAATGTGTGAGCAAATAAGTAGTCAAGCAATGTGTGAGCAAATAAGTAGGCAAGCAATGTGTGAGCAAATAAGAAGTCAAGCAATGTGTGAGCAAATAAGTAGTCAAGCAATGTGTGAGCAAATAAGTAGTCAAGCAATGTGTGAGCAAATAAGTAGTCAAGCAATGTGTGAGCAAATAAGTAGGCAAGCAATGTGTGAGCAAATAAGTAGTCAAGCAATGTCTGAGCAAATAAGAAGTAAAGCAATGTGTGAGCAAATAAGAAGTGAAGCAATGTGCGAGACAATAAGTAGTCAAGCAATGTGTGAGCAAATAAGTAGTCAAGCAATGTGTGAGCAAATAAGTAGTCTGGCAATGTGTGAGCAAATAAGTAGTAAGGCAATGTGCGAAAGAATAGTAGTGAACAATATGTGAGCAAAAAAGTAGTGCGGCAATGTGTGAGCAAATAAGTAGTCAAGCAATGTCTGAGCAAATAAGTAGTCAAGCAATGTGTGAGCAAATAAGTAGTCAAGCAATGTGTGAGCAAATAAGTAGTCAAGCAATGTGTGAGCAAATAAGTAGTCAAGCAATGTGTGAGCAAATAAGTAGTCTGGCAATGTGTGAGCAAATAAGTAGTAAGGCAATGTCTGAGCAAATAAGTAGTCAAGCAATGTGTGAGCAAATAAGAATTCAAGCAATGTGTGAGCAAATAAGTAGTGAAGCAATGTGTGAGCAAATAAGTAGTGAAGCAATGTGTAAGCAAATAAGTAGTCAAGCAATGTGTGAGCAAATAAGTTTTGAAGCAAAGTGCGAGAGAATAAGTAGTCAAGCAATGTATGAGCAAATAAGTAGTGAGGCAATGTGTGAGCAAATAAGTAGGCAAGCAATGTGTGAGCAAATAAGTAGGCAAGCAATGTGTGAGCAAATAAGTAGTCAAGCAATGTGTGAGCAAATAAGTAGTGAAGCAAAGTGCGAGAGAATAAGTAGTCAAGCAATGTATGAGCAAATAAGTAGTGAGGCAATGTGTGAGCAAATAAGTAGTCAAGCAATGTGTGAGCAAATAAGTAGGCAAGCAATGTGTGAGCAAATAAGTAGTCATGCAATATGTGAGCAAATAAGTAGTCAAGCAATGTGTAAGCAAATAAGTAGTAAAGCAATGTGTGAGCAAATAAGTAGTCAAGCAATGTGTGAGCAAATAAGTAGTGATGCAATGTGTGAGCAAATAAGTAGTCAAGCAGTAAGTGAGCAAATAAGTAGTCAAGCAATGTGTGAGCAAATAAGTAGTCAAGCAATGTGTGAGCAAATAAGTAGTCAAGCAATGTGTGAGCAAATAAGTAGGCAAGCAATGTGTGAGCAAATAAGTAGTCAAGCAATGTGTGAGCAAATAAGTAGGCAAGCAATGTGTGAGCAAAAAAGTAGTCATGCAATATGTGAGCAAATAAGTAGTCAAGCAATGTGTGAGCAAATAAGTAGTGAAGCAATGTGTGAGCAAATAAGTAGTCAAGCAATGTGTGAGCAAATATGAAGTGAAGCGATGTGTGAGCAAATAAGTAGTCAAGCAATGTGTAAGCAAATAAGTAGTCAAGCAATGTGTGAGCAAATAAGTAGTCAAGCAATGTGTGAGCAAATATGAAGTGAAGCAATTTGTGAGCTAATAAGTAGTCAAGCAATGTTTGAGCAAATAAGTAGTCAAGCAATGTGTGAGCAAAAAAGTAGTCCAGCAATGTGTGAACAAATAAGTAGTCAAGCAATGTTTGAGCTAATAAATAGTTAAGCAATGTGTGAACAAATAAGTAGTCAAGCACTGTGTGAGCAAATAAGTAGTCAAGCAATTCTTGAGCAAATACGTAGTCAAGCAATGTGTGAGCAAATAAGTAGTCAAGCAATGTGATAGCAAAATGAAGTGAAGCAATTTGTGAGCTAATAAGTAGTCAAGCAATGTGTGAACAAATAAGTAGTCAAACAATGTGTGAGCAAATAAGTAGTGAAGCAATGTGTTAGCAAATACGTAGTAAAGCAATGTGTGAACAAATAAGTAGTCAAACAATGTGTGAGCAATTAAGTAGTGAAGCAATGTGTGAGCAAATAAGTAGTCAAGCAATGTGCGAGCAAATAAATAGTCAAGCAATGTGTGAACAAATAAGTAGTCAAGCAATGTGTGAGCAAATAAGTAGTCAAGCAATGTAAGAGAAAATATGAAGTGAAGCAATTTGTGAGCTAATAAGTAGTCAAGCAATGTGTGAACAAATAAGTAGTCAAACAATGTGTGAGCAAATAAGTAGTGAAGCAATGTGTGAGCAAATAAGTAGGCAAGCAATGTGTGAGCAAATACTTAGTCAAGCAATGTGTGAGCAAATAAGTAGTCAAGCAATGTGTGAGCGAATAAGTAGTCCAGCAATGTGTGAACAAATAAGAAGTCAAACAATGTGTGAGCAAAAAAGTAGTGAAGCAATGTGTGAGCAAATAAGTAGTCAAGCAATGTGTGAGCAAATAAGTAGTCAAGTAATGTTTGAGCAAATAAGTAGTGAAGCAATGTGTGAGCAAATACGTAGTCAAGCAATGTGTGAGCAAATAAGTAGTCAAGCAATGTGTGAGCAAATAAGTAGTCAAGCAATGTGTGAGCAAATATGAAGTGAAGCAATTTGTGGCTAATAAGTAGTCAAGCAATGTGTGAACAAATAAGTAGTCAAGCAATGTGTGAGCAAATAAGTAGTCAAGCAATTCTTGAGCAAATACGTAGTCAAGCAATGTGTGAGCAAATAAGTAGTCAAGCAATGTGATAGCAAAATGAAGTGAAGCAATTTGTGAGCTAATAAGTAGTCAAGCAATGTGTGAACAAATAAGTAGTCAAACAATGTGTGAGCAAATAAGTAGTCAAACAATGTGTGAGCAAATAAGTAGTGAAGCAATGTGTTAGCAAATACGTAGTAAAGCAATGTGTGAACAAATAAGTAGTCAAACAATGTGTGAGAAATAAGTAGTGAAGCAATGTGTGAGCAAATAAGTAGTCAAGCAATGTGCGAGCAAATAAATAGTCAAGCAATGTGTGAACAAATAAGTAGTCAAGCAATGTGTGAGCAAATAAGTAGTCAAGCAATGTAAGAGAAAATATGAAGTGAAGCAATTTGTGAGCTAATAAGTAGTCAAGCAATGTGTGAACAAATAAGTAGTCAGACAATGTGTGAGCAAATAAGTAGTGAAGCAATGTGTGAGCAAATAAGTAGGCAAGCAATGTGTGAGCAAATACTTAGTCAAGCAATGTGTGAGCAAATAAGTAGTCAAGCAATGTGTGAGCGAATAAGTAGTCCAGCAATGTGTGAACAAATAAGAAGTCAAACAATGTGTGAGCAAAAAAGTAGTGAAGCAATGTGTGAGCAAATAAGTAGTCAAGCAATGTGTGAGCAAATAAGTAGTCAAGTAATGTTTGAGCAAATAAGTAGTGAAGCAATGTGTGAGCAAATACGTAGTCAAGCAATGTGTGAGCAAATAAGTAGTCAAGCAATGTGTGAGCAAATAAGTAATCAAGCAATGTGTGAGCAAATATGAAGTGAAGCAATTTGTGAGCTAATAAGTAGTCAAGCAATGTGTGAACAAATAAGTAGTCAAACAATGTGTGAGCAAATAAGTAGTGAAGCAATGTGTGAGCAAATAAGTAGTCAAACAATGTGTGAGCAAATAAGTAGTGAAGCAATGTGTGAGCAAAGAAGTAGTCAAGCAATGTGTGAGCAAATAAGTAGTCAAGCATTGTGTGAGCAAATAAGTAGTCAAGCAATGTGTGAGAAAATAAGTAGTCCAGCAATGTGTGAACAAATAAGTAGTCAAGCAATGTGTGAGCAAATACGTAGTCAAGCAATGTGTGAGCAAATAAGTAGTCAAGCAATGTGTGAGCAAATACGTAGTCAAACAATGTGTGAGCAAATAAGTAGTGAAGCAATGTGTGAGCAAATAAGTAGTCAAGCAATGTGTGAGCAAATAAGTAGTCAAGCAATGTGTGAGCAAATAAGTAGTCAAGCAATGTGTGAGCAAATATGAAGTGAAGCAATTTGTGAGCTAATAAGTAGTCAAGCAATGTGTGAACAAATAAGTAGTCAAACAATGTGTGAGCAAATAAGTAGTGAAGCAATGTGTGAGCAAATAAGTAGTCAAGCAATGTGTGAGCAAAAAAGTAGTCAAGCATTGTGTGAGCAAATAAGTAGTCAAGCAATGTGTGAGCAAATAAGTAGTCCAGCAATGTGTGAACAAATAAGTAGTCAAGCAATGTGTGAGCAAATACGTAGTCAAGCAATGTGTGAGCAAATACTTAGTCAAGCAATGTGTGAGCAAATAAGTAGTCAAGCAATGTGATAGCAAAATGAAGTGAAGCAATTTGTGAGCTAATAAGTAGTCAAGCAATGTGTGAACAAATAAGTAGTCAAACAATGTGTGAGCAAATAAGTAGTGAAGCAATGTGTTAGCAAATACGTAGTAAAGCAATGTGTGAACAAATAAGTAGTCAAACAATGTGTGAGCAAATAAGTAGTGAAGCAATGTGTGAGCAAATAAGTAGTCAAGCAATGTGCGAGCAAATAAATAGTCAAGCAATGTGTGAACAAATAAGTAGTCAAGCAATGTGTGAGCAAATAAGTAGTCAAGCAATGTAAGAGAAAATATGAAGTGAAGCAATTTGTGAGCTAATAAGTAGTCAAGCAATGTGTGAACAAATAAGTAGTCAAACAATGTGTGAGCAAATAAGTAGTGAAGCATTGTGTGAGCAAATAAGTAGGCAAGCAATGTGTGAGCAAATACTTAGTCAAGCAATGTGTGAGCAAATAAGTAGTCAAGCAATGTGTGAGCGAATAAGTAGTCCAGCAATGTGTGAACAAATAAGTAGTCAAACAATGTGTGAGCAAATAAGTAGTGAAGCATTGTGTGAGCAAATAAGTAGGCAAGCAATGTGTGAGCAAATACTTAGTCAAGCAATGTGTGAGCAAATAAGTAGTCAAGCAATGTGTGAGCGAATAAGTAGTCCAGCAATGTGTGAACAAATAAGAAGTCAAACAATGTGTGAGCAAAAAAGTAGTGAAGCAATGTGTGAGCAAATAAGTAGTCAAGCAATGTGTGAGCAAATAAGTAGTCAAGTAATGTTTGAGCAAATAAGTTGTGAAGCAATGTGTGAGCAAATACGTAGTCAAGCAATGTGTGAGCAAATAAGTAGTCAAGCAATGTGTGAGCAAATAAGTAGTCAAGCAATGTGTGAGCAAATAAGTA
Organism: Anisus vortex; assembly: GCA_949126835.1. NCBI lineage: Eukaryota > Metazoa > Mollusca > Gastropoda > Planorbidae > Anisus > Anisus vortex. The sequence continues at coordinate 34,464,747 of OX421494.1, forward strand.
GTGATGCAATGTGTGAGCAAATAAGTAGTCAAGCAGTAAGTGAGCAAATACGTAGTCAAGCAATGTTTGAGCAAATAAGTAGTCAAGCAATGTGTGAGCAAATAAGTAGTCAAGCAATGTGTGAGCAAATATGAAGTGAAGCAATTTGTGAGCTAATAAGTAGTTAAGCAATGTGTGAACAAATAAGTAGTCAAACAATGTGTGAGCAAATAAGTAGTGAAGCAATGTGTGAGCAAATAAGTAGTCAAGCAATGTGTAAGCAAATTAGTAGTCAAGCATTGTGTGAGCAAATAAGTAGTCAAGCAATGTGTGAGCAAATAAGTAGTCCAGCAATGTGTGAACAAATAAGCAGTCAAGCAATGTGTGAGCAAATACGTAGTCAAGCAATGTGTGAGCAAATAAGTAGTCAAGCAATGTGTGATCAAATAAGTAGTCAAGCAATGTGTGAGCGAATAAGTAGTCAAGCAATGTGTGAGCAAATAAGTAGTCAAGCAATAAGTGAGCAAATAAGTAGTGAAGCAATGTGTGAGCAAATAAGTAGTCAAGCAATGTGTGAGCAAATAGGTAGTCACATAAGTAGGCAAGCAGTGTTTGTGCAAATAAGTAGGCAAGCAATGTCTGAACAAATAAGTAGTCAAGCAATGTGTGAGCAAATACGTAGTCAAGCAATGTGTGAGCAAATAAGTAGTCAAGCAATGTGTGAGCAAATAAGTAGTCAAGCAATGTGTGAGCAAATACGTAGTCAAACAATGTGTGAGCAAATAAGTAGTGAAGCAATGTGTGAGCAAATAAGTAGTCAAGCAATGTGTGAGCAAATACGTAGTCAAGCAATGTGTTAGCAAATACGTAGTCAAGCAATGTGTGAGCAAATACGTATTCAAGCAATGTGTGAGCAAATAAGTAGTCAAGCAATGTGTGAGCAAATAAGTAGTCAAGCAATGTGTGAGCAAATACGTAGTCAAGCAATGTGTGAGCAAATAAGTAGTCAAGCAATGTGTGAGCAAATAAGTAGTCAAGCAATGTGTGAGCAAATACGTAGTCAAGCAATGTGTGAGCAAATAAGTAGTCAAGCAATGTGTGAGCAAATACGTAGTCAAACAATGTGTGAGCAAATAAGTATTGAAGCAATGTGTGAGCAAATAAGTAGTCAAGCAATGTGTGAGCAAATACGTAGTCAAGCAATGTGTGAGCAAATAAGTAGTCAAGCAATGTGTGAGCAAATAAGTAGTCAAGCATTGTGTGAGCAAATATGAAGTGAAGCAATTTGTGAGCTAATAAGTAGTCAAGCAATGTGTGAACAAATAAGTAGTCAATCTATGTGTGAGCAAATAAGTAGTGAAGCAATGTGTGAGCAAATAAGTAGTCAAGCAATGTGTGAGCAAATAAGTAGTCAAGCATTTTGTGAGCAAATAAGTAGTCAAGCAATGTGTGAGCAAATAAGTAGTCAAGCAATGTGTGAACAAATAAATAGTCAAGCAATGTGTGAACAAATAAATAGTCAAGCAATGTGTGAGCAAATACGTAGTGAAGCAATGTGTGAACAAATAAATAGTCAAGCAATGTGTGAGCAAATAAGTAGTCAAGCATTGTGTGAGCAAATATGAAGTGAAGCAATTTGTGAGCTAATAAGTAGTCAAGCAATGTGTGAACAAATAAGTAGTCAAACAATGTGTGAGCAAATAAGTAGTGAAGCAATGTGTGAGCAAATAAGTAGTCAAGCAATGTGTGAGCAAATAAGTAGTCAAGCATTTTGTGAGCAAATAAGTAGTCAAGCAATGTGTGAGCAAATAAGTAGTCAAGCAATGTGTGAACAAATAATAAGTCAAGCAATGTGTGAGCAAATACGTAGTGAAGCAATGTGTGAACAAATAAATAGTCAAGCAATGTGTGAGCAAATACGTAGTCAAGCAATGTGTGAGCAAATAAGTAGTCAAGCAATGTGTGAGCAAATAAGTAGTCAAGCAATGTGTGAGCAAATAAGTAGTCAAGCATTGTGTGAGCAAATAAGTAGTCAAGCAATGTGTGAACAAATAAGTAGTCAAGCAATGTGTGAGCAAATAAGTAGTCAAGCAATGTGTGAACAAATAAGTAGTCAAGCAATGTGTGAACAAATAAATAGTCAAGCAATGTGTGAGCAAATACGTAGTCAAGCAATGTGTGAGCAAATAAGTAGTCAAGCAATGTGTGAACAAATAAGTAGTCAAGCAATGTGTGTGCAAATACGTAGTCAAGCAATGTGTGAGCAAATAGGTAGTCACATATATAGGCAAGCAGTGTGTGGGCAAATAAGTAGGCAAGCAATGTCTGAACAAATAAGTAGTCAAGCAATGTGTGAGCAAATACGTAGTCAAGCAATGTGTGAGCAAATAAAGTAGTATACATTGTTTAAATATGGAATTGATGGCATGTATATTTTAATGTCATGGGTAAAATTAAACGTTTTGTATATATTAAACTGAATAGATGTAGATAATAAAGTGATGGGCTTGTTTGATTTATAATTTAACAGACGTTTTTGTTTTAGATAGAAGATTTTTACGTCCAAGCAAACAAATACCGATGTGTCATCGGTAGGGCTAAAACCCGGGCCGTTTTGTTGACAATTGTACTAATTATATGATAGGCTGTTACTTAAAATACTGTAATGCTTAAATGTTTCTATTGTGCTGTAGAATTTGCCTTAATCGGATCTCTAACCAATACATTTGACTTAGTGATTATCAAACTTTACTGTGGGCTGTTTATTCTTGAAATAAATAATTAAAAAAAAATTAAGTTTCATCTAAAGCTAAGTATTATAGATTAGTTTTTTTTAAATATATTTTAAGACCTTCCATTGTTCAAGAAAAGTTCAACTAGTAAAATAATGACACTTAAAACAGGCAGGCTTTAGTCTATTCAAAGATATATTGAAACTAGTATATACTTTTAAATCTGGAAAACTACATCATGTTCATTTATTGTTAGGTGAAAGTAGCGTTAGAATCAAGTCTCTTAACTAACTAAACAATAACTGGGTGTATCTAGTGGACTACTAACTCACGATCATACAATATTGACAATAAATCATATCTATATATCTAGTGGACTACTAACTCACGATCATAACATACAATATTGACAATAAATCATATCTATATATCTAGTGGACTACTAACTCACGATCATAACATACAATATTGACAATAAATCATATCTATATATCTAGTGGACTACTAACTCACGATCATAACATACAATATTGACAATAAATCATATCTATATATCTAGTGGACTACTAACTCACGATCATAACATACAATATTGACAATAAATCATATCTATATATCTAGTGGACTACTAACTCACGATCATAACATACAATATTGACAATAAATCATATCTATATATCTAGTGGACTACTAACTCACGATCATAACATACAATATTGACAATAAATCATATCTATATATCTAGTGGACTACTAACTCACGATCATAACATACAATATTGACAATAAATCATATCTATATATCTAGTGGACTACTAACTCACGATCATAACATACAATATTGACAATAAATCATATCTATATATCTAGTGGACTACTAACTCACGATCATAACATACAATATTGACAATAAATCATATCTATATATCTAGTGGACTACTAACTCACGATCATAACATACAATATTGACAATAAATCATATCTATATATCTAGTGGACTACTAACTCACGATCATAACATACAATATTGACAATAAATCATATCTATATATCTAGTGGACTACTAACTCACGATCATAACATACAATATTGACAATAAATCATATCTATATATCTAGTGGACTACTAACTCACGATCATAACATACAATATTGACAATAAATCATATCTATATATCTAGTGGACTACTAACTCACGATCATAACATACAATATTGACAATAAATCATATCTATATATCTAGTGGACTACTAACTCACGATCATAACATACAATATTGACAATAAATCATATCTATATATCTAGTGGACTACTAACTCACGATCATAACATACAATATTGACAATAAATCATATCTATATATCTAGTGGACTACTAACTCACGATCATAACATACAATATTGACAATAAATCATATCTATATATCTAGTGGACTACTAACTCACGATCATAACATACAATATTGACAATAAATCATATCTATATATCTAGTGGACTACTAACTCACGATCATAACATACAATATTGACAATAAATCATATCTATATATCTAGTGGACTACTAACTCACGATCATAACATACAATATTGACAATAAATCATATCTATACATCTAGTGGACTACTAACTCACGATCATACAATATTGACAATAAATCATATCTATATATCTAGTGGACTACTAACTCACGATCATAACATACAATATTGACAATAAATCATATCTATACATCTAGTGGACTACTAACTCACGATCATACAATATTGACAATAAATCATATCTATGTATCTAGTGGACTACTAACTCACGATCATACAATATTGACAATAAATCATATCTATATATCTAGTGGACTACTAACTCACGATCATAACATACAATATTGACAATAAATCATATCTATATATCTAGTGGACTACTAACTCACGATCATACAATATTGACAATAAATCATATCTATATATCTAGTGGACTACTAACTCACGATCATACAATATTGACAATAAATCATATCTATATATCTAGTGGACTACTAACTCACGATCATACAATATTGACAATAAATCATATCTATATATCTAGTGGACTACTAACTCACGATCATACAATATTGACAATAAATCATATCTATATATCTAGTGGACTACTAACTCACGATCATACAATATTGACAATAAATCATATCTATATATCTAGTGGACTACTAACTCACGATCATACAATATTGACAATAAATCATATCTATATATCTAGTGGACTACTAACTCACGATCATAACATACAATATTGACAATAAATCATATCTATGTATCTAGTGGACTACTAACTCACGATCATACAATATTGACAATAAATCATATCTATATATCTAGTGGACTACTAACTCACGATCATACAATATTGACAATAAATCATATCTATATATCTAGTGGACTACTAACTCACGATCATACAATATTGACAATAAATCATATCTATATATCTAGTGGACTACTAACTCACGATCATACAATATTGACAATAAATCATATCTATATATCTAGTGGACTACTAACTCACGATCATAACATACAATATTGACAATAAATCATATCTATGTATCTAGTGGACTACTAACTCACGATCATAACATACAATATTGACAATAAATCATATCTATATATCTAGTGGACTACTAACTCACGATCATACAATATTGACAATAAATCATATCTATATATCTAGTGGACTACTAACTCACGATCATACAATATTGACAATAAATCATATCTATATATCTAGTGGACTACTAACTCACGATCATAACATACAATATTGACAATAAATCATATCTATATATCTAGTGGACTACTAACTCACGATCATAACATACAATATTGACAATAAATCATATCTATGTATCTAGTGGACTACTAACTCACGATCATACAATATTGACAATAAATCATATCTATATATCTAGTGGACTACTAACTCACGATCATAACATACAATATTGACAATAAATCATATCTATATATCTAGTGGACTACTAACTCACGATCATAACATACAATATTGACAATAAATCATATCTATATATCTAGTGGACTACTAATTCACGATCATAACATACAATATTGACAATAAATCATATCTATACATCTAGTGGACTACTAATTCACGATCATACAATATTGACAATAAATCATATCTATGTATCTAGTGGACTACTAATTCACGATCATACAATATTGACAATAAATCATATCTATGTATCTAGTGGACTACTAATTCACGATCATACAATATTGACAATAAATCATATCTATGTATCTAGTGGACTACTAATTCACGATCATACAATATTGACAATAAATCATATCTATACATCTAGTGGACTACTAACTCACGATCATACAATATTGACAATAAATCATATCTATACATCTAGTGGACTACTAACTCACGATCATACAATATTGACAATAAATCATATCTATACATCTAGTGGACTACTAACTCACGATCATACAATATTGACAATAAATCATATCTATATATCTAGTGGACTACTAACTCACGATCATAACATACAATATTGACAATAAATCATATCTATGTATCCCCTAAGAATGCAAACAATTGTATATCAAGCCGTTACACGTCTAACAGAAAAATTAAATTTTCATAGCCTTCACTCTGTATTGATCGATTTTCTTCATTATTTCTGAAAAAGATGTTTAAATAAACGAAGGATTTCCACTATTTTTTTTTTATTCATTTACATGCAAACGTTTATAACATTTAGTATTGATGTGACAATAACACGGTTAGCAGGGGAAATCATATCTTGCATGCAGGCATTTCTCAAAGGAAACCGTCAGTTCCACAGGATAGGTTTGATGTAATAGTTACCCTTTTATCTTTTTACATAAGAACTTTATTTGCGATTCAATATTTCGGTAAAGGTTTAAATTTCAAGAAACAGACTATTTCTAGGATATCCAAAACAAACTATTTCTAGGATATAGAAAACAAACTATTTCTAGGATATCCAAAACAAACTATTTCTAAAATATCCAAAACAAACTATTTCTAGGATATCCAAAACAAACTATTTCTAGGATATCCCAAACAAACTATTTCTAGGATATCCAAAACAAACTCTTTCTAGGATATCCCAAACAAACTATTTCTAGGATATCCAAAACAAACTTTTTCTAGGATATCCAAAACAAACTATTTCTAGGATATCCAAAACAAAATAAGGCAATGAGTATTGAAAATAATATGAACTATAAAATTGTAATGTTTTTGTTTCGCTTAGCCTTTTATATTACACATTAAGAAAATTGATTTTGTAAATCAATTGATATTGATTATTTAAAACTTTTTTTTTAATCTGTCATTAGCTTTTTTTGGATATACTTAGAAAAATACAATGCCATTTTATTGTTGTTGTTTTTTTCTATATTAATTCAGAATTAGCTTTCTCTGAGAAACATTTCTTGTTATTAGATCTGTCGGATTTGTTTTTAACTTTGTTATTATCATTGCCTAATGACATTGCAGAATAATGTGAACATCTATTTAACTTAGAAGCCGCCTTGTCTTTTAAAAATAAATCTAATTTAAAGCAATGAAAATGTATGCTGACAAGTTATTAGATTTAAGAATTTCAATGAGCTTCAGGATTAATTTAGTTGAAACAAATGACAGCATATCTGTTGCTTTTTTTCTTAGCAAGCTATATTTTTAACATTAATTGTAGAACATCATAGTTTTACTTTAGCTTAAGAATATCGTAGTTTAACTAGATCAGTAGAACATCATAGTTTTACTTTATATTTAGAATATCATAGTTTCACTTCATATTTAGAGCATCATAGTTTTACTTTAGTTTTAGAATATCATAGATTTACATCTTATGCATGAATGAAAATGGTTTAAATCGAGATTTCCAAATGTGTACACATCGTATAATTAAAGAATAATTTCATGACATTAATTCATGATCTTTTTTGTTTTATGCATACGATTTTTTATATAAAAGAGGAATGTTAAAGATTGTAAGAGTAATGTTTAATAGTTAATAAACATTAAAAGTCGCATATTTGTTTTAAAATATATGAGATAAGAATTTGGACCGATATTTCTGATAAATGACCAGACAATAGCCAATGGCAAAAAAATAAATTATTACCAAGATAAAGAAAAGTAAATTGTTAGTGTTCAGTTGATGATCTTCATGTATTTAGTTTATATATTAATTTTTAATAAGCCTTAGTGCCAATTATGTAAGTAAATAATTAAAAGGTGATTCTTTTTTAGTAGAAAAGCTGATTAAGGTACAAGTTTAATTCAAGAAAGTTTCCTTTGAAATATTTAATATTCGAATAAATCCATTAAAATATGTATAAAATATTAAACTATAATAAATATAATATTCGAATAAATCCATTAAAATATGTATAAAATATTACACTATAATAAATAGCTGTAAAAAAAAAAGAAAACAGATGTGTAAAAAAACTAGAATATAAACGTATACCAATATAGACCCACTAGAATATAAACGTATACAAATGTAGACCCACTAGAATATAAACGTATACAAATGTAGACCCACTAGAATATAAACGTATACAAATGTAGACCCACTAGAATATAAACGTATACAAATGTAGACCCACTAGAATATAAACGTAAACAAATGTAGACCCACTAGAATATAAACGGAAACAAATGTAGACCCACTAGAATATAAACGTATACAAATGTAGACCCACTAGAATATAGATTTATAAAATATACTAGATTAAATATGTGCACAAATACACTGGAATATAGATGATGTGTACAAATACACTAGACTATAGATGTGTACAAATACATTAAAATAAAGACATATACAAATGTAGGCCTACTAGAATATAGATGTTAAATAAAAACTAACTATATATGTGTAGAAATAAAGGCCTACTAGTATAATAGAGCTCTGTATAAACGCACTGGGATATATATGTCTACAAATACACTAGAATATAGATGTGTACAAATACACTAGAACAGAAATGTGTACACATACACTACAATGTATATGTGTACAAATTCACTGGAATATAGATACGTACCGATACACTAGAATATATATATATAATATGTACGAATACACTTAGATATATATATATATAGATATAGATGTGGAATATAGATGTGTAGAAATACACTAGAATATAGACATAAACCATTCTATGTAGACCGATTATAGAAGTCTACTAGAATATAGATGTTAAGATACAAATTAACTATATATGTGTAGAAATAAAGGCCTACTAGTATATAGATGCTTATAAACACACTGGGATAAAGATGTGTACAAATACACCAGAATATAGATGTGTACAAATACACTAGACTATAGATGTGTACAAATATACTAGAATATAGATGAGTAAAATTACACTGGAATAAAGATGTGTGCAAATACACTGGAATATAGATGTGTACAAATACACTAGACTATAGATGTGTACAAATATACTAGAATATAGATGAGTAAAATTACACTGGAATAAAGATGTGTGCAAATACACTGGAATATAGACGCTAGAATATTGATGTGTACAAATACACTAGAACAGAAATGTGTACGCATACACTGGAATATATATGTGTACAAATACACTAGAATATAGACGTAAAGCAATCTATGTAGACCTATAGAGGTGGTATATTTTGATTTCTCTCAAGAGGTGATGTAGAGAGTCAAGTCATTGGTTCCACAGTGATGGTAATTTAAGATAATCCCTGCTACCGCTTAGATAAAATATATCAGAGAATTAAATTACGTGGCTGGCTAGAACGGTGCCACAGAATGTAGATTTAAGGACTAGGCCAAATGAAAGGACTAGAGTGATGAAATGCTGGGATCAATTCTGCCATCAACTGATCGCAAGAATGGCATACCGTAAAGCCGAATATAGTTTATATAGAATAGGCGAACTCATCGAACTTCTTTTCTTCGTTATCAAAAATAAATATTCTTATTATAATGTTGGAATTCATGATTGCCATTGTTATATTATAAGCCTAATGTCTACACTCTCTGTCATTTAATAAATAAATAATATAATTTAACTGATTTATATGTTAAAAAAAAGAAACTACTTTTAAAAAAATCAAAACAACCATGACACATTTTCCGAAAAAAATCTTTACATTTATAGGCTGCAGACCAGGAATTGAATTTCTTGATTTAAGTTGGTTTTATTGGTTGTTTTTTTAGCAATGGGACTTTGTGCTTTAAAAGGAATTGTGCTATAATTTGTAACATTTAATTTTCATAAACTGATTTATATAAACTTCAATGTTTACAGTAAATTTGTCAGAAAAAAAGCGCTTAAATACAATTAAGTTAAACTAATTCCATAGTTTCTGGTATAGTATCTTACACAGTTTCTGGTACAGTATCTTACACAGTTTCTGGTACAGTATCTTGCACAGTTTCTGGTACAGTATCTTGCACAATTTCTGGTACAGTATATTGCACAATTTCTGATACAGTATATTGTACAGTTTCTGGTATAGTATCTTGCACAGTTTCTGGTATAGTATCTTGCAGTTTCTGATACAGTATCTTGCACAGTTTCCGGTATGGTATCTTGCAGTTTCTGGTACAGTATATTGTACAGTTTCTGGTACAGTATATTGCACAGTTTCTGGTACAGTATATTGCACGATTTCTAGTTCAGTATCTTGCAGTTTCTGGTACTGTAGCTTGCACAGTTTTTGGTACTATACAGTTGCATAGTTGTAGAGCCTGCAAATTACCGTGGCAATAAGTATAAAAATAATTCTTAACCTAAAAAAATGCAATTCATTTCTTCTTTATGACGCCATAGGCTATATTCTAAACTATTAGATCAAAATCTGTAAGCTATATTCTAAACTACTAGATCAAACTCTGTAAGCTATATTCTAAACTATTAGATCAAAATCTGTAAGCTATATTCTAAACTACTAGATCAAACTCTGTAAGCTATATTCTAAACTATTAGATCAAACTCTGTAAGCTATATTCTAAACTATTAGATCAAACTATGTAAGCTATATTCTAAACTATTAAATCAAACTCTGTAAGCTATATTCTAAACTATTAGATCAAACTCTGTAAGCTATATTCTAAACTATTAGATCAAACTCTGTAATCTATATTCTAAACTATTAGGTCAAACTCTGTAAGCTATATTCTAAACTATTAGATCAAACTCTGTAAGCTATAATCTAAACTATTAGATCAAACTCTGTAAGCTATATTATAAACTATAAGATCAAACTCTGTAAGCTATATTCTAAACTATTAGATCAAACTCTGTAAGCTATATTCTAAACTATTAGATCAAACACTGTAAGCTATATTCTAAACTATTAGATCAAACTATGTACGCTATATTCTAAACTATAAGATCAAACTCTGTAAGCTATATTCTAAACTATTAGATCAAACTCTGTAAGCTAGCCTATATTCTAAACTATTAGATCAAACTCTGTAAGCTATATTCTAAACTATTAGATCAAACTCTGTAAGCTATATTCTAAACAATTATATTAAACTCTGTAAGCTATAATCTAAACTATTAGATCAAACTCTGTAAGCTATATTCCAAACTATTCGATCAAACTCTGTAAGCTATATCCTAAACTATTAGATCAAACTCTGTAAGCTATATTCTAAACTATTAGATCAAACTCTGTAAGCTATATTCTAAACTATTAGATCAAACTCTGTAAGCTATATTCTAAACTATTATATCAAACTCTGTAAGCTATATTTTAAACTATTAGATCAAACTCTGTAAGCTATATTCTAAACTATTAGATCAAACTCTGTAAGCTATATTCTAAACTATTAGATCAAACTCTGTAAGCTATATTCTAAACTATTAGATCAAACTCTGTAAGCTATGTTCTAAACTATTAGATCAAACTCTGTAAGCTATATTCTAAACTATTAGTTCAAACTCTGTAAGCTATATTCTAAACTATTAAATCAAACTCTGTAATCTATATTCTAAACTATTAGATCAGACGCAGTAGGCTCTATGCTAAACTATTATAGTCTAATATTAAAATGATGTGTTAGGGTTTATTGATTTTGACACATCAAGGCTGGGATGTTGGAAATGTGTTTGATTTTAATGATGTTTTTCGCTTTTTTTTTCTATTCTTAATTTATTTGTTAGAAACTTTTCCTCTATATTATATACCTAAAATTATTGCGACCTACGTATAGCGATGGTGCATGTCTTGTCTTAGTGTGGTTTATTCAAATTAGGTATGTATCGCGTAAATTAGGTTAATTCCGTGATATCGCAGTAAATCCCCAGGTTCCGCGGCATTGCGTGAAATTCCGCGGGTAACGGTAACAAATAAAGGCTATGAATTATAAAAAAAGAAAACTTACTGACAGACTAACAGTCAACTACATTTCTTTCAATTGTTTGATATAATGAATTTTGATCCATTACAAAATACTATAAATCAGAATTAAAGGATACATCAATTAACACCGCAGTCATGATCAAACTAACACTTGACTGAGTTTTTACATGTTCTTAGAGGCCTAAAAGACTTGAATCGCTGGCTGTCTCCACCAGATCTTACAATAATCCTCTTTTCCAGTGTGTGGTGTAGGAATTGGGGACATATTTTTAGAGCATACATTTAAAAACTTCACTACGAGTGAACTTCATTAAAAAATAAAGACATTTATTGACTGTTCAATAAAATAATTTAAACTAGATCGGTTGGTCTTAAAATATTTTTTTCTGATATGGTTTACCAACTAAATCTACATAATGTTATAAAACGTATTGATAATATTATTTGAAAGAATATCAATCTATTATAAAGTTGTAGTCTACATAACTTTTTCTATTGTTTTCACATTATTTTGTTACATTTAAAGTTATTTAATCAGTAGTCATCGAATAAATATTCATGTATAGAACGTAAAATCATCTTTTAAAAAGTTTTATTGAAAAGTTTCATGTTGGCCAAACATCTTGAGATAGACAGATTGTGTATTTCTTGACAGATTGTGTATTTCTATACAGATTGTGTATTTCTAGACAGATTGTGTATTTCTTGACAGATTGTGTATTTCTTGACAGATTGTGTATTTCTAGACAGATTGTGTCTATTTCTAAACAGATTGCGTATTTCTAGACAGATTGTGTATTTCTAGACAGATTGCGTATTTCTAGACAGATTGTGTATTTCTTGACAGATTGTGTATTTCTAGACAGATTGTGTATTTCTAGACAGATTATGTATTTCTAGACAGGTTGCGTATTTCTAGACAGATTGTGTATTTCTAGACAGATTGTGTATTTCTTGACAGATTGTGTATTTCTTGACAGATTGTGTATTTCTAGACAGGTTGTGTATTTCTTGACAGATTGTGTATTTCTAGACAGGTTGTGTATTTCTAGACAGATTGTGTATTTCTTGACAGATTGTGTATTTCTAGACAGGTTGTGTATTTCTTGACAGATTGTGTATTTCTAGACAGATTGTGTATTTTTTGACAGATTGTGTATTTCTAGACAGATTGTGTCTATTTCTAGACAGATTGCGTATTTCTAGACAGATTGTGTATTTCTTGACAGATTGTGTATTTCTAGACAGATTGTGTATTTCTTGACAGATTGTGTATTTCTTGCCAGATTGTGTATTTCTAGACAGATTGTGTATTTCTAGACAGATGACGAATTTCTAGACAGATTGTGTATTTCTTGACAGATTGTGTACTTCTAGATAGATTGTGTATTTCTAGACAGATTGTGTATTTCTAGATAGATTGTGTATTTCTAGACAGGTTGCGTATTTCTAGACAGGTTGTGTATTTCTTGACAGATTGTGTATTTCTAGACAGATTGTGTCTATTTCTACAGATTGCGTATTTCTAGACAGGTTGTGTATTTCTTGACAGATTGTGTATTTCTAGATAGATTGTGTATTTCTATACAGGTTGTGTATTTCTAGATAGATTGTGTATTTCTAGACAGATTGTGTATTTCTAGATAGATTGTGTATTTCTAGACACATTGTGTATTTCTTGACAGATTGTGTATTTCTTGACAGATTGTGTATTTCTAGACAGATTGTGTCTATTTCTAGACAGATTGCGTATTTCTAGACAGGTTGTGTATTTCTTGACAGATTGTGTATTTCTTGACAGATTGTGTATTTCTTGACAGATTGTGTATTTCTAGACAGATTGTGTATTTCTAGACAGATTGTGTATTTCTTGACAGATTGTGTCTATTTCTAGACAGATTGTGTATTTCTAGACAGATTGTGTATTTCTTGACAGATTGTGTATTTCTAGACAGATTGTGTCTATTTCTAGACAGATTGCGTATTTCTAGACAGGTTGTGTATTTCTTGACAGATTGTGTATTTCTTGACAGGTTGTGTATTCCTTGACAGATTGCGTATTTCTAGACAGATTGCGTATTTCTAGACAGGTTGTGTATTTCTTGACAGATTGTGTATTTCTAGACAGATTGTGTCTATTTCTAGACAGATTGCGTATTTCTAGACAGATTGTGTATTTTTTGACAGATTGTGTATTTCTAGATAGATTGTGTATTTCTAGACAGGTTGTGTATTTCTAGACAGATTGTGTATTTCTAGACAGGTTGTGTATTTCTAGACAGATTGTGTATTTCTAGATAGATTGTGTATTTCTAGATAGATTGTGTATTTCTAGACAGATTGTGTATTTCTAGACAGGTTGCGTATTTCTAGACAGGTTGTGTATTTCTTGACAGATTGTGTATTTCTAGACAGATTGTGTCTATTTCTAGACAGGTTGTGTATTTCTTGACAGATTGTGTATTTCTAGACATAGTGTGTAATAACTAGACAAATTGTGTATTTCTAGATAGATTGTGTATTTCTTGACATAGTGTGTATTTCTAGACAGATTGTGTATTTCTAGACTTTCTCAATTTACTGTTTTTAGTACATTGACTTTTATTGAGTACACCTCAATATTCCCAACATAGGCTTCTCAGATCATTCAAACACTGCCTAGGTTGAGTTTTACCTGTCCTTACCTAACGACTCACTTGCTCCAAAGGTATAAATAATATATCATTAAGAGAGCCTTCCTCAACACGCGAAGACAAACACATACGTTGAACTCCAGTCTGGTATTAACTTTACCTTGGAACATTGAAGGTATATAAGAAAATATGTACATTTACTTAGATAAAATGCCTGTATTCTATTAAGATTTCTTGCTCTGGCACTTGGCACATGTACCCTTCACTGTCTTTATAGTAGAGTAGCGAATTTTTTGTATTATAACGTAGTGAATTCTTTGTATTGTACAGTAGAGTTATCTTTGCTTTATACAGTAGTGTATCTTTGTCTTGTAGACAAATGTATTCCTTGTATTGTATAAATATATATATATATATATATATATATATATATACATATGGTACTTTATGGCAGAGGAAACTATAAATGTGGCCTTCATAGAACTTGATCACCCCTGGAAGGGAAGGGGCGTCTGTACAGAAATTCAACTAATTTAACAGAATAAGGAACAACTGTGTGTACACGCTTAATGAATCGCTTTAAAAATAACAACAAAAAAATTGTGCACTATTTTTAGTAATGCAAGTTTTTTTTTCTACACTGGAGAAGCAAAAAAAAAAAAGTAAGAAAACAAATTATACCATCCGTCCTTCGCATGGCACCGCCCCTGATCTTAGCACTACGTGACTCTACTCGAAACTGGAAATTGAAATTTGTCAACATATTTGTAGAACAAATAGAAGTCTATGTTTAACGTGTTACTTATTGTCTGAACAACTAGATAGACTCTGTGTGTAGTTTTTATAGATTGTATGTGTAGTTTATATACCCTGTAGGTGTAGTTTATATACCCTGTAGGTGTAGTTTATATACCCTGTAGGTGTAGTTTATATACCCTGTAGGTGTAGTTTATATACCCTGTAGGTGTAGTTTATATACCCTGTAGGTGTAGTTTATATACCCTGTAGGTGTAGTTTATATACCCTGTAGGTGTAGTTTATATACCCTGTAGGTGTAGTTTATATACCATGTAGGTGTAGTTTATATACCCTGTAGGTGTAGTTTATATACCCTGTAGGTGTAGTTTATATACCCTGTAGGTGTAGTTTATATACCCTGTAGGTGTAGTTTATATACCCTGTAGGTGTAGTTTATATAGTCTGTGTGTGTGGTTTATATCGACTGTGTGTGTAGTTTATAGACTGTGTATGTAGTATATATAGAGTGTATGTGTAGTTTTTTAGACTGTAGGCCTATGTGTAGTTTATATAGACTTTTTGTGTAGTTTTCTATACTCTGTGGGCTTAGTTTATATAGATTGTATGTGTAGTTTATAGACTGTTTGTAGTTTATTTAGACTGTATGTGCAGTTTATAGACTGTAGGTATGTGTAGTTTATATAGACTATTTGTGTAGTTTTCTATACTCTGTGTGTGTAGTTTATACAGATTGTATGTGTAGTTGTTATAGTCTGTATATGTAGTTTGTATATAATTTCTGTGTAGTTTTATACAATTTGTGTGTTCAGTCTTTATAGACTGACATGTTTTTATTATTATTATTATTTTTTACTCACAGAGAAAAAAATACACTTTCACTTCGCCATTATAATACCAACTTCTCAAGGAAATCATTATAGTACTCTTTAAACCAATCTCAAACCGGATGTGATGGCGACAGACAGCATTGTGGTCATTGGCCGGATAGAAAGAAAACTACTGGATATACACAACAAGCCAGAACTCGAAAAGGCCGGTATGTATAGATAGCACTAGTGGTCTCCGAGTGCTGGTGTCAGACTGACAATCAAGATCGCTTGAGCTCTATCGCCTAGTTCTAATGGATTGGAAAATGGAAGGAATAATATAAATACATACATAAATAATACAAGATGGCAGCAAATCTAATTTTAGGTAACATTCCAGGCCCAACACAGGCGCCAACATGACAGCTAAATTGATTACATCGTCTGTATGTAATGGACAACATCTATCTATGGAAACATCAACAGCATACAATAAGATGTTATAGTTTTATCAATCTTCTGGTCTATAGGAAATACTTGAATGAATAAGATTGTTAGGTCTGAATTCTAGCACGAATTTCTAAGCTTCAGTTATAGCCTATAGTAACAAACATGCATTTGTAAATAAACATTTTTATGAAAAGAAAAGTACATAAGTAGGCCTACACATAAACATAGATCTACTCCTTTTTAGAGATTTAGTTTTTTGGCCTTTGAACTTTTGAATGGTCAATATATGTTACTATTTCTACATCATTCTCTTATTCTCTTTCTCCCTATATAAGCTTATATATATATACACAAGCTAAATTCCCCGGCGTAAAAAATTTCATAAACTACATATAGGCTAGATCTAATAATATTGAAAATAAAATAATTATTTATTTGAAAGCATTTAGGAAACTAATTGAAAATAAATATTATAATCAGGTTTAAAAATAGGCATGTCTTTTTATTAAATCAAAAGTTAAATTTCCCGGCGTCACTCGGGTGAAAAATTCAAAGTCTTAGGCCTATAAACTACAATGAACATAAAGCTATAATAACCTAAAAAAAAAAAAAATTTTTATTTATTTACTAAATACATTTAAGAAAGGAATTTTAAATAAATGTATCGGGTTGAAAAAAAACATGTGTTTTTATTATAACAAAAAGTTAGGACTATCCCTGTGGATGAAAATCAAATACCCATCGTCCTCGTGCGTCTAAAAAAAGTTATTATATTTTATTTACTGAAGACATTTTAGGAAAGTTTTAAGTCCTAAAACCCCTACAATCTTTTTTAAAAAGTAATAGTAAAGAATTTGTTTTTTTAAAAAGAGAAAAAAGAATACAGTGGGGAATTGAACCCTGTTCGTTCGAATGGCAGTCGATGACACTAACCACTACGCTAGGGAAAGCACACGTCAATAAGGGATAACAAAAGTAAGATATGAGACAAGTAAGTTGAAAGTGAAACTACACGAATTTTATTACTTTACTATATTCATAATTGATCACCGCTTGCTCAATGACATCTTTTGTTTTTCTTCTCTTCTCTAAGTTTGTTTTAGTGAATAGACAATACATGACTGGAGAAGTAACTTGGGAATGACTTCACTCAATGTCGTTAATGGAATCCTATTGGCTGCTCTAATAGAATTTACCTAAGACTCTTAATCTCAGCATGATGCTCTCTCAGCTTTCTGGTTTTTATTAGGACTTAGAAAACTTTTTTTGGACTGTTACATCTTATTTATATTTCTAACTTTTAATATATAAATTCAGGACAGAAAAGTCGTCGTTGGTATAATTCTAATGTTAGAGCGCTTATCTTCAATACTGTACAATCGATTATTGGAATAAGTCTCATTTTATAATGTTTTTCAGTATTGTACAATCGACTATTAATTAGAAGGCAAACCAATTTCTGGTTGTATCTTAAATTTCTAGATATTATCCATTTTCTATACAGTGCAAAGCATCAAAATTTTGCACTTTGAATGTTTAATTAAAAAAAATCTTAAATATTCCAAGCCTTTATTCACCTTAGTATTCCAAGCCTCTATTTACCTTAGTATTCCAAGCCTATATTCACCTTAGTATTCCAAGCCTATATTCACCTACATTACAAACACTCATCAGCCTAAAACACCTTAATAATTCTAGAGTTTTATAAAAACTTTAATAGTTACATCCTCTAAACACTTTGTAAATTCAGACTGAAAACACCTTAATAATTCCAGTCTCTAAACACCTTGTGACTCCACCTTTCAAAAATCCTTAATAATTTTAGTCCTTTAACACCCTGAAATTTGAGACTCTAAAAATCTTAGAAATTACAGTTTCATTCCAGTCTCTAAACACCTTCGTAATACCATGTACTAATAAAACTAATTTTAGACACCATGGTTAGCACGTTCTTTAAAAATGTCCTCGACGGGATTGTTCTTAAGCGTAACGTTTAGGCTACTTGAAAGTATCTTTGTATATATAAAAACAGTTTCCCACTTAATATTCAACACATTAAAAGTGACCGTGTTTTACCCATGGCCAGGCTGTTCAAACAAACAAGTTCACTGACCATGAGTTGTACTTACTCCACTTTCAACTTTTCCCCCAAAAGTTTACCTCCACTCCAAAACAATAGCACCAGAGAAAAAACTCGTTGAAAAGCCTGTAGAGAATAATTGAGCAGTATTCTCACGTGCTTCCCTACTCCTAGAGCTCACCAGACTCTAGACGTGATTTTTCATCTGATTACACTGTCCGTTCTGCTACTCTGTATCTCTGACGTGTTTTCTCGAAGAGTTTTTTCAATGCTTCCTTTCTGACACAGTCCTCATAACTGTAAGTAGAAGAGATATGGATGCCAAGCACATTATTTATAGAAGAACGTTTCACGAGGAAGAACTGGATGAGACGTATATTTTATTCCTTATAGACATGTATATTATAGTCAACAGAATGAAAATGTACACATAAACTAAAGTTTTTAATAAACTGAAATTAGTCAATGTAATTAAGTGGCCGGTTACGCAAACTTGCTATAAATATTTAACTGTATGGTTTTAATGAGATAACTGTAGACGTATATTTGAGGTAAAGAAAACATCACACATCAACATAGATGTATAGCACACATATCACATATAACATATCACTATAGCACTTATCACATAAAAAGCACTATATTACATAGCATATAAACATAACACTATTGCACTTAACATTTGCCAAAGAACTTTTTTTTTTTCAATTATCAAGTTGTATATAGAAAGTTGTACAATAATTGACAAACTACATTTATTTGTAAAGCATCAATATTTATTTGATGTGAAAGTTGAACAAATTTCTAGGCTGAAAGCTGCATTAAAGTAATAATGTTTGGGGAAAAAAATGAGGGAGAGTGCAGTATATAAAACTTATTCTTGCATGATGTGATGGATGAAAACCATAAAGAACATGATTGGTGTTGACCTTTCTTTCTGTTTCCACTGTTGATGGAAGTAGTGCAATGTGAATTCAACTTTGAATTCAACTAGATTAAATAACATACATTACCCTCCTCTATAATTGTAGTGAAAGATTTGTAAGATTTAACTAAACAGAGCTTTAAAACCTAAACATGCTCTCTTGACTTGAATTAAACACAAATATAAATTATACATCTAAAACACGGATTTAATCATGAAATAACTTCTTCGTCTATCTATCTTTTTTTTCTAAATATCTATCCATCTATTTATATATATATATATATAGTAACTTGCTTATTCCCTAGCATTCCCTGTGAAACAAAAGCCACTTTTGTTGCTGTAGCAATGTTTTAATGAACACAATGGCTTTGCTAGAACCACACTGAACACATCTCTTTTTACATTCAGGACCACGTGATTTGTTTTTCGTGTAAAAAATTTTACGTGTCATATGATGATATTTTTATTTCCTTATTAATACAAAGTTCGGTATAGATTACCTTTAGATTGGTTATACGACTGAGTCAAATATAAATGGTTCAGATTTGTATTAAACCGTTTCAGTAAATTTTTCTGTTCAATAGTCATGTCTCTTTCTTTTAATACCACAATATTTCATTAATACTTTAAAAAAATATAAACATATAACTACATTGTATATTTCCTGACAGTTGTAGGGAAGAAATTTAATGATAGATTGAATGAAAATAATTTCATTCATAAGATTTATTGAAGCAAAGGCAAAAATAGAAAAAAATGAAAGGCCAGTTGATTGCGAACAATTGAAGACAATCATTTTGAATGGCTACTTGATCAATGACAAACACCAAGTTGTCAGTTCCAGCTCAAGTGAATTTTCTAATATTGGACAGATCGAAACTCATTTTAATCTGCAGGCCTGGACATTGTAGATGAACTTTCGAGGAGTAGGGCCAGTAAAGCAGAAACGTGTCATTTAGTGTGTTTGTATAAACTGTTGTTTGTGGCTACCTTTTTAAACTTGAAAATGCATTTGCGCGTTAATAAAAGTATTATAGGTATAAAGCAAATTAACACTATATGCCAATTGGCTTTAATTGTATGTTTAGAATATGGAAGCAGGGGCTGTTACTTAGTTATTCGTAGAAGCCTTCCCTATGTTAGTCATGGTTCACACTTGTCCTTCGATTGGTAGTATTAAAATCGAAGCACCTCAACATATAGTTTAGGTATCGAAGGCTAATGTCTAGTATTTACTACGTGACGGTACTAATTCTAGATTTTGTTATGGTCTTTTAAAACTTCCATATTTATCGTTACATGGGAAAACAACAAATAAAAAACTTACCCAAAATACCCAGCATATTCTATTTGAGTTTTACTGTTTTATTACTTGGTAATTTAAGACAGGCCTTGGCTTAGTCTAAAGTTGATTTGTATTCAGACCTTATTGTTCTATTTTTAAGTTTCATCTGCCTTGCTATTGAGATTTAGTGAAAATAGTTTGGTGGTGTTGCAGCCCAGACAATAAGTTTCTTTTCAGACTTCAACGAAATGAGTTGTCCAACTCTGTGTTTTATATTTACATGTGTCATTGAACGTATACTGTGCTTAGCTGGCTACACATGACAATAACGTGCTTGACTTCAATGTGTTCAACGATTGTCGTTATAAAATAAGTTGCCAGAATTGTCTTTTTCTTTTTTTTATCAATTTGATCGATTTACTGCTAGAAAGGGGCAGCAACTTCTTCATATAGAATATTTATTGCAAAGGAAATGAATTTAGCCGATTTCAAGTGAAATCATTAAATATTGAGTGAAGTTTCACTCATATAAAATCAAATTGTTGGCTTTAAAAAATGTTCTGATATAGTGTAACAAAATGTTTTGATATAGTGTAACAAAATGTTCTGATATAGTGTAACAAAATGTTCTGATATAGTGTAACAAAATATTATGATATAGTGTAACAAAATGTTCTGATATAGTGTAACAAAATGTTCTGATATAGTGTAACAAAATGTTCTGATATAGTGTAACAAAATGTTTTGATATAGTGTAACAAAATGTTCTGATATAGTGTAACAAAATGTTCTGATATAGTGTAACAAAATGTTCTGATATAGTGTAACAAAATGTTCTGATATAGTGTAACAAAATGTTCTGATATAGTGTAACAAAATGTTCTGATATAGTGTAACAAAATGTTCTGATATAGTGTAACAAAATGTTCTGATATAGTGTAACAAAATGTTTTGATATAGTGTAACAAAATGTTCTGATATAGTGTAACAAAATGTTCTGATATAGTGTAACAAAATGTTCTGATATAGTGTAACAAAATGTTCTGATATAGTGTAACAAAATGTTCTGATATAGTGTAACAAAATGTTCTGATATAGTGTAACAAAATGTTTTGATATAGTGTAACAAAATGTTCTGATATAGTGTAACAAAATGTTCTGATATAGTGTAAAAAAATGTTCTGATATAGTGTAACAAAATGTTCTGATATAGTGTAACAAAATGTTCTGATATAGTGTAACAAAATGTTCTGATATAGTGTAACAAAATGTTCTAATATAGTGTAACAAAATGTTCTGATATAGTGTAACAAAATGTTTTGATATAGTGTAACAAAATGTTCTGATATAGTGTAACAAAATGTTCTGATATAGTGTAACAAAATGTTCTGATATAGTGTAACAAAATGTTCTGATATAGTGTAACAAAATGTTCTGATATAGTGTAACAAAATGTTCTGAAAGAGTCTAATAAAATTTTCTGATATCGTGTAACAAAATGTTCTGATATAGTGTAACAAAATGTTCTGGGGAATATTTTAAGGAGGCAATTTTTACAGAAGCCAAAGATTTAATTTATTCATTAGCATTTTTAACATTTACGGAGTGGCATATCCGTTTGATAATAAAACCTTGTGAATTATTGTATTTTTATTCAAGAAAACTGTTCGCAATTTAAATAATGTATGCATGGTAATAAGTAATTTGCTTGAAATGATATTGACTAAAACCGTTTTTGATATCGAATGTATGTTTTGGAAACTTACCCAAAAATATGTCAACAATTAAAATGTGTAATAATTTAAAGAATCGTTTGTTTCATTCAACTATGTACAATAAAATATTATGAGGTGACATGCATTAAAACAAAAGTTTTAATGCAAGGAGAAGAAATAATTCCTAATGTAAAATTAAAATATTTCTTACCAAACTAAACGAATGGATGCACATTTTACAATCCTGAAGTTATGTATTTATTATATATGTTACATTTCTCAAAGTGTACAATTGTATTTAGTCGTTTTTAATTCTAGCCTATGTGTTGAGTTCAGGTTGTTGTTACTCACCCATTTCTACATCCCCTTCCATCAACTTTACCCCCATCCAATAAACACTTTCTAGTTCATGAACATTTCGACGGCCATGTTCTTATCATATTGAATTCTATTGTACGATTACGCCGACAATGTATTAATCCAAGAGTTCATCTCACTTAGATGCACTGAGATTTAAATATTATGTATATAATCTTATGATGTTCGATAGATACTTACTTATCGAAACGTGTTTTAATCTTGTTCCTAAAAAGTTATTATTTCTCGTTTCATATAACGGGCTATTAAAACACCTTTTAAACTTGTATTAGCGCTTATGTAGAGTGTTCTGTTAGTGTTAATGAAATCCATTAACTAAATATATAATGAAAGACTTCAACATTTTGTTATGATAAAATATTCACTTGAAGTTGCCATAACTAAGATCACACAATTTATATACATCATCAACCTAGCTTGAAGAAATACCTTGCAGTTTGATATTTCATCTACCTAGAAAGTAGACTTCTAGTCCAAAGAGCATAGACTCTTGCAATCTTGTAATCTAGGTATGAAACATTGACTTGTAGTTTTCACACAAACACAGATATAAAAGCATTCATTGCTTTCTTTATCTTTCTTCAACTCAGGTATCCTTCCAACCACACTCCCCCTCCCCTTTCCCCTACACACACACTATTTCATTATCTAAAGAAAAGGAAGTTTGGCTGATTTTCCCGATAGCATCCGGGAGACGAGCCTTAGTCACAGCTGAGTGCCAGGGGTAGAGAAAGCTGATTGCCGCAGTCGTTAAGTAACAGGTTTAAGGAGAAATAGCTCCCTACGTGAGGTGGTGTGGGGGATTGTAAGAGAACGGAGCTGTCATTCCAAAATATTGAGTTCTTTTTTTTTAAAGCTATTTCATCAGGTTTCTTCAAGAAACCAATTCCATGTGAGGTTTCTGAAACTTAAAATATATCATCTGATATTTCTGTAACTAAAACTATATCATCTGATATTTCTGTAACTAAAACTACATCATCTGATATTTCTTTAACTAAATCTATATCAGCTGATATTTCTAAAACTATATCATCTGATATATCTAAAACTAAAAATATAGAATCTGATATTTCTGAAACGAAATCTATATCATATGAGATATTTTTCAAAAAAACTATTATAGGGGAAACTGGGGTAAAACGAGATACTTAAGGGAAAAAAACCGGTAGTATCAAAGATAACATTGACATGTAAACGACATTCTGTGTACGGTACTGAACAAGCAAGTGTTGGACAACAATGTTACAACAAAAAAGATGAGATCTGTTTGTTCCAAATGAAACACAAATGATTTATTGGGCTAACCGTATTTTCCCATTTCGTCCCATGCCTGGGGGAAAACGAGACATACGCTGGGGTATGCTAAATCAAATGTAAGTCGTCGCAGAATTCACTAACGAAAACTGGGCATTGTTTCTTTCATCCAGACCTGCACATCTGTAGTGTGCCAACCTGTTACAGACACCCTGACAGGCTACCCAGCTTTCTGCACTCTCAGAGTAGGGGAACCTGGGGTAAAACGAGATACTTAAGGGACAAAAACCATGTCGTATCAAAGATAACATTGACATGTAAATGACATTCTGTGTACTGAACAAGCAAGTGGTGGACAACAATGACACAACAAAAAAAAAAGATGAGATTTGTTTGTTTCAAAAGAAACACAAACGATTTATTGAGTTAACCGTATTTTCCTATTTTGCCCCATTGTTTTGTCCTGTTTTACCCCAACATAACCTTGTTCACAAAGCCTATAAACCACACGCTACCATGCTTAGGTAGGTCCGACTGATAGATCTATTACCATTGCCCTTAGAAATATCTATCAGAATGTTAATTCTTGTCCGGCAAATCTGTATTTTTTTTTCTTAATTAACACATTTGCATCATAACCATAAAAATAGATCAAAATTGCTAAAATTCAAATATTTGCCTCTCACTGACGCACGCAGCTCAACCAAACAAAACGGATTTTGCCGACAAGGCAGTATCACGTGATCTCTTTATTGGACTCATTGCTAAAGAGCTCCCACTTTCTGTTTTTCAGTAATTCGTGTGTCTCGTTTTACCCCGCTATCTCATTTTACCCCAGTTTCCTGATATTTCTGAAACTAAAACTTTATAATCTGATATTTCTGAAACTATATCATCTGATATTTCTGAAATTAAAACTATATCATCTGATATTTCTAATACTAAAACTTTATCATCTGATATTTCTGAAACTATATCATCTGATATTTCTGAAACTAAAACTATATCATCTGATCTTTCTAAAACTATATATCATCTGATATTCCTAAAACTAAAACTATATCATCTGATATTTCTGAAACTAAAACTATATAATCTGATATTTCTGTAACGAAAACTATATCATATGAGATATTTTTCAAATAAACTAATATATATCTAAAACAATTCATCTGATATTTCTGAAACTAAAACTATATAATTTGATATTTCTGAAACTAAAACTACTTAATGTGAGATTTAAATTATTTTTATGTAATGCAACAAGTTTATTTTCATATATTTCAATTGATATTTGTACATATTTAGTTTTCTAAATTTGTTTTTGGTTAGTAGGTCTTTGTTTGTATATATATCTATATCATTCTATATTTATGTTTGTCTTTATTATTATTATTATTAAAAGAGTTAGCTGGACGATGGTAGATGACATTACTGATAGAGTTAGCTGGTTGATGGTAGATAACATTACTGATAGAGTTAGCTGGTTGATGGTAGATAAAATTACTGATAGAGTTAGCTGGTTGATGGTAGATAACATTACTGATAGAGTTAGCTGGTTGATGGTAGATAACATTACTGATAGAGTTAGCTGGTTGATGGTAGATAAAATTACTGATAGAGTTAGCTGGTTGATGGTAGAAAACATTACTGATAGAGTTAGCTGGTTGTTGGTAGATGACATTACTGACAGAGTTAGCTAGTTGTTGGTAGATGACATTACTGACAGAGTTAGCTGGATGATGGTAGATGACATTACTGATAGAGTTAGCTGGTTGATGGTAGATAACATTACTGATAGAGTTAGCTGGTTGATGGTAGATAAAATTACTGATAGAGTTAGCTGGTTGATGGTAGATAACATTACTGATAGAGTTAGTTGGTTGTTGGTAGATAACATTACTGATAGAGTTAGCTGGTTGATGGTAGATAACATTACTGATAGAGTAAGCTGGTTGATGGTAGATAACATTACTGATAGAGTTAGCTGGTTGATGGTAGAAAACATTACTGATAGAGTTAGCTGGTTGTTGGTAGATGACATTACTGACAGAGTTAGCTAGTTGTTGGTAGATGACATTACTGACAGAGTTAGCTGGATGATGGTAGATGACATTACTGATAGAGTTAGCTGGTTGATGGTAGATGACATTACTGACAGAGTTAGCTGGATGATGGTAGATGACATTACTGATAGAGTTAGCTGGTTGATGGTAGATAACATTACTGATAGAGTTAGCTGGTTGATGGTAGATAAAATTACTGATAGAGTTAGCTGGTTGATGGTAGATAACATTACTGATAGAGTTAGCTAGTGGATGGTAGATAACATTACTGATAGAGTTAGTTGGTTGTTGGTAGATAACATTACTGATAGAGTTAGCTGGTTGATGGTAGATAACACTACTGATAGAGTTAGCTGGTTGATGGTAGAAAACATTACTGATAGAGTTAGCTGGTTGTTGGTAGATGACATTACTGACAGAGTTAGCTAGTTGTTGGTAGATGACATTACTGACAGAGTTAGCTGGATGATGGTAGATGACATTACTGATAAAGTTAGCTGGTTGATTATAGATAACATCACTAATAGAGTTAGCTGGTTGATTAAAGTAAACATTACTGGTACAGTGAGCTGGTTGATGGTAGATGCCATTACTGATACAGTTAGCTGGTTAATGGTGGATGGCATCACTGACACAGTTAGCTGGTTGATGGTTGATGGCATCACTGATACAGTTAGCTGGTTGATGGTGGATGCCATTGCTGATACAGTTAGCTGGTTGATGGTAGATGGCATCACTGACACAGTTAGTTGGTTGATGGTTGATGGCATCACCGATAGAGCTAGCTGGTTGATAGTAGATGACATTATTGATAGAATTAGCTGGTTGATGGTAGATGGCATCACTGATAGCGTTAGCTGGATGGTGGTAGATGACATCACTAATAGAGTTAACTGTGTGTTGGTAGATGACATTACTGATAGTTAGCTGATTGGTGGTAGATGGTATCACTGATACAATTAGCTGGTTGATGGGAGATGACATCACTGATAGAGTTAGCTGGATGGTGGTAGATGACATCACTAATAGAGTTAACTGTGTGTTGGTAGATGACATTACTGATAGTTAGCTGGTTGGTGGTAGATGGTATCACTGATACAGTTAGCTGGTTGATGGTAGATGGTATCACTGATACAGTTAGCTGGTTGATGGGAGATGACATCACTGATAGAGTTAGCTGGTCAATGGCGGCTAAAAAAGTTTTGTTGGGATGAAATGGTTGCCTCTGAGCCAGGAAAGGTTAAAGATCAATATATTTATCAGTAGATCTGTGTAGACTTTGGGCTGTTGATCATTTTAAGATAGACATAAATCTAGGGAAAAGGATTGAATTAGGGTATGGGAGAGAACCTAGTTGCTACGATCTAGTCTATGTTATTGATTGGACTGTAATAGCTTGTTTGATTCATGACAATCCTATGATTTTATATTTTGCTTGGAAAACTCTCAATTTATTTTTGGCAAATAGTTTGTTTGCACTTCATTTAGGCCTACCTTAATACAAATCAAATTTCCGTTATTATAATTAAGTTTAAATTTTGAAAAGTAATATAGTGTATATATCTTAATTTAAAAAAATAATTTGTTATATTATATTAATCATGTGAATTTATAAAAGTTGACTTTCTGTAAATAAAAAATAATTCCTTTTAACTGCAAATTCATTTCCAATTTAAAAATTAGTTAATACAACAAAGTTAAGTTTATAATCTGAACTTTTATCTATTTCTAGAGTATTTTAGTGTCTCAATTGACAAGTCTTAAAGACCAAGTGAAGAGGTTTTTCTCAAAGGAACGAGATTTGGAATAGCCTCATACTGCAGTGACGTATCACAAGGGAAATAAATAAATAAAAATAGACGCTATAAATCTATATTTAACCATTTTGTTAAAAATAAGAACCGGGAAAAGATTCAAAACATGTGGCAATAGATTCAAAACACGTGACAATATTCATTTTTTCCTAGTTGGAATCCTTTATGTTACGTCACTTTCCTATATTGCCGGAAATAAAAACATCTCAAATGGCTACGATATTAGGAGTATTCCTCCGAAAAACACACACATTTAATTGCAAATATTGAACTAATTACTTAAAATTTATCTTTGATATTTTGTATAAATGTTTTTTATTAACATTCAGATACTGAATACACTATTTACTATCAAAACCAAATGTTAACTCAATTTTGATAAAAAGCTCTTCACTTGGTCTTTAATGATTATGCATGCATAAAAGGTCGAGTAGAAAAACTTTTAGCCAAATTCGATCATTTGATTCGAAACTTGTCTGTGTGCTGGGTTACTGGTTGCACAAAAATTTGTTGTGGATTAAAATTTATTTCATTTTCAAAAGATGTTTCCAAAAGAAAACGATGTATTGTAAAAAGTCAGAAGTGAAAAATCAGCTTTTTATAATATCAAACTTATTGTTTAAAGCAAAATAATTTTTGTAATATATTTTTATGAATCTACGCATTTCGTTTTTCAATAACCAAAAAAACGAAACTCTTGACTTTTTCATTTTTTTAAACAAAAGCTAAATTTAACCTATCGCGACTAACAATTTGAGTATTAAATATCGCCTGCTCACTTTTGATGTTAAAAACGGTTTCCTCATAACTAATCTTGTAGCTTTTGTATATTTCTAAAAGACCAAAACTGGCCTTCGAGGTTGAAAACAATTGTCAAACACCACAAATGACGAAAATGACGGGAAATTTCACCGGATGTTCATGATCTCTTCCAATTGAAAAGGTCACACCTCATTCAGACTTGTCAATTAGTGTCTGCATTGTATCTTAATTGTAGATAAATTTTGTCTATTTGGAGTATCTATACAGACAAACAGTATGAATTCAGACATAAGAACAGCACACATTTTAGACAAACAGCGAAATTTCAGACATACAAGTTCATGGCAGTTCATATATTTGTCAAATAAATTTCAACACAGACAAAAACAATTTCAGTAAGACAGAAAGCAATATTCCAAAAAGATAAAAACTATTTCAGAAAGAACAAGAACACATTTCAGCCTAAAACCTTTTACCAGGCAGTAAAATAAAAAATATTTTAGATGGAAAAAATATTTTAGACTGACAATCTATATATTTGTTGGATTTATCTGTGCATTGACGTCACGTTATTACAAAACAACTTATGTATCGTTTGGCTTTATCTGTGTATTGACGTCACGTTATTACAAAACAACTTATGGATATATTGGCTTTATCTGTGCATTGACGCCACGTTTTCTCAAAGCAACTTATGGATCTGTTGGCTTTAACTGTCTATTTACGTCACGTTATTACAAACAACTTATGGATCTTTTGGCTTTATTTGTGTATTGACGTCACGTTATTACAAAGCATCTTATGGGTGTGTTGACTTTATCTGTGCATTGACGTCACGTTATTACAAAGCAATTTATGGATCTGTTGGCTTCATCTGTGTATTGACGTCACGTTATTACAAAGCAACTTATGGATCTGTTGGCTTTATCTGTGTAATAACGTCACGTTATTACAAAGCAACTTATGGATATGTTGGCTTTATCTGTGTATTGACGTCACGTTATTACAAAGCAACTTATGGATCTGTTGGCTTTATCTGTGTATTGACGTCACGTTATTACAAAGCATCTTATGGATCTGTTGGCTTTATCTGTGCATTGACGTCACGTTATTACAAAGCAACTTATGGATCTGTTAACTTTATCTGTGTATTGACGTCACGTTATCACAAAACCATCTCTAAATTTAATTCTTTGAAGTTTCCTACGGTACTTACTTTGCTAAAAGTATTCTTTATGCCCCGTATTGAAAAGTTTTAGAATGTACTTATAAATACTACAACATGAACATTGAACAAACATAAGTAGTAAAAAATGTATCAAGACAGTTCTTAAATCAGTTTTATCAACGTAGTCTACATTAGTGTATCTAGAAGGCACTTAATAGCTCATCTTTTTTTTATTTATTGAAGACCACTTTTAAAACCGTATCTAATAAAAGTATTCAAGTTTGAATGCTGAAAGTAGTCAATTGAATAATCAGAAATGTGTAGAGAAATATGTTTAGAGTTTGTTTTGTCCCTAGTATAACTCTACATAATAAACATTGTACCTACTTCTGGATAATATTTTATAAAGGTTTGTGTCCACTAATAACAATGTAATCTAATAAATAGTTTTATTTGCTGAGATTATATACACAGATGGGAAACTAACTCGATCTGAATGACGATAACCCGATCAGAACTCTCTACGGAAAACAATTTAAATCAACAGGGGTTAATTATTGTATCCAGATTTTATAGTTTATTATTATTTTTTTATAATTTATTGACCTACCAATTTGCAAATATACATTGCATATGGACATTGACTAACGTTTAATATGTATTGTCTTTATAACTCATGACCCGCTATTCAAGTAAGAATGACTAAAGTTTGAAAGTAAACTCTTTAAAGATATTATGCGATTTTGAAATGTTTCCAGTCAGCTGTAGTGGAGTTTATGTTTTAGCATTATTATACGATTATTGAAATGTTTCCAGTCAGCTGTAGTGGAGTTTATGTTTTAGCATTATTATACGATTATTGAAATGTTTCCAGTCAGCTGTAGTGGAGTTTATGTTTTAGCATTATTATACGATTATTGAAATGTTTCCAGTCAGCTTTAGTAGAGTCTATGTTTCACGCTGAGCACGGCACTCCAATCCATCGTCTGCAATAAAAAAAAAAAGTCTCCCATTCAGGTCATGGCTGCCCCAGTAATCTCAATGAATTTCCGGAAATCACATTACGAGGATGTTGTCCGGGTCCAGAAAAGAAAGATCTTATTGCAATACTTTATCATTGGGTCTAACCTCTTCTACACACTTTTTTTTTAATGTCTTCATAATACGATCACATTGCTTTTTTATTGTATAATATGCGTGCTAAAGCTTTTAATGTAGTATGTTTAAAATGAAAGTGACCTTCAACGTGTTTAATTATCTTTTTCTTGTAAGAAAAACAATTAAATGCTGCTATAATATTGTTAAAAGCTTCTGGCACAAAAAAAAAATATTTTTAAAGTCTAGTGCCTGTTAGGAAAATTTGCATAAGAAAGTAGCTAAAAACATAATCTTTTCGGTTATATGGTCTGTATAGACTGTTCAGTCATATGCAACCGATGGTCTGTATGGACTGTTCAGTTATATGCAACCGATGGTCTGTATGAACTGTTAAGTTATATGCAACCGATGGTCTGTATGGACTGTTCAGTTATATGCAACCGATGGTCTGTGTGAAATGTTCAGTTATATGCAACCGATGGTCTGTGTGAAATGTTCAGTTACATGCAACCGATGGTCTGTATGAAATGTTCAGTTATAAGCAACCGGTGGTCTGTGTGAAATGTTCGGTTATATGCAACCGATGGTCTGTGTGAAATGTTCAGTTATATGTAACCGATTGTCTGTGTGAAATGTTCAGTTATATGTAATCGATGGTCTATGTGAAATGTTCAGTTATATGCAAACGATGGTCTGTATGAAATGTTCAGTTATATGCAACCGGTGGTCTGTATGAAATGTTCAGTTATATGCAACCGGTGGTCTGTGTGAAATGTTCATTTATATGCAACCGGTGGTTTGTATGAAATGTTCAGTTACATGCAACCGGTGGTCTGTGTGAAATGTTCAGTTACATGTAACCGATGGCCTGTGTGAAATGTTAAGTTATATGTAACCGATGGTCCATGTGTAATGTTCAGTTATATGTAACCGATGGTCTGTGTGAAATGTACAGTTATATGTAACCGATGGTCAGTGTGAAATGTTCAGTTATATGTAACCGGTGGTCTGTGTGAAATGTTCAGTTATATGCAACCGGTTGTCTGTGTGAAATGTTCAGTTATATGTAATCAATGGTCTGTGTGAAATGTTCCGTTATATGTAACCGATGGTCTGTGTGAAATGCTCAGTTATATGCAAACGATGGTCTGTGTGAAATGTTCAGTTATATATAATCGATGGTATGTGTGAAATGTTCAGTTATATCTAACCGATGGTCTGTGTGAAATGTTCAATTATATGTAACCGATGGTCTGTGAGAAATGTTCAGTTATATGTAACCGATGGTCTGTGTGAAATGTTCAGTTATATGCAACCGGTGGTTTGTATGAAATGTTTAGTTACATGCAACCGGTGGTCTGTGTGAAATGTTCAGTTACATGTAACCGATGGCCTGTGTGAAATGTTAAGTTATATGTAACCGATGGTCAGTGTAAAATGTTCAGTTATATGTAACCGATGGTCTGTGTGAAATGTACAGTTATATGTAACCGATGGTCAGTGTGAAATGTTCAGTTATATGTAACCGGTGGTCTGTGTGAAATGTTCAGTTATATGCAACCGGTTGTCTGTGTGAAATGTTCAGTTATATGTAACCAATGGTCTGTGTGAAATGTTCCGTTATATGTAACCGATGGTCTGTGTGAAATGCTCAGTTATATGCAAACGATGGTCTGTGTGAAATGTTCAGTTATATCTAACCGATGGTCTGTGTGAAATGTTCAATTATATGTAACCGATGGTCGGTGAGAAATGTTCAGTTATATGTAACCGATGGTCTGTGTGAAATGTTCAGTTATATGCAACCGGTGGTCTGTGTGTTTATGTATATGTAACCGGTGGTCTGTGTGAAATGTTCAGTTATATGCAACCGGTGGTCTGTGTGAAATGTTCATTTATATGCAACCGGTGGTTTCTATGAAATGTTCAGTTACATGCAACCGGTGGTCTGTGTGAAATGTTCAGTTACATGTAACCGATGGCCTGTGTGAAATGTTAAGTTATATGTAACCGATGGTCCATGTGTAATGTTCAGTTATATGTAACCGATGCTCTGTGTGAAATGTACAGTTATATGTAACCGATGGTCAGTGTGAAATGTTCAGTTATATGTAACCGGTGGTCTGTGTGAAATGTTCAGTTATATGCAACCGGTTGTCTGTGTGAAATGTTCAGTTATATGTAACCAATGGTCTGTGTGAAATGTTCCGTTATATGTAACCGATGGTCTGTGTGAAATGCTCAGTTATATGCAAACGATAATCTGTGTGAAATGTTCAGTTATATATAATCGATGGTATGTGTGAAATGTTCAGTTATATCTAACCGATGGTCTGTGTGAAATGTTCAATTATATGTAACCGATGGTCTGTGAGAAATGTTCAGTTATATGTTACCGATGGTCTGTGTGAAATGTTCAGTTATATGCAACCGGTGGTTTGTATGAAATGTTTAGTTACATGCAACCGGTGGTGTGTGTGAAATGTTCAGTTACATGTAACCGATGGCCTGTGTGAAATGTTAAGTTATATGTAACCGATGGTCAGTGTGAAATGTTCAGTTATATGTAACCGATGGTCTGTGTGAAATGTACAGTTATATGTAACCGATGGTCAGTGTGAAATGTTCAGTTATATGTAACCGGTGGTCTGTGTGAAATGTTCAGTTATATGCAACCGGTTGTCTGTGTGAAATGTTCAGTTATATGTAACCAATGGTCTGTGTGAAATGTTCCGTTATATGTAACCGATGGTCTGTGTGAAATGCTCAGTTATATGCAAACGATGGTCTGTGTGAAATGTTCAGTTATATATAATCGATGGTATGTGTGAAATGTTCAGTTATATCTAACCGATGGTCTGTGTGAAATGTTCAATTATATGTAACCGATGGTCTGTGAGAAATGTTCAGTTATATGTAACCGATGGTCTCTGTGAAATGTTCAGTTATATGCAACCGGTGGTCTGTGTGTTTATGTATATGTAACCGGTGGTCTGTGTGAAATGTTCAGTTATATGCAACCGGTTGTCTGTGTGAAATGTTAAGTTATATGTAACCGGTGGTCTGTGTGAAATGTTCAGTTATATGTAACCGATGGTCTGTGTGAAATGTTCAGTTATATGTAACCGATGGTCTGTGTTTAATGTTCAGTTATATGTAACCGATGGTCTGTGTATTTATGTGTATGTAACCGGTGCTCTGTATGAAACGTAAGTTATATTTAACCGATGGTCTGTGTGTAATGTTCAGTTATATGTAACCGATGGTCTGTGTGTTTAGGTGTATGTAACCGGTGGTCCTTATGAAATGTTCAGTTATATGTATCCGATCGTCTGTGTGAAATGTTAAGTTATATGTAACCGATCGTCTGTGTGAAATGTTCAATTATATGTAACACATGGTCTGTGTGTTTAGGTGTATGTATCCGGTGGTCTGTGTGAAATGTTCAGTTATATGTAACCGATGGTCTGTGTGAAACGTTCAGTTATATGTAACCGATGGTCTGTGTGCTTAGGTGTATGTAACCGGTGGTCTGTATGAAATGTTCAGTTATATGTAACCGATGGTCTGTGTGAAATGTTCAGTTATATGTAACCGATGGTCTGTGTGAAATGCTCAGTTCTATGTAACCGATGGTCTGTGTGAAATGCTCAGTTATATGTAACCGATGGTCTGTGTGTTTAGGTGTATGTAACCGTTGGTTTGTGTGTTTAGGTGTATGTAACCGATGGTCTATGTGTTAAGGTGTATGTAACCGATTGTCTGTGTGTTTAGTTGTATGTAACCGATGGTCTGTGTGTTTAGGTGTATGTAACTGATGGTCTGTGTGTTTAGGTGTTGTAACCGATGGTCTGTGTGTTTAGGTGTTTGTAACCGATGGTCTGTGTGTTAAGGTGTATGTTCTCGGTGATCTGTGTGTTTAGGTGTATGTACCCGGTGGTCTGTGTGTTTAGGTGTATGTAACTGGTGGTCTGTGTGTTTAGGTGTATGTAACCGGTGGTCTGTGTGTTTAGGTGTATGTAACCGAAGATCTGTGTGTTTAGGTGTATGTAACCAGTGGTCTGTGTGTTTAGGTGTATGTAACCGATTGTCTGTGTGTTTAGGTGTATGTAATTGGTGGTATGTGTGTTTATGTGTATGTAACCGGTGGTCTGTGTGTTTAGGTGTATGTAACCAAAGTCTTATTATAATTGTTCTTTTTTATCACTAACAAGCATTTGCTAACTATCTGTGGGGTGTATGAACTAGTTCTAAATATCTGTTGGGTGTATGAACTCGTTCTAAATATCTGTGGGGTGTATGAACTAGTTCTAAATATCTGTGGGGTGTATGAACTAGTTCTAAATATCTGTGGGGTGTATGAACTAGTTCTAAATATCTGTGGGGTGTATGAACTAAATATCTGTGGGGTGTATGAACTAGTTCTAAATATCTGTGGGGTGTATGAACTAGTTCTAAATATCTGTGGGGTGTATGAACTAAATATCTGTGGGGTGTATGAACTAGTTCTATATATCTGTGGGGTGTATGAACTAGTTCTAAATATCTGTGGGGCGTATGAACTAAATATCTGTGGGGTGTATGAACTATTTCTAAATATATGTTGGGTTGTATGAACTATTTCTAAATATATTTTGGGTGTATGAACTATTTTTAAATATCTGTTGAGTGTATGAACTATTTCTAAATATATGTTGGGTTGTATGAACTATTTCTAAATATATGTTGGGTGTATGAACTTTTTTTAAATATATGTGGGGTGTATGAACTAAATATCTGTTGGGTGTATGAACTATTTCTGAACGAATTATTTAATGGCTCCCAAAAGCAAAAACCTTTTATTATAAAATTCTTAACTTCATTATTAATAATAATAATTTTGTTACTGAACGAATCAGGTAATGTAGATTTATTTTTTTTGTGTTTGATTATTATGCATACATGAGCAATAGGCCTTTAATCATTTTCAGTCACAAACAGCCAATAAAAATGACTTATAAATCTTATATACAGCAAGTCATGTATTAGATTTCTTTCCTTAACTGGAATATAAGAACATTATAAAAAAGTCTATTTCAATGAATTCCATTTATTTTAAAACATATAACAGAAAGTTCAAATTTGAACAAATATTGAAATCTTGTATTTGCAACGATATACATTTAGTTCAGATATTTAATGCAAAAATACTTCGGTGTTTCTTTCCTCTTTTTTTTATAGAATAAATATATTGTAATACGTATATATCTGATCTGCTTTCTTATTGGTGGAAACATTTTAATAGTGCTTGAATATCACAATATCGTTGCGTTGTTTAGCAGTCTTAAAAACCCAAAGCAATTATACCTGGCTTCGTTTTCATTGTTATTAGAATGCGTGTTTAGATGTCTAGATATTTTTAGTTTTTAATACCTTTTTAAAAGTTGTAGATTAGCAACACAATATATTACTTGCTCTGAGATATATTTTAAACAATAAGACTTTAGGAAATTACATCTTGCTTTCCAATAGTTATACATTAGTTGTGTAGGTAAACTTTATAAGTAAAAACCACTAGTCGTGGCAAACAAGAATTGTTAAACCATACGTCATACTTTTTATACAAAACTGCCAGCAAGGTCTTCCAGTACATAAGTTTGTTACCTGCACATTTACCTGAGAAATTGAAAAGTGTGTTGAGTACTAAGAACAACAATGAGTCACTCAGGTAGATACAAAGTTTAACTTTAAGCTTAGCTTTAGCAAAGTTATAACAAAGACAAATGTTTACAAATATTTCTATGCAAATGTCAATATGTTTATTTCAACCTAAATTTGTGTCTTTTTAGCATATGTGTAATTCAATAATAATGTGTGTTTATGAATGTGAACAAGATAAGTTTTAAATATTCATGTAAATCTAATTGATTGGGGTTGATTTACACTTCTAAAATCAACTTAACATTACAAAAATGTTCTTTTTTACGGCTCAGCTATTTTAATATTGTGTTATTGTTTTATTGTTCTTATTATTTACATTTTTAAGGTTTGCAGGTAGCCAACCAATTTTTCATTTTTTTACTTTGATCAAAATCTACGCAAACACTTACTGTTACACTATATATATTATGAGGTGGGGATTCTGGTATTCACGCATAATTAATTCAGAAAGAAATTTTTAAACTGAAAACCCAAAAAAAAGTGAAAAACTTATATAGAACCTGATTTATATATTTGCTGAAGGGGGCGGGTACAGGGGAAGAGTTTAGAACAAGAGGGAAAACGGAAAGACTGACTAGCATAATCTAAACAAATAAAATAATATCATAATTTTGGTAATATTCGAAAAGGTTTATGTAATGCACAATTAGACTGATTGTGTTAGAATTATTGCTAAGGTAACACCACATTTAGGCAGACTTTATCAGAATTATTGATATTTTTACAGTCTTTATTTATTCAAAAATTGGTGTGTTTAGATTTGATATATTGTTATCAAATGCTATTTTGTATATGATATAAAAACGGCGTGATTGCTTATTTACTAGATTAAGACATCTTTTCTTTACTAACTTGACTATAATTAATGTGACACTAATGAACTTATCTTATCAAAACAATATATATCATTTTACAAGCTTTACCGTGAATAAGTATTCCTATATGTGAAACTTTCATTAGTTTACAATGAACAATTATTCCAATATCTGTATCTTTTATTATATTACAATGAACAATTATTCCAATATCTGTATCTTTTATTAGTTGACTGTTTAAAATTATTATTTATTTATTTTTTTATTGTATCATTCTCTTTATCTTGATTCTTTTGACTTTCTATTTCTTAAACCTAAATTCATTAACAATAATAATTATACTTATTTCTATAGCACTTGCATCCATA
The DNA here is from genome assembly GCA_949126835.1 of Anisus vortex. Lineage (NCBI taxonomy): Eukaryota > Metazoa > Mollusca > Gastropoda > Planorbidae > Anisus > Anisus vortex. The sequence goes on from OX421494.1 coordinate 34,502,963, forward strand.
CAATAGGGCGTTTGCAATCACGTGACAAAAAGCACGTGATGTGTGTTTACTTTTGTAATGGTGTACAAGTAATAATGGCCGCTGTATTAATAAAGTTTCATATAGGCTCGAGCTTTTTTTAAATGATGTGTTGTGTTTTAAGTCTTATTAAGATTTAAGCTGTATTATGTATGTTAAATAAAAAAGGGTATTTTATTATTATCATAGACATAGATCATAGACGATGTGAGCCTATTAGTGACTTGACTAGATAGCCTATTCACCCAACACTATCACTTGACATCGTAGCCTAGCCTACGAAACATTAAAAGTGTAGGCCTATAAAGTGACATTTAAAGTGTAAATAGGTCTAGCCGGCCCTAGCCTAATCACATTAATCAATTAATCTACAGTACTACTATTTACCTCCTTATTTTGTAGTAGGATAGCCAATATTCAGATGTGAATTTTGCATGATAAATAAGTACTTCACTTTCACCACGTTACGTTTGTACCTCAAGTGGGTTCTTTATTTACACAAATACCTTACTAAAAACCTAAGCCACGCCCACTAAGAATGCTCTATTACAATTAGCATGATCATTGCACTCTTGGTACAAATTGCAATGGCAGATGAGTTGGTATGCATTAGTTGTCTTATAAAATAAATTGTTATCTTTATACCTAGATATTGATCTATCATACTATCAATCGATCTATCAAGCTATCTCTCAATCTAGCTACATGTAAATATATATATCATTGTATAAATCAGTTTAGCTATTTACTAACCTATTTATCAATGCATTAATAAATTGATATCTTAATCTATCTGTTGACAAATCAATATACAGTAAGATAGGCCCTACAGTAAATAATGAAAAATAAATAAATCTCCTTGAAATATAATATACACTCAAAAAATCAATAACAATATAACTATTAAGAAATGTTACGAATGCTTCTATTGGTTCATTACCTAAACAATTAATCATAGAATATAGATATATTTTATAGACAAACTCCTAATTGGAATATAATTCAAAAGGCAACTTATTGTTACTGTGAACTCGAAAGTAAATGATTATAATTTGTTCTAATTGTTTTCTTTACAGGATTATTGTGGTGATACAAAGCGGTCTCTTAAATACTAGAAGTTCAAGTAAAAATCGTCTATAGATAATATCCTGGACATTTCTATGACCTCTGGCTGGACTCATACGGAAATGACCTTGAAATAACGTCATTCGTTATGTTACCCGGATTTATTCTGGCTACTGGATTGCGGTAACGGTGAGGTATATTGGTTACGATTATATTACTTACTTTTTAATCAATAGCAAGGTATATACAAATATTTTTAAAAAAGGTTTTCAGTCAGTAAAATCTCATCATTACATTTTAGTTCATGTGGTAGACGGGTGTTCGATTCTCATACACAGGGATAGTCCTAACTTTTTGTTAAATAAAAAGACATGCTTTTTTTTTAACCCGATTACAATATTTATTTTAATTACTTTCCTAAATGTCTTCATTAAATAATAATTATACTTTTAAAATTGTTAGATCTATAGTTTTCAGTTCATTATACTTTATTAAATTTGTAACTGTAGGTAATACAGGCCTATTTAATTCTTCCCTTCTCGGGGCTACGCCAGAAAACTGTGTACAAGTGTTCTTATTACACCGGGAAACTTGGCTTGCATATAATATATATATATATATATATATATATATATATATATATATATATATATATATATATATGCATTAATAAACATATGTTCCCTAGTCATTAGTTGGAGATGAGTACACGTTTGTTTCTAAATGATATATCACGTGTGCTTATTGTAACATTATATTTATAGATGATAAGTTATTTCTTTATCTCGACATTCCGCCCGATATATTTGTTTGCAATTGTCTTTCCCCATCTCTCCCATCTTGTGTGCAATATTCTTCATTCATCTGCCCATCCTACTTATTACCGTGTGTTTTATTCTTCATTCATCTGCCCATCCTACTTATTACCGTGTGTTTTATTCTTCATTCATCTGCCCATCCTACTTATTACCGTGTGTTTTATTCTTCATTCATCTGCCCATCATACTTATTACCGTGTGTTTTATTCTTCATTCATCTGCCCATCCTACTTATTACCGTGTGTTTTATGGTTTTCTTATTCTTTTAAACCTTGAGTTATATGTAATGTATAATAATTTTGTTGTAAACAATAATAGGCCTCCATATATTGAAAGTGCCAAGCAATACAGCAACAATAAAACTGAAATAACCGACTCTTTCAGGCTATTATTTTTATACTGAACTAGATTTACTTTGTATGATATAATTTATTATTTAACTTACAAACGCTTCTTCCTTTAGTCTTTAGCATTTTGATTTTAGTTAATATTAAATTATTGGGTTTAAAAGTAGTTATAAAATCTATTCTATGCCCTAATATCACTCGGGAAATGAGTTCTCATGGCTTTATAAACAAGGATGTTTTTTTTCTAAATTAGATCTACAACTTTGAGTTCTGATTCCTGAACTAAAAGCCGAGCTCTATAAACATAATTCTTACAAGTAATAGATCTCTAAAGTAATCCTCACACAATTTATTTTTTTAAAATTTATTTAGTTTACTTAGTTCACTTTAATTTATATAACTTATTTTTATATAAATGAAATAAAACCAAAATTTGCTAGTGGGCTTTGAGACTTTATAGTGTACAAAATACTCCAGTACGCTTAATATGGCCTATAAATAAATGTTATGTCCACGACGCTTCAGATTTGAAAAGTCTCGCAATAGAAGTATTGACCATAAACGTTTGTACGGTAGAGCCACATAAATGAAACAGTGCTATAATATCTTCCAGAACTTAAAATCATTTATTATTTACTTTAAAATGGCCACTTTCTTCTTATAGCTATTAGTGTAGACACCAACAAATACCTTTTTGATTGTGCTGTTGTAAATTTGTTCTGGAATAGTTTGCCGCAGACACTAAAAAGGATTCACAGATTCTAAAACAGAGTCATTTAGTAAGGTCTAAAGAGCCTTTTTTAAAGACATTTGTTACGAAAAGTTAACAAGAAATTTGAACTATATATCTATATAGCTATTGAAGAAGACATCTGATCGGCAAGGCTAGTGAAACGGACATAAAATGATACTTGGGGCTGGTAAATGAAATATCTGATCTATAGGAATGAAAAATAAACAGACATAATTTGATCTCAAAGGCCACTGAAGCAAATATCAGATCTCAAACGATAGTGAAACCGATTTTTATCTCAACGGTTAGTAAAGAAGATATTTGATCTCAAGACTAGTGAATCAGATATTTCATCTCAAGACTAGTGAATCAGATATTTAATCTCAAGACTAGTGAATCAGATATTTCATCTCAAGACTAGTGAATCAGATATTTCATCTCAAGACCAGAGAATCAGATATTTCATCTTAAGACTAGTGAATCAGATATTTCATCTCAAGACTAGTGAATCAGATATTTCATCTCAAGACTAGTGAATCAGATATTTCATCTCATAACTAGTGAATCAGATATTTGATCTCAAGACTAGTGAATCAAATATTTCATCTCAAGACTAGTGAATCAGATATTTCATCTCATAACTAGTGAATCAGATATTTGATCTCAAGACTAGTGAATCAGATATTTCATCTCAAGACTAGTGAATCAGATATTTCATCTCAAGACCAGTGAATCAGATATTTCATCTCAAGACTAGTGAATCAGATATTTCATCTCAAGACCAGTGAATCAGATATTTCATCTCAAGACTAGTGAATCAGATATTTCATCTCAAGACTAGTGAATCAGATATTTCATCTCATAACTAGTGAATCAGATATTTGATCTCAAGACTAGTGAATCAGATATTTCATCTCAAGACTAGTGAATCAGATATTTCATCTCAAGACTAGTGAATCAGATATTTCATCTCAAGACTAGTGAATCAGATATTTCATCTCAATACTAGTGAATCAGATATTTTATCTCAAGACTAGTGAATCAGATATTTCATCTTAAGACTAGTCAATCAAATATTTGATAAAAATAGCCAGTGAATAAGATATATGATCTCCTTGGCTATTGAAGCAATCATCTTATTTCTAAGGCTAGAATAACAGATATGTATATATCAATTACTCTTGCTAAACAAACATCTCATCTCCATCTCTAGAGAAGCAAATACCTGATCTCTACGACAAAAAAAATTGACAGATATAAAATTATCTTTAGAGCTGATAAAATAAACATGAACAGACTTTTAATCTCAATAATCAGTGAATCAGATATTTGATCTCAAGGCTATTGAATAAGATATTTTGTCTCAATTGTTAGTAAAACACATATCTCATTTAATTGGAAACAGATATATCAGATTTTTATTAATAGTGAAACAAATATTTGATCTTAATAGCTAGTGAAACAAATATCTAATTTTAATGGCTAGAAAAACATATTTGATCTAGAATCTAAATGGCAAGTGAAAAAGATAGTTTATCATTATGGCTTTTAAAACATATATTTGATCTCTATGGCTAGTGAATCATATATTTGATCTCTATGGGTAGTGAATCAGATATTTGATCTCTATGGGTAGTGAATCAGATATTTGATCTATATGGCTAGTAAATCAGATATTTGATCTCTATGGCTAGTGAATCAGACATTTGATCTCTATGGCTAGTGAATCAGATATTTGATCTCTATGGCTAGTGAATCAGATATTTTATCTCTATTGCTAGTGAATCAGATATTTGATCTCTATGGCTAGTGAATCAGACATTTGATCTCAAAGCTAGTGAAGCAGACATCTGATCTCTATAGCTAGTAAAACATATGTTTGATCGAAATCGCTAGTAAAACAGATATTTGAGTTCTATGGCTAGCAAAACAAAAATCTGATCTTTATGGATTGTAAAACTGATATATCAGATTTTTATGGCTAGTGAGATATATCAGATTTATATGGCTAGTGATATATATCAGATTTCTATGGCTACTAAGATATATCAGGTTTATATGGCTAGTGAAATATATCAGATTTATATGGCTAGTGAGATATATCAGATTTATATAAGTAGTAAGATATATCAGATTTATATGGCTTGTGAGATATATCAGATTTATATGGCTAGTGAGATATATCAGATTTATATGGCTAGTGAGATATATAAGATTTCTATAGCTAGTGAGATAAATCAGATTTATATGGCTAGTGAGATATATCAGATTTATATGGCTAGTGAGATATATCATATATTTTTATTTTTAATTAAGCAGATGAAAACACATTTCTGTAGAGGTAAAAATAGATTGATGTAAAGGTAAATTAACATTTATGTAAACGTTAAAATACATTTTTGTACAGGTAAAAATACATTTCTATAGAGGTAATAATACATTTGTGTATATGTAAAAATACATTTCTGAATATGTAAAAATACATTTCTGTATATGTAAAAATACATTTTGGTAGAGTAAAAATACATTTCGCTAGAGTTAAAAATACATTTCGCTAGAGTTAAAAATACATTTCGCTAGAGTTAAAAATACATTTCGCTAGAGTTAAAAATACATTTCGCTAGAGTTAAAAATACATTTCGCTAGAGTTAAAAATACATTTCTGTAGAGGTAAAAATACATTTTTGTTGAGGTAAGAATACATTTCGGTAAAGGTAAAAATACATTTTTGTAGAGGTAAAAATACATTTCGTTAGAGGTAAAAATGCATTGCGCTAGAGGTAAAAATACACTTCTGTAGAGGTAAAAATACATTTCTGTAAAGGTAAAAATACATTTCTGTCGAGGTAAAAATACATTTTGATAGAGGTAAAAATACATTTCGGTAGAGGTAAAAATACCTTTCGGTAGAGGTTAAAATACATATATGTAAAGGTAAAAGGACTTTTCTGTAGAGAAATACATTTCTATATAGGTAAAAAGACACATATTTTTTGAGGTAAAAATGCCTTTTTGATAGAGATAAAAATACATTTTGGTAGAGATAAAAATAGATTTCGGTAGAGATAAATATATATATATATATATAGGTAAAAGTACATTTCTGTAGAGTTAAAAATACATTTCTGTAGAGATAAAAATACATTTTTGTAAAGGTAAAAATACATTTCTGTAGAGATAAAAATACATTTTTGTAGAGGTAAAAATACATTTCGTTAGAGGTAAAAATGCATTGCGCTAGAGGTAAAAATACACTTCTGTCGAGGTAAAAATACATATATATAGAGGTAAAAATACATTTCTCTAGGAGTCTAGAGGTTAAAATACATTTTTGTAGAGATAAAAATACATTTTTGTAAAGGTAAAAATACATTTATGTAGATGTAAAAATACATTTCGGTAGAGTTAAAAATACATTTCGGTAGAGGTAAAAATACATTTCTGTTTTAGTAAAAATACATATATGTAGAGGTTAAAATAAATTTCTGTAGAGGTAAAAAAAAATTTCTTGTAAATGTAAAAATTCATTTAGGTAGAGATAAAAACAAATTTATGTAAAGGAAAGAATACATTTATTATGTCGAGGTAAAAATACATTTCGGGAGGGTAAAAATACCTTTCGGTAGAGGTAAAAATACATTTATGTAGAGATAAAAATACATTTCGGTAGAGGTAAAAATACATTTATGTAGAGATAAAAATACATTTCGGTAGAGGTAAAAATACATTTATGTAGAGGTAAAATACATTTCGGTAGAGATAAAAATACATTATGTAACGGTACAAATGTATTGCTTATTTCTTGTGCACGTTTATACAAATTGCCATTTTTAATGGCATTTGTGTATGGAATCGGAATTCTGTACCAACAAGTTAACATTATTTAAAACAATAATCAATAGGCCTCTGAATGCAACGTTTCTACCTACCAAAAAGCAAACTTTTCTTTTGTACATTTTTACACATTAGGTAAAAAAAAGGTTTTACTTATGTTCTAATGTTGTATGATGTAGGCCTACAAAGCTTGATAAAATGTGAATGTTGGCGAGTAACTTTGTAATACATAAGTAGACTAGATTACATGTAGCTCACGAAGAGTTATAATTAGACAGATATAAAATGTAGCTCAAGTAGAGTCATATGTAGACTAGAAGACATGTAGCTCATGTAGAGTTATATGTAGACTATATGATATATAGCTCAAGTAGAGTAATAAGTAGACTAGATGACATGTAGATCAATGGAAGTAATAAATAGAATAGATGACATGTATCTCACGTAGAGTTATATATAGACTAGATGACATGTAACTCAAGTAGAGTAATAAGTAGAAAAAATGACAGGTATCTTACGTAAAGTCATATGTAGATTAGATGACATGTATCTCCCGTAGAGTTATAAATAGACTAGATGACATGTAGCTTAAGTAGGGTAATAAGTAGACTAGATGATATGTAGCTCAAGTAGAGTAATAAGTAGGCTATACTAGATGACATGTAGCTCAAGTAGAGAAATAAGTAGACTAGATGACATTTAGCTTACTTACAGTAATATGTAGAATAGATGACATGTAGCTCACGTAGTTATAAATAGACTAGATGTCATGTAACTCAAGTAGCGTAATAAGTAGACTAGATGACATGTAGCTCAAGTCTAGTTCCTTGAGTTCTTACTTGACATTTTTGACACTTTTAATTGACTAGGTGATTGTGGAAGAAAATTTAATTTCACGGCGGTAAAAACAGCAACACATCTCCACGTGTGTATAATGTATGCAGCCTACGGTGATAGATAAGTATCTACACTGTAATGCTTTAAAACTACCAACGGAAATTGTGATAAACAGGATGTTGTAGATTCCATGAAGTAAGCTAAATAAAATCCTCAATGTCCTAATCAAGCAGGTAAAGATAGAGACGTGCCAGTATGTAGGACTACCCACATAATAACTAACTCAATTACCTTCCGCCATATATCGTGTAGCGAGGTCTAAAAGGTTCAATCTCAGCTTTTTTTTTAATGGCAGTGCACACTATTTATTTTCATAAAGTAGAAGTAGAGGTATTATAGTCTTAATAATGTCAAATTAAAAGGATAATAATTTAAAAAAATGCATATTAATGGCTAATAGTTACAATCATATTATAACACAAATATGGTCTTTATTCAAAGCCTATGGTCTAAACATTGTTAAACAAAGTAAAATAAAGGGAACAAGTTATTTTTAATGTATTAGCGTGGGTCTCGCTGAGGTGAGGTCCGTTTTAAATCAATGACTTGTCAAATTTTCTGCTAGGTCTTCTGCCTTCAATAGGTGAAAGACCAACATATGCTTTAAGTATATGCAAAAAAAACAACAGACAAAGGTCTATTATAGAACTATAAAGCTATTAGGTTTTGTCTATAACACAACCAATAAACTTTGTCCAATATAGCACAATACAGCTTTAAAACTTTGCCCAATATAGCACCATACAGCTATTGAACTACCAATATAGCATTATATGGTTACTGAAATTTGCCCAATATAGCACCATACAGCCATTGATTTTGGCCCAATATAGCACCATATAGCCATTGAACTTTGCGCAATACAACACTATACAGTCACTGAGCTTTGTCTATTTTAGTAGCGTTTAAGATGCACACAAAAAAGTTTTAACCAAATAATTAATTTGCGTGTTAAAGCACTAGTCAAATCAAATACGGCGTCTAGCAGTAATTAAACACCATTTTTAAAATGCATCTTGAAACAATAATTAAAATGCATATTGATTAATAATAATAATAATAATAGCGAGATATCGTGCCTCTTGAATTTTCGAATACTGTCTAATAAATTTTGTAAAAATAGTAGAAGTCGTTATTATTATGCTGATTTATTTCACAAGCATCATCCGACAGACTGTAAATTTGAACAGAATCTTTATACTCTCTATCAACGTCTGCTTCTAGTGGTCGGCTTGAACTGGACACCTGACTCAAACGTTTACTGGCACTAAACATTTCTTTACCTTGCGGAAGTAAATAAAGGAAATGAAAATCTGAAAGACAAACAGAGCTAAATGCTTTCTTTAGTTCTGCTCTTTTATCCCAATTTCCCTCTCTATCAGGGCAGCCCGATAAAGAAGGTCATGCCAACCATTGGGCTAACAGGAAATGTTAAGAGAAGCTCTGGGTTCTAGGGAATAAATCATTGGCTAATAGCCTAGTCAAAATATAAATTCTTTGATCTTGAATTATAAGACATTTACATAAAGGGTGAGCTTTAGTGAAATTGTTTAAAAACGTTTTTGAAGTTTACGTCAAAGGGAAGAACATAAATTGAACATGAAAGTGAAACTTTTGTTGAATATTAAGTCTGGTAGATAAATTTAGGCTTACCTCATTTCCACGTATGTGTATAAATGCAAATAAACAAAGCAATCCATTATTAATATGAAATCAACATAAGTATGTATGTATAATATTATAAATACATATATAAATGTATATATATAGCACTGGAAAGCCATTGAATTTTGCGAGTAAAACACTATACAGCCAATAACCTTACCCATTATACAACCATTGATCTTTTTCCAATATAGCATTATACAGCACATAAATTCATATATATTATTATGTGTGTTTGTATGTTAACAGCATTTATGTATATTGTTCTATCTATTTATGCATGATGGTCTGAGTAAGCTTATTTATGAATAGAGGCCTTTTCGCATATATGTTAGCATAGATGTATGTATATATGTGTGAGATAGCTAATAATTATTTATGGCATTTTATTAACACTTCTCAATAATAAAGTAAAAAGGTTTATTTCCTTTTAAATAATGGTTTTGAAAATTCGGTCCACATTTAATTTTGAGCTTCATATTTTAAGGGTAGGGACGGCAGTGAAATTGACCTAAATGTCAGAAAATTCAATTTTTAAGCTTTTGCCTAAGTTGTATACTTTAACTATTCCTGGATCTAAAACATTAAGTTCGGAAATTTTAGTAACATTATGTAAAAGTTGCATTTGTAATGGGTATACATCAGAATTGTATTTAATTTTTTTTTAAACATATTTACACTACAGTAATACAAAAAATGACTTTAATTATATATTAAAATACATGAAATTAAAGGGTAACATCTTGTCTTTGTGGGGAAAATTTTTTACAACAAACCATTAAGAAATAGTTGAAATAATTGAATTTTTCTATTTTACTCCCCAAATTTTGTTTTTCCCTAGGATTGTCAGTTTCTCCGGTTTTTCTCAATGTACTACTTTTTTTTCTTCTTTTTGAATTAACTTCCTTTTTTATGAACCAATCGTTATGAATTTTTTTGCATACATTTATTACATGTATATAATCAAAGTTACCAGATGAATTTTTGATACGAGTTATACTTTTCCTCAAATTAAATTTTAATTAAAATTTTTTGCAATTAAATTATTTTTTTTCCTATGTCCTACTAAAAAATTCATATAAATTTTATTTATCAATTTAACCAAAATTCATCTGCTAATTTTCTAAAAATATAGCTTATAAATATTTCAGCAAAGTTGAAATACATTATCTTGATAAATAATCAAGGTGATATATTTTATTGTGCGTGGTAAATCATTAACTAAAAAATCTAAAATGGCCGCCATTTCAATCGCAACCATCAGAAAATATTTTTTTAAATTATACTTACCCGAGCCTGTTTGTACCATCTATATACCAAAAATGATCATGATGCGTGTACAAATAAAAAAAATAGGTTTCTACTGGCTCCCCAACCCTTAAGGTAAATGTTTGAGATTTGATGTAAAAGTTCAAAGGCTATTGTGGATATTAAGTTTAGAGGTTTTGCTATTTCACAGATATAAGGTTTGAAGGTTTTTATTTTAAACATTTGTGATTTATTTTATTTACATTATAATTACATCTTCATATTCATTTCTACTTTTTCTCTGTTATCTCACTCTCTCTTTTCCTTTATATTTCTTCACTCTTTCTCATTTGTTACATTCTTTTTTTGCTTTATTTTCGACTTTGAGAATTAGCATTTTAAATGTTTTTCATTCATATTTTCTTGTATTAAATTCATGTTTTAATTATTTTTTTTATTGAATAATTTTTTTTTCATTTATCATCCATTATTTTGGAAAGGCGCTAACAGTTAAAAATATTTTTGAATGACTAATATTTAAACAGTTGTAAATCCGTTTAGAAAAATGTTAAACCTTGGGCGCAAAGTAAAGATATTTAAACAACATCTATTGAATAGTATACTTTTTTAGGACAAGTAACGCAAGGCTTAATGAAATGTGAATTCTACTATATATTTAAGTGGAATCTAACAATATCATCGATTAAAATTTTTGTCACCAAATTTGAAAATGTTTAAATAGCGGTCATAAAAAATATTTTTTTTTACATTTTATTTCCCTTTTATATTTTATAAGTTTAGAAAATGTTTGAAAATTGTTCACACTTCTCGAGAATTTGTTTTTTCATATGACTAACAATGTCTGGTACCAACATTTAAAACAGCAAATGAGAAAGGGAGACTAACCATCTCAAATATTATACATCAGTCAGAAGGAAAGGGAGACTAACCATCTCAAATATTATACATCAGTCAGAAGGAAAGGGAGACTAACCATCTCAAATAGTATACATCAGTCAGAAGGAAAGGGAGACTAACCATCTCAAATATTATACATCAGTCAGAAGGAAAGGGAGACTAACCATCTCAAATATTATACATCAGTCAGAAGGAAAGGGAGACTAACCATCTCAAATATTATACATCAGTCAGAAGGAAAGGGAGACTAACCATCTCAAATATTATACATCAGTCAGAAGGAAAGGGAGACTAACCATCTCAAATATTATACATCAGTCAGAAGGAAAGGGAGACTAACCATCTCAAATATTATACATCAGTCAGAAGGAAAGGGAGACTAACCATCTCAAATATTATACATCAGTCAGAAGGAAAGGGAGACTAACCATCTCAAATATTATACATCAGTCAGAAGGAAAGGGAGACTAACCATCTCAAATATTATACATCAGTCAGAAGGAAAGGGAGACTAACCATCTCAAATATTATACATCAGTCAGAAGGAAAGGGAGACTAACCATCTCAAATATTATACATCAGTCAGAAGGAAAGGGAGACTAACCATCTCAAATATTATACATCAGTCAGAAGGAAAGGGAGACTAACCATCTCAAATATTATACATCAGTCAGAAGGAAAGGGAGACTAACCATCTCAAATATTATACATCAGTCAGAAGGAAAGGGAGACTAACCATCTCAAATATTATACATCAGTCAGAAGGAAAGGGAGACTAACCATCTCAAATATTATACATCAGTCAGAAGGAAAGGGAGACTAACCATCTCAAATATTATACATCAGTCAGAAGGAAAGGGAGACTAACCATCTCAAATATTATACATCAGTCAGAAGGAAAGGGAGACTAACCATCTCAAATATTATACATCAGTCAGAAGGAAAGGGAGACTAACCATCTCAAATATTATACATCAGTCAGAAGGAAAGGGAGACTAACCATCTCAAATATTATACATCAGTCAAAAGGAAAGGGAGACTAACCATCTCAAATATTATACATCAGTCAGAAGGAAAGGGAGACTAACCATCTCAAATATTATACATCAGTCAGAAGGAAAGGGAGACTAACCATCTCAAATATTATACATCAGTCAGAAGGAAAGGGAGACTAACCATCTCAAATATTATACATCAGTCAGAAGGAAAGGGAGACTAACCATCTCAAATATTATACATCAGTCAGAAGGAAAGGGAGACTAACCATCTCAAATATTATACATCAGTCAGAAGGAAAGGGAGACTAACCATCTCAAATATTATACATCAGTCAGAAGGAAAGGGAGACTAACCATCTCAAATATTATACATCAGTCAGAAGGAAAGGGAGACTAACCATCTCAAATATTATACATCAGTCAGAAGGAAAGGGAGACTAACCATCTCAAATATTATACATCAGTCAGAAGGAAAGGGAGACTAACCATCTCAAATATTATACATCAGTCAGAAGGAAAGGGAGACTAACCATCTCAAATATTATACATCAGTCAGAAGGAAAGGGAGACTAACCATCTCAAATATTATACATCAGTCAGAAGGAAAGGGAGACTAACCATCTCAAATATTATACATCAGTCAGAAGGGAAGGGAGACTAACCATCTCAAATATTATACATCAGTCAGAAGGAAAGGGAGACTAACCATCTCAAATATTATACATCAGTCAGAAGGAAAGGGAGACTAACCATCTCAAATATTATACATCAGTCAGAAGGAAAGGGAGACTAACCATCTCAAATATTATACATCAGTCAGAAGGAAAGGGAGACTAACCATCTCAAATATTATACATCAGTCAGAAGGAAAGGGAGACTAACCATCTCAAATATTATACATCAGTCAGAAGGAAAGGGAGACTAACCATCTCAAATATTATACATCAGTCAGAAGGAAAGGGAGACTAACCATCTCAAATATTATACATCAGTCAGAAGGAAAGGGAGACTAACCATCTCAAATATTATACATCAGTCAGAAGGAAAGGGAGACTAACCATCTCAAATATTATACATCAGTCAGAAGGAAAGGGAGACTAACCATCTCAAATATTATACATCAGTCAGAAGAAAAGAGAGACTAACCATCTCAAATATTATACATCAGTCAGAAGGAAAGGGAGACTAACCATCTCAAATATTATACATCAGTCAGAAGGAAAGGGAGACTAACCATCTCAAATATTATACATCAGTCAGAAGGAAAGGGAGACTAACCATCTCAAATATTATACATCAGTCAGAAGGAAAGGGAGACTAACCATCTCAAATATTATACATCAGTCAGAAGGAAAGGGAGACTAACCATCTCAAATATTATACATCAGTCAGAAGGAAAGGGAGACTAACCATCTCAAATATTATACATCAGTCAGAAGAAAAGAGAGACTAACCATCTCAAATATTATACATCAGTCAGAAGGAAAGGGAGACTAACCATCTCAAATAGTATACATCAGTCAGAAGGAAAGGGAGACTAACCATCTCAAATATTATACATCTGTCAGAAGGAAAGGGAGACTAACCATCTCAAATATTATACATCAGTCAGAAGGAAAGGGAGACTAACCATCTCAAATATTATACATCAGTCAGAAGGAAAGGGAGACTAACCATCTCAAATATTATACATCAGTCAGAAGGAAAGGGAGACTAACCATCTCAAATATTATACATCAGTCAGAAGGAAAGGGAGACTAACCATCTCAAATATTATACATCAGTCAGAAGGAAAGGGAGACTAACCATCTCAAATATTATACATCAGTCAGAAGGAAAGGGAGACTAACCATCTCAAATATTATACATCAGTCAGAAGGAAAGGGAGACTAACCATCTCAAATATTATACATCAGTCAGAAGGAAAGGGAGACTAACCATCTCAAATATTATACATCAGTCAGAAGGAAAGGGAGACTAACCATCTCAAATATTATACATCAGTCAGAAGAAAAGAGAGACTAACCATCTCAAATATTATACATCAGTCAGAAGGAAAGGGAGACTAACCATCTCAAATATTATACATCAGTCAGAAGGAAAGGGAGACTAACCATCTCAAATATTATACATCAGTCAGAAGGAAAGGGAGACTAACCATCTCAAATATTATACATCAGTCAGAAGGAAAGGGAGACTAACCATCTCAAATATTATACATCAGTCAGAAGGAAAGGGAGACTAACCATCTCAAATATTATACATCAGTCAGAAGGAAAGGGAGACTAACCATCTCAAATATTATACATCAGTCAGAAGAAAAGAGAGACTAACCATCTCAAATATTATACATCAGTCAGAAGGAAAGGGAGACTAACCATCTCAAATAGTATACATCAGTCAGAAGGAAAGGGAGACTAACCATCTCAAATATTATACATCTGTCAGAAGGAAAGGGAGACTAACCATCTCAAATAGTATACATCAGTCAGAAGGAAAGGGAGACTAACCATCTCAAATATTATACATCTGTCAGAAGGAAAGGGAGACTAACCATCTCAAATATTATACATCAGTCAGAAGGAAAGGGAGACTAACCATCTCAAATATTATACATCAGTCAAAAGGAAAGGGAGACTAACCATCTCAAATATTATACATCAGTCAGAAGGAAAGGGAGACTAACCATCTCAAATATTATACATCAGTCAGAAGGAAAGGGAGACTAACCATCTCAAATATTATACATCAGTCAGAAGGAAAGGGAGACTAACCATCTCAAATATTATACATCAGTCAGAAGGAAAGGGAGACTAACCATCTCAAATATTATACATCAGTCAGAAGGAAAGGGAGACTAACCATCTCAAATATTATACATCAGTCAGAAGGAAAGGGAGACTAACCATCTCAAATATTATACATCAGTCAGAAGGAAAGGGAGACTAACCATCTCAAATATTATACATCAGTCAGAAGGAAAGGGAGACTAACCATCTCAAATATTATACATCAGTCAGAAGGAAAGGGAGACTAACCATCTCAAATATTATACATCAGTCAGAAGGAAAGGGAGACTAACCATCTCAAATATTATACATCAGTCAGAAGGAAAGGGAGACTAACCATCTCAAATATTATACATCAGTCAGAAGGAAAGGGAGACTAACCATCTCAAATATTATACATCAGTCAGAAGGAAAGGGAGACTAACCATCTCAAAAATTATACATCAGTCAGAAACGTTCAATTGGGGTTTACCGATTTCGAGGGGTTCGGGTACGTGCCTGAAAATTTGATTTTAATGTTTTGCCACGGCCTTCAGGTCTATGAGCCAAGCTGCAACTAGATGGGATAACGGGAAGTGGGTGGAAATTCGATTTTAATCTCACCAGCTGTGGAAGGAAAGAAGGACAGAGATAGTAAGCGGAAGTACAATCAATTAAAAAACACAAATGGATTTATGAAAAAAGGAAGAGGAATATTGAACATATACATACAAATAAGTGACCATTCCATACACAAGACTGTACCCCATGAATCAATTGTTTCTCATCAGCTAGAGGTAACGTAGGTCATAGAACTCACGGCTATATCCATCATTGCTCTCTGAGACCAATTATTCCTTCTAATTACTGCTGGTATTACAGAAAAGCCAGGAAAACCCTGGATAAAACTACATAAGAACGCTAATCAAATACAACGTAAAACTACTTGAGCCCAAATCAAACACTGTACACCAATGGTCAAGGATGAAAGGATAATAATGTTTACAAATAAGGGATAGTCTGTATCCGTGACAATGTCCTTTTTATGGAATGTCTGGCTTTTACCTTTCAACATTTAATTTGTTGATTCCTTTATTTATACAATTGTATAGTGTGTTAAAATGTCTGATAAATAGAATTAAATATCGATACAATAGATATTCGCTACTGATAAAGAGCTTAAATATTTTGTGAGCCTTCGGGTTTGTGTAATATTGTATAACTAAATGAAACTCTTTATTTATAACCCGTATAGGTTTGGAACACTAAATTGTTTTTCTAAAGTGCAAGAATATCAGAGTTCAGTGGGTTGGCTATTAGTTGGTATAATGGTGTACTGGTGTACTTTTCGATATTGTTTATTTTACACATGTACACTTGACTTAGTGTATTTGCTCATTGGTTGTGTACACTTGACTTAATCTATTTGCTCGATGGTTGTATACACTTGACTTAATGTATTTGCTCATTGGTTGTGTACACTTGACTTAATGTATTTGCTCATTGGTTGTGTACACTTGACTTAATCTATTTGCTCATTGGTTGTGTACACTTGACTTAATGTATTTGCTCATTGGTTGTGTACACTTGACTTAATCTATTTGCTCATTGATTGTGTACACTTGACTTAATCTATTTGCTCATTGATTGTGTACACTTGACTTAATCTATTTGCTCATTGGTTGTGTACACTTGACTTAATGTATTTGCTCATTGGTTGTGTACACTTGATTTAATGTATTTGTTTATTGGTTGTGTACAGTTGACTTAAGTGTATCTGCTCATTGGTTGTGCACACAGTATAAAAAATTTAGAAAAGAATCAACATTCCAAGAATATTTAGATGCAATCTACTTCTATGTTTAACATACAGAAATAAAAAATAAAAAAACTTTCAGAGAATATTATGATCAAAATAATCAGCCAGCAAGATTTGTTGATGAAATCTATATCAACATATATTGAGCGTTAGGCCCTGAAATTGTGACCGCTGATGAGAAATTGAGAACAGTTCTTTCAGCTGACCGAGGTGGCCGAAAATGAGATACCAAAATCTTGTATCGCTTTTTTTTCCTTTAAGCTGTGTGTCAGGTCAGACTCCGCCGATCAATAAATTGTGTTTCCTTATTTTGCTTGGGAAAACTATCTTTTCTGACCTCCTCCTCCTCTTGTCCTTCTAACCGCTATGAGGCCAGGACGTGAAGTGAGTAACCTCATCCAAAATAACAACATTGGAGTGTAATGACAGTAAATAAATATACAACTAGGCTGTGCTATTTAGCACATTGACAAAACGACAAAAACTAATCTAATAACTTTCTTTTTACAGCCAATAGCTTTTTTTTGTATTACATTTATTGCTATAAGTTTTAGGCTTATTGCACATAAATATATATTGCTATTTTTGTAATACTAAATGTTTGTTTCTTTACCATGATGCAATTGATTAATTATAATAATAATAATGAAATATATGGAAGACATAAAGTTCATCAAATAAAATAAAGTTTGTACAAATTATACATATTATTGTTTGAAATTTCAAGCATACACATTTGCACCATCTAATATATACAACTCACTAAAATAAAAGATCACTGACAAGACCAAATGTCAATAAATAGTGAAAAAGTTCACTAATAAGATCTAGTCTCAGTAACACTTTACACCTAGGTTTTCTGTCTCTAGTGTTTCTAGGTTTAGTGATTTAACTATTGGTTGAAGTTGAGGATGTCACAAAACAAGTACTGAGCCTTGCAGATCTTATTACATTTACTAGTAGAAAATTAACTAATGAGATCAAATTTCTCACTAACTACTAAAAATATTGATAATAAAAAGAATCTCACTAATTAGTAAAATAGTTACCTAAAACGATAAAATCTCACACTAACTAGTAAAATTGTTTCACTAATAATATAAAATCTCATTACCAACTAAAATAGTTCTCTAATAAGTTTAAATCTCACTAACTAGTTAAATAGTTAGCTAATAACTTTAAATCTCACCAACTAGTAAAATAGTTCACTAATAAGTTCAAATCTCACTAAATAGTAAAATAGTTCACTAATAACCTCAAATCTCACTAACTAATAAAATAATTCACTAAGTTCAAATCTCACTTCCAACTAAAATAGTTCTCTAATAAGTTTAAATCTCACTAACTAGTAAAATACAGTGATAAAAATACAGTGATAGCCTGTGCTTTGAGCTTTATGTAAATGCAATATCGACATCATCAACTAAAACAACGTCAAAATCATAAGACTGACTATGATTAACGTGTTTAACTCTACTAACTAGAGGTGAAAGTTTTAAATGTACAATGTAATCATTATAATGAAAAATACAGGACAGGTACAAAAAACAGGAGACTTCAGACTCAATGCACTCTGCTAAATATACAACGTGCGTGATTTAAATCCTACGTTCAAAAGTCTATTGGAACAAACGAGTTCTTTAAAATCTCCTGAATTTCTGTGGCCCTAAGTTCTTGAATTGACCAATGCAATTGAAGCAACCATCGGAGTAACTTGAGTCGTCTACTTAAAGCTATTCTGATTTCATCCTGGTACTTCAGACAAGCCAGGCCAAAGTTGTTGTGTTGACTTGCCCACAATAACTGTGACCTACTCTGATCAACAAGTGTAGGACTTAATTAAATTATTTCTTACTCTATGTTCAGTTCTCCTAATCTTGGACTTTGTTGAAACTTTTTCCGATACCAAGTGCTTACGTGCCACACTTATTATTTCATTGACTTTGTCTGTATAACCGTATAGCTTAGTCAACCAAACAATAACTTTTACTCCTTCATTTGCTATTATATTATCTGCCTTTAGCATAACTTTCTGTGTATATAAGAAAACACTGAAATATAAATTTGTACTAATTTTATCACCATTATCTAAACTTCAGCTAAACCACATACTTCAGCCTACCCAAACCCTTAGCATTTTATTATTTCTTTGTTTAGGTCTTAAATTTCAAGTACTCCATGTTTAAATTATTGTTTAAATTAGATGAGGCAGTTACAAAATGTATTTTCATATCTACGTTTAAAATATTATATTGTTGCTAAAACTTAATTTATTGAGAATAACGTTTTGTATAACACTGTATTAAGCACTTTAAATTAATACTTTACAGTTGTTGATATCATAATACACAGTTGTTGATATCATTATACACAGTTGTTGATATCATTATACACAGTTGTTGATATCATAATACACAGTTGTTGATATCATTATACACAGTTGTTGATATCATTATACACAGTTGTTGATATCATTATACACAGTTGTTGATATCATTATACACAGTTGTTGATATCATTATACACAGTTGTTGATATCATTATACACAGTTGTTGATATCATTATACACAGTTGTTGATATCATTATACACAGTTGTTGATATCATTATACACAATTGTTGATATCATTATAAACAGTCATTCATTATACACAGTTGTTGATATCATTATACACAGTTGTTGATATCATAATACACAGTTGTTGATATCATTATTTGGCAGTTCTCCTCATAATCAGCCTTTATTATATTTTTAAAAAAAACGAAAGCTCAAGAAAGTTTTCTGAACAGCCAAACATTTCTAATGAACAGTTCTAGCTGTAGAAAAAAAAGATAAATACCAGCTACAAATGGAGTGAGTGGGTTGCTATATCCTAACTGGCAATGACGTCAGAAGACAAGCTTCTATTGAAACGATTCTCAGCCCTATAGAGAACATTGAAATGTTCTACATGAGCCATAATTACGTGCATAGAAAGCCGAGATTTGACACTGACTCTATGTTGGCTGCAAACTTGGGATTTTCTGGGGTTGTATTTTTTACATAATGAATGGGATAAGCTGAAGGTTACAGTTTTTAACAATCTAAGCATGAGAAAGCTAAAGGTGTATTTAGAATAAATCAAAAGAGCACATTTATGTGTTTAATAAAATAAAATGCAAGCTCTTTGGATAGCACATTATACTGACAGAGAATACTTACACACTATAATAAAACATTATGCTAATGCAATAAACAGACACACTATACAGACACACTATACAGACACACTATACAGACACACTATACAGACACACTATACTGACACACTATACAGACACACTAAAAAACACACTATACAAATATACTATACAAAAACACTATACAGACACACTATACAGACACACTATACAGACACACTATACAGACACACTATACATACACAATACTTTGACACACTATACAGACACACTATACAGACACACTATACAGACATACTATACAAATACACTAAACCGACGCACTATACAGCACACTATACAGATTTCCTATAATTACATATTACAATGACACACTATATAGAATTTATAATGACATTTTATACTAACACACCACCGACCTACTGATTTCTTGATAGTTACTTCCTTAAAATGCAAATTATTTCTGGTGTAACTTTTTTTTAAACAAATAAAGTTTACATTTCTGTGTATTTCACCAAGTTTTAGAAATGACGTCATCGTTCTCGTTTAACCCACATTGTAATCAACCTTAAAGAATGGTTCGTGTTAAACGAGAGGAAATGAACGCCCAGGAGACTTGAACTGTCACTGTTTTTTAGGCCTTGAAAAATATACAAGATTTGCTGATACCTAAGGTTTTGGTAGGACAATTTAATAGAGCATTTTGTTATAAAACAATTTTACAGAGCATTTTCTTAAAAGACAATTTAATAGAGCATTTCCTTATAAAACAATTTAATAGAGCATTTTATTATAAAACAATTTAATAGAGCATTTTCTTATAAGACAATTTAATAGAGCATTTCCTTATAAAACAATTTAATAGAGCATTTTATTATAAAACAATTTAATAGAGCATTTTCTTATAAGACAATTTAATAGAGCATTTCCTTATAAAACAATTTAATAGAGCATTTTCTTATAAGACAATTTAATAGAGCATTTTCTTATAAGACAATTTAATAGAGCATTTTCTTATAAGACAATTTAATAGAGCATTTTATTATAAGACAATTTAATAGAGCATTTTATTATAAGACAATATAATAGAGCATTTTCTTATAAGACAATATAATAGAGAATTTTCTTATAAGACAATTTAATAGAGCATTTTTATAAGACAATTTAATAGAGAATTTTCTTATAAGACAATTGAATATAGTATTTTGACTGATGCTTCTATTGCTCTTTCGGCCTCAAATTAAAACTCATTTTCTCTAAGTGGGTATGTTTCTTTTTAGTTGGTTTCCATTAGCCACTCTAAGAATTGTCAGGAACTATCTGTAAATGCTATTATCCATATAACGTAGGTAAAAAGCTCATCCTTTGATTGCCAATTATTTTGTATCATGTCTTGACAACAATAAAAAGATTTTTCTCTTAATGGAAACGTAATTCGACAAAATCAAAGAACAAAACCACCAAAGATGAACGAAAATCACACAGAATTAATAAAAAAAATACTCCTACAATAAAATTTAAATATCTTTAGACTTAAGACTGGGCATAACAGACTAAGATAACATATTTACTGAAGGCTATTGTAACAAATAACCAGTAACATATGTACTGAAGGCTATTGTAACAAATAAACAGTAACATATGTACTGAAGGCTATTGTAACAAGTAACCAGTAACATATGTACTGAAGGCTATTGTAACAAGTAACCAGTAAAGATTGTCCATGTGGGATATTTCTGAGAACACAGAACATCAGTCTTAAGTCTGCCCCCTTTATGAAACGCTCGAAAACGGTTTTGGACACATAGGGCATCCGCCAACAAATATCTGTATAGAAAAGATACCACCATGCCGTTTAACAGATCCATAGGCTTTGTTTAAACTGCTTCATCGAACAATAGTGAGCAGGAAAAAGAAGAATGAAAGCCTAACAAAGTTTACACAAAGAGTTTATAATATTCTTAATATGAGAGTCAACAGTAAAAGTTCATGCACTCTTGATGTTCTCTTTTTAACGAATGCGCTTTCTGATTCTTCTCTTCGTTTTTTAATATCTTATATTTTCTCTGTTTATCTTTCCCTAATTTTATTCTTCTTTTTATTTTCTCTCTCTCTCTCTCTCTCTCTCTCTCTCTCTCTCTCTCTCTCTCTCTCTCTCTCTCTTTCTCCTTGTCATTGAGTAAGTACAATTATTATTCAGATTCTGACTGTTCTTAAAAGTGTATTCATGAGAAAAAGAAAAGAAAATCTAAATGTAATTATATTATAAAACACTAGAAACAAAGAGATCGAATGTCTTATTTAGCTCTCAGAATCAAAAACTGAAAGTCAAAAGCTGGGCCTTAAGTACATGTTGACCACATAAGTGTGATCAAAGAGTCTTACCAAACTGTATGTGAACAACTTGTTGACCACATAAGTGTGATCAAAGAGTCTTACCAAACTGTATGTGAACAACTTGTTGACCACATAAGTGTGATCAAAGAGTCTTACCAAACTGTATGTGCACAACTTGTTGACCACATAAGTGTGATCAAAGAGTCTTACCAAACTGTATGTGAACAACTTGTTGACCACATAAGTGTGATCAAAGAGTCTTACCAAACTGTATGTGCACAACTTGTTGACCACATAAGTGTGATCAAAGAGTCTTACCAAACTGTATGTGCACAACTTGTTGACCACATAAGTGTGATCAAAGAGTCTTACCAAACTGTATGTGCACAACTTGTTGACCACATAAGTGTGATCAAAGAGTCTTACCAAACTGTATGTGCACAACTTGTTGACCACATAAGTGTGATCAAAGAGTCTTACCAAACTGTATGTGCACAACTTGTTGACCACATATGTGTGATCAAAGAGTCTTACCAAACTGTATGTGAACAACTTGTTGACCACATAAGTGTGATCAAAGAGTCTTACCAAACTGTATGTGAACAACTTGTTGACCACATAAGTGTGATCAAAGAGTCTTACCAAAGTGTATGTGCACAATTTGTATCTGTGAATTCTTCAAAAGTAAAAATATAGACCTTTTCATTTTCTAAATTATTCTAACAATGTGGGCAAATTTAACGGATGCACAGTGAGTCGGGGGAAGGAAGTATCAACAGAGACTTTTTCGCCTTTTTTATTCAACTGGGTGCCTAGTGGTGTAATTATATTAGTTGTTCATTTAAAAAAAATACTTCATAAAACCTTTTTTTGATACAAACGTAGTGCTAAACGTTTTTTTTTAACATTGAAGAGACTGGAACAAAAAGTGATCACAATAGAATCGACCATAATGTTTAGGTCCGTGGCACTAAGTCCAGGTCTATATCTAATTAATGTTTTTGTTTTTTAAAATGAAGCTCTAAACGTTCTATTTTAACAATTCGCTCCCTAGGTACTAAGTTTAAGATTTCCATGGGTTTTTATGGTCTAAAATTTAAAAACAAACCTATACAAAACAGTTTAATAAAAAAACTCCTTTAGTAAAATACTAAGTAGAAAGAAGGTTAAATCTTTGTGTACCCCCAGCGAGTATATATGTCAGTCAGTCGGAAGGAAAAGCCCATTTTCCGAGCTCAGAGTAAAAAGGTATATACAACTCAATGGCGTTATTTAGTTGTTCTCTCTAAAATGAAAATGTTAAACAATAATAAGTATTAAAAAACATATGAACTATTATTCTCTTAACTCAAACATCTTATTAACTTTTTGATAGGCTTGAACATTTCGTAACCTACTTTTGGCTCTTTAGATGTATTTCAACTCCAAAATATAATGAACTATTTTTCTTATTCTCTCTATAGATTACATGAGTTTTCTCCCTTGGGGGCAGCATTTTTTAAAACTCTTTTAACAACATCCAATTATCAATAACCCTCATGCAGTATCTCTAGCCTTTTAGATTTGCAGACAGATCGATTAAAAACGATTTCCATTTAATTAATATATAAAAGTAGGCTATAAATTAACAATGGTTTATCATTTTACTTTTAAGATTATATAAATGTCTTAATTCATATTAAAATGTAGCTTATGGTACAGTTATATTGAACAAATTAATTGTATTACTGATTTTTACACAAATTAATATCTTTGTTTACAAAAACATACGCACGGAATACGTTATGTTTAAACGTATTAGCAGTACACTAAGCTGTATTTCTGTCTATAAAATATATTATCCAATCATGCACAAAGATAGGCCTAAGCTTATAGTTCTGTTTATATCTTATCTTATATATTACAGACGCTCCTTCTATAAAGAAGATTACTGCGTCCTACGCGCATCCGTGGTCCGAGTCTAGTCTTGCATTTTCATTCATGTTTTAAATGATGTTAAGTTACTGGCTTTTCTAGTTTGTTCGGGCAACCCATTCCATGCCCGAAAGAAAGAGTACTTATATGCATTTGTTACGTATAAGGGATAGGCAAAGAGATTTTGTCTTTATGTTTATCTGAGCTTTACATCAGGCTGTTATTTGGTTGTATTTCAAAATTATAGTTTAACGCCTTATGTATTATTACTACTTTACTCTTTGCCCTTCTATCCTCTAGTGTTTCTAAGTTTAATGATTTGACTAATGGTGTTACTTTTGTTAG
The DNA here is from genome assembly GCA_949126835.1 of Anisus vortex. Lineage (NCBI taxonomy): Eukaryota > Metazoa > Mollusca > Gastropoda > Planorbidae > Anisus > Anisus vortex. The sequence goes on from OX421494.1 coordinate 34,527,867, forward strand.
TTTGTAAATATATTAACCAGTCATGCACTATGCTATATTTTTGTTTTTATAACATTCAATATGTTGTTAACTACATACGCACATACTTATGTTTGGTATATATACTAGTAGTTTTGCCCGTCAAAATGACGTGTGTAGAAAGATAAAAAACAATTATTACAATAAAAACTGTAGTGAGAACTTTTCTTTTAGTACCTAAGTTAGTTTGTGTTTATTGCCTACTGGCGCCCTGGCCCTGGAACATGCATAAAAATTGTTAATGTGAAGACTTTATTATCAAAAAGTATCAAACGGCTTTGTTGACTGGACCTCTTATTAAAAATATTAGACTAAATGATATTAACAAAAAAATAATATACCCAAATACCAAACTACAAAAAAGTAAATAATAAAAAAGTAGTACTGGAAAACCCAGTCTCCCTCTCTTTAAAAAAAAACTCACATTATTTGAAAGCAAAAGAATAATCCGGAAGGACCAAACAACTCATATTGGAAAGCATTTCAAAAGGAACACCACTTTAAATTTTTTAAATGGCTCTCCGGTTTAACTCATTAGTAAATTGTTATTTTAAAAAACAAATTAACGAATTAAGCAATATAGTTTATTTAATAAAAATTTCTTTTGGAGAACGTTTGCAATTGATACTTCTAACTTTCGTCCCGATACATTAAACAGCCAATGAGCCTGTACGGGACATATATATATATAAGTAAACAAACATATAAACAAACTCATGGTAATAATATACATGTATATTTGATAATTCCATTTAATGCTCCTTTTAAATGGAGTTCTACAACACTGTTCATCAGTGTAAACAAACAACATGTATACATGACACTAACGAAGTCCTCTAAAGGCGTAAACATAACAAAATGTGAATTTATGTTACCCACGATCTGATGGAAGAAACTTTAACTTGTTCTAGAAACTAGACTTTTTATAGAATCCCAAATCCGATTAATTTTTTTTATGATGGAAACTAATAGAGAAGATCGATTTTCTTTCCGAATTTCTGGTAAGAAATTGTAAAAAAAAAAACTGTGTCCTTTTTTAAAAAGACTTTTGTTAATAGTGTTATTCGTATATGTACAATTTGCTTAGTGTAGGCCTACTTAGTTGTGTATTTTTCACTCAGTGTTAATACTGTTCCAGTACAATCATTTTAATATAAATAATAAAATAAGTTATTCGTGTAATTCTTTAGCTACATTTTTTTTATGTAATGCTCCATTATGGATTTAATAAATAAGTATTGCCTTTTACTGCTGTTTAAAAATAATTGTTGTTTTGTATTTGTTGTATTTGTTGGGACACATTAAAGCAAAAAAGGCTAAAGACACTTTCGATTTGCCATATTTAAATAGGGTTCGGTTGGGTCTGGGTCTATTCATACATTGTTTTTAAGACGCTACTATTCAATGTTCACTTAATGAACTAACATATACAGCCTTTAATAAAGTAATATACACCGTGCTCAATTAAATGGTATAGACCGTGTTTTATGAACTAAATGAAGGGGAAAAAGTAAAAATAATACATAAGGCATTAAGTTAAAACTTAGAAATACAACACAACAATAATATATTAATTTCACAGATCAAATACACAAGAAGACAAAAAGGTTTTCTTAACGCTTATGCAAGAACAGATGCATATAAATTATCTTTTTTACTGTGTGGCTTCCGGACATGGAATGGGTTGACTGAACAAACCAGAAAAACTAGTAAATAACATAATTTAAAACACTAATCAAAATTCACGACTAGACTCAAACCACGGGTAGGCGTAGGACGCAATAATGATTTTTATAGAAGTAGAGTCTGTAACATGTTAGATAACACAAGTTCACTGACTTTATATATTTATATACAATATTCACATTGGTCTATGCACACAATATTTACATTAACTTTTGTAAAAACATAAAATATTCACAGTAACCTATGTAGACAATGTTCACATTAGCCTGTGTAAAAAAATATTCACATTGATCTATGTACATTTACTTTCTTTGTGGGTGGCAAAGGGCAATATCTGGGAATGTTTCATTACACATTGTTTCTTTCACTTGTTTTTTTTTAATATTGAAATTTTCATTTATTAGGCTAAGGCTCATTTTTATTATATTCTTACATTTTTCTTTTTAATATTGTATGTCTTTAGCCATTAAAATTGCATCTCATTACCTTATTCAATTAACTTTTTAAAATATTATGTGTGTGTCTTGTTTTATTAAGTTGTCTTAATACCTTTCCCATTTCGTTTTGTCAATGCCTTATCCCTTTTTCCTGTATCACCTGGCCTAAATCTAATTGCGTATATCAGTAGGCCTACATTGTTCATTGTTGTTTCTTGTAATCGTCTATAATTTCTTTATCTCATCGTTTATATCTTTAACTCATCAACTTGCTTATCATTATAACTTATCCATTTACGTTATCGCTCTTAGCTAATCTATCTATTGCTTTCACTCGATGTTTTTAATATTATTACTATACTTCATCAAAGTTGTATCAACAGCTTCAATATCATTATTACACTCTTATTATCATTACTATCTTATATCATTTTCATTACCTTATAGTATTACCTTTATTTTGAGTAATCGTTAATTTAACCCGTTATATTTTGTTATTACATCAAATCCTTACTCTATATTAATACCAAACAAGTTTTTAAGCCACTTGTTTAGAATACAATAAGCTTATGTTTACTTGCTTTAGGGATTAGTTATGTTGTTATATTAGTTATATAAAGAGTTCCCAGGTGATCATTGGGATAGACTATGTTGATGTATCCTAGTTTACCTTGGATCTACTTTACAAACCAATCTATTTATAGCAATACGCGGACGCATTTTCAATCTTATCCTGGCAACATAAATGTGTAAAACAAGGGCAAATAACCCGTTTTTAGTTTAAGTAGAAAACTGGTGTGAGTTTTAAACCATACCCTTACATTATTACATACTGACTAAATTTATAATTCTTGATTATATTTTTATTTGTGTGTGCCTGTATCTCTCTCTATCTCTTTATATATATATATATATATATATATATATATATATATATATATATATATATAACATATACTCTATATTTGGGTAGAGCTAGTGTTTAAACTTATTCTTAGAGTGGATTGAATCTTTGCTAGTTGTTTATGCGTTTCTTACATATCAGTTGCTTGCACACACACAAAAGGATGAGATTTCAATACAACTTTCAACATTTGCTTTCTTTGCTTAACTTTCGCTTCCTTTTTATCGACAAAAACTCCTCTTTGATTAAGGGAAGGTGCATGGTATAAACATCACATTAATGAGATCAGAAGCCAAACATTGGAGCTCCAACTACATGGCCTAGTCTCACTGTTTCTTGCTTAGCTGTTTTGATAAGAACTGGCTTAGCCTTCAGTAGCACCGCGTGCAGAACTTAGACCTGCTGGCATGTATGTTGTTTCCAACACCGATCAGGTTATTTATATCGAGTAAAATGGAAGGTATAGCTGTAACAAGCCGTGGATGGGAGTTGAGATTTGTTATTTATTCCAGCTGCCTGTCAAAAAAACATTGGGAATTTACATCAAGCTAGACTTTAAGTTTGTTATCTTACTGGAGCTACTTGTGGTGATATCTGTGTCAGAAATACTTGGGTCTGTTGGTGTATGTCTACGTTCATAAAGCCACATGATGAAATACTTGTATTATTGTGACTACATGCATATGGTATATTAGGCAAGAAAAAATAATCTGATATTGTAAGGATTGGTTTTTGTGTGCAAAGTATGTGACATATTTAATAGTTTATCATTTCAATTTGGTGCACGTAGATTGTAACCAGGAAGTGAGTTTGTGACGTAGACATATTGTTTACTAATAAAAGGATGCTTGTAGATGGAGTCAGGATCCGAGTGAAAAACTGGATGCGATAAAGATAGCTGAGAATTATTGAGATGTTTGACTTTGTCCGATAGGAGACGTAGACTGTTTGTGGTCTATGCACTACTTTTAAAATGTGACATTAAAGACATTACCTTAAGTAAAGTGTCTTCTGTTATTGAATATTCAAGGTCTAGTCGTTAATGATAATTTTTAATACTTCCCTGTTACAGATAGGTTTACTAAAAATGGAGCCAACATAAACCATTGGGAAAGACCCATCAGCTACAACACAGTATGTAACATGCCAAAAATATCTAAAAGAAAACATGGCTAAATCAATGAGCACAATGAAAAATTGGAAGAAACAAGTACAGTTAAATGAACAACCCCAACAGGCAAGACAACATAAAACTTCATCAATTGAATCATTTTCCAATTAAGAACAGGACATACAACACTCATTTCAAACGTAAACAAAATAACCCAAATACACCCACCTAACCGTAGTCTTCGTCCTCTACCAACTTCCTACTTGAATGCCTTAAGCTAACCAATCTTAGAAATACAACTACCCTCCTAAACCTACCATTACCAACACACAACATAGTAAAAGAGAACATATATAAATATGTTTGTCTGGAATTTACAGCAAGAGACCTAACAGCTCTGTAGCCTGAGTGATAAAAGAAGCGTAGGCTACGAACATGCTCATAATAAATAAAAAGAAACGTCGACATATTCACCTTGTAAATCTGAAAATTTTAAATTCTGAAATAAATGTTTTACCAGAAAGTATACACTATTATGATATAGTTTGTTAAATTTAAATTAGTTTAAACTACTTAATTTTGTTTCCTGATATTTCTTAATGCTAGATATTTTACTCCGTGGTCCGTGTCCAGAATGGGTTGCTTATACAATAAACACAATTTCAAAACTAGTATTAGTTTGTTATTAGGAGTGGCTAATAAATCTTTTTATACAAAATATCTACACTATAAGGAGTGGGCTTATTAATCTTGCTATACACAATACATACACTATTAGGAGTGGGCTTATAAATCTTGCTATACAAAATACATACACTATTAGGAGTGGGTTTATAAATCTTGCTATACAAAATACATACACTATTAGGAGTGGGTTTATAAATCTTGCTATACAAAATACATACACTATTAGGAGTGGGTTTATAAATCTTGCTATACAAAATACCTACACTATAATGAGTGGGCTTATAAATCTTGCTATACAAAATACCTACACTATTAGGAGTCGGCTTATAAATCTTGCTATACAAAATACCTACACTATTAGGAGTCGGCTTATAAATCTTGCTATACAAAAATACCTATATTATTAGGACATGGCTTATAAATCTTGCTAGACATTTGGCTATTTCGAATAATTTAGGCTTTCTATTGATCCAATACGTTAAGTAATTTAACTATATAGAGCAGATAAGAACATGATACAATTTGCATACAACGAGCAATAATGTATCCATGAACATGATACAATGTTTACTAATGCGCCAATTAGCAAGAAACTTTGAGCATTTGTTCTTTGTATTTTCTAAATGTAGAATACCTCACACTGTGCCGTTGTTTTACTGAAGAGACAGACAATAATATCAACCCACCTACAATTGCATTCTATTGTATTTATACAAACACATCTATTTATAAGAAAACCGTATATTGTGTTTCATATTTCTTATCGCCACTATCAACTTGATGCAATGGTCTAGAGATAAAGTATTTCTCAACGTATTGAGCTTGTATTGACTCTTCTTGTCATGGATTACTTCGTTTCCCCAGACATGTCATCTGCAGCCCACTTCATTTTATCTCCATAATAGAGAACATAACATGTTCAGTCTAAACCTAACTTAGTTAAGGCTTTACATGAGCATGTTCTATAAACACACAGAACGTAGTATTGGCTGTCTTATCTGAAAATTATATTATCATATTGTAATGTAGCTGTGTGAATCAATTCACAATACCATTTAAAATATATTTAATTATTATAAATAGCTCCAAAATTTCTATACAGAAATTAACTACCGGGGTACGTCAAATAGAGTCTAGCTACGAACACAATTTAAGAAAGAAAGGTTGATCTTAATTTGGGTGAAAATTAACTTAAATGTAAGCTTCCACCGGCTCAGTTTGGTCCGGTGCCTAATTAAATGTCTTATATGCGTCTTTCAAGCACAAGTAGTGGATGGGTATGGAGGGAATTTGGCGCTGTCGCAGATTAGCATTTTTACAAATTATTTGTCGTCTGCTTTTGGAATTTGAAGTGTGCCCTGAAAAACACAAAAGTTATCCCTAACTTTTCATTGCATACTTGAATAAAGAAAGAGGAAGGGAATATAAATATATATATTTTTTTTCATTTTCTAAAAGGTAGGAGTCAAAGATACATAAAGAAAACAATGGGCCTAAGCATTTATAAATTAAGCTATTACCAAATGTTTTATAAATTTGGATTTACAAAGTGATACACAAATTGATTTTATAAATAGGTCTCACCATTTTATATTCATGGTTTCCTTTATGTTTTCATAATGTATTGACTTCCTGTACCGCCCTCAACAAACAACAAAAAAAGGAGTCTACCTTACACTCAGCTCACTCCGCAATACAAACAAATACATTCTAACTTATACTCACTCCACAAAACAAACAAATACAGTCTAACTTATACTCACTCCACAAAACAAACAAATACATTCTAACTTATACTCACTCCACAAAACAAACAAATACAGTCTAACTTATACTCACTCCACAAAACAAACAAATACATTCTAACTTATACTCACTCCACAAAACAAACAAATACAGTCTAACTTATACTCACTCCACAAAACAAACAAATACATTCTAACTTATACTCACTCCACAAAACAAACAAATACATTCTAACTTATACTCACTCCACAAAACAAACAAATACAGTCTAACTTATAATCACTCCACAAAACAAACAAATACAGTCTAACTTATACTCACTCCACAAAACAAACAAGTACAGTCTAACTTATACTCACTCCACAAAACAAACAAATACATTCTAACTTATACTCACTCCACAAAACAAACAAATACAGTCTAACTTATACTCACTCCACAAAACAAACAAATACAGTCTAACTTATACTCACTCCACAAAACAAACAAATACAGTCTAACTTATACTCACTCCACAAAACAAACAAATACAGTCTAACTTATACTCACTCCGCAATACAAACAAATAGAGGCTAACTTATACTCACTCCACAAAACAAACAAATACAGTCTAACTTATACTCACTCCACAAAACAAACAAATACATTCTAACTTATACTCACTCGAGAAAACAAACAAATACAGTCTAACTTATACTCACTCCACAAAACAAACAAATACAGTCTAACTTATACTAACTCCACAAAACAAACAAATACAGTCTAACTTATACTCACTCGATCAAACAAACAAATACAGTCTAACTTATACTCACTCCACAAAACAAACAAATACGTTCTAACATATACACATTCCACAAAACAAACAAATACATTCTAACTTATACTTACTCCACAAAACAAACAAATACAGTCTAACTTATACTCACTCCACAAAACAAACAAATACAGTCTAATTTATACTCACTCCAGAAAACAAACAAATACAGTCTAAATTATACTCACTCCATAACACAAACAAATACAGTCTTACTTATATTCACAAATACATCTACCTTTATTCTAATCAGTCAGTACTCATGCTCTCTGAACAGTCTACTTTTATACACTCAATATTCATGTACTTGTAACAAGTCAATTTTCATGTACTTCTAACAAGTCATTTCTCATGTACTTCTAACAAGCCAATTATCATGTACTTCTAACAAGTCAATTCTCATGTACTTCTAACAAGTCAATTCTCATGTACTTCTAACAAGCAATTCTCATGTACTTCTAACAAGTCAATTCTCATGTACTTCTAACAAGTCAATTATCATGTACTGCTAACAAGTCAATTTTCATGTAGCCTACTTCTAACAAGACAATTTTCATGTACTTCTAACAAGTTAATTTTCATGTACTTCTAACAAGTCAATTTTCATGTACTTCTAACAAGTCAATTTTCATGTACTTCTATCAAGTCAATTCTCTTGTACTCTAACAAGTCAATTCTCATGTACTTCTAACAAGTCATTTCTCATGTAATTCTAACAAGTCAATTCTCGTGTAATCTAACAAGTCAATTCTCATGTACTTCTAACAAGTCAATTTTCATTTTCTTTTAACAAGTTAATTTTCATGTTCTTCTAACAAGTCAATTTTCATGTACTCTAACAAGTCCATTCTCATGTACTTCTAACAAGTCATTTCTCATGTACTTCTAACAAGTCAATTATCGTGTATTCTAACAAGTCAATTCTCATGTACTTCTAACAAGTCAATTTTCATGTACTGCCAACATGTACATTCTCGTGTCCTCTAACAAGTCAATTATCATGTACTTTTAACAAGTCAATTTTCATTTTCTTCTAACAAGTCAATTTTCATTTTCGTCTAACAAGTCAATTATCATGTACTTCTAACAAGTCATTTCTCATGTACTTCTAACAAGTCAATTATGGTGTATTCTAACAAGTCAATTCTCATGTACTTCTAACAAGTCATTTATCATGTACTTCTAACAAGTCAATTCTCGTGTACTCTAACACGTCAATTCTCATGTACTTCTAACAAGTCATTTCTCATGTACTTCTAACAAGTCAATTATCGTGTATTCTAATAAGTCATTTCTTATGTACTTCTAACAAGTCATTTATCATGTACTTCTAACAAGTCAATTCTCGTTTACTCTAACAAGTCAATTCTCGTGTCCTCTATCAAGTCAATTATCATGTACTTCTAACAAGTCATTTCTCATGTACTTCTAACAAGTCAATTATCGTGTATTCTAACAAGTCAATTCTCATGTACTTCTAACAAGTCAATTTTCATTTTCTTCTAACAAGTCAATTTTCATTTTCGTCTAACAAGTCAATTCTCATGTACTTCTAACAAGTCATTTCTCATGTACTTCTAACAAGTCAATTATCATGTATTCTAACAAGTCAATTCTCATGTACTTTTAACAAGTCATTTATCATGTACTTCTAACAAGTCAATTCTCGTGTACTCTAACAAGTCAATTCTCGTGTACTCTAACAAGTCAATTCTCATGTACTTCTAACAAGTCATTTCTCATGTACTTCTAACAAGTCAATTATCGTGTATTCTAACAAGTCAATTCTCATGTACTTCTAACAAGTCATTTATCATGTACTTCTAACAAGTCAATTCTTGTGTACTCTAACAAGTCAATTCTCGTGTACTCTAACAAGTCAATTCTCGTGTCCACTAACAAGTCAATTATCATGTACTTCTAACAAGTCATTTCTCATGTACTTCTAACAAGTCAATTATCGTGTATTCTAACAAGTCAATTCTCATGTACTTCTAACAAGTCATTTATTATGTACTTCTAACAAGTCAATTCTCGTGTACTCTAACAAGTCAATTCTCGTGTACTCTAACAAGTCAATTCTCGTGCACTCTAACAATACAATTCTCATGTACTTCTAACAAGTCAATTTTCTTGTACTTCTAACAAGTCAATTTTCATGTACTTTTAACAAGTCATTTCTCATGTACTTCTAACAAGTCAATTTTCATGTACTTCTAACAAGTCAATTTTCATGTACTTCTAACAAGTCAATTCTCGTGCACTCTAACAAGTCAATTTTCATTTACTTTAACTGCTTACTATGCACGCTCTCTAATTAGTCAGTACTCAGGTCATCTAATAAGTCAATACTCACGCACTATAAACAGTCAATACCTATGCACACTAATCAGTTAATCATCATGCACTCTAATTGATCAATACTCATACACTCTGATTATTCAATCCTCATGTACTCTAACTAGTCAATACTGATGCACTCTATTCATTCTATACTTATTCACACTAAGTATTCAGTACTCATGTACTCTAATAAGTAAATACTCTTGTCTTCTAATTAGTCAATTATCATGCTCTTCAATCAGTCAATACTCAAACACTCTCATACATATAATGACGTGTTCCTCTGTGTTCATCCACCTTTGGTCCCCACCTGGCACCCAGCTCTCATCTGTGGCTCTAAGTAGCCGGGAAACGGCTTCGACTTGCCGGCCAAACCAGGTGAGGGTAACCAAAAGGGTTTTAAAATCCTGTTGAATCAGGCTTGTTGCCTATGCATGTGAAGTCTCGAACTCGACGGACAGCGCGGATGAACCACTGGCTAATCAACGGGCTGAAAGGCGATCCCAGCAATGTGAGGTGGAACGCATAGAGCATGGCATGACAAGTAGAATGCCCTGGTCATCCACTACATCCAGTCTCTACTCCAATCGTCTTGACTACGTCTTTCAACTGGACAAAAGTGGGGTCTGTACGAGAGAGTGAGGATGACGCTGCGCAACTCTTCCTCACTTAAATCCAATTCACGCAAGTCATCCTTGTCAATCCATTGTCATCTCCTTGGAATTGATCTTAACAACTGAGAAAGCCTAGCCGAGGGCCGATCCTCCTGGCGCAACATGACCCGAGCTGTAGCAGCAGCTTACGAAGATAAAAGGCAAAAGGTCGCTATTGAAAAACGGCAAATAGGAAAATCCAGCAAAGACAGCCCCGCTTCTGCCGGCCATCAAGCCACGCACTTGTGCCCCCACTGTGGCAAGTACTTTCGGGCAAGAAAAGGCCTTATTAGCCATCTCCGAATTCATAAGAAATCATGACTCTGATAGAGGATGGTTGTCATCGAAAACGATGGAAACACATCATCACTCATACACTCTAATAAATAAATACTCATGCACTCTAATCAGTCAATTTATCTTTTACTCTAATCAGTCGGTACTACTGCTATCTAGTAAGTCAATCATTATGCACTGTAATCAGTCAATAGTCATGTACTCTAATAATTTAATACTCGTGTTATCTAATCAGTCATTGCTCATGCACTCTTATCTTAACTTATACATTACAGACGCTCCTTCTAAAAAGAAGATTATTGCGTAATACTCTCATCCGTGGCTAGAGTCTAGTCTTACAATTTTATTAATGTTTATATGATGTTAAGTTACTGGTTTTCCTGGTTTGTTCAGGCAACCCATTCCATGCCCAAATGCAACTCGGGAAGAAAGAGTACTTATATGCATTTTTTCTCGCATAAAGGATATATATGGCTCCTATCTGTCTCGCAAGACAATGGATGCGCCCTAGGGGTTTTGTGATTTCAATGAGGGGCAGCGCTTGCTGTGACTGAACAGCCCTATCCTCGAGTGGCAGTCCCTTAAGCATCCCTCGCATTTATACATTGAGGCTGGCTGTACGGAGGATGCTTTTGCCTTCCTTTTCTGCCTTCTGTCAATGTCAGCCCTGGCCCTTTTTGCTTCCTGGGAGGCCATCCCATTGTAGACGGCCTGTCGCCAGGCTCCTCGGTCAGCTGCAACCTCCTCCTATGAGTCCTCTACTATGTCCATGTCTTTGAGGTCCCGCCTGCACATATCTTTGTATCGAAGAAGAGGCCGACCTGTGGCTCGAGATCCTGCGGCTATTTCTCCATACAGGATATCCTTTGGTATTCGGCCATCATTCATGCGCCTGGTGTGGCCAAGCCAACGCAGTCTACGCTGTGATAGCAAAGCATACATGCTTGGTACATTGGCCTGGCTTAGGATTTCCTGGTTTGATTTGCGTTTTTCCCAGGTGGTGCCTAGAATTCGAGGCAAGCAGCGTAGGTGGAACGTGTTTAAGGATATATTGACTATATATATATATATTGAATCCTATCAGTCAATACTCATGTTCTCTAATCACTCATTACTCATGTTCTCTAATCTGTCATTACTCATGTTCTCTAATCTGTCATTACTCATGTTCTCTAATCACTCATTACTCATGTTCTCTAATCACTCATTACTCATGTTCTCTAATCACTCATTACTCATGTTCTCTAATCACTCATTACTCATGTTCTCTAATCACTCATTACTCATGTTCTCTAATCACTCATTACTCATGTTCTCTAATCACTCATTACTCATGTTCTCTAATCACTCATTACTCATGTTCTCTAATCTGTCATTACTCATGTTCTCTAATCTGTCATTACTCATGTTCTCTAATCACTCATTACTCATGTTCTCTAATCACTCATTACTCATGTTCTCTAATCACTCATTACTCATGTTCTCTAATCTGTCATTACTCATGTTCTCTAATCTGTCATTACTCATGTTCTCTAATCACTCATTACTCATGTTCTCTAATCACTCATTACTCATGTTCTCTAATCACTCATTACTCATGTTCTCTAATCACTCATTACTCATGTTCTCTAATCACTCATTACTCATGTTCTCTAATCACTCATTACTCATGTTCTCTAATCACTCATTACTCATGTTCTCTAATCACTCATTACTCATGTTCTCTAATCTGTCATTACTCATGTTCTCTAATCTGTCATTACTCATGTTCTCTAATCTGTCATTACTAATGTTCTCTAATCCATCAATAATCATGTTCTCTAATCACTCATTACTCATGTTCTCTAATCACTCATTACTCATGTTCTCTAATCACTCATTACTCATGTTGTCTAATCAATCATTACTCATGTTGTCTAATCACTCATTACTCTTTTTCTCTAATCACTCATTACTCATGTTCTCTAATCACTCATTACTCATGTTCTCTAATCTGTCATTACTCATGTTCTCTAATCACTCATTACTCATGTTCTCTAATCACTCATTACTCATGTTCTCTAATCACTAATTACTCATGTTCTCTAATCACTCATTACTCGTTCTCTAATCACTCATTACTCATGTTCTCTAATCACTCATTACTCTTGTTCTCTAATCACTCATTACTCATGTTGTCTAATCACTCATTACTCATGTTCTAAAATCGCTAATTACTCATGTTCTCTAATCACTCATTACTCATGTTCTCTAATCTATCATTACTCATGTTCTCTTATCACTCATTACTCATGTTTTCTAATCACTCATTACTCATGTTCTCTAATCACTCATTACACACGTTCTCTAATCAGTCATTACTCATGTTCTCTAATAACTCATTACTCATGTTCTCTAATCACTCATTACTCATGTTCTCTAATCACTCATTACTCATATTGTCTAATCACTCATTACTCATGTTCTCTAATAACTCATTACAAATGTTCTCTAATCACTCATTACTCATGTTCTCTAATCACTCATTACTCATGTTCTCTAATCTGTCATTACTTATGTTCTCTAATCACTCATTACTCATGTTCTCTAATCACTCATTACTCATGTTCTCTAATCACTCATTACTCATGTTCTCTTATCACTCATTACTCATGTTGTCTAATCACTCATTACTTATGTTGTCTAATCACTCATTACTCATGTTCTCTAATCACTCATTACTCATGTTCTCTAATCTGTCATTACTCATGTTCTCTAATCAATCATTACTCATGTTCTCTAATCACTCATTACTCATGTTCTCTAATCACTCATTACTCATGTTCTCTAATCACTCATTACTCATGTTCTCTAATCACTCATTACTCATGTTCTCTAATCACTCATTACTCATGTTCTCTAATCACTCATTAATCATGTTCTCTAATCATTCATTACTCATGTTGTCAAATCACTCATTACTCATGTTCTCTAATCACTCATTACTCATGTTCTCTAATCACTCATTATTCATGTTCTCTAATCACTCATTACTCATGTTCTCTAATCAGTCATTACTCGTGTTCTCTAATCACTCATTACTCATGTTCTCTAATCTCTCATTACTCATGTTATCAAATCACTCATTACTCATGTTCTCTAATCACTCATTACTCATGTTCTCTAATCACTCATTACTCATGTTTTCTAATCACTTATTACTCATGTTCTCTAATCTGTCATTACTAATGTTCTCTAATCCATCAATAATCATGTTCTCTAATCACTCATTACTAATGTTCTCTAATCAGTCATTACTCATGTTCTCTAATCTTTCATTACTCATGTTCTCTAATCACTCATTACTCATGTTGTCTAATCACTCATTACTCATGTTCTCTAATCACTCATTACTCATGTTCTCTAATCACTCAATACTCATGTTCTCTAATCACTCATTACTCATGTTCTCTAATCTGTCATTACTCATGTTCTCTAATCACTCATTACTCATGTTGTCTAATCACTCATTACTCATGTTGTCTAATCACTCATTACTCTTGTTCTCTAATCAATCATTACTCATGTTCTATAATCACTCATTACTCATGTTCTCTAATCAGTCTTTACTCATGTTCTCTAATCACTCATTACTCATGTTCTCTAATCACTCATTACTCATGTTCTCTAATCACTCATTACTCATGTTCTCTAATAAGTCATTACTTATGTTCTCTAATCACTCATTACTCATGCTCTCTAATCACTCATTACTCATGTTCTCTAATCACTCATTACTCATGTTCTCTAATCACTCATTACTCATGTTGTCTAATCACTTATTACTCATGTTCTAAAATCACTCATTACTCATGTTCTCTAATCACTCATTACTCATGTTCTTAAATCTGTCATTACTCATGTTCTCTAATCACTCATTACTCATGTTCTCTAATCACGCATTACTCATGTTCTCTAATCACTCATTACTCATGTTCTCTAATCAGTCATTACTCATGTTCTCTAATCACTCATTACTCATGTTCTCTAATCACTCATTACTCATGTTCTCTAATCACTCATTACTCATGTTCTCTAATCACTCATTACTCATATTGTCCAATCACTCATTACTCATGTTCTCTAATTACTCATTACTAAAATTCTCTAATCAGTCATTACTCATGTTCTCTAATCACTCATTACTCATGTTCTCTAATCTGTCATTACTCATGTTCTCTAATCACTCATTACTCATGTTCTCTAATCACTTATTACTCATGTTCTCTAATCACTCATTACTCTTGTTCTCTAATCACTCATTACTCATGTTGTCTAATCACTCATTATTCATGTTCTCTAATCACTCATTACTCATGTTCTCTAATCACTCATTACTCATGTTCTCTAATCACTCATTACAAATGTTCTCTAATCACTCATTACTCATGTTCTCTAATCACTTATTACTCATGTTCTCTAATCTGTCTTTACTGATGTTCTCTAATCACTCATTACTCATGTTCTCTAATCACTCATTACTCATGTTCTCTAATCACTCATTACTCATGTTCTCTAATCACTCATTACTCATGTTGTCTTATCACTAATTTTTCATGTGGTCTAATCACTCATTACTCATGTTCTCTAATCACTCATTACTCATGTTTTCTAATCACTCATTACTCATGTTCTCTAATCACTCATTACTCATTGTCTCTAATCAGTCATTACTCATGTTCTCTTATCACTCATTACTCATGTTCTCTAATCTTTCATTACTCATGTTCTCTAATCACTCATTACTCATGTTCTCTTATCTGTCATTACTCATGTTCTCTAATCACTCATTACTCGTGTTCTCTAATCCATCAATAATCATGTTCTCTAATCACTCATTACTCATGTTCTCTAATCACTCATTACTCATGTTCTCTAATCACTCATTACTCATGTTGTCTAATCAATCATTACTCATGTTGTCTAATCACTCATTACTCTTTTTCTCTAATCACTCATTACTCATGTTCTCTAATCACTCATTACTCATGTTCTCTAATCTGTCATTACTCATGTTCTCTAATCACTCATTACTCATGTTCTCTAATCACTCATTACTCATGTTCTCTAATCACTAATTACTCATGTTCTCTAATCACTCATTACTCGTTCTCTAATCACTCATTACTCATGTTCTCTAATCACTCATTACTCTTGTTCTCTAATCACTCATTACTCATGTTGTCTAATCACTCATTACTCATGTTCTAAAATCGCTAATTACTCATGTTCTCTAATCACTCATTACTCATGTTCTCTAATCTATCATTACTCATGTTCTCTTATCACTCATTACTCATGTTTTCTAATCACTCATTACTCATGTTCTCTAATCACTCATTACACACGTTCTCTAATCAGTCATTACTCATGTTCTCTAATAACTCATTACTCATGTTCTCTAATCACTCATTACTCATGTTCTCTAATCACTCATTACTCATATTGTCTAATCACTCATTACTCATGTTCTCTAATAACTCATTACAAATGTTCTCTAATCACTCATTACTCATGTTCTCTAATCACTCATTACTCATGTTCTCTAATCTGTCATTACTTATGTTCTCTAATCACTCATTACTCATGTTCTCTAATCACTCATTACTCATGTTCTCTAATCACTCATTACTCATGTTCTCTTATCACTCATTACTCATGTTGTCTAATCACTCATTACTTATGTTGTCTAATCACTCATTACTCATGTTCTCTAATCACTCATTACTCATGTTCTCTAATCTGTCATTACTCATGTTCTCTAATCAATCATTACTCATGTTCTCTAATCACTCATTACTCATGTTCTCTAATCACTCATTACTCATGTTCTCTAATCACTCATTACTCATGTTCTCTAATCACTCATTACTCATGTTCTCTAATCACTCATTACTCATGTTCTCTAATCACTCATTAATCATGTTCTCTAATCATTCATTACTCATGTTGTCAAATCACTCATTACTCATGTTCTCTAATCACTCATTACTCATGTTCTCTAATCACTCATTATTCATGTTCTCTAATCACTCATTACTCATGTTCTCTAATCAGTCATTACTCGTGTTCTCTAATCACTCATTACTCATGTTCTCTAATCTCTCATTACTCATGTTATCAAATCACTCATTACTCATGTTCTCTAATCACTCATTACTCATGTTCTCTAATCACTCATTACTCATGTTTTCTAATCACTTATTACTCATGTTCTCTAATCTGTCATTACTAATGTTCTCTAATCCATCAATAATCATGTTCTCTAATCACTCATTACTAATGTTCTCTAATCAGTCATTACTCATGTTCTCTAATCTTTCATTACTCATGTTCTCTAATCACTCATTACTCATGTTGTCTAATCACTCATTACTCATGTTCTCTAATCACTCATTACTCATGTTCTCTAATCACTCAATACTCATGTTCTCTAATCACTCATTACTCATGTTCTCTAATCTGTCATTACTCATGTTCTCTAATCACTCATTACTCATGTTGTCTAATCACTCATTACTCATGTTGTCTAATCACTCATTACTCTTGTTCTCTAATCAATCATTACTCATGTTCTATAATCACTCATTACTCATGTTCTCTAATCAGTCTTTACTCATGTTCTCTAATCACTCATTACTCATGTTCTCTAATCACTCATTACTCATGTTCTCTAATCACTCATTACTCATGTTCTCTAATAAGTCATTACTTATGTTCTCTAATCACTCATTACTCATGCTCTCTAATCACTCATTACTCATGTTCTCTAATCACTCATTACTCATGTTCTCTAATCACTCATTACTCATGTTGTCTAATCACTTATTACTCATGTTCTAAAATCACTCATTACTCATGTTCTCTAATCACTCATTACTCATGTTCTTAAATCTGTCATTACTCATGTTCTCTAATCACTCATTACTCATGTTCTCTAATCACGCATTACTCATGTTCTCTAATCACTCATTACTCATGTTCTCTAATCAGTCATTACTCATGTTCTCTAATCACTCATTACTCATGTTCTCTAATCACTCATTACTCATGTTCTCTAATCACTCATTACTCATGTTCTCTAATCACTCATTACTCATATTGTCCAATCACTCATTACTCATGTTCTCTAATTACTCATTACTAAAATTCTCTAATCAGTCATTACTCATGTTCTCTAATCACTCATTACTCATGTTCTCTAATCTGTCATTACTCATGTTCTCTAATCACTCATTACTCATGTTCTCTAATCACTTATTACTCATGTTCTCTAATCACTCATTACTCTTGTTCTCTAATCACTCATTACTCATGTTGTCTAATCACTCATTATTCATGTTCTCTAATCACTCATTACTCATGTTCTCTAATCACTCATTACTCATGTTCTCTAATCACTCATTACAAATGTTCTCTAATCACTCATTACTCATGTTCTCTAATCACTTATTACTCATGTTCTCTAATCTGTCTTTACTGATGTTCTCTAATCACTCATTACTCATGTTCTCTAATCACTCATTACTCATGTTCTCTAATCACTCATTACTCATGTTCTCTAATCACTCATTACTCATGTTGTCTTATCACTAATTTTTCATGTGGTCTAATCACTCATTACTCATGTTCTCTAATCACTCATTACTCATGTTTTCTAATCACTCATTACTCATGTTCTCTAATCACTCATTACTCATTGTCTCTAATCAGTCATTACTCATGTTCTCTTATCACTCATTACTCATGTTCTCTAATCTTTCATTACTCATGTTCTCTAATCACTCATTACTCATGTTCTCTTATCTGTCATTACTCATGTTCTCTAATCACTCATTACTCGTGTTCTCTAATTACGCATTACTCATATTCTCTAATCACTCATTACTCATGTTCTCTAATATGTCATTACTTATGTTCTCTAATCCATCAATAATCATGTACTTAATCAGTCATTATTCATTCATTATTCAGTCAGTACCCATCCATTCTAATCATTCAATACTCATGCTTTCTAATTACGTTAGTCATTACGCAAGAACTCAATTCTGATGTACTCTGATTATTTAATACTCGTGCACTCCAATCAATAATCAAGTAATCTAATATGTCAATACGTATGCACTCTAATCATTCAATACCCATGCAATCTATTTAGGCAATTCGTGTGTACTTTAATCAGTCAATACTGTTGTACTCTTAATTAATCAGTAATCATGATGCACGCTGATCAGTCAATACTCATACAATCGTTTTAGTCAATATTTATGTAGGCCTACTCTAATCGGTCAATGCTCATGCAATCTATTTAGGCAATAAACATGTTCTCAAATCAGGCAATACTTATGTTTTCTGGTCAGGTTATACCAATGTACTCTACTTTGCCAATACTTCAAATAGGCCTACTTTAATCAGGCAATTATCATGCTAACTATTTAGTCAATTTTCATTTCTCTAATAATTCAATAGTCACGTGCTCTAGCTAGGCTATAATGGGACAATGTGGCCTAGCGGCAGCTCGATCGACTGGCGATCCGAATCCTGGCGCAGGCTAGTATTTTTTTCCGGGACTTGAGGGTGTTCCTGAGTTTAACCATCTCTGATGGGTACCTGATACTAGTTCGAGTAAAGTAAAGGCAGCTGGGCATTATGCTGGGCCACACATACCCTAGTATACCGTTATCACAAAAACTGGTGAACATTGCTTCATTCTTCACCAACCCTATGATCAGTTTGGTCCGAAGTGTACTTTTCTTACTAGCTAGTCTATACTCATTTACTCTTTGTGACTTTTTGTATTTTAAAAATGTACATTTTTGTTTTGAAAGCACTAATTCCCAATCAACGGTTTACTGATTAGTAATAGTAATTACATCGACTAGTTAATTTTCAGATTGTTTTGTCAATACTATTTATTTACCTAACAATATTAATTACCACTCAACATAATACAACATTTTCTACATAATAATATGTTTGTTTATTCAGACTACATTACATTTCTTCCTAACCTAATTTTATATACCATTTTTCTATTTTCAGATAATAATCTGGCCAAACATTTGCCATGAAGATATCATCTTTGACAGTCTTTCTCTTGGTCTTCAATGTAACTGACTGTAAGAAGTTTTCTTTGATGACTTTATATTCTTTCTCTTTATAATCATTCCATATGTTTTACTTCTATACAATTTTGAATAGTAAAAAAAAAACAATCAGTCTGTAATTGAAAAAAAAAATTATTGAACAAAACTATTATTTTTTGTTTAATTTAAAGTAACATTTACTCTCATTTACTTTGCTCTACTTTTTGTTAAGATTTTCTTTAACCAGGAAATGCCTTGTAAATTATTTATATTATTATTGTCTCTTGTGCGAGAAATATGTAAACTATCACTACAGATAGACGGGCATTTAGATCCTCGTTGTATCTGTAGAATTTAGTATTTGAAAAAAAAAAGCAGCAATAGAAGACTAACTAGCTTATCTTATCTTATACATTACAGACGCTCCTTCTATAGAGAAGATTATTGCGTCCTACGTTCATCCGTGGTCCGAGTCTAGTCTTGCATTTTTATTAATGTTTTAAATGATGTTAAGTATCTGGTTGTCCTGGTTTGTTCAGGCAACCCATTCCATGCCCGAATGCCACTCGGGTAGAAAGAGTACTTATATGCATTTAATCTCGCATAGGGGATAAGGAAAGTGTTTTTGTCTTTATGTTTATCTGAGCTTTGCAACAGGTTGTTATTTGGTTGTATTTCTAAATTAGAGTTTAATGCCTTATGTATTATTACTACTTTACTCTTTGCCCTTCTGTCCTCTAGTGTTTCTAGGTTTAGTGATTTGACTAATGGTGTTACTCTTGTAAATTGGGAATATTCACTAGTTATGAACCTTGCAGCTCTTTTTTGAATTCGTTCTAATTTTTTTATTTTTTATTTAGTTGATGGGTCCCATACAGATCTTGCATAATCTAGTATAGGCCTAACTAATGTGAGATAGCATTTTAGTTTTATATTCTTATTACATTTGTAAAAGTTCTTTTTTATGAATCCTAATGTTTTGTTTGATTTTTTAATTACTTCATTAATATGAGGGTTCCAGTATAACTTATCATTTATTATTACTTCCAGATACTTAGCATTGTTAGTTTGAGTTAGTTTTTTACCATGAATAGAGTAGTTTGTTATTATTTGTTTCTTTTTCTTGGATACCCTTATTATTTGGCATTTTTCTGGGCAAAAAGACATACTCCAGTTTGATTCCCATTTTTGTAGTTCATCTAGGTCTTTTTGTAAAAGTTTGCTATCTTTTCCTGTCCTTATTATTCTATAAATTATGCAATCATCAGCAAATAATCTTACTTTTGTTCCTGTGTTGATGCAATTTGGTAGATCATTAATACAAATTAGAAAACGTAGGGGCCCTAGAACAGTTCCTTGTGGAACTCCTGAGTTTACTGTTATTGGTGATGACTTAGAGCCATTTATTATCACTGTTTGTTCTCTGCCTATAAGAAAGTCCTAAATCCACTTATGTAAGGGACCAGAGATACCAAAGTATTTAATTTTTTTCAGAAGACTAGAATGATGAACTTTATCAAATGCTTTTGAAAAATCTAGTAATATAGCATCAATTTGTTGTTATTCTCTAATCCCTTAGACAAGCCATCTATTAAGCCTATTAATTGAGTATCACATGATCTATTTTTCCTAAAGCCATGTTGGTTTGGGCACAGTGCATTAAGTTTGTCTAGATGATTTACTATACTACTATAAATTATATGCTCAAGTAATTTACAAGTTATGCTTGTTAGGGAAACAGGTCTGTAATTTCCAGGGTCAGATTTATCTCCTTTTTTGAAAAGAGGAGTTACATTGGCTAATTTCCAGTCTTTCGTCACTTAGCCCTGGTTTAGAGAGGCCTGAAAAAGTATTTTAAAGATTGGAGATATTTCATTAGTTAGTTCTTTAAGCAGTCTTGCTGGTATTTCATCTGGACCAGAAGCATTGTTTACTTTAAGTTGGTAAGGAGTTGTTTAATATCTTTTTCATCTACATTTATATGTCCTATCTCTTCTAGTTTGTTTAAATGTATGGATATTTCTCTGTCACCTGGATACGAAAAAGATGATGCAAAGTGTGTGTTTAGGATATTAGCTTTAGTTTCATTGTCATTATAAGAATCAGTGTTATTGCCTTTTAGTGGAGCTATGCCTGTAGTGTCCATTTTTCTTGATTTAATATAGGACCATAAATTTTTATTATTATCTTTAGAAATTACATTGTTTACATATTCATTCTGCAGTTGTCGGCTTAGTTTCTGAGTTAAATGTTTAATTTTTAGTTATTTTTTATGTAGTCTAATTGAGTTAGTTGCCTTAAATTTTTTAAATAGATTTAATAATAAATAAATGGATATATATTAAACTCTTTTAAACAAATATATCCAATGTCAATAGATAAAAGTATTTTTTTTTAATTAGCGCTGATCCATTCAAGTTTAGCAGATATGTGTGTTTAATTACAGTAACGTGCCCTGATCCATAGAGTTCCATACATAGGCTTACGTGTTTTTAATGAACAATTACCTGCCCTGATCCATCTAACTTCAATAAATACTTGTGTTTAATGAACAACTATCTGCCCTGATCTATCTAAGTTTAATAAATACTTGTGTCAATACTTGATCATCTACCTACTTAAACCATAATCAAGTCAGTAAGAGGTGTAGCTTTGCTCGATTGCATGGTGTATTTTCTAGGAACACTTAGCCCATTGCTAAGTTTACACTTGAATTATAACAAGTTTTATATAATAAAATATTATGATTAAGCGCGCCATGACACCATTGGTGCATCATAAGTAGGAATTCAAATGTTTGTGTTGTTGTTTTACAAACTTGACGTGTATTCTATAGGTATTTATATATTAGATTTGTAATTCCATAGGTATGTTATCTAACATCGTTCTGTCAGAAGAAGACAAACTGCTCAAGTCGTTGCTAGCTAAGTACAGAAGACGTGGCACTTACGCCCGTCCAGTAGAGCGCTATAATGACACCATCACCATCAATTATAACATGCAGTTAATTCAAATTATGGATCTGGATGAAAAAAATCAAGTTTTAACTTTGAACGTGTGGGATAGATTTGTGAGTAGTTAAATGTTATTTTTTGGTGCAGGAGACAAACTTTGATATAGACATACGGCAATAGATCATTGTGTAAATAAACAAACAAACAGATATCTAGTTTATACATTGATATGCATGTTGTTATAGATATTAGACAGACAGAAATATATATCGACATGCATATTATACATTTTATATAAACCTAAGTAAGAGATATTATTTAAATAAATATTTTTTTTTGTTTTTCTAAAGCAATAACTTGAGCTGATTCTGTCAAAAATTTGCAAAAGGTCTAGTGTTCATTCTGTCTAAAAGTGTGCAAAAGGCTTAGTGTTCATTCTGTCTACGAGTGTGCAAAAGGCCTAGTGTTCATTCTGTCTAAAAGTGTGCAAAAGGCCTAGAGTTCATTCTGTCTAAAAGTGTGCAAAAGGCCTAGTGTTCATTCTGTCTGAAAGTGTACAAAAGGCCTAGTGTTCATTCTGTCTAAAAGTGTGCAAAAGGCCCAATGTTTATTCTGTCTAAAAGATGAATTAAGGCCAAATTGTGCCTAGCGTCCGTGAATATAAAGAGATTCACAGAAGCGCATTAGTACATGTTGTCCATAAAGTTAAAATTTTGCCAAAGGCATGACTATGCCTCTTTGTAATTCCATAGGTATGCTATCTAACATCGTTCTTTTACATAGCCAGGTTACGTCACTGCAATTGTATATTATTACAAACATACAAAATAATACATTTATTGACTATTGACCAGTACATACAAATAGTAAGCTTATAAACAGTTAAGAATGCTATTAGCTAATCGCAACAGGTCTGACCGATAGTGGAACAAAAGAGTTATTTATACAACGCATACCATGTGAGATAGTACGTGAATATGAAATAAGAAAGGTAGAAGTACTGCATCACAATGTAGAATATAAAACATTATGTAAAGGCAAAACTCGTGAAGGAAATGCAAATAAAATCTTATCATGACGTTAAACTATCTTGAAGTTTAAATGCGTCTGTAGTTGAGTACACTAAATAGGCACATTATTGTGGCCAGTTGGAAATTGTGAAAAGATTCGATTATCTAAAGAAAAATGTGTCCAACCTTGTGTTGAGAACATTGTTTTCAATTTTTCAAAAGTGGAATATATTGACATAAGTGACGTAGTTAGCTTATAAAAAGGTCATATGTCTTGGAATGAAAGAAAGTGAATTACAAATAAATTAAACGTTCCGACACATCGTATGTGTAAAGAAATATACATTACTCTCCCTTTGCATTTTACATAGAATAGCATTGAATAAGTATACATTACTCTCCCCTTGTAGTTTACATAAAATATCATTTAACAAGTATACATTATTCTCCCTTTGTAGTTTACATAAAATAGAATTTTAAAAAAGTAAACATTGCTCTCCCTTTGTAATTTACATAGAATAGAATTGAAAAAGTATACATTACTCTCCCTTTGTAGTTTACATAGAATAGCATTGAAAAAGTATACATTACTCTCCCTTTGTAGTTTACAAAGAATAGAATTAAAAAGTAAACATTACTCTCCTTTGTAGTTTACATAGAATAGAATTGAAAAAGTATACATTACCCTCCCCAAGTAGTTTACATAGAATAGAATTGAAAAGGTATGCATTACTCTCCCTTTGTAGTTTACATGAATTAGCATTGAAAAAAGTATACATTACTCTCCCTTTGTAGTTTACATAGAATAGAATTTGTTTCAAAAATGTATACATTATTGTATAACTGTAGTGTTTATTTTTCGCCAT
Organism: Anisus vortex; assembly: GCA_949126835.1. Taxonomy (NCBI): domain Eukaryota; kingdom Metazoa; phylum Mollusca; class Gastropoda; family Planorbidae; genus Anisus; species Anisus vortex. The sequence continues at coordinate 34,552,521 of OX421494.1, forward strand.
TTGCAGGACTTCACATAATTCTTGTTTTAAATAACTGTCTGTAATAAACGTTCTATTCATTTGCTTTAGCTTGCTCTTTGAATTCGGTGTGTTTTAAATTTTAAAAGAGGTTATTTCTAAGTAGTTCTAGGCTATTTAACTCTTTAAACATTCTAAAACTAGATCTAGACAATGTTTAACACAAATATCCATGAATTTGTAATAAGTAACTATGTTACCTGATTGATTTTTTATTAATGCAAAAGATTACACTAAATTTGTACAAATAAATATCTCAACACAAGATTGGTATCTTTGGGTATCGGGTCTCTCTATTTTTAGTTTGCAAAAACGATTTAAAAAAAGACTACCGGTAGTCTAAATAAATTATAAAAAAATTAAATTGTCTTAAAAAATGATTTTTAGATTTGGTACGACATCCACATGAGATGGGATCCTAAGAGGCATGGAGGTGTTAACAGCATCCGTGTACCAGCCGATAGGATATGGATACCTGATTTAAAACTGTACAATTAGTACGTTTGTTGTTGTTTTTTGCTTATTATATTGACTGCTCTTGTCCTATTTCGATATCTAAACAACTTTATACACAGTAGGTCTAAATATTGCAAGTAGGTCTACATATTGCAAGTAGGTCTACATATTGCAAGTAGATCAACATATTGCAACTAGATCTACATATTGCAAGTAGGTCTAAATAATGTAAGTAGGTATACATATTCAAGTAGACCTACATATTCAAGTAGGTCTACATATTGTAATTAGGTCTACATACTGCAAGTAGTTGTACATAATGCAAGTAGGTTATATATTATTGCAAAAAGGTCTAACTATTGCAAGTTGGTCTACATATTGTAAGTATTTCTACATATTGTAAGTAGATTTACATATTGTAAGTAGCTCTACATATTGTAAGTAAGTCTACATATGGTAAGTGGATTTACATATATTTATGTAGGTCTACATATTGTAAGTAGGGCTACATATTGTAAGTAGGTTAACATATTGCAAGTAGGTCTACATACTGTAAGTATGTCTAAATAGTGTAAGTAGTTCAACATACTGTAAGCAGGTCTACATATTGCGAATAGTTCTACATAACTGCAAGCAGGTCTATTTATTTATTTTAATTCAAGAATGTTTAACATCTTCCAGTGCTGACGAGAGGCTCGCAGAACGAAGAGACGCCCGATGTATTGTATCGCACGATGGAAAAGTGCTGTGGATGCCACAAGCTATTTACAAGTATTGACTAAAGTTTTTAAGGGAAAGACAATGAAAAGTTACTAAATTTAAAAAAAAAAGAATTCTATAAAAAATAGTTACAGACCAAGTGAAGAGCTTTTTATCAAAATTGAGTTAACATTTGATTTTGATAGTAAATAGTGTATTCAGTATCTGAATGTTAAAAAAAACATTTATACAAAATATCAAAGATACATTTTAAGTAATTAGTTCAATATTTGCACTTAAATGTGTGTGTTTTTCGGATGATTACTCCAAATCTCGTAGCCATTTGAGATGTTTTTATTTCCGGCAATATAGGAAAGTGACGTAACATAAAGGATTCCGACTAGGAAAAATGAACATTGTCACGTGTTTTGAATCTATTGCCACATGTTTTGAATCTTTTCCCGGTTCTTATTTTTAACAAAATGGTTAAATATAGATTTATAGCGTCTATTTTTATTTATTTATTTCCCTTGTGATACGTCACTGCCGTATGAGGCTATTCCAAATCTCGTTCCTTTGAGAAAAACCTCTTCACTTGGTCTAAATATTAGTCAATTATTTCTTACCATCTTAGTGTGACAACTCAAATGTTTATGCTTCGGAATGAATGTTTAATGAAATCAAGAAGAAAAACGACATTACAGAGACTGTTTAAACTTTAAAACAACATAAGTGTGCATGGATAAGGACAACCTAATAATTCCTGCTCTTATTCACTCTAACATTTCATGCCCTTATTCACTCTAACATTTCATGCTCTTATTCACTCTTAAATTTCATGCTCTTATTCACTCTAACATTTCATGCTCTTATTCACTCTAACATTTCATGCTCTTATTCACTCTAACATTTCATGCTCTTATTCACTCTAACATTTCATGCTCTTATTCACTCTAACATTTCATGCTCTTATTCACTCTGATATTTCATGCTCTTATTCACTCTAACATTTCATGCTCTTATTCACTCTAACATTTCATGCTCTTATTCACTCTAACATTTCATGCTCTTATTCACTCTAACATTTCATGCTCTTATTCACTCTAACATTTCATGCTCTTATTCACTCTAACATTTCATGCTCTTATTCACTCTAACATTTCATGCTCTTATTCACTCTAACGTTTCATGCTCTTATTCATTCTAACATTTCATGCTCTTATTCACTCTAACATTTCATGCTCTTATTCACTCTTACATTTCATGCTCTTATTCACTCTAACATTTCCTGCTCTTATTCACTCTAACATTTCATGCTCTTATTCACTCTAACATTTCATGCTCTTATTCACTCTAACATTTCATGCTCTTATTCACTCTAACATTTCATGCTCTTATTCACTTTAACATTTCATGCTCTTATTCACTCTAACATTTCATGCTCTTATTCACTCTAACATCTCATGCTCTTATTCACTTTAACATTTCATGCTCTTATTCACTCTAACATTTCATGCCCTTATTCACTCTAACATTTCATGCCCTTATTCACTCTAACATTTCATGCTCTTATAGCAACTTACTGGTAAATTACATTGCTCATTGTAAATATTGTAATAAATGATTTATTGTCTTAACCGTCACCGTGACAAATATATTTGTCACCCATTGATGAAATATGCTGTCAATTACAACAGTTCAGGTTACATTACATTGCTCTCATTGGATTGATTTAAATTCACGGGTACCCCACACATAAACTTTTATCCTGCTTATAATACTTTAGGAGAGAAAGAACTGAAGATTTCATTTCAAATAATAAATACGTTTAAATGAAGAAAGCTGTCGTTTTTAACGTTATTGAAATGATTGTTCAAACAGAAGCTCGTGTGAAATAGATGTGGCCACTTTCCCGTTTGACGTTCAGAACTGCACTTTAAAATTTGGGGCTTGGACTCATAGTGGCTTGTTCATTGATCTCATGGTGTTAATGGAAGATAAAGGGGAAACGGAGGGTAGGATTGACATGAGACAATATGTCAAAAGTAATTCCTGGGACATTCTGCAGGTAAGTACAATAAGTCATGTTTTAAGTATATCTTTAAAAAAAATGCTTGATTCTTTATACTATAATTCGTAATTTAAGCTCTTGCTTAGCTGGTTTAGTTTTAAGTTATTTTTGAGATTGTTTTTGGGACAGTTAACATAGTAAAACATTTAAAAAACATTTTGAGACAACTTGCTTCACTTTATTATCGCCTATAGGATTACATTACTATTCCAAAATGCTTCGTGGTTATTCTTTTCATATTTCCCAATATATATATATATATATATATTATAATCTTTATTATTATTTTTATATTTGTATAAGCTGCCAACAAACAAAATGTAAGCTCATAGCGCATTTAACATTGATCAACAAACAACTAAGAACACTGATAAAATGTCTAGGCTAAAAAATGTAAAGCTAATTACTAATCTTAAAACTTTACAAACATAGGATAAAGCAAATAAATGTTGCATTAACCGACCTAATATGTATTCATTATCTACCCAAACGATGTATTCAATTATTTCCAAATCTATATTCTATGTTTACGTTTTTGACAATCCATAGTTATTTTAGCTTGATCTACATGACCTTCTTTTTTTTCCTATTGAAAAGTAGTTGTGTGGGCATATGGTAAATTAACGTGAACATTTCAATTTCCTAATGGTAGTTGTAGTAGAGCTTGTTTTCCCTTGGAAATTGGAGACTTCTGATATGTTCTAATGGTCATGCGATGTTCAAATGGTCATGCGATGTTCAAATGGTCATGCGATGTTCAAATGGTCATGCGATGTTCAAATGGTCATGCGATATTCAAATGGTCATGTGATGTTCAAATGGTCATGCGATGTTCAAATGGTCATGCGATGTTCAAATGGTCATGCGATGTTCAAATGGTCATGCGATGTTCAAATGGTCATGCGATGTTCAAATGGTCATGCGATGTTCAAATGGTCATGCGATGGTGTGGTTATACTGTCCAATAGTTAGCAATGCTTTCAACTAGAAGTCTCGTTACTTGATTTTTAGAGTATTTTATTTATTCATAAGAAACGTAAAAAAAAAACTAAGTATACAATTAAAACATATATTTATATAATTGTTTCTATTTGTACTACCTACAGTTTCCAGCAAAACGAAATGAGGAAAAATACACATGTTGTCCTGAAAAATTCATAGACCTTTCATTCACCATCGTGTTCAGGCGTAGCTCCACTTTCTACAACTATATATTGATTCTACCATGTATTCTACTAACATCTCTGACTCTGGTTTTATTCTGGATTCCACCAGAGTCACCAGCTAAGATGATGTTAGGTAAGTTAGAACCTATCAAACCTGAATAGGAAGAATTTCTTACATTAGTGTTTGTGTCTGTAATTAAACAATATGAAGAGTATCTTACATTAGTGTTTGTGTCTGTAATTAAACAATAGAAAGAATTTCTTACATTAGTGTTTATGTGTGTAATTAAACAATATGAAGAGTACCTTACATTAGTGTTTGTGTCTGTAATTAAACCATAGGAAGAATTTCTTACATTAGTGTTTATGTGTGTAATTAAACAATATGAAGAGTATCTTACATTAGTGTTTGTGTCTGTAATTAAACAATATGAAGAGTATCTTACATTAGTGTTTGTGTCTGTAATTAAACAATATGAAGAGTATCTTACATTAGTGTTTGTGTCTGTAATTAAACCATAGGAAGAATTTCTTACATTAGTGTTTATGTGTGTAATTAAACAATATGAAGAGTATCTTACATTAGTGTTTGTGTCTGTAATTAAACCATAGGAAGAATTTCTTACATTAGTGTTTATGTGTGTAATTAAACAATATGAAGAGTATCTTACATTAGTGATTGTGTCTGTAATTAAACTATAGGAAGAATATCTTACATTAGTGATTGTGTCTGTAATTAAACAATAGGAAGAATGTTTTACATCTTTGTTTATGTGTGTAATTAATGAATAAGAAGAATGCTTTACATCTTTGCTTATGTGTGTAATTAATGAATAGAAAGGATGTCTTACTTTAGTGTTGATGTAATTAATAAATAAAAAGAATGTCTTACTTTAGTTTTGTGTATGTAACTACGCTTTTTGTATGTTTATATTATATGTGTAATGTTTTATTTCTTAGGTATTTATACATATTGAGAAATAAATATTTAAGAGTGGTTTTTTTTTATATTGTAAATGTAAATATAAATGGTAATCAGTATGAATAAGTACTCTATAAATATGTACTGATAGGCGCAATGCGTGTTTTAATCAAAATTGTATTGTATGGATATAGTGTTGACTATAGCTAGCCTGTCGATCTCTTTGGTAGTTGTGACGTCATTTGAGATTGTGATTCTCAAATACGTGAATTTTTCAATTTCCTAATGTTGGTTCTAGTAGAGCGTGTTTTCCCTTGGGAATTGGAGACTTCTGGTACAGCCATCCTGTTTTGTGTCAGACTGAAGACAGCCCTATATGTGTAGTTGTAGTTTCCTGTTTTGTGTCAGATTTAAGACAGCCCTATATGTGTAGTTGTAGCCCTATATGTGTAGTTGTAGCCCTATATGTGTAGTTGTAGCCCTATATGTGTAGTTGTAGCCCTATATGTGTAGTTGTAGTTTCAGGAGTAGCACACATTAAATAAAAAATTTAAATGGTAGGCCCTTTTTATTAAATGGAATATTTCCTGTTGATTATTGTGTTTATACTTAATCTTGTACAAGCCTTCAATATTATTTCCTGTTGATTATTGTGTTTATACTTAATCTTGTACAAGCCTTCAATATTATTTCCTGTTGATTATTGTGTTTATACTTAATCTTGTACAAGCCTTCAATATTATTTCCTGTTGATTATTGTGTTTATACTTAATCTTGTACAAGCCTTCAATATTATTTCCTGTTGATTATTGTGTTTACACTTAATCTTGTACAAGCCTTCAATATTATTTCCTGTTGATTATTGTGTTTATACTTAATCTTGTACAAGCCTTCAATATTATTTCCTGTTGATTATTGTGTTTATACTTAATCTTGTACAAGCCTTCAATATTATTTCCTGTTGATTATTGTGTTTATACTTAATCTTGTACAAGCCTTCAATATTATTTCCTGTTGATTATTGTGTTTACACTTAATCTTGTACAAGCCTTCAATATTATTTCCTGTTGATTATTGTGTTTATACTTAATCTTGTACAAGCCTTCAATATTATTTCCTGTTGATTATTGTGTTTACACTTAATCTTGTACAAGCCTTCAATATTATTTCCTGTTGATTATTGTGTTTATACTTAATCTTGTACAAGCCTTCAATATTATTTCCTGTTGATTATTGTGTTTACACTTAATCTTGTACAAGCCTTCAATATTATTTCCTGTTGATTATTGTGTTTATACTTAATCTTGTACAAGCCTTCAATATTATTTCCTGTTGATTATTGTGTTTACACTTAATCTTGTACAAGCCTTCAATATTATTTCCTGTTGATTATTGTGTTTATACTTAATCTTGTACAAGCCTTCAATATTATTTCCTGTTGATTATTGTGTTTATACTTAATCTTGTACAAGCCTTCAATATTATTTCCTGTTGATTATTGTGTTTATACTTAATCTTGTACAAGCCTTCAATATTATTTCCTGTTGATTATTGTGTTTATACTTAATCTTGTACAAGCCTTCAATATTATTTCCTGTTGATTATTGTGTTTACACTTAATCTTGTACAAGCCTTCAATATTATTTCCTGTTGATTATTGTGTTTATACTTAATCTTGTACAAGCCTTCAATATTATTTCCTGTTGATTATTGTGTTTATACTTAATCTTGTACAAGCCTTCAATATTATTTCCTGTTGATTATTGTGTTTACACTTAATCTTGTACAAGCCTTCAATATTATTTCCTGTTGATTATTGTGTTTATACTTAATCTTGTACAAGCCTTCAATATTATTTCCTGTTGATTATTGTGTTTACACTTAATCTTGTACAAGCCTTCAATATTATTTCCTGTTGATTATTGTGTTTATACTTAATCTTGTACAAGCCTTCAATATTATTTCCTGTTGATTATTGTGTTTACACTTAATCTTGTACAAGCCTTCAATATTATTTCCTGTTGATTATTGTGTTTATACTTAATCTTGTACAAGCCTTCAATATTATTTCCTGTTGATTATTGTGTTTATACTTAATCTTGTACAAGCCTTCAATATTATTTCCTGTTGATTATTGTGTTTATACTTAATCTTGTACAAGCCTTCAATATTATTTCCTGTTGATTATTGTGTTTATACTTAATCTTGTACAAGCCTTCAATATTATTTCCTGTTGATTATTGTGTTTATACTTAATCTTGTACAAGCCTTCAATATTATTTCCTGTTGATTATTGTGTTTATACTTAATCTTGTACAAGCCTTCAATATTATTTCCTGTTGATTATTGTGTTTATACTTAATCTTGTACAAGCCTTCAATATTATTTCCTGTTGATTATTGTGTTTATACTTAATCTTGTACAAGCCTTCAATATTATTTCCTGTTGATTATTGTGTTTATACTTAATCTTGTACAAGCCTTCAATATTATTTCCTGTTGATTATTGTGTTTATACTTAATCTTGTACAAGCCTTCAATATTATTTCCTGTTGATTATTGTGTTTATACTTAATCTTGTACAAGCCTTCAATATTATTTCCTGTTGATTATTGTGTTTATACTTAATCTTGTACAAGCCTTCAATATTATTTCCTGTTGATTATTGTGTTTATACTTAATCTTGTACAAGCCTTCAATATTATTTCCTGTTGATTATTGTGTTTATACTTAATCTTGTACAAGCCTTCAATATTATTTCCTGTTGATTATTGTGTTTATACTTAATCTTGTACAAGCCTTCAATATTATTTCCTGTTGATTATTGTGTTTATACTTAATCTTGTACAAGCCTTCAATATTATTTCCTGTTGATTATTGTGTTTATACTTAATCTTGTACAAGCCTTCAATATTATTTCCTGTTGATTATTGTGTTTATACTTAATCTTGTACAAGCCTTCAATATTATTTCCTGTTGATTATTGTGTTTATACTTAATCTTGTACAAGCCTTCAATATTATTTCCTGTTGATTATTGTGTTTATACTTAATCTTGTACAAGCCTTCAATATTATTTCCTGTTGATTATTGTGTTTATACTTAATCTTGTACAAGCCTTCAATATTATTTCCTGTTGATTATTGTGTTTATACTTAATCTTGTACAAGCCTTCAATATTATTTCCTGTTGATTATTGTGTTTATACTTAATCTTGTACAAGCCTTCAATATTATTTCCTGTTGATTATTGTGTTTATACTTAATCTTGTACAAGCCTTCAATATTATTTCCTGTTGATTATTGTGTTTATACTTAATCTTGTACAAGCCTTCAATATTATTTCCTGTTGATTATTGTGTTTATACTTAATCTTGTACAAGCCTTCAATATTATTTCCTGTTGATTATTGTGTTTATACTTAATCTTGTACAAGCCTTCAATATTATTTCCTGTTGATTATTGTGTTTATACTTAATCTTGTACAAGCCTTCAATATTATTTCCTGTTGATTATTGTGTTTATACTTAATCTTGTACAAGCCTTCAATATTATTTCCTGTTGATTATTGTGTTTATACTTAATCTTGTACAAGCCTTCAATATTATTTCCTGTTGATTATTGTGTTTATACTTAATCTTGTACAAGCCTTCAATATTATTTCCTGTTGATTATTGTGTTTATACTTAATCTTGTACAAGCCTTCAATATTATTTCCTGTTGATTATTGTGTTTATACTTAATCTTGTACAAGCCTTCAATATTATTTCCTGTTGATTATTGTGTTTATACTTAATCTTGTACAAGCCTTCAATATTATTTCCTGTTGATTATTGTGTTTACACTTAATCTTGTACAAGCCTTCAATATTATTTCCTGTTGATTATTGTGTTTATACTTAATCTTGTACAAGCCTTCAATATTATTTCGTCCTCTGCTTTTAAGTCGTTTGAGTTGTCCTACATTTTGATCAGAATTTTAATTGATTTTTTTGTCCTTTCAAATGACTTTTGTCTTCTAAGTTAAGATTGAATTCTCTCTGCATGTGTTTTTTTTTGGTCTAAGAATAAAACTGGGCTTACTTTTGTTATGGGGCACGGTAGCCGAAGGTCCTGCTTTCGAATCCTATAGGAGTCTAGGATTTGTTCCCAGGACTTGAGGGTGTCCCAGAGTCTACCCAGCTCTGAGGGGTACGTGACATTAGTTGGGGTGAAGTAAAGGCGACTGGGCATTGTGCTGGCCACAAATCCCCAAGAAGGCCGAGATCACAGAAACTGGTGAACGTTGCTTCAACAGTCCTATAATCAGTTTGGTCCGAAGGGTACTTTACTTACTTGTGTTACTATTGCTAGTTGTAAATGTAAAGAGCCTTACTTTTTAAGAATATTTTTTCTGTTTCTTTATCAACATGTTGAATCCATAATCTTATTTGCATTTATAATTCCCTTAAAATAGTTGTAGCCTATATTTTGCCATGAATATATATGTTGGTATTTATTGGTTTCTTTTAGTTTGCACTTTTCTGAATGGATAGAATTGCTCCGATTAGATTACTTTTGTTTTAATTCATCTTCGTAATTATTTGTATATTTCAGGCATCAACATTTTTGTCGCCTTTTTCCTGTTAATGCTATTGATGGAAGCTAACTTGCCACCATCTGCTGCCAAAGTGCCTCTACTAGGTAATATTACACTCAGACTTTTGTATCATGAGGCTTTAAAACTGTTGTTAGTTTTTTCAGTGACTGGTCTAATGGGGGTTTTGTATAGACTCTGTATCTTGATAAAAGGTTTTGTAATTCAACAATTTAATGCAAAAAATATATATTTTAAAGACAGAAGAATCGTAGGCCAATTTGTATCCTAAATAGTATAAAATAGAGCCTTTGTTATGAATATATTTAACTTGACTAAGACATATACATTCCTCCTCATCATTTAAAACAATGCTTCAAGGCAAGAAAAGATGAAGTGGATATTATCATCATAAATTTCTTGTTTGAATATTTTGGTAGTTTAGAGTTGAAGGTCTATAGATACTATAAATAGTCAATTCTTAGTGCAGGTTAACAAGATAGGAATTGTGTAGGCCTACATTTTAAATGTTTTTATGTAAAATGCATTTGTATGCATCTGTATTGATAGAATGAAATTGAGTGTAAATTTTAAATGTTTCAATGTAAAATACATCTGTATGCATCTGTATTGGGAGAATGAAATTGAGTGTACATTTTAAATGATTTTATGTAAAATACATTTGTATGCGTCTGTTTTGGGAGAATGAAATTGAGTGTACATTTTAAATGTTTTATTGTAAAATGCATTTGTATGCATCTGTATTGGGAGAATGAAATTGAGTGTACATTTTAAATGTTTTATTGTAAAATGCATTTGTATGTATCTGTATTGATAGAATGAAATTGAGTGTACATTTTAAATGTTTTATTGTAAAATGCATTTGTATGCATCTGTATTGGGAGAATAAAATTGAGTGTACATTTTAAATGTTTTATTGTAAAATGCATCTGTATGCATCTGTATTGATAGAATGAAATTGAGTGTAAATTTTAAATGTTTTATTGTAAAATGCATTTGTATGCATCTGTATTGGGAGAATGAAATTGAATGTAAGTTTTAAATGTTTTTATGTAAAATGCATTTTTATGCATCTGTATTGATAGAATGAAATTGAGTGTACATTTTAAATGTTTTACTGTAAAATGCATTTGTATGCATCTGTATTGATAGAATGAAATTGAGTGTACATTTTAAATGTTTTATTGTAAAATGCATTTGTATGCATCTGTATTGATAGAATGAAATTGAGTGTACATTTTAAATGTTTTATTGTAAAATGCATTTGTATGCATCTGTATTGATAGAATGAAATTGAGTGTACATTTTAAAAGTTTTAATGTAAAATACATTTGTATGCATCTGTATTGATAGAATGAAATTGAGTGTACATTTTAAATGTTTTATTGTAAAATGCATTTGTATGCATCTGTATTGATAGAATGAAATTGAGTGTACATTTTAAAAGTTTTAATGTAAAATACATTTGTATGCATCTGTATTGGGAGAATAAAATGGAATGTACATTTTAAATGTTTCAATTTAAAATACATGTGTATGCCTTTGTATTGGGAGAATGAAATCGAGTGCACAATTGTATGTAATGTAAACAGCTTTGTAACCAATGAACATTTACTAAAGATTTAAAAAAAAATCAACAGTTTTAATTAAAACATAATAACATATCTTAGCATAATTTAACATTTACCTTTTTTATTTGAGATTACCTAGATCAGACCTAAAAATAGTGCAAAGTGACATACAAACATATTTATAATTATTGTTAAAGATAATTTAAAAAATACAAAAAGAAATGAAAAGAAACTTTATTATCCGCTACGCGCATAAAGGGACACAACTCTTAATTATCCAACTTTTAACATGTTATTCTAGTGGAGAAAGCGTTGGGTGGAATTCACGCTACACCGTCATAATAATATAGTTTTCAGTTACGAAAAGAGCTATGCGTTTAACTTAATTAACAGAATGATTTTGAAGCCAGTCTATATACAAACCATGAAGAAAGATGGTTGTTTAGTTGAGTACAAAGTGTCAATCACTCAAACAACTATTAAAATTATTCAATTCTCAATTTTCAGGGACCTACTACTGTCTGAACATGATACTTATCACATTGTCTTGCTTCCTGAATATTGTGGCCGTCCATTTCTCATTTTATGGACCTAGACGACCACTGCCCCAATGCTTACGAATGGTAAGTAAAATGTTTAAATACCTAAACGTGCACTTTCTCAAGTTCTTTATCAAAATCTTTGTTTCTAAATTTAGATCTTCATTTCCTCCCCAATTTAGACCTAACCTTCTAAGTGACTTATTGCAGACTATCGTAAATATCTGCATTAATTCACAATTATAATTAGTTTTCTTTTTGTATGCCGATAAATAAGATGACCTATGTAAAAAAATAATATTTTATACTTTTTCTCAACTTGTCCGGTTTTGTGTGCAATGTCGTTTATACTTTATAGCCCTATGATTGTAAAAAATGCACAATATATTTATAGCGCATCACTCCCACCCCCTCTACTTCAAAATTATACAATAATGTGAACCTTGTAATGCCTTGCTTCTAGTAGATGTATTATATAAGTTAACATTTGCTTCTAGTAGATGCATTATATAAGTTAACATTTGCTTCTAGTAGATGCATTATATAAGTTAACATTTGCTTCTAGTAGATGCATTATATAATTTAACATTTGCTTCTAGTAGATGCATTATATAAGTTAACATTTGCTTATGGTAGATGCATTATATAAGTTAACATTTGCTTCTAGTAGATGCATTATATAAGTTAACATTTGCTTCTAGTAGATGCATTATATAGGTTAACATTTGCTTCTAGTAGATGCATTATATAGGTTAACGTTTGCTTCTAGTAGATGCATTATATAAGTTAACATTTCCTTCTAGTAGATGCATTATATAGGCCTAGGTTAACATTTACTTCTAGTAGATGCATTATATAAGTTTACATTTGCTTCTAGTAGATGCATTATATAGGTTTACATTTGCTTCTAGTAGATGCATTATATAAGTTTACATTTGCTTCTAGTAGATGCATTATATAAGTTAACATTTGCTTCTAGTAGATGCATTATATAGGTTAACATTTGCTTCTAGTAGATGCATTATATAGGTTAACATTTGCTTCTAGTAGATGCATTATATAATTTAACATTTGCTTCTAGTGGATGCATTATATAATTTAACATTTGCTTCTAGTGGATGCATTATATAAGTTAACATTTGCTTATGGTAGATGCATTATATAAGTTAACATTTGCTTCTAGTAGATGCATTATATAATTTAACATTTGCTTCTAGTAGATGCATTATATAGGTTAACATTTGCTTCTAGTAGATGCATTATATAGGTTAACGTTTGCTTCTAGTAGATGCATTATATAAGTTAACATTTCCTTCTAGTAGATGCATTATATAGGCCTAGGTTAACATTTACTTCTAGTAGATGCATTATATAGGTTAACATTTGCTTCTAGTAGATGCATTATATAGGTTAACATTTGCTTCTAGTAGATGCATTATATAGGTTAACATTTGCTTCTAGTAGATGCATTATATAGGTTAACATTTGCTTCTAGTAGATGCATTATATAATTTAACATTTGCTTCTAGTGGATGCATTATATAATTTAACATTTGCTTCTAGTGGATGCATTATATAAGTTAACATTTGCTTATGGTAGATGCATTATATAAGTTAACATTTGCTTCTAGTAGATGCATTATATAATTTAACATTTGCTTCTAGTAGATGCATTATATAGGTTAACATTTGCTTCTAGTAGATGCATTATATAGGTTAACGTTTGCTTCTAGTAGATGCATTATATAAGTTAACATTTCCTTCTAGTAGATGTATTATATAGGCCTAGGTTAACATTTACTTCTAGTAGATGCATTATATAGGTTAACATTTGCTTCTAGTAGATGCATTATATAGGTTAACATTTGCTTCTAGTAGATGCATTATATAAGTTTACATTTGCTTCTAGTAGATGCATTATATAAGTTAACATTTGCTTCTAGTAGATGCATTATATAGGTTAACATTTACTTCTAGTAGATGCATTATATAGGTTAACATTTGCTTCTAGTAGATGCATTATATAGGTTAACATTTGCTTCTAGTAGATGCATTATATAAGTTTACATTTGCTTCTAGTAGATGCATTATATAAGTTAACATTTGCTTCTAGTAGATGCATTATATAGGTTAACATTTGCTTCTAGTAGATGCATTATATAGGTTAACATTTGCTTCTAGTAGATGCATTATATAATTTAACATTTGCTTCTAGTGGATGCATTATATAAGTTAACATTTGCTTCTAGTAGATGCATTATATAAGTTAACATTTGCTTATGGTAGATGCATTATATAAGTTAACATTTGCTTCTAGTTAATGCAGTATATAGTATATACTATATAGACTAAAATGTGTTATTAAAGGATGTAAAATATAGATGCTAACATGAGCTTCTGTTCGTCCTAAAATCTTCAGGTCATGTTCGAATTCTTTGCCAAGATACTATGTATGGATAGTCTGGTAAGTCAATTCCGTGATAAAACTATCTCAGAACTTACCTCGAGGCTGGTTGGGGACAGAGTTCCTTTCCTGGGCATGCCTCTGAATGGTGACAAGAGCAGTAAATGGGTGATGAGTGCTGATGCTGTACAAGAACAGATAAATGTCCCTGGACTGGACAATGAGGAACAAATTGTCCAGCTCAAATTGATCAACACTCATTTGACGGACTTAATGGACTTCATCAAGCTCTACAAGTCAAGGACGACAAACAAAGATAGAAAAGAAAGAGTTGCACAGGAGTGGAAAGCTCTTAGTTTAATATTTGATCGAATATTTTTTTGGATTTATCTTGCTACAATTATTACCTCTTTGTGTATTATAATGCCCATGATTACAAACAGTGCAATTGATGTAGAAAAACATGACTATTAATAGTATCTATACACCGTCACTCTAATCTACCAACATATTCAATCAAAATTATCTATACATGGTAGTATTTTATTAAACTTTACAGTATTACTGACTGATGGAAAATTCCAATTGATAGTTGGAGTTTGGAATGCATCCATAAACTAGTGGAGGAAAAATGAGGAAACACATATAATAAAAATGGAATTTCATACACACATAAAAAATTTAACAAAAGTCATTCCAAAAAAGGTTTACTCTCTCGTGTGTTCATGAGTACAGAGAATAAAATTGTAAACCAGAAAACACAATAGTTTGATTACCATAAACGAGATTCAGTGTACATAATCAACCATAATGATTGTGTGGTAGTCATTCTGAAAGTTTTTAAATGTTATTGATCTATAATTATGATTGTGTGCACCATAGAGGACTACTTATCCATAATGTTGTTGTCAAAGTTATTTATATTGATCACGAAGAAAATGTGGATGAATCTTGCAATACTATCGGTGACATTCCGAGAATTAAAAAAGTAAAATGAGTTAATAGTCTTTTGCAAACACTTATAGTTGTCTTTCTCTATTACTACCTTACTGTAGCAAGAAAAGGCAAACAAGCAGCAAACAGATAACTGTAACATTAACTTAAACATTTCAAACAAACAGCCATAAGATTTTTCTTTACTGTGAGCTCTATAGGCCTAATTCAAATAATTTATACAAATTTAAAGAAATATTTCCGTGAAATAAAATGAACGACAGTCACAGGAACTTTTTTGTAGAAATAAAAATGTTCATCTTGAATTGTCTGAAAAGAAAAGTGTATTAAATAAGATCTGAACCGTTAGCCGCAATATAGAGGCTGTTATTAGAAATCTCTGGATTCAAACAATGACAACACACCAGTTAAAGGGAAGCAATTGTGTTTAAAAATTTTGAGATAGGATTCTTGGTAGCTTAGCTAACTATCTCAATATTGCTAGGCTTTTTTTTAATTATTTTTTTTTATACAATATATATTTAATGGTCTGTTCAAAGGTATTTTATTTTCTAATATTTTGGGGGATGTGGTGTTTTTATGAACTGCTAATAGAGCAAGCAAAGAACATACGAAACTAGTTTAAGCTTAGCTGAATGTGGTTGATTTATTTTTAAATACTTTTACTTCTTACGCCCTTTCTATTAACTTGCGCTGTCTGTTTGTCTTGATTGTCTGCTTGTCTGCAAAACTTGGCATCGTTTTTTTTTACCACTTCCCGTCGTCCAATCAAGCTGAAACTTAGCCAGCAGACTTGTCCTGACTAACAATACATTCTATCAAATTTTCAGCATCATAGCGTTTGGGATAGTCACGAAGTCATTAGACCAATTTGGGAATCGAGGAAAATACTTTACGAACATGTTCGTTTTTACGAAATAAATAGAATGAATGTAAACGACACAATGTAGCCGAAACAAAGCGAGTTATCATTGTATGTTTTTCGCGTGCCAAAGCTAGAAAAAAAAGGATTTTAGTGTGGAAATTCATAAGGTATGATATCACTTATATTTATTGTAATCTATCAAAATATAAATCAAATATAAACTTAGTTTACAAAGAAAGGGAGTATAATAAAAACTTAGTTATTATGGGTTAGTTTTATTTAACATGAAATTAACAAAAAAAAATGGACTTTTTAAAACTGTACTTTGTTATAGATGGGCTTTTTAAAGTTATATCTATTTTGATGTATATAGTTAATGAGCTTTGACAATGTATGTTATACTTCCTGAGATTCAATTGTACTACATCATAGGTGTCAAACTCAGGGCCCGCGGGCCAGGTCTGGCTCCGTTACACTTATATCCGGACTTGGAGATGTAGGTAAAATGTTTTTTAATGTTCCGGTGATATGAAGTGCAAAGTCCTAAGCTAAAGGTTTCGAGAGCATTTCCGCATCTATCAGAATTATCGAAAATGAAAGCTATGGTCGAGTGAATGTTTGTCATAACAGTAACCTAGCAACGATGTTTATGGCTCTATATTGGCGCTATAAAGATGGATATAGGGCAGTCTTCTAATAATGAAGCATTAAGCGTAGAAGCCACCGTTTGTTGGTGCACTATTGTGATGATGCGGAATAGTGTGGCCAGTACGATGCTCTCGTGACTGTAATGCTCACACGTTGAGCTCCCTACCTCACTTCGTTCGTTGGTCTAGAGGTCGATGGCAATGTTTTAGACCAGGCAATTCTCCGTGACAACGCTCGATATTTTTATTTGCGTACTATCTATTACTATTAAGCAGATTCAGTATCTTCTTCTCACAATCACTCCAACGACAAACGAATTAAGAAAACAGACTATTAGCTTTAAATGAATAGACCATACGTTTAATCCGTAAATACATGTAGATATCAACATATAAATCATCAGACACATCAATCCAAATGACAGCTGTATTCTGAAGAGTCTACGTAAAGGTTGAATATCCAAAAAGTTAACTTGAATTAGTAAAAAATAATTGGCCTAAGTACACAGATAATAGCACAGTATTTAAAATAATCCGAAATCAGTCACACGTTATAGCTAACATGGCTTCCCGTGTGTCTGTCCGAGAGACTGTGAGACTAGTGTCGAGAGTCAAGTCTGCATATATATATAGGACTACAAATGGCAGTCACGGGGCAGTCTTGCCTATGCCGTCATCAACCTCTGGTCCAATCAGTCCCAATGTGCACGCCCATTTATTAACCAGTCATCTGTCAGTCCATAACTCAGGGGCGTGGCCAACTGACCAACGCTACAGTTTCCCTTTGTCTTGTCTCCTAGGCCGGTATCTATAAACGTCCAGGTCACACCTCTTACCACATTTCCCCTATCTTTGTATATATCGTGTGCTTCACGCGAATCTTTCGCCCCCCCCCCCCCCCCGACATACCTAATGGTTTATCTGTATCTCTATATTCTACCCCACCTAGACAAAGGCGCTTAATAGGTCCATGCGTAAGGCGGTGAACTAAAAGGGCAGGTAACTCTCTAAGATTAACAAAAGTCAAGATGCAGTTGATAGCCCCGGCGCGAAGTCCGTCTCGAACAATAGTAAAGACAGGGAAGCAGTACCCCCTTTACCCAGGGCCGTGTTGACACAAAGGGAAAACATGGGATAGTCCCGGTCTCGCCTCCGGGTGGGGAGGGAAAACGAGGGGGGGGGGCTTCGCCCTGCCTAACTAATTACATAAAATGGTCATAGCATTATATTATAAGTAGGCCTACTGAACTATGACGCTATAATAAATGTCACAACATGACAACTATCTTCATTTTAAACTAAAAGGAACTTTTATTTTTGAAAACAGTATTTAAAGCCACAAGGCGACTAACTAAATGCTCAGTGCTATTTTATTCAAGCCCGTCTGCTTAGTTTGTGTTTAGTTTTCTACTGCTCAATGAATAATTATCCAGTTTGGCCTGTGACTGTGATTATAATTTACGCCTCTGCGCGAGTGAGTTTGACACCCTTGTTCTGCGTGAATTAATTGCGCTCTTGATTATATTCGAGATTTGAAAGAATGTATGTACAAATATTATTCCATTTAGTTCCTCATTTTGTTCAAAGCTGTATGTTATGCACGTAAAACTAATTGTTGAGTTCTTTGTCCTTTAATATATTATAATTAAGTTGACAGTATCTGTTCCTAAAAATATTTTAACACAACAGTAGGCCTACTTGTAAACTTTATATTTGATTAATTGCAATTGTTTGCCTATGTGTTGGCCAACTAGTTTTTATATAGTAATATAGTTGGAGGGTTTGGGTGAAGTACCAGACTATATAACTGTTTTTTTCAATATTAGCAACAACTGACAGAAGAGGCCTGTTATACACAAGCATTCACATGTGTAGTTTAGAAATGGAAAAAGGATGACCTTTTAAATAATACTTTTTTTTGTGAAGAATAGGTTAGTCAGGGGTAAATGAAAATATGATAAGTTTTAAAAACTACTTGATGGTGAAAGATGCCTGGTTCTTTTGCTTGAAAGTCGCTGAGTTAGGTCTGACCCATGTGTTTTTTTTTTCTGGCTCTTTACTGGCTCTATATTATTTTGGACTTACATTTTCTCGATAGTAGGCCCTACTAGAAAAATGCATTTTATTGTGTTTAATATAGGGCTGCGGAGTCGGTAGATAAATGTTCCGACTCCACAGCCCTGGTTTAATATAACGATAGACTTTATAATTATGTGAACCACCAAATTTTAGCCTACGTTTGCTCAATAATTTTTTTGGACTAAACATATTTTTGTAGTTGAAATTTGATTTAATGCAAATGATGTGTGGGCTTTTTATTTGACTAAGTTCAAAAACTTGAGTCATTTGATAAATTTCAAGACATACAAACCTTCAAAAATTAATCATATTAGGAATGAAATGAACTATTTCTATCGGTTTACATTGCATTCCTTGTATCTGGGAATCTTCATTTCCTATTCTATTGTATAATACTGTATCAGGCAATCGAACAATAGAGTGCCTGGTGACATGAAGCTTTAGAGCAACTTAATTATCTTGGCATCGTATTTTCTAAATGATCTCATGGCTCAATCAGATTGGTGAAAAAGGTTAGGTAGAATGTGAATAAGAATGTTAATCAAAGTATGATGTAGTGGGGAATGATTGCCAGCATACAAAATAATCGACCACAAGGGCCCATAATGTAAATTAACTCGGGCCTAAAAAATATTAAAAAGTCAATGTCATGCCATTGCTGACCAGTATTATCTTCAGTATTTTTTTTTCAAATTTATACATCTTTCTCTCTCTCAAATTATTTCCTTACAGCTTGTCTGTGTGTGTGTTTGCTCGCGTGTAAGTAACTATTATGTATGTTTAATGCATATTTCCCATTCGACACTATTCATTCGATATCTACAGTTAGGTATAAACAAACGTGCACACACACACCTTTACACAAACGTATAAGTTTCCTTACCTAAATTAACTTACGAAAACACACGAGACAAAGTAAGGCCTACAGTAAAAATAACGTACATAAAAATACATATAAACAAACTTACATAAAAATACACTTAAACAAACTTACATAAACAGACACATAAACAAACTTACATAAACAAACAAATAAACAAACACGCATGTAACCTTACATACAAAATACACTCGAACACATATATAAACTTTCATATAGATACACTTAAACACATATATACACTTACATATAGATACACTTATACATAGAAAAACTTACATATAGACATACTTATATATATAGATATATACAAACACACTTTAAACTTACACATAAAGTCCTGAGCTAAAGACAAACGTACATGCACAATGTACACTCACATTAACATACCTTCAAAAATGTAATCAAACATACACCAACACTTTTCACAGACACACACAAGTACTCTAAATGTCAATAACAGTTTTGTAGTTAGAGAAAGTATTGTCCTTATTTCTATTTTTGTTCTAATTCAATCAGTGGGCTGTAATATGGGCTGAAACGTGGGCTAAAATGTGGGCTGTAATTTGGGTCGTAATGCGGGCTATAATGTGGGCTTAAATGTGGACCGTAATGTGGCTAAAAAGTGGGCTGTATTACGGGCCGTAATGTGGGCTAAAATATGGGCCGTAATGTGGGCTGAAATGTCGGCTGTAATGTAGGCCGTAATGTGGGCCGTAATGTGGCTAAAAAGTGGGCTGTAATACGGGCCGTAATGTGGGCTAAAATATGGGCCGTAATGTGGGCTAAAATATGGGCCGTAATGTGGGCTGAAATGTCGGCTGTAATGTGGGCCGTAATGTGGCTAAAAAATGGGCCGTAATGTCGGCTGAAATGTCGGCTGTAATGTAGGCCGTAATGTGGGCTGTAATGTGGGCTAAAATATGGGCCGTAATGTCGGCTGAAATGTCGGCTGTAATGTAGGCCGTAATGTGGGCTGTAATGTGGGCTAAAATATGGGCCGTAATGTGGGCTGAAATGTCGACTGTAATGTAGGCCGTAATGTGGGCTGTAATGTGGGTCGTAATGGCTTCCATTCCAAAACTAATATCCCAAATTACTCAGGCAGCTTTTTTTAATGTCAATTTTTGTTACAAAATGTCAAAGAAAAATTTTTTGAATAAATATTTATGAAAGTCTTATAATGTGGTTTGAAAGTGGCTAATTGTTGTATCCCATTAACTATGTAACGTGTAGCTCCATAATCTATTAGACCTACATTAAAACATGTATGGTTGGTTATGTAAGATGTCATAAATATAATAAGTACGGTAGTAGTTTGTTATAAATGTTGACATGCTCTATGTGTCATATTAATAATTTAGTAACATTTTTCTTTTTTAATAATGAAAACATATTTTTTACAACAAAACACCCAATTACTATTTACAGGAATGTATTCCTTGTAATATAATTATTGTTAAAATAAGATTCTGTTAATTTTTTCATGTTGTATCTATAAAAAGAAAGAAAGAAAAACTATAAATAACACCTGTTGTAATTGAATGTAGCCTCGGTCAAACATATCAATCAAAATGCATTATGAGTTTCATTAAACCCAAAGTTGTGTTCTGAAATGATTATATCTTTTATTATAGCTATGAACTTGCAATCTATGACCTTGGAATCTATCATCTAAGACATAGCAATCTACGTTCTTGCAATCTATGGCCATTGTGCATTTTTAAAAATACATAATCATTATGTCTTAAATGTATAATGTGTACTGAATAGTGTAAAGGTTATGGTTGTAGGGTTTGCCTAAATAGCATAATAGGTATATATTTTGCATGGTTAATTCATTACTTATGAAACATTTGCATATTCACACCAGTGTATAATAAATAAGCTTTCTTAAACATTGAAACATAATTTTGTGTACAACTTAATTAAATTGTGGCGCATTTATTTCTTACACTAGAAAAAAATATTTAGTGATTTTTTCCATTTCATTAACATGTCAATTTCTTTGTATTATTGGGAGTGTAAGAATATGCAAAGGTAGGTAGGAAGAATATACATACGTTTTATACAATACATATAACTATCAATAAGTGAAGCGTCAAGTACATTAATGATTAATGAAATAATTTTAATGTTCTTAATTCTTCTTTTTTTTTTGGCACACAATTTTAGTTTACGAAATTAAGATTTTTATTTTCAAGAATATAGTATAGACTAGAAAATAATACAGCCCTGACAAAGTAGTAGATTGTAAAAAGAATGAGTAGACAATTTTTAGGGAAAGCAAACGTTTTTATTAATACGACAATTAAAAAAAAAGACATTGTAAACAAAAAAAAGTTTTTCCAAGCAATAATTGTGTGATTGTGCAAAACTGATTATTCCATATAACTGACTGAAATTACTTAAATTTTATTCCACCACCTCCCTCGAAAATCTCGTGGGTGAGTTTCAGGGGGGGGGGGGAGATGAAACATGCGCCACCCTTGTGGAGCCCCCCCCCCCCCCCCCAAATGTGGTTTTTAAAAGTATCAGAGCCCTCTGGACATGATATACAGCCCTTTCGTCACAATCACACTCCTATAACCCAATATATATTAGACAAAACAATAAGACATATTGGAAATGTACATATATCATATTATTATTGTACTTTTAATTGCATACACTCACACACACACATACACAGCACCACCAATAACACGACAACAAGACAACAACCGTTGTGACATAGTAGAGCGTGCACACAGACAATGATGACCAATTAAATTTAATAATCCCCAAATTCAAAGTACAAATCACTCTTGTCAGACACATTATAAATTACAGAATTACAAGAGAGTTCTTTTGTTGTCTTTGTCTTTAAAATATTTTTCACATTATATGTGGTAAATTATCTTTAGGCCAAGTAAATAGAGGCCTACGCCTAAAATATGTAACTTGTTTACATTGCCTATGTAGTTTTTGGGCATTACTTTTCTGTTATAGCCTACTTTTACAAATGAAATAATTGTAATTTAAATGTATACAAGTGTCCATATATTATATTTGATTAGTAACTTATTTTAAACATTATAGTTTTAATTTAATACTGCATTTATATAATGCAAGTTTTAAAATATGAAATAAATGAAAAAACAATTCTATGATATTTATTTAGATAAAGAAATAGAAAACTCAGTCTATTGTTATGTAACACTAGTGTATTGTTGTATAGTATCTCTCTCAATTTTCTTTTTATACATTGGTCAAACTCACACATGATTTGATGCAGACACACAAATAATGCTGGACACACACACACCGCCCTACCATTAATGACCACCCTCCACACACACACATACACAAAACTCCCACAAATACGCTGACTAATTTATTTTTACGTTTGTCAAGATTTTTATTTATTTTTGTGAGTGAAGAAGATAGCATTAGCTGTGATACTATTAATAAGCTTAGTGTATACATTTCAATTATGCCAATGTTTTCTATTGAGTGATAGAGCTATTAGTCTGTTTTATTGTATCTATATTCTATATTTATGGACATGTCAACACATGAAATTAATTAACACTGTTTGAATTATGCATTATAAATATTATATATATCACGTCTTGACTTTTGATGTTTGCAATCAGCCGCAGTATTCATTTCAACAACACGGTAGTTATCATATATGTGTTTTACTAGTTGTTAGCAGGTTTGGTGTATTATACAATATACATATATTGTTTATATAAAGTTCATGTTTTGTTTTCTCAGAAGCACTACTAGCATTATTGCCATACTGATTGTTTAAACAAATATATGTACTATTTGTTCAGAAATTCAATATTCTAAAATGTAGGCCTATGTTCATGCATTTATTTCAATAATAGCTTTTCATATGGACAGCGTTGATCTCGAATTTTTAAAAAGCAGTTTCATGGGTGGACAAAAATATGTTTTAAAGAGAGCATTTCCAAAATAACTTGGCTAAACTGAATGATAAACTCCACAATCCTAACTTTTCTAAGACAATTTACAAAACAGCAACAAATTTTAATCAATTGTTTAAATTTAAAAAAAAAATGAACTCACATTAAGTTTTGGAATAAACCAGCTCTATTTTCATCAATTTATCAGTTTTCTTGGAGTAAGCCACCTATATTTCCACCAACTCAAATCAGTTCCAATATTTATGTTTCACGGATGCAAATTATGCAATGTATACAATGTTTTTGTCATTCTTGTTTGTCTTTTTGATTTGGGGGCAGGATGTAAAGAATTAGTTTTATTATATTGACCCAGTGAAGATCTTGTGATTAATGCACTAGTTACATTTTTTAAACATTTACTTACTTTAAATTTCAATCAAAACTTATAATATAAGAATTATGCATAGTTTTGAAAACAATTGAACATATAGGACATTGGCGATTAAAACATTTTTTTTAAGTAAGAGAAGTAAAACTAGGAAGTTAAGCCTATCTGTTATCTATAAAATTGTTTTTGAAATAGGCTCGCTTTCCTTTTAAGATGCTAAACATTGTCCATGATGAAGTGAAATGATCAAGTGATAGACCAATGATGAAATTAAAACAATTGACAAATGTTATATTAGAGGCTATAAGCTATATGAAAAAAAAAAAATTTTTTTTGTAAAACTTTTAATAGATGTTATTCTGTTATTTCTGGCATTGATTTTCTAAGTGAAAAGTTTAAAAAAAAACTATAATAAAAAAAAATTTGACAATAATTATTTCTTTGAAATAAAATAATAAAATGTTCACATATCTTTGAAATCATTGCTTCACTGGGTCATACAAATAATAATATTCATATTTGTATATTGTATTTTAAAGCCACTCATAAACACTAATGATATAATTTAAAATATATATTTATCATTAAACACATAAAACTAAATTCTTAAAAGGTTGTTCGTTTTTTTTTAAATTAAAAAAAAATAAACATTCGTTTATTTGTGTCTACACGTGGTTACTGTCTAGTAATTTCTTTTACAAATTCAATGATTAAAATTTAAAAAATTAATTCATTTCGACACATGGTATGTACAGCGAGGTTGTCTTATATAAAACATTTTCTGCGGTTTTCCATTACCTTAGATAGTAACTTAAGGTCTTATTTTTTAGGACAGCTTGGGGTCCTAAAAAAAAAGCAACAGGCAGGTCTGGGTGAAAGGAGATCGTACCAGAGCCCTCCAAGGGCATAATAAAGTGGTTTCTTTCAAGTAAATTATTCTAGAGGACCTATTTGATCCATATAGGGCACGTGAAGCAGCGTTCACAAGCTTCTGTGGCCAGTCGCCTTTACTTTGATCCAACTAATGTCACGTTGGCCTACCTGGCAGAGCAGGTTAGACTCAGGGACACTCCCAGACGCGGGGAAAAAAGCCTAGCCTTCACCAAAATTCAAACCCGTGATTTGCGGTGCGACAGTCGTATCTCTTATGGGAATAACGCGATAGAATACGTTAAAATTAGCCGATATAAAAAGAAATCTTGTGTCGTCGATACAATCAATTTGCCTGTAAAATAAAAACATTCCAGTAATTTTGAAATAATCTAGATTTACTCACATATTTAAATCTTATTATTGAAATAATACATGTTTTAATGAGTTATAATATGTTTGTCATTTCTAGCTAGTTTGCAATCTTTGAAAGTAGCCTACTGCGTGTATCCTGATGGATTAACCAATCCATTTTTTTTGGAGGGGGGGGGGGCGGATCGGTTCTTGTAGCGTGTGCTGCCAGAGCTCTTCTTTGCTGATGTCATTAGGCAAGCATTTCTTAACAATGATTCGAAATGCAGAAATTAACCCTTCCCGTACCGACCTACTGTCCCATGCATACCTTCAGTCCCGCTATATACGCGCCCGGGACTGTAAGGGTTAATAAGTATTGTATCTTCTTCGTGCAATAAACATAATTTCTTCTCAAGTGGCAACGAACGAAGATATTTATTAGGTTAGTAATACAATAATAGTAAATAATTTTCATATTATTATTATTTGTTTAGTATTACTAATAAGAAGTCAGAAGGTTGACAGCAAGCAAATCATATGCATGTTCCAGGGCCAGGCGATCGTAAACAAAAAACATAAAAACTAAATATTACAAGAAACTTTCTCACTAAAGTTTTTATTGTAATTATTATATTAGCAATATTGCTTAATTCATAAATTTTCTTTTTTAAATAAACCTACGCCTATTACTAAAAGCAGACGAAAAATAAACTTGAGACATGAACAGACATCAAGCAGACATCAACTGATGTGACTGTCACGAGTTTGACATCCGCATTACTCTCAGCAACACAACTGGCTAGATCATGTACACGGAATGCCACAGGGTCGACTCTCGCAGGATCTCCTTTATGGAACGTTAGCTTTGGGACAGAGACCTGCTGGACGTCCAAAAATGAGATTTGCGGATGTCTGTAAAAGGACATGAAGAACGTCAAAATTGATTCAAACAGTTGGAGGTCATGGCGCAGGATAGGCCCACCTGGGGGGCAGAAATCAAAGAAGGTTCCCGGTTTGCAGGAGAGGGTCGCTCAATGAACAAGAAGGTTGAGAAAAATGTGGTACCCTTCGCTGCATTCATCTGCATCCAGCGTGACCCTGCCTGGAGTTCCAGGATTGGCCTCTTTAGCCACATGAGGGTCTGCAAGGGAAATAGATCGTCTCTCGAGACGTAAAATGCCGACGATTACTAATAATGTCATTTCAGAATGATGTCCCTTTCCACTTCGCTACTTTTTAATACCAGAAGACCAGTTATTTTTTCTTTCTCCTATAACAAAACCCATTTTAATCATTCATTTCTTCGTCATTTATTTCCATAACCACTAGTAGTAAATAAAACCAGATAGCCCTAAACGTTCGAGAACATCAAACTGAGACAGTAGTAGACTTTCTTTACACTACAACAGGGGTTACCTAAACGTGTTAAGACTTAAATCACATACATAACAGACATAACAGACATAACAGACATAGCAGACATAGCAGACATAACGGACATAACGGACATAACGGACATAACGGACATAACGGACATGACGGACATAACGGACATGACAGACACAACAGACATAACAGACATAACAGACATAACAGACATAACAGACATAACAGACATAACAGACATAACGGACATAACGGACATAACGGACATAACAGACATAGCAGACATAACAGACATAACAGACATAACGGACATAGCAGACATAGCAGACATAACAGACATAAGAGACATAACAGACATAACAGACATAGCAGACATAGCAGACATAACAGACATAACAGACATAACAGACATAACAGACATAACGGAGATAACGGACATAACGGACATAACAGACATAACGGACATAACGGACATAACAGACATAACAGACATAACAGACATAACAGACATAACAGACATAGCAGACATAGCAGACATAACAGACATAACAGACATAACAGACATAACAGACATAACGGAGATAACGGACATAACGGAAATAACAGACATAACGGACATAACGGACATAACGGACAGAACGGACAGAACGGATATAACGGACATAACGGACATAACGGTCATAACAGACATAACAGACATAACGGACATAACAGACATAACAGACATAACAGACATAACAGACATAACGGACATAACAGACATAACGGACATAACAGACATAACAGACATAACAGACATGACGGACATGACGGACATAACGGACATAACAGACATAACGGACATAACGGACATAACAGACATAACAGACATAACGGACATAACAGACATAACAGACATAACAGACATAACAGACATAACAGACATAACAGACATAACAGACATAGCAGACATAGCAGACATAACAGACATAACAGACATAACGGACATAACAGACATAACAGACATAACAGACATAACAGACATAACGGACATAATAGACATAACGGACATAACAGACATAACGGACATAACAGACATAACAGACATAACGGACATAACAGACATAACAGACATAACAGACATAACGGTCATAACGGACATAACGGACATAACAGACATAACAGACATCCACTGAAAAAAGTAAAAGGTAGTCTAGAAACACAAAAATCAAAATGATAAAAAACAATGAAATATAGTCAGCTTCAATAATAATAATAATAATAATACAACATAATGTAGTTGTAAAAATGCAACTAAAGTCAAAAGAGCGGGGAAATGAGTTTGTAATAAAGTCCTGTCCAGGGCCTAAATACGTATATAGTCAAACAAAAGAGCTTCCGAAGGCAGAGCCACGATCATGACGTCATCGTTCTGCCATCGAATGGCCATAAAATCACACACATAACAAGTTTAAATAGCAACATTTTTCTATCTTGAAACTGGACATTGGACATATTTATCCGTGATATCACTAAAACATTATAGTATTTCCCCTCTGTTAAAACTCATTCAGATCTATATACATTACTCATAGATGAGCTTAAGAAGTACATTGAAGCACTCAAAGCGGATTTTTCTGGCTAAAGTCTTTTTTTAAATGCAGCAACTTGAATTTAAAACATCCCGATTTATGGACATATCAAAATTTGCCGAATTGCGAACAAATCTGGAAGAAAGCTGCTTAGAAAGATCGTCCGGTATACTTAAATCGTCCATTTGTTTGAAAAACGTTGCAGTTGTTTTACTTTCATCTATTGGCTCAACTTACACTTGTAAACATATTTTCTCATAAAAGATTTTCTCATACAATAAAACTTTTTTAATCCCATAAGAAAGTCACCTAACTCTTGAAGCATTAAGCAAGGCTCACATTAATTGATACAGACAAAATGCATTAAAAGGTTTTTTTTATCTTCTTTAAATAAGCATACAAAATAATTCGAGATCAAATTTATTTGTTTTAACTTTAAAAAAAAAACAACAACAGCTTAAGCGTAGGCTAATCTATAGACGAGCCTTATATTACGTAATTGTTGTTATTATCGCAATATGTGACTAATCTGTGTTGACTTTTATACGGTTTCTTAGTAAAGCGCTTTTATTTTATCATGATACTTATATTTAATTATTATTGTTAAGAATAATAAACATAGCAGAGGTTGACTATTTGGCTGTTGGCACGCCGAGTGAGTTAGAAATTCTACTTTGGCACGCCGCTATCAAAAGGTTGCCGACCCCTGGCCTAGGGCGCAAAATTTTAGGGGGCGCAAAATTTAAGGATTTTTGTTTATTTTGGTGTTTTTTTTTTAAATAAACTATATTAAAGTTTAGTGCTTCTGTGCGTTACTAGCATAGACAGAGGAATTATTAGGAAAGGCGAAGGGTATTTTATTTAAGTTGACGCAGGACCGTCCGCTTGGAATCACCTCCCACTACAGCTTCGCCAGAGCCCTAGCTATGACACCTTCAGAAGCCGGCTGAAGACTCGCCTATTTCGTCAGCAGAATTAGCGTATCATTACATATTTCGGTGTCTGTCTGTATTCTGTAACTGTTGTCAGCTAATAGAACTGTCACCAACGGGATATGCGCTATATAAGCACCGTTATTATTATTATTAATAAAATAGGAATGTATGCCCTAACAGTCCTTAGTTTGGAAACCTAGCTGTGCGTAGCGGAGTGCAAAAAGGCAACCCCCTCCTTTTGGAGGGTGGAGTGGGGCCTAAAAAGGAATAACCCATACTCTCTTTCCCCCACCTGGAACTATTGTTATACAAGGTTGGACAGCTTTCATTGTGTCTTTCCAGTGGACATCGCTTTGTTAATTGCCCGGTGTCAAATGTAATGCTATTTATTGTTTGCGCACTTTGATTCTCCATTATCAAAGCGGTAAAGCTAAACAACACCTGAGTTTAGACTCGGCATGTTTCTTTGAAGATAATCTGCGAAGGTGAAACGCTTGTGTCCAAAGGTATATAAGAAACGACTATTTGGGTCTGATAGTGATAGACCATAGGTTCTCAACGGGGGCGTTATCGCACCCCGGGGGCGTTGAGAAGCTTTAGGTGGGGGGGGGGGGGGCGCTGACATTCCCGGGGGCGATTGGGGGGCGGTGAAGGGCAAAGTGGGCGGTACAAACGTACCTGATATAATTTGAACACCTCAGCGATTTGAATCGATTAGTTTTTTTATGAAATATGATGCAAACGCAAGTGCCGCTAAATATCTGATATCCCCCAACAGTAGGCCTACATAATATTATACTAAAAAGAAATAGGAATCGCAATGACTTTTCGACCAAGTAAGGGTCATTATTTGGCAAAAATGGTGTGCGGCCGTCTGATCCTGTGGTTGGGTCACCGGACTGTCACCCTAACATCTGCTAATATTAATGATATTTTTGGCAGTTTTACCGAGATGTTCTTTAGTTTGAAACCTATAAACTATAAGGAAATCACTGCAATAATGTCAAGCGGAATAGATAGCTGACGTAGTAATCATACAAACTGGGTAATTATTGTAATGCTTAGAAATATACATATTAATTATTTAGTCATAGAATATTTATATTAATTTTCATTTACTTTTTACAGTTTGATCATTTCAAAGAAAACAACATTAAAACGGGTTAATTATCTCTTTTTAATTAAAAATGTTTCCACATTTGATTCAATAGAGATACCAGACAAGTTCTGCTTTGTAATTTTAAAAAATATTACTGACAAATCAGTATTTCTTTAGGCCTATATACATTCAACATTATGGTACATGTATTCATAACAAGATTTAATTATTAGAGGATTAAAAAAATTAGGTAAACAGTTGTAAATAAACATTTCCTGCATTAATTGTTTGTCCATTAATGGAGTTTATATTTTAAACATTAATAATTACAGAAATTTTATAATATAGTTCCATGAAATATGTCTCTTATATTACCAAATTAAAATACAAATAATTTTGTTTTAGAATTAATTATATTTTTATGTTTAATTGTGAACTGGTGACCAAGTTACGTTGTATTTTTGTTTTTTACTATACCAGTCTACGGTGTATGATTGTGTTTTTTTGTTATATTTTCTTTGTTAATTACTAAATTCTGTACCAAAACTTATCCGTTTTAGGTAAATAACTTTGTTAACGATTATTGCGGGGGAAGATTGTTATTAGTAATTAGTAGGAAAAGTACTGTAGTTTGTATATATATATAGTTTAGTTTAGTTAGATTGTTTATATATTTAGAGGTCTTCGTTTTACTTATAAAATGAAGCACACTTTTAACATTTTTTTAACTAATTATTTTTGAGCGCCTGGTCAAGTTGCTTGAATCTGATTGGCTGTGGTTAAATGATTAGGATTGGTCTG
Organism: Anisus vortex; assembly: GCA_949126835.1. Taxonomy (NCBI): domain Eukaryota; kingdom Metazoa; phylum Mollusca; class Gastropoda; family Planorbidae; genus Anisus; species Anisus vortex. Next base: position 34,583,706 of record OX421494.1, read on the forward strand.
TATTTTATTCCTATTTGAATCGGATTGGTCAGTAATAGTTGTTGATTTGCCCTAGAGGGCTATTTAATCCCCTTAATTTAAAGCCTTCTTATTGTGTGTGGTCAAGAAGGCATCTCTCTTAAGTCCCGTAAGTTTTGAGTTTATTATATAGTTCTATTACTTTCATTGTTAAAATATGTACGATAAACTGTTGATTGTTATCTTAACGTTAACAATTTGACAGGATGATTAGTTATTTTTGTTTGATTGGTAAGATAATGTGGGGGTTTTCGAATTACATTAAATGGACAGCGAACATACAAGGAGACGACCATTTTTAATGGTCTTTTTCCGTCGCATTGTGTAGAAGTAGAATATATTTAATATTGTTGACCTAATGTTTGCTTTTTATATTTATTCTTATTAATTAGGTCGGGTAAAACCGCCTATGTTGGTTTTACGTTAGATGTTATAAATTGCTAGATCTCTTGTGTATATTTAGTCTCTGGTATATATTTATTCTCTTGTCATATATTATTCTTAAGTTGGATGTTATAAATTGCTAGATCTGTTGTTATATTTTCTTGGTTAGATATTAGATAGTGTGTTAAGTGATGAGAGGATTTGAGTTATGATTTTGTTGGCGGTCTCTATGTGAATTAAGATTTGGTAGAGATGATGATTTATTTAGTTAGAAATGGCGTTGGTAGACGATGCATTTATTTAGTTGTTGTTGATATTGATGGTTAGGGCTTATTATAATTTGAATAAACTTGTTTGTGTATTATGAAAAATTTATTTCTTCAATTGATGGTTAGATACATTTACATTGTTGTAGTGTACGTTGTTTATGTTTGTTTATTTGTTGTTTGCTGTTCTGTGTTTAGCTTAGTAATTTAACTTTAGTGTAGTTTTAGTAGTTTAGTATAGTCTAGTATTTAGTATAGTTAGCTAGTAATAGTAGCCTTTAGTATTGGTTCATCCAGGTAGCTAATCCTACCTGCCTACCACAATATAGGCATGCACAGAATACCCGCCCCCCTTGTATATAATGTATGTAAATAGATGTGATATAATATGTAGATAGGTGATGGTGTTTTATAATTCAAAAACCCATACACACTCTTACTTATACAGGAACTCAAATAACTCCCCCCCTTACAAATGGTGTCAGAAGTGGGATCTGTGCTTGGATGGACCAATGTAGTTAGTTTCTTTTTGGTTACGCCTCAGTTGTGTAGATTAGGGTCTCGGTTAGCATAGTTTTAATGGTTTATTTTTGTTTGACTAGGAGTGGTATTTTGTGGTATAGTTGTTTGGTATATAGGAGTTGGATCTAGGTTTGAGTAGTAGATCTCTGTGGATTAGGTTGTTTTGAGTAATGCAGGATAGTTGTTAGATCTGGGTTGTTGTTGATTTTTTTTGGTATTAGTGTGTTAGGCTTAATGGTTGTTTTGGCAGTTAGCGTTAGGTAGGAGAGAAACCAACACAGGTAGGGCCGACGAAGACGACGGCAGCAGTGGACGTCCTGTGACCATTGGGGCTGTGCAGCCAGATGTGTGTTGGGCCAGACCCTGGCATTGGGACCTACACTTTGGTCACCAGGGTCCGGCATCCTGTAGCTGTTGGAGCCTGGAAGCTGGCGGTGTATGCTTTGGCCAGGCCTTGGCGTTGGGACCTCCATATGGGTCACCATGGTCCTGGGCTCGGGCGACAGTGACGATGGCTGCTGCCGGAGAGATTCAACTTGGGGCAAGTACCACCTTCTTGCCCCACCACCACGAGAGGTGTGCCGACCAGGGCCACCTGCCTGGTTTCCCTCGGCCAAGGGGGAGCCGTGGATTGTCTGGACGTGCCCTGGAGTGGCCAGTGTAGTGCCCTGGAGTGGCCAGTGTAGTGCCCTGGAGTGGCCAGTGTAGTGCCCTGGAGTGGCCAGTGTAGTGCCCTGGAGTGGCTAAAGCCAAAGTGAGAAGTAGTAAGGCCCTGGAGTGGCCAGATAGACTTGGCAGTGAGATGTAACATGACCAAAGAAGGGTTTTTCTTTCAGATACCAGGAATTGGATGCTTTCAGACGTTCTGACCTGGACCTACCAGAGGATTATGGCCATGCTGTATTTTGTTGTTTCGTCATACATTTTTTTGTCACCACCTGTAAATATATTTACTGCCTTTTTTATGAACCTCTTCTTTTTTTTCAATGTTAATATGTAAATAATGCAACCTTTTTTGTCGACACACCCTTGTCATTGTGGGTTGACAGGTTTTTTTACATACCGGGGAAATTTAAATATTTTTTCAATGCAGTATTTTTATGAACTGTTCACGTAGGTCAATGGTTTTTTGTCTCTCTTGTGGGAGGCGTGCAGTTTTCTAATGGCATTTTAGGTTCTATGTGAAATGTCATGGTTCTATGTGAACTGACGGTATATTCTGGGAGAACGGATGCTGTTCGTTCTGGTCAAAATAAGTTTTTTTCGTTCGCACCAGTTGCGGACCGAGGAAGCAAAATGTAATAATTTACTGTTTTTATGATGTTTTATTATATTTATGTCTTATACTATGTTTTTTTCTGTTTTTTTAATGGTATTGGTATATAATTGGCTGCCGAGTTGTGTTGATTGTGTGTATGTGTGCGTGTGAACGGACTAGGGACGATGCATTTCTTTTCACCTAGACTTTTTAGTGTGTCATTGTGAAGTCGTCAAGGCTCACTTTGGGCATTGTGGTTGCCACCCTATGTTGTTATTTTGGTTCATAAATTGCAGAACAGTGCCTTCAGTGGCGTCTGCTTATTTACTGATGTGGATTTTCTTTTTGTGGACATTCTAGGAATGTCGTGCATAAGGGATAGGTAATCAGGAGTCTTTTGTTGATTGGTCTTGTAGCATTTTTAATTAACTAACACTTGTGTAGTATGTAAGAGTTTTATCGAGGGCGATAAAAAAGTCTGGCGGGAAGTGTGTGAACTGGTGACCAGTTTACGTTGTATTTTTGTTTTTTACTATACCAGTCAACGGTGTATGATTGTGTTTTTTTGCTATATTTTCTTTGTTAATTACTAAATTCTGTACCAAAACTTATCCGTTTTAGGTAAATAACTTTGTTAACGATTATTGTGGGGGGAAGATGGTTATTAGTAATTAGTAGGAAAGGTACTGTAGTTTGTATATATATATAGTTTAGTTTAGTTAGATTGTTTATATATTTAGAGGTCTTCGTTTTACTTATAATATGAAGCACACTTTTAACATTTTTTTAACTAATTATTTTTGAGCGCCTGGTCAAGTTGCTTAAATCTGATTGGCTGTGGTTAAATGATTAGGATTGGTCTGTATTTTATTCCTATTTGAATCGGATTGGTCAGTAATAGTTGTTGATTTGCCCTAGAGGGCTATTTAATCCCCTTAATTTAAAGCCTTCTTATTGTGTGTGGTCAAGATGGCATCTCTCTTAAGTCCCGTAAGTTTTGAGTTTATTATATAGTTATATTACTTTCATTGTTAAAATATGTACGATAAACTGTTGATTGTTATCTTAACGTTAACAATTTGACAGGATGATTAGTTATTTTTGTTTGATTGGTAAGATAATGTGAGGATTTTCGAAGTACATTAAATGGACAGCGAACATACAAGGAGACGGCCATTTTTAATGGTATGTTTCCGTCGCATTGTGTAGAAGTAGAATATATTTATTATTGTTGACCTAATGTTTGCTTTTTATATTTATTCTTATTAATTAGGTCGGGTAAAACCGCCTATGTTGGTTTTAAGTTAGATGATATAAATTGCTAGATCTCTTGTGTATATTTAGTCTCTGGTATATATTTATTCTCTTGTCATAAATTATTCTTAAGTTGGATGTTATAAATTGCTAGATCTGTTGTTATATTTTCTTGGTTAGATATTAGATAGTGTGTTAAGTGATGAGAGGATTTGAGTTATGATTTTATTGGCGGTCTCTATGTGAATTAAGAGTTGGTAGAGATGATGATTTATTTAGTTAGAAATGGCTTTGGTAGACGATGGATTTATTTAGTTGTTGTTGATATTGATGGTTAGGGCTTATTATAATTTGAATAAACTTGTTTGTGTATTATGAAAAATTTATTTATTTGTTAATTGATGGTTAGATACATTTACATTGTTGTAGTGTACGTTGTTTATGTTTGTTTATTTGTGGTTTGCTGTTCTGTGTTTAGCTTAGTATTTTAACTTTAGTGTAGTTTTAGTAGTTTAGTATAGTCTAGTATTTAGTATAGTTAGCTAGTAATAGTAGCCTTTGGTATTGGTTCATCCAGGTAGCTAATCCTACCTGCCTACCACAATATAGGTATGCACAGATGTACCCGTCCCCTCCCATTGTATATAATGTATGTAAATAGATGTAATATAATATGTAGATAGGTGATTGTGTTTTATAATTCAAAAACCCATACACACTCTTACTTATACAGTAACTCAAATAACTCCCCCCCCCCCCCTTACATAATTAAAGAAGATGATCATAAAAACTCGTTTAAATGTAATTAGTCTGTATCAATTAATGAGCGGTCAAGTGTAGGTGCCCTCTTTGGATGCTTTGATGTGCGATAAAATCTGTTCACAGGTGCGCACGGTGGCGTAGCTAGGGATTTGGGAGCCCGGGGGGCTTGGCCTCTTTAGGGGCCCCTGCATTTTGACATTCGACATTATGAAATGAGATAATGTACTTAATAAATATCATATCATATATATATATAAATCTCAAAAGGAATATGTGGCTGGCTGGCTGGCTGGCTGGCTGGCTGGGTATGTACATACCGCATAATCTTTTTAAATATCATATCATAATATATATAAATCTCAAAAGGAATATGTGGCTGGCTGGCTGGCTGGCTGGCTGGCTGGCTGGCTGGCTGGCTGGCTGGCTGGCTGGCTGGCTGGCTGGCTGGCTGGCTGGCTGGCTGGCTGGCTGGCTGGCTGGCTGGCTGGCTGGCTGGCTGGCTGGCTGGCTGGCTGGCTGGCTGGCTGGCTGGCTGGCTGGCTGGCTGGCTGGCTGGCTGGGTATGTACATAAAAACGTGAAATTTGCTACAAATATTCTTTGCGTTACGGCGGTGAACACTGTCAAGGTTTAAAAAAAATTAAAATGACCGCAGTGGTCAGTTTGGTCAAAAAACGCGAATAAAACGACATATTTTGGGTTCATGTTGAATTTGCCGTTCCAACTTTTTATAGTTTTTCAATCGATCGCGCTAAAAAAAATAAGAAAAAAAGGTGCGCAGAGATTATTTTTGTATGACGTCATCAAAGTTTGCGCAGTGTTAGCTGGCTGTCTTTTTTTTATGGCGTCATCGAATTTTGCGTATTCATTTTAATTAACTTCGCTTCAACCTTTGCTAATGTACTTTATGAATGAATAGAACAAAATATATTCACGTTTTAATTTGCGTCGTAATTTATAGCGGGATATTTTTAAATTGTTATAATGGGTAATGATTAATGGTTTTAATGGGTATCTTACGTTGTATCTGGCAAATAAAAAATTCCTTCACGTTTTTATTCTTGTTGTATATGTCCACAGAATAGGTATACAACAGAATGCGCAATCGCATTTTATTTCTGTTTTGGGCAGTAATACCGACGCCATACTAAGCTTATTTAAACGCAGCGGTCCTGGTTACACTCTATATTTATGCTTATTTAGCCTACAACGTCCTTTTCTTCAAATCTACAAGTTCGAACACCCAAAGCTAATATTTCAGGCAAAATGTGCATAAACGGTTGTGTAATAAACTACAACAATGATGCGAAAACGACTGACTATCGTAAAAAAGAGCATGTCAAACTGCATGGCTTTCCTGACTCCATAAAGGATAAACAACAGCATAAACAACCTCATATTAACTCATTATGAATTATATGCCTATTTCCCTTCATAATTTTAAAAGTTTATTTTGGTTTAAAAAGTATATATATTTATGTACCGGTAGCCGTAGCAATTTAGTTACCGGTACCGAGCTACGTCTAAGCCATTTTATGTTCAAATCAGTACCGGGTAATAAATCATATTGGCCTAATCATATAATGTTCAAAACAAAATGGGTAATTAAGTCAAATTTATATAAAAGTAAGCCTATAATGAAAGATAATGTAGGCCCTATATATATTGTATATATTTATGGCAGACGTAGATATCCTTTCACATTTTACTATAGTAGCGTCTCTAGCGACCGCTGCATTGCGGAAAATGGTAACTTTTAGTGACTGCGTATATAGGGATTGTGCATTCTGTTCTATACCTATTCTGTGTATACGTCTTATAAACTTTGTAGCGGGAAATTTTTCAATTGCCAGGCAATGTTTAAATTGCCGAGCTCAACGTTTTAAAGTTGTAATTTGTATCGTATTGTCTTATAAACTATGTAGCGGGAAATTTTTATATTGCCGGGCAATGTTTAAATTTGCCGGACCAAATTTTAAAAGTTTTAATTCATGTCGTATACGTTGTATAAACTATGATTCATATCGGTTTCAGTTGTTATTGTTTTTCCTGTTGAATTTAAAATTTAATTCTAAGTTTGCTTCCAAAGCAACAATAAATAAATAGCAAATAACACCAATAAAAACAAAAAAAAGCATAAATAAATAAATATTGATCTACGACTAATGTTGTAGCAAAAAAATATATCAAACAATCATTTTCGAATTAACAGTACTTTTTAAAAGACATGTGAGTTCTGTTTTACCCAATTATCTCACAAAATTTGATCATAGTTGTCATACTTTGAGCAAGAAATAAAAAAAAATTATTTGGTTTTTCCTTTTTAGTTGTATATTGAATTGGTGTATAATAAAGTGTGCAAAACATATCGGCTTGTATAAGTATAAATTCAAATTGGTACATTATATCAGTAAAATTTACAAAAAATAATCATTAAGACTCTTTTAATGAATAATATCGTTGTTTATTGGCGAGATAATACACAAGTGACAAATCTCAATTCATATCGCCTCACGTTGTGCTTTCTGTGTATCTATAACATCATCAAGATCATAGGTTCTCAACCTTTTTCGGCTTACCGCCCCCTTTTTTTAACAAAAATTCCGCTCACTGCCCCCCCCCCCCCCACCCCCGAACTTTCTTTTATCGCACAGTTGGGCTTTTTCAGAAGTACTTCGAAGCACGCAAAGTGAATTTTTCTAATCAAAGGCAAGTCTTTCAAATTGGACAAATTTTTTCATACCACATCAAACCTAACTGGTTTGATCTTACTACAACCTTCTTAAATGTAGATATTTTTTTTAAGTGGAGGAATATTGGCAATTTTAAAATGGAGCAAGTTGAATTTTTAACATTTAAAAAAGGCATCCAAATGTGTCCATTTGCGGAACAAAATCTGTAAGGAAGCTGCGTAAGGATGTTCTTAATTGCCCGAACTAGTTTCGGTCGAATCAGGTATTGTTCAATTCGCAAGAGCTACTGTTCGCTCTTAAATGGGCTCGTGCACTTTCGCCGACATTAGGGCGAGCTCGGAAGCTCAGCGAACTGGTGCTCTTGTTTTTAACTGGTCTATTTTTAGCGCTGAGGCGAACTGCCGGATGTTAATATTGTTGCAAAATGGCTGCGCTCATGGACGAAGAAGCTTTTGGTGTTGCGATTACATTGCACAAAGATTTTGGGCAATTTTGTTCAAGGCCTAGGTTTTTTCAACCTTATTTTTATAGTCCCGATGCAGGCATGGAACATTTCCCCATGCATCAATGAATATTACTAGACTGTCCTCTGACATCTCTGGCAGCTGACTGTCTTGTGTAGGCGCCATTTTTTTTTCATTTAAGACTAGGAAATTTTGGTGCCTTTTCGCATAATGAACGTGATCAATTCAGCCAATCAATACGCGGCTCCGTCAACATGTCGACGAAGCAATCGTTCGCCCGAATTTGGCTCGCCGATACCCCCCGAGATGTCGCTTGTCGAGCAATAGATCGCCCGGTTAAGCGCGAAAACGACGAAAGGCGAGCAATTTAGGAAGCGAACCCTTGCTCGGGCTGTTCGGCGAAGTACAATTCGGGCAATTAAGAACATGCTTTAGGAAAGTCATCTGCTATTCTCAACTGCTTGGCATTTGCTCATTTACTTTCAGATTTTGGTTCAAATTACACATGTTAACAGATTTTATCGCAAACCAACGCTGTTTTAAGCATACAAAGAGGTCATGCACCTACACTTGACCAATCATAAATTGATACAGACTAATTACATTTAAACGAGTTTGTATGCTCATCTTCTTTGATTAAACATAGGCCTAGGCCTAAATAAAATTAATTCTAAAACAAATTTATTTGTATAATTAATCTAGAAATATAAGATACTTATTTAATAGCACTATATTAAGTAATTTCTGTAATTATTATTTAATAGCACTATATTAAGTAATTTCTGTAATTATTATTTAATAGCACTATATTAAGTAATTTCTGTAATTATTATTTAATAGCACTATATTAAGTAATTTCTGTAATTATTAATGTTTAAAATATAAACTCTTCAAATCGAGATCTGTAAAAAAGAAATGCTACTGGCAAATATCGATTATGAAACGTGGCGGTCAAAGGTGCGCATAAGTGAAGAAAATAGAGCCAGGAGAAAGGCGAAGGGTAGAAAAAAAAAGAAGACTGCGCCATCGTCCCTTGGTGAAGGTGGCTGAGCGGCAGCGCGTTTGACTGACGTAGCGAAAGTGCTGGGTTGAATCCTGTTGAAGGCAAGGAATTTTTTTTTCGGAGTCTGGAGGGTTTCCCTGAGTCTACCCAACTCTGATGGGTACCTGACCTTAGTTGGGGTAAAATAAAGGCGGATGTGTATTAAATTGTGCTGGTCGCACAATCACCTAGTATGCCGGGGCCGTGGTCACAGAAACTGGGGAACGCTGCTTCACCGGCCCTATGATAAATTTGGTTCGAAGGGTACAATACTTTTTTAATATTAAATTTCAACATTTGATTATTCTAATTTTTATGTTAAATTTCAACTTTTGATGAGAGAAACTATTTTATTATTATAAATTTTATACTAAATTTCAAAACTTGACGAGTTAAATGTTTAATTTTAATTATTCTAATGGCCTATAGCTACCGATGATAAGAATTTTATAAACAATGAACAGAAAGCTACATTAATTTTACAATTATAATTATTATTAGCCAAATTATTGGCATTATTAGGCCTAACTATCTTCCTAGCATCACGTACTCAAGTAGATGAGGTGGAAGAGTTGAATTCTGCTCTTGAAGATTCTATTATTTAGCAGAAGATAGTAAGAATCGTGCTTATTCTTATACAAATTGTTTATCCCATACTCTACTCTTAATGCTAATAAATCACTATTAAACAAAACATTATCATTTTAAGGTACTTTATTTTGTCAACCAAGGAGGGAAAATGCAAAAAAATGCTCTCTATTTTGGGTATTGAAAATGGTTTTTGCTACTATACTAAGCATTAAATATATCTTGCAAGTTAAAAAAAGAAAAACTGAAATTTACAAAAAAAGCAACATCACGATTACAATATTTGGTAAATATAGATCTAAGCTTACATAATATCCCGACACTTTTTATTCTCATTTGAATGTTACAATTTACTTCTCCAGAAATTAAATTCCATGGTCATCATTTTGTTTGTTAAACAAATTGTCTGTATGTGGATGTTATCTTTAAAATAACTTTTTATGATTCAGATTAATGTTTTATTTTACAGCTTCCTACGCTTATTTTTGGTTTTGAGTTTAATTTTGCATTATAATTATAAGGGTTTAAAAATGATGTAAAATTGTTGGTTAAGTCTTTATTTGTTCTGCTGTTCTTAAGATAGTTAGGGACATAGACACACTTGTCTACAATGAGTACCTTTAACTCATAAGATATAACAGTTTCATGCAGGATAGGCCTAATAATAGAAATAAATGTATATATGTATATTTATATACATTAGAAGCTATCATGAGTAGATAGATAGGATACAACGACAGTAAGAGACTTAAATTAGAGCTAGGCCTATTTACTGGTGATTGCATGGCTCGCAACATCTGCGGACAGATCCGGTAAAAGAAAAAAGACGAAAGGAACAAATCAACTGCCCAGTCTCTTCTTGCAACAAAACATTAAATTGTATATCCTGTTCAGATTTTCAAGAAACCCTTTTTAGCATATTTTGATTAGTCGATAGGCTTAAACTATATTAAGTTTCCTGAAATGAGGGTGCATATAATATAGTCACAGATTGTCCTTACCGGTATTTCATCATATATGTTAATGCCGTTTTATTTTGATTATTAAGTTAAGGACCTTGCTTATTACTTATAGCACTTTAAAAGTGTGCTGTTGTGTACAAATGAAATTTGCATTTGGTAACATCTATATATATATAAAGTAGTCTGTGTGTGTGTGTGTGTGTTATATCTAACTCCCATTGGTTAATTTAAAGAAACGTGACCGTATTGTCTCATATTTTACTTTGTGATCTTGCTTCTGACATGTGATTTCTCTAGCTTAGTGGTTAGCGTATCTGACAGCCATGCGGGCGACCTGGGTTCGATTCCTCATTGATAGCTTTATTTTTATTTTTTGTAATTTCCATTATTATTACTTTTTTTTTAAAGTTGTAAAGAATTTTAGGACTAAAAGCTTTCCTATTTTAGCATTACGCTAAGTTAGCATACTAAATCTAAAAAGTAGGCCTATATTTTAGACGCATGTGGGAGACGGGTGTTCGATTCTCATGCATCCACTATATTAGGCCTATATTTTAGACGCATGTGGGAGACGGGTGTTCGATTCTCATGCATCCACTATATTAGGCCTATGTTTTAGACGCATGTGGGAGACGGGTGTTCGATTCTCATGCATCCACTATATTAGGCCTATGTTTTAGACGCATGTGGGAGACGGGTGTTCGATTCTCATGCATCCACTATATTAGGCCTATGTTTTAGACGCATGTGGGAGAGGGGTGTTCGATTCTCATGCATCCACTATATTAGGCCTATGTTTTAGACGCATGTGGGAGACGGGTGTTCGATTCTCATGCATCCACTATATTAGGCCTATATTTTAGACGCATGTGGGAGACGGGTGTTCGATTCTTATGCATCCACTATATTAGGCCTATGTTTTAGACGCATGTGGGAGACGGGTGTTCGATTCTCATGCATCCACTATATTAGGCCTATGTTTTAGACGCATGTGGGAGACGGGTGTTCGATTCTCATGCATCCACTATATTAGGCCTATATTTTAGACGCATGTGGGAGACGGGTGTTCGATTCTCATGCATCCACTATATTAGGCCTATGTTTTAGACGCATGTGGGAGACGGGTGTTCTCATGCATCCACTATATTAGGCCTATATTTTAGACGCATGTGGGAGACGGGTGTTCTCATGCATCCACTATATTAGGCCTATGTTTTAGACGCATGTGGGAGACGGGTGTTCGATTCTCATGCATCCACTATATTAGGCCTATGTTTTAGACGCATGTGGGAGACGGGTGTTCTCATGCATCCACTATATTAGGCCTATATTTTAGACGCATGTGGGAGACGGGTGTTCGATTCTCATGCATCCACTATATTAGGCCTATATTTTAGACGCATGTGGGAGACGGGTGTTCGATTCTCATGCATCCACTATATTAGGCCTATATTTTAGACGCATGTGGGAGACGGGTGTTCGATTCTCATGCATCCACTATATTAGGCCTATATTTTAGACGCATGTGGGAGACGGGTGTTCGATTCTCATGCATCCACTATATTAGGCCTATGTTTTAGACGCATGTGGGAGACGGGTGTTCTCATGCATCCACTATATTAGGCCTATATTTTAGACGCATGTGGGAGACGGGTGTTCGATTCTCATGCATCCACTATATTAGGCCTATATTTTAGACGCATGTGGGAGACGGGTGTTCGATTCTCATGCATCCACTATATTAGGCCTATATTTTAGACGCATGTGGGAGACGGGTGTTCGATTCTCATGCATCCACTATATTAGGCCTATGTTTTAGACGCATGTGGGAGACGGGTGTTCTCATGCATCCACTATATTAGGCCTATATTTTAGACGCATGTGGGAGACGGGTGTTCACATGCATCCACTATATTAGGCCTATGTTTTAGACGCATGTGGGAGACGGGTGTTCTCATGCATCCACTATATTAGGCCTATGTTTTAGACGCATGTGGGAGACGGGTGTTCGATTCTCATGCATCCACTATATTAGGCCTATATTTTAGACGCATGTGGGAGACGGGTGTTCGATTCTCATGCATCCACTATATTAGGCCTATGTTTTAGACGCATGTGGGAGACGGGTGTTCTCATGCATCCACTATATTAGGCCTATATTTTAGACGCATGTGGGAGACGGGTGTTCTCATGCATCCACTATATTAGGCCTATGTTTTAGACGCATGTGGGAGACGGGTGTTCGATTCTCATGCATCCACTATATTAGGCCTATGTTTTAGACGCATGTGGGAGACGGGTGTTCTCATGCATCCACTATATTAGGCCTATGTTTTAGACGCATGTGGGAGACGGGTGTTCTCATGCATCCACTATATTAGGCCTATATTTTAGACGCATGTGGGAGACGGGTGTTCACATGCATCCACTATATTAGGCCTATGTTTTAGACGCATGTGGGAGACGGGTGTTCTCATGCATCCACTATATTAGGCCTATGTTTTAGACGCATGTGGGAGACGGGTGTTCTCATGCATCCACTATATTAGGCCTATGTTTTAGACGCATGTGGGAGACGGGTGTTCGATTCTCATGCATCCACTATATTAGGCCTATGTTTTAGACGCATGTGGGAGACGGGTGTTCGATTCTCATGCATCCACTATATTAGGCCTATATTTTAGACGCATGTGGGAGACGGGTGTTCGATTCTCATGCATCCACTATATTAGGCCTATATTTTAGACGCATGTGGGAGACGGGTGTTCGATTTTCATGCATCCACTATATTAGGCCTATATTTTAGACGCATGTGGGAGACGGGTGTTCGATTCTCATGCATCCACTATATTAGGCCTATATTTTAGACGCATGTGGGAGACGGGTGTTCAATTCTCATGCATCCACTATATTAGGCCTATGTTTTAGACGCATGTGGGAGACGGGTGTTCGATTCTCATGCATCCACTATATTAGGCCTATATTTTAGACGCATGTGGGAGACGGGTGTTCGATTCTTATGCATCCACTATATTAGGCCTATGTTTTAGACGCATGTGGGAGACGGGTGTTCGATTCTCATGCATCCACTATATTAGGCCTATGTTTTAGACGCATGTGGGAGACGGGTGTTCGATTCTCATGCATCCACTATATTAGGCCTATATTTTAGACGCATGTGGGAGACGGGTGTTCTCATGCATCCACTATATTAGGCCTATATTTTAGACGCATGTGGGAGACGGGTGTTCTCATGCATCCACTATATTAGGCCTATGTTTTAGACGCATGTGGGAGACGGGTGTTCTCATGCATCCACTATATTAGGCCTATGTTTTAGACGCATGTGGGAGACGGGTGTTCGATTCTCATGCATCCACTATATTAGGCCTATATTTTAGACGCATGTGGGAGACGGGTGTTCTCATGCATCCACTATATTAGGCCTATGTTTTAGACGCATGTGGGAGACGGGTGTTCTCATGCATCCACTATATTAGGCCTATGTTTTAGACGCATGTGGGAGACGGGTGTTCGATTCTCATGCATCCACTATATTAGGCCTATATTTTAGACGCATGTGGGAGACGGGTGTTCGATTCTCATGCATCCACTATATTAGGCCTATATTTTAGACGCATGTGGGAGACGGGTGTTCGATTTTCATGCATCCACTATATTAGGCCTATATTTTAGACGCATGTGGGAGACGGGTGTTCGATTCTCATGCATCCACTATATTAGGCCTATATTTTAGACGCATGTGGGAGACGGGTGTTCAATTCTCATGCATCCACTATATTAGGCCTATGTTTTAGACGCATGTGGGAGACGGGTGTTCGATTCTCATGCATCCACTATATTAGGCCTATATTTTAGACGCATGTGGGAGACGGGTGTTCGATTCTTATGCATCCACTATATTAGGCCTATGTTTTAGACGCATGTGGGAGACGGGTGTTCGATTCTCATGCATCCACTATATTAGGCCTATGTTTTAGACGCATGTGGGAGACGGGTGTTCGATTCTCATGCATCCACTATATTAGGCCTATATTTTAGACGCATGTGGGAGACGGGTGTTCTCATGCATCCACTATATTAGGCCTATATTTTAGACGCATGTGGGAGACGGGTGTTCTCATGCATCCACTATATTAGGCCTATGTTTTAGACGCATGTGGGAGACGGGTGTTCTCATGCATCCACTATATTAGGCCTATGTTTTAGACGCATGTGGGAGACGGGTGTTCTCATGCATCCACTATATTAGGCCTATGTTTTAGACGCATGTGGGAGACGGGTGTTCGATTCTCATGCATCCACTATATTAGGCCTATGTTTTAGACGCATGTGGGAGACGGGTGTTCGATTCTCATGCCTCCACTATATTAGGCCTATGTTTTAGACGCATGTGGGAGACGGGTGTTCTCATGCATCCACTATATTAGGCCTATGTTTTAGACGCATGTGGGAGACGGGTGTTCGATTCTCATGCATCCACTATATTAGGCCTATGTTTTAGACGCATGTGGGAGACGGGTGTTCGATTCTCATGCATCCACTATATTAGGCCTATGCTTTAGACGCATGTGGGAGACGGGTGTTCGATTCTCATGCCTCCACTATATTAGGCCTATGTTTTAGACGCATGTGGGAGACGGGTGTTCTCATGCATCCACTATATTAGGCCTATGTTTTAGACGCATGTGGGAGACGGGTGTTCTCATGCATCCACTATATTAGGCCTATGTTTTAGACGCATGTGGGAGACGGGTGTTCGATTCTCATGCATCCACTATATTAGGCCTATGTTTTAGACGCATGTGGGAGACGGGTGTTCGATTCTCATGCATCCACTATATTAGGCCTATGCTTTAGACGCATGTGGGAGACGGGTGTTCGATTCTCATGCCTCCACTATATTAGGCCTATGTTTTAGACGCATGTGGGAGACGGGTGTTCTCATGCATCCACTATATTAGGCCTATGTTTTAGACGCATGTGGGAGACGGGTGTTCGATTCTCATGCATCCACTATATTAGGCCTATGCTTTAGACGCATGTGGGAGACGGGTGTTCGATTCTCATGCATCCACTATATTAGGCCTATGTTTTAGACGCATGTGGGAGACGGGTGTTCTCATGCATCCACTATATTAGGCCTATGTTTTAGACGCATGTGGGAGACGGGTGTTCTCATGCATCCACTATATTAGGCCTATGTTTTAGACGCATGTGGGAGACGGGTGTTCTCATGCATCCACTATATTAGGCCTATGTTTTAGACGCATGTGGGAGACGGGTGTTCGATTCTCATGCATCCACTATATTAGGCCTATGTTTTAGACGCATGTGGGAGACGGGTGTTCGATTCTCATGCATCCACTATATTAGGCCTATGCTTTAGACGCATGTGGGAGACGGGTGTTCGATTCTCATGCCTCCACTATATTAGGCCTATGTTTTAGACGCATGTGGGAGACGGGTGTTCGATTTTCATGCATCCACTATATTAGGCCTATGTTTTAGACGCATGTGGGAGACGGGTGTTCGATTCTCATGCATCCACTATATTAGGCCTATGTTTTAGACGTATGTGGGAGACGGGTGTTCGATTCTCATGCATCCACTATATTAGGCCTATATTTTAGACGCATGTGGGAGACGGGTGTTCGATTCTCATGCATCCACTATATTAGGCCTATGTTTTAGACGCATGTGGGAGACGGGTGTTCGATTCTCATGCATCCACTATATTAGGCCTATGTTTTAGACGCATGTGGGAGACGGGTGTTCGATTCTCATGCATCCACTATATTAGGCCTATGTTTTAGACGCATGTGGGAGACGGGTGTTCTCATGCATCCACTATATTAGGCCTATGTTTTAGACGCATGTGGGAGACGGGTGTTCGATTCTCATGCATCCACTATATTAGGCCTATGTTTTAGACGCATGTGGGAGACGGGTGTTCGATTCTCATGCATCCACTATATTAGGCCTATGTTTTAGACGCATGTGGGAGACGGGTGTTCGATTCTCATGCATCCACTATATTAGGCCTATGCTTTAGACGCATGTGGGAGACGGGTGTTCGATTCTCATGCCTCCACTATATTAGGCCTATGTTTTAGACGCATGTGGGAGACGGGTGTTCGATTTTCATGCATCCACTATATTAGGCCTATGTTTTAGACGCATGTGGGAGACGGGTGTTCGATTCTCATGCATCCACTATATTAGGCCTATGTTTTAGACGCATGTGGGAGACGGGTGTTCGATTCTCATGCATCCACTATATTAGGCCTATATTTTAGACGCATGTGGGAGACGGGTGTTCGATTCTCATGCATCCACTATATTAGGCCTATGTTTTAGACGCATGTGGGAGACGGGTGTTCGATTCTCATGCATCCACTATATTAGGCCTATGTTTTATACGCATGTGGGAGACGGGTGTTCGATTCTCATGCATCCACTATATTAGGCCTATGTTTTAGACGCATGTGGGAGACGGGTGTTCGATTCTCATGCATCCACTATATTAGGCCTATGTTTTAGACGCATGTGGGAGAGGGGTGTTCGATTCTCATGCATCCACTATATTAGGCCTATGTTTTAGACGCATGTGGGAGACGGGTGTTCGATTCTCATGCATCCACTATATTAGGCCTATATTTTAGACGCATGTGGGAGACGGGTGTTCGATTCTCATGCATCCACTATATTAGGCCTATATTTTAGACGCATGTGGGAGACGGGTGTTCGATTCTCATGCATCCACTATATTAGGCCTATATTTTAGCCGCATGTGGGAGACAGGTGTTCGATTCTCATGCATCCACTATATTAGGCCTATATTTTAGACGCATGTGGGAGACAGGTGTTCGATTCTCATGCATCCACTATATTAGGCCTATATTTTAGACGCATGTGGGAGACGGGTGTTCTCATGCATCCACTATATTAGGCCTATATTTTAGACGCATGTGGGAGACGGGTGTTCGATTCTCATGCATCCACTATATTAGGCCTATATTTTAGACGCATGTGGGAGACGGGTGTTCGATTCTCATGCATCCACTATATTAGGCCTATGTTTTAGACGCATGTGGGAGACGGGTGTTCGATTCTCATGCATCCACTATATTAGGCCTATATTTTAGACGCATGTGGGAGACGGGTGTTCTCATGCATCCACTATATTAGGCCTATGTTTTAGACGCATGTGGGAGACGGGTGTTCTCATGCATCCACTATATTAGGCCTATATTTTAGACGCATGTGGGAGACGGGTGTTCTCATGCATCCACTATATTAGGCCTATATTTTAGACGCATGTGGGAGACGGGTGTTCTCATGCATCCACTATATTAGGCCTATATTTTAGACGCATGTGGGAGACGGGTGTTCGAATCTCATGCATCCACTATATTAGGCCTATATTTTAGACGCATGTGGGAGACGGGTGTTCGATTCTCATGCATCCACTATATTAGGCCTATATTTTAGACGCATGTTGGAGACAGGTGTTCGATTATCATGCATCCACTATATTAGGCCTATATTTTAGACGCATGTGGGAGACGGGTGTTCGATTCTCATGCATCCACTATATTAGGCCTATATTTTAGACGCATGTTGGAGACAGGTGTTCGATTATCATGCATCCACTATATTAGGCCTATATTTTAGACGCATGTGGGAGACGGGTGTTCGATTCTCATGCATCCACTATATTAGGCCTATATTTTAGACGCATGTGGGAGACGGGTGTTCTCATGCATCCACTATATTAGGCCTATGTTTTAGACGCATGTGGGAGACGGGTGTTCGATTCTCATGCATCCACTATATTAGGCCTATATTTTAGACGCATGTGGGAGACGGGTGTTCACATGCATCCACTATATTAGGCACAGATATCCACTGAGATATTCCTAGATATTTTTTTGTTAAATAAAAATAAATACTTTTTTAAACTGATTACAATATATTTATTTTAAATTAATCTCAATGTTTTCAGTAAACAAGTTATAATTATAATTTTAAAACTATTATTGCTTCCTATTCATTGTAGTTAATAAAAGTTTTTATTTGTATAGGCTGGTGCTAAGTAAACATGAAAATACATTATGAAAAAAATATGTTTGAATATGAAAAAAAATATAATCGTACATTTTTTATTTTATGTCCATTGCTAAAAATTGTAGAGATGATATCATAGACTATAATATACATAATAGGTTCTCAACCTTTTTCGGCTCACCGCCCCCTCTTACAATTTTTTTCCGCTCACCGGCCCCAAACTTTTTTTTAGCGCCCACCTCCCCCTACCCTTTCCGCCCGTCTGGACTATAGTTTCCGCAATTTTTTTAGGCGGACTAGACTTTTTGTGTGATTAATTATCTTTAAAAAAACTGAAAAGGAAACATATTGTACGAATTAATGCATTAAAAAATTGCCTAAACAAAAGGTTTAAGTTAAATAAATCAATATTAAAATGTGACTCTTTTGCCTGGTGTGTTGCTAGCACTGATTGCTGGCAATTTGTCTACTTTTGTTTCAATTTCGGTTGCAAAAGCGTTAGGTCTAATAATCAGTACTAATATTTGATATATTACAAAACATAACTTGTTCGGCATTACTATTGAATCAAATGTGGAAAATTTTTTATTATTTTAAGAGATAATTAGCCCGTTTTATTTGAGCTAATATTTCTGGTTTTTTTTTTTTATAAAACATAAATGGCTTACAATTTATAACTTTAAAATGATCAAACTGTAAAAAGTATTTGAAAATTATATAAATATTTTATGACTAAAGACTTTATATATGTATATTTTCAAGCACTACAATATTTATCCAGTTTGTATGATTAGGCCTACTACTTATCTATAGCCTACATCTCGGTTAAACAGATCAAAATATCATTAATATTAGCACATGCTAGGGCTAGGGCAACAGTGATCAGTCAGCAAAGTTGACAGTCCGGTGAACCAACCACAGGACCAGCCGGCCGCACACCATATTTGCCAAATACTGATCCCTACTTCATCGAAAAGCCACTGCGATACCTAGCTAGGCCCTATGTCTTATTAATATAATATGTATATGCATACTGTTGGGGGATATCAGATATTTAGCAGCACTTGCGTTTACATCAACATTTCATCCAGAAACTAATCGATTCAAATAGCTGAGGGGTTCAAATTATATCAGGTACTTTTGTACCGCCCACATGCCTTTCACCCCCTCCCATACGCCCCCGGGGATGTCAGCGCCCCCCCCCTTTAAAGCTTCTCACCGCCCCCCGGGGGGGATATCGCTCCCGTTGAGAACCTATGATATAACATGGACCGCTTGCTTTTGTATTTCTGCTATATGATGACTTGAAACACTGATTTTCGGAATTCCCGAGTTTTATTTAATCGCTATGATTTTCTCAATGAAATGTTAAAATCGAAAGTTGTACAGAGTGGAAACATTTATAGATCAGTGTTGTGTGCGCACGGAAATGAACATATTCAATAAGCTCTAAAAATAGAGCAGGCGGTCCATCTTAATTTTAGTCAATGATAATAGGATTAATAGGTCAACAAGTATTTATTTAAAGTCGAAAAAAAATGCGATTTAATAAAACGGAACTTGTATGACAATTAACCTGTGAACTGAGTGCATTCGTTTTCCTCTCCTTTTCCTTTCGTCTCCGTTTCGACGAACGGCAAGAAAATGGAAGAGAAACGAATGTGTTTACGTTTTGCTCTCCTTTCCCTTTCGTCTCCGATTCGAGGAACGGCTACGAATGTGTTACATATTTGTAACGTCACTGGCGACACACTAGGTCAGAGGTCGGGAACCTTTTTTCTGAGAGAGCCATGTACACCACATATTTTGAAAAGTAATTCTGTGAGAGCCATACATTATGTTTAAAACTAAAAATTCAAGTAAATGTGTGCATTTTGTGTAAATTCAAGACCAATAGTAGTACAATAATTATGTCTCTGAATTCTTCTGATGCTGATCTGCAGTAGAATTTAGCTCATTTGTGGAATGAAATATTGATATGCAATTAATATGTAGATCAAAAAGTCTAAAAAAAACATTTTTTTTACTAATCGAACATTTGTCTGCGAGCCAGATGCAGCCATCAAAAAAGCCACATCTGGCTCGCGAGCCATGTGTTCCCGACCCCTGCACTAGGTGGAACAATAATGGAGGCTTTGCAATTATTGCTCTTACTGTTTTTGATGAAAAGGAAACGTCGAACCCCAAAACGTTACTGGACACACATAATTTTTCTACGAAGAGGTGATTTTGGAGAATATCATCATCTTCTGGATTATTTATCTATACATCCAACCATCCATCCATCTATTTATTTATCTATACATCCAACCAACCATCCATCCATCTATTTATTTATCTATACATCCAATCATCCATCTATCTATTTATTTATCTATACATCCAACCAACCATCCATCCATCTATTTATTTATCTATACATCCAACCAACCATCTATCCATCTATTTATTTATCTATATATCCAACCATCTATCTATCTATTTATTTATCTATACATCCAACCATCCATCTATCTATTTATTTATCTACAAGCTACATTGCCCGGCGTTGCCCGGGTGAAAAAAAAGGACTGTCTGGGGTGCAGATAACAAATATATAAACTACACTTACTGAATACTTTTAGGAAAGTAAATAAATATTGTAATAGGGTACAAAAAATAGTCAAATATTTTTATTTAACAAAATCTATATTTGCCTATAGATTTACAATGTCTTTTGTTTTTAAAAGTTTGAAAAATTAATTGTCGAAAAAAAAAGTATAGTCTAACTGGAGAATCGAACCCTGGTCGCCCGTATAGCAGTCCACTACGTTTACCACTGAGCTATCGAAGGCACATGTCCGATGTGAAAAATTATTAGACGGTATATTGGGCTAGGCCTAGATAGGTCAGTGACACACGTGTTTTATCAAATTGACCAATGGGGATGCTCGCGGGGCTTAACACTGTCTTTTTATATATATATAGATATATCCAACCATCTATCTATCTTTGCACTGTGGCGATTAGAGTTTCGTTAATTGACATTTTTGCGGCTGGTCTAGTCACTTGCTGAGAGTAAACTGGGAGAAATTTTAGTTGCGAGTTAAAACGTTCATTTTCGATTCAGCAAATGGGAGCGGCAAAAAAAGGAGAGGAACGCGAGAGGGGTGCACTCCGTCGCCTAGATTGAAATATGAGACTCTTCCGGTGATTCGGCAACTGAGAGCAAAGGTCAAGCTGGGACCATCACGAAGCGGAGACAAAAACGAATGCACTCAGTTCACAGCCTACTTTATTTAGAATCGGGAATTGCAAAAAAAAGAAGATAATAGCATAAAAAAAATAAAGCAAGCGGTCCATATGACAATGTAATAGGCTTATATAAATATTATAGTCTATGATGATATATTTAAAATTGATGAAGATTTAGCAAATCATCCAAATGTTAATTATACTATGTTACTATGGTAATTGAATTTTATCATGTGAATATAAAACAATGATTGAAACATGCAATATTGTTTGTAATTTGTAGGCCCTAGCCCTAGATTAATTCTAGTTAATTTTCAGTTCTTTATATTTATTTCTTTATATATCAATAAATATTTTTTATACAAATTAATTACAAGTTAGGTTGCTATACTTTGAATGTAAAATTAATTCATCACAATAGTCAAGAGGCCTACTTTAATAACTTAATTCACATATCATATAATATACGGAGTGTCTGCGCGTCCGACAACTAAAAAGACATAGGCCTATAGCTATATTATAATATATATACTGTAATAATAAAACAGGGATCAAAAACATGTTTAGCAAAGGTAAATATTAAAATAAATATTAAAATAATGGTATTTTAAGCTCTTTTTCAAAATGACAATAAAAGAGCACATAAAAACCAATTTTGAAAAAAGGAAAGAAAAAAAAAGATAGTCCGCATTTGATTTATTACTCCATGAATATATGGCTCAGTGCCATACAGTGCACTTATCTATATTAAAAAGGACTCATTTTCTCCTACAATGTACTTCTTTATATATAGCTCAGTGAACATTTATAACAAAAACAACAAATATTCAACATGAAATAAACAATCACAGAAATGCAATCGTTGAACGAAACCAACGGTTCCGTAATCAGGATAAAAAGATCTTTAAAGTAATATATGAAACTTAAAAAAAAAATAGAAGCAGTTACACTCAAGTTTTATCAACTTTTATTTATTATGCATTATAAATGATTATGCTGTTATTGTTATTATATGCTAATTCTAATAATTATAAAAAATAATACTCATAACTCATAATTCATAATAAACTCATAACTGATGATAACTCATAACTCATAATACTAATACTCATATATAATGTAGGCCTATAATATTGTTATAGATCTATATTAACTAGGCCTATAGGCCTATATATTATATAGTTTTATATAGCATATAGCCTAATATATAGATCTAGTATAATATAGTATATAGGCCTATAACTTCCTATAGATAACTTACATTTTCTGAAATATAGGCTAATTATCATCATCATCTGTCCTTTGGGTTCCTTGTGGAACATACTGAGTTACATAGGGCATGATAGGGCCTCTGTCAAAGCACGTCACTCTTCACGGTTTCTTGCTAGTCGCTTCAGTTCTTCCCAGCTCTTTCCAGTTCTTTCGGTTTCATCCAGTATGCTTTGTCTCCATGTTCGCTTTTGGGTCTTCCTCTATGCCGAGTCTATGCCGTTTACCCCGGGGATTCCACTCTAAGACTCTAAGGCCTGTCTAGCTCTGTTGTTGTTATCTTTCCTGAGGGTGTGTCCAATCCATCTCCACTTCCTTTCCATGATTTGTTGTTCTACTTTCTTTGTCCACACCTCTACCACAGTTTGGAGTTTTCTACCTTGTCGAACCATTTGATTTTGAGTATATTTCTTAGGCATCTGTTAACAAAGGTCTGGAGTCTATTTTTATATAATTATAACTAGGCCTATATATTATAAGTTTATAAGTCAAGTATTTTTAAAAGTATAATAAGTTTTAAGTTTAAGGTTTAGAGTTTAGACTTTAGTCTTTAGACATTATTACATTTCATTATTTATTAATATTATAACTATTTATATTGAATTAAGTATTAAAAAGTCTTTAAAACTTTAAGTTTAAGTGTAATATTATTTATTAATTACCTCCTATCTATAATGGGAAGCGTTATCCGCACGGTTTTGGACTTGTGGTCGTGAGAATAACGCTGAACGTTATCCTCATGGTTGGCCTATCTATAATTATAATGTCGAGAGTTATCAACAGACCCAAATTTTTGAAACAATTGTGAGAGTTAGGCTATACTTATGACTTATATTAACTTTTAGGCCTATAGGTTATTATTTAGGATCATATTCCTAGCCCTAACCGGGCCTAACCAAGACCATCGTAAATACTTACGACCCTAACAATAGCTACATCAGTAGGCTATAACTATAACTCTAAATCTAAAACTAACATCAATTTCTAATTGTCACTAATTGTGATTACGACATGACATAAGAGTTAAGAGTCAGGCTAAATAACCTTTTTATTTGAATTAATTATAAGATAAGATTACTTTATTGATCCAAACAAATGGAAATTTGACTTGATTTAAAAGGTAGGCCTACATAAATTTCGTTATTCAATATAGCATTATAATATATTTTATTTTAGCCTACTAGACTTAAAACAATATAAAGAACCATTTGTACTCAAGCACAATTGACATTCGCGCACAACACTTATAGGCTACATCAATATATATATATAATGGGTATTGTCACTATCATACCATTTATTTATTATACAAGAAAAAGTATCATCGAGGAGTCAGCTATTGTATTTTCTGGCTGACAATGACAAATAGTTATCTCGTTTTACTAAAATTAAATAAAATAAAAAAAAGGTGGTTGATGCTGAGGTAGAACCTGCATGACTCTGGTTGCTAGATCGCAGTTCTAACCTTTGTACCAGGAAATCTTATTCAAAATGGATAAAATATAGTAATTAAAGAAATAGGGAAAGATAAACTATTACGTGGCACTATGCACATGCGCCGAGGAACCGTGCGGATATTGCTTGGCATTATCCTCATGATCAAAACCGTGCTGATCAATGTGCATGCGCAGAGGAACCATGCGGATATTGCTTGACGTTATCCTCACGACCAAAACTGTGCGGATAACCACTCCGATCTTATAATAGGATAGGAATAGGACCCATTCAACCTATTGCGGCACTATTGCCACTAAAATGATTATTGGTATTGCCAGTAGAAGTATTCTGAGCATTGGCCTTGCCTTAGTCTTATTATAGTTGTAGGCCTATTTATTATTTAGAATTTAGGCTACTTAGCCTAAACTTAGGACTTAGGCCTATTTAGAAGTTAGATCTAGACTTATTTCATTTAAAAAATTTAAACAGATAAAATTGTGTCAGCAGCCACATTCAATCATAAAATCAAGTGCTCAACTTGGACTTGTGACTTGCTCAAGCGAGGACTTCCAGACCATAGCTATAGCTTCTACCTGATCTAATAAGCCAAGCTAATATTGTTGTAAGTTTTAGCCAATTTATAACTTTGACTTTGAATTTTATTTCAACTTAAAATTGAAAGCTAAAAAGTTTAATTAAAAAGCTTAGTAAAGGCCCTATTATATTATATAGGCCTATAACTATAGCACTATATATAGCCTACTTATATTTTAAATTTTTATAGTTATAGGAAATTATAGATTATAGGCCTAATTATATAGTAAGAAGTAGCTACTAGGCCAACCTGTCAGACCGAATTGATCATAGTCTATGATAGAGACCTACCGAAACCAAATTTTTAGCTTCGGCCGAAAACGAAAACATACCGAATATTATACATTGACTTTCCCCCGAAACCGAAGCAGAAACCAAAAGTTTAACTACAACTTCGGCCGAAACCGAAAAATAAACCAAAAATGCAAAACAAATGATTTCAAAAGACTGCTCATTTATGTGTAATAATAACTAGTTTATGGGCACTCATTTTAAGTACACCATTCTTTGGAGTGATTAAATAATCAGTTATTATTATCTTCAGTCTTCTACTTCACATTAGGGATGTTAATATCCTTTTTTTCTCAACACCTATTTTCAGTTCTAAATATTCGATTTTTTACCCATTTTTGGTTCCCCCTCTCCGCCTCCGGGCAAAGTAAGTTTCAGTTTGGAAAAGACAAATTTGCATTGATTATACTAAAAAAAAAATACGAAGGACCATTGATCCTTATAACGTGGTGAAATCTTTGTAAAAAAAAACATAGTTGATTTGGATTAGCAGAAGTCAAACGCTGTTGTGTCGTGAATTTAGACCTTTATAATTATAATATAAATCAGTGGATGTTAGATCTATATGTTACACACATGAAAAGAATATTTGTAGAATATAAATAAAATCCCAGACACATCTATCTAGGGTTTTTGAAAAGAACCTTACATGCTCTGAAAAGTATTTTTTTTTATTGCCTAAGCTGCTTCTCAGTCTACAATAAATAAAATGTTGGGTCAGTATTACTAATATAATATACAATTATTGACAGCTAATGTAATAAAACTGAACTGATTGTGGATTGTGAAACACTAATTATGTCATACTTTTTGTCTCTCTATGTCCTCCTTTTGAAGTCCAAGTATCTCGCAACCTTACGTCTATCGGTCTGTTTGTTTGTTAAAGGAGCGTTGAGCATCAGTGTGGAAATTCCATTTTGTTTGTTTTCCAATACGTAGATCAAATGGCTGTACCGACGACTAGCGTTAACATCTGCATTATCTGTTGTATGTGCTTGTTTTGCAAATTCAAAAGCAATATTCGGAATTTGAAAAAAAAAAAAGTCGCTCTGATAAACGAGTGTTTGCAAGGAATATAATGTTAAGGAATTGTTTAGTGCTAATCAAACAGGGTTTACAAATATTTCTTCAGATAAAAGATGAATAAATCGTGGGACACCATTATGAATGATTTCCTCCCGTAATCCGGTTTTCGTTTAACATCCCTACTTCACACAGATTAATTCACAACAGTTTAACTATATGAAGTATCAAAAAGCAGAGAAATAGATGCAGCAATAGCGTAGCATTTTGAATTTTGAAACATAAAATAGATATTCGGCTGATGACCAAAAGTCAATATCAGTTTCTGTCGAAACCGTAAACAAACCGAAAACTAATCCATGCCGAAAAATGGTTTTTGCCTATTTTCGGCGCCGAAACCAAAGCCGAAACCAAATATTGGTCTGTCTCTAGTCTATGACATAGGGCTGGTTCACCTGTTTCAGTGGCCACGGCGCACTAGGGGATGTGTGGCCAGCACAATGCTCAGCCACCTTTACTTTACTCCATCTGATGTCAGGTAGGCCTATAGGCTATATATATATACCCATCAGAGCAGGGTAGACTCAGGGACACCCTTGAGTCCAGGGAAAAAATCCTAGCCTTTGCCAGTATTCAAACCTAGGAACCTTGGTAGGTACCAGTCAAATGCGCTGCCACACGGCCACCATGCTCCATAGCCTTATATAGGCCTATATAGACTTGTTTTTTTTTTATTTCCTAAGCCGCTTTTTCAAGCATAAGCCCTAATATGCCCCCTTTATCTATTATAAGTCGCAATAGACCTGTTTGCTGCTTTAAAATATACTTTAGAGAATCAGGGTAGGCCCTTAACTTTTTGGCTCCAGGGCTTTTTTCATGGTTTTACCAAGCCTTTTTTACAGAAACAAGAAAAAAATAGGACCTTAATTTTTAAATGTAAATCTTGGGACAAATATAAGAGATAGACCTTAGTGTTATACATCAAAAGAAAGCAAAATGAATGTAGTTTATGATCAAAGTACTTTAAAATATGTTTATTGAACGATATAACATTTTTTACAGTGGTCAACCACTAAGAAAAAATTATTTATAAACAAATATTTTTTTTCTTTCCAATAAATTTGTTTTTATAAAACTTGTCAACCAATTGATGCAATATCTTAAACCCCGATAGCAAATCTAATAAATAATAACACTTTCAAATTTGAACAAAATTGATTAATAAATATCAAAGTAACACAATATTTAGCCAAAGATATGCCATCAAAAAAAAAAATTTAGCAAAGTTGAAATAAAGAAACATCATTTCATTTTCTCATAAACTGAGTCTAATATTTAAAATATACATGAATGTAGCATATGATAAATGTATTTTAAAATATATTTATTATATTTAAAAAAAAAATTGTAGTCCAAATTTGCAACCTTTCAAAGTGGGCCATGCCCCCTTTTTGGACGCTCCCATTACGTCATTTATTTCACTTTATTCCAAATTATAATCGATCTCTTGTTCTAAGAAGTTTTCATTATTAGAAATTAATAAAATAGGTTATCGTCTTTCGTAATGAATAAATTAGTTATAGAGCTTTATTAGCGGTAATAATCTAAGTTGCAGATGCCCCTGGACCGCTTGGCCCCATAACTGAAATAATTGAACCCAAATATCAATCAAAATGTAAAAAAATAAACGCAACAAATTACTTCTTTACACTGTATAGGCTTTTTGAAAAAATTATTAATTAATCATGAGCCGGTAGAATCGGCTCGCAGGACAGAAATGAAAAATAAAAATGCTGATTGTATCGGCTCAAGGGAGTGAAAGAGTTAACATATATTTACAGTTTTGTTATATAAGTTGTTGCTAATTTATTATAAATTTTAGTTTTAATTAAAAAACCTAATAGGAATGAGCTAAACTTAATTCTTAATGTAAAATAAATAATAGATTGTTTATTATATTAAGTTATGAGTATAGGATTAAGGTAGGTATATTTATTATAATTATAATATTAGCCATATAGGCCTATATATATATTAGGCATATGGGCCTAGGCCTATATTATTTAGGGCTTGCAGCTTTTTGTTGTTTATTTCATTATCTCTTTTTTTGTCAATATTTCAGATTCACCTATGTTTATAAGAGAAATAATATTAGTGTTTACCAGAAATATAAATCATTACATATCATTTTTTACAAATGTAACTTTACAAGAAATACATAGGCCTATAGGCCTATCTACTGATTTTATACAACC
Source organism: Anisus vortex (assembly GCA_949126835.1). Lineage (NCBI taxonomy): Eukaryota > Metazoa > Mollusca > Gastropoda > Planorbidae > Anisus > Anisus vortex. The sequence continues at coordinate 34,612,112 of OX421494.1, forward strand.
CCCCAAATAAAAGGTATGAAAAGCAATCTTATTAAATAAAAAAAAATTACAAAATTTCAACACATCAATCAACACATGTAGATCTAGCATATAGGTATAGCATCTATTCAATGAAAGTAATACCAATTAAGAAACATTTACAGAATTACATTGTTTGATAACATGTTTCCAAGTATTGTAGAAATTTGTCTCAATGAATAATTAAAACATGTTCTCAAAGAAAAAATCTTGATTTTTCCAGCCCAAGTTTAAAAAAATCCAGAAAACCTTATACATTTTTCACTATTTGATTTTCTATTAGTTACCATAATATTTATGCTAGTATCAGCTAAAAGCTTTTCTAATAAAGTTTAGAGAATTGAGATTGCCCAGTAGTAGCCTACTAGTCTTATAAATATATATAGTCACCTCAAAGATGGGTAAAATGTACAGCTTATGAAGGAAAATACCTTTGTGTTGCAAGAGCTATCAGCATAAAGTGGCATTTCCAGGGCTTTTTATATCAATAATTGTATAGAGATTTGACAAGCATTGTTTGATGTTACATTGAGCTTCGTAGTTAATGTTTCTATAGGCTCATAGTCATACTTATTACTGGGAAAATGGCGAACAGCTCAATCACAGCTATATAAAACATTTAACTCAATCATTTAATCAATGAATGTTAGGAAGTGCCACAAACTATTTCTAATTAAAGACATATTTTATTCTAACAGAAACTAATTTTGTTTCAACGTTCACACATCTGAACTGAAAAGATGTCATCTCAAGCAACTATGCCTGATGAGAAAGCTATTTTCCAAGAAATCAGCCCTAAAACAGTACAAGTTTAAAATTTTAATATTCGTAACAATTAAACCTTTTTAAAGCCTATAGGCAACAAGTTTATCTTTCTAATTATTACAATTTGAAGTGAAAACTAAAACAATAAATTTGTAATACTTGTAATATGATCTATAGTATAGCCTTTGTATTTTAATAATTAAAGTTTTTAGAAAAAAGTTTTTATGCATGTTCTGATCTGTAAAGATAATTAATTAAACCAATTTATAAAAAATAAATGATGACAAATGTGTATTTTTTTCAAATAATTTCTAGGTACTTCTAGTTCGGATAATAAACGTTATAACATTGATCATGATTGGTGTAAGTACATTTTTGCTTTCCATATTAATTTTTAAGCAGAAACAATTCAAATAAAAGTTCACTAGGCCTACTGCTTTTTTATTGTTATAATTAATAACTTGTTTAAAATATACTACAAGCTAGCTAACCCATTGATACATTGTGTCTATTCATAAGTTTAGTGTTTGCTGTTTTAGAAGTAATATATCATAGCTACAAACACATTTTAAAGTATACACCATCAATATAAACAATTTAACAAGCTGCACATCAATACTGGGACCCTGAAATCTAATTTAGTGAAAGAAAATTGGAGGGAAATAGCCTCATGTTACTTTTTCTTTCTTAGTTGCATTTTTGTTTTTTCAACAATTTATGTAGATCTATATGTGATTGATTTGGTATAACCTTTTTTTTTACCTAACCTCAACTAAATCAGCAACAGGCATGATTTAGTAAAATTATCTTTTGCTGAAAGTTTAGAGTAGATGTACATCACTTTGGTTTCCATTGGTCAAAGTGCCTAAGAGTCTATAACAAACAAACACATATATATATATATATATATATATATATATATATATATATATATATTATGTATTTATATATGTATAATATGTCATTTATTTATATACATAACCAGGAGGATTAAAACAGAAATGTAACAAAATAATTATTTAATTTTATGCAGGTTTCTTTGATCAATTGGATTTATCTATTTATCTGATGAATTGGATTTTTTTTGTTCAAGTTAGATTTTAATTTAATGTAATTTTGTTTTTCTCTCCTCACAAATTTTAACTAATATATTAAATTAAAATTCTAGTTTTAATAAGACTTTTTAAAGATGCTTATAATGAATGAGAAATCATATCTTAAACTCTGTAACATGCATGCCTCACCTTTTTGACCAAACCTTAAAACTATGTTTGAATTGCAACCCTTTTTTTTTTACCAACACCAGAGATAATTTAAATTTGTCTCATTTAAATACTGATTTAAACAGGTGATCAGTCTTTCTCTCTCTATATATATATTAAATTATTAACTCAAGGAAATTAGAGTCAATGATTTTTTATTTGAGAACATTTTTTTTTTTGAAAATGTTACCTTTTTAATGTTACTATACTGATGTGTTCCTTTAATGCCCATTTCATGTTTTAAATCTTGACATTCAAACAATCCATTTTTTAAATGATAATTTTTGTAAGACATATTTACAGGTTGTACATATTTAGTCTAATGCTTTAATTTTGCTAGAAGCAGAGAAAAAATATACATGCCTTGATAGTATGTTGTTCAGTTACAAATAGGTATTAACATTCTATATATTGTACACACCGATCTATTTATAACATACACTTTTACAACTTCCTCTATAACTTACAATGTGTCTGTTACTTGTATTGCAGATTGCAATTATTGCTTGCTTTGTACAAGGTCATACACATGGTTCATATTACCTTCTGGTCTTTAATCTCATCAGTAAGTTCTTTTTATTCACTTATCTGTGACTAGACAGTCTAGTATTGCATTTTCATTAGGGATTTACTGTAAAATATCCAGTATAAGCCGCACCTGTGTATAAGCTGCAAGTATACATTGGAAGGTAAAATTGAATTTCACATTGCTAAGACTTGTTATGTGGTAAAGCGACTGATTCTGCCAGCTGGTGTCAGGGTTAGGGACTCCACAGGACATCAGGTTCCCCAGTTTCTTTTATGACGCTATTCTTTTGTACACAATCAAACATTCAACAGTGGTACCAATGAGACAAATTCATTTGTTGAACAAAAGCTATTTGATTTAAATTTATGAATTTGAGGTATACATTGGAAAAATAGGCTATGTACAGGTGCTGGGCGAGAACATAATTCTACAAAATATACATACAACTTTAAAAGCTTTGAACTCAAACTGCTCTCTAAAAACTTTCAAACCAAACTGAATAACTAAAACAGGATCCCACTAGGTAAGGAAAATTTTCTAATCTGAATAGTTCCCTAATTGACGAGTCTTAAATAGGCAATTTGGATGCAAATTCATTTCCGCTATATTTCCGTAAACAATCGTATAATTATCTTTTTGGCATGTTTCAAGTGCATTGTGGAACTTGCGGTTTCATTTTTTTTTGCTTACAATGGCAACCATTACGATTGCAAGCAGAGATTTACGCCTTGTTGCTGACTTAACATTCACGGATGTTGAGAAATTCATTGCACTTTCAACTGCAAGTTCAGGCTGACTACAAATAAACAAAGGCTATAAGTATTATTGTGAAGATTATGTCTTCAATATTAAAAGTGAGTATGCCAGAGTTTATAGCAGAAGGCAGCCATTTTTTTAATCAAATTTAGCAAATAGGATTGGAAGTGAAGTTGCATCCCAAACTTATGCATTCATAAGATTTAAGACTGGTCAATTGGATTTCAATGTTTTTTCACTGATTGGGGGTTCAGAAAGTCAAATTACGACTTAAAATTCAAATCCTTGACTTCCCTGCGGTATTTTAATTAAAAAATAATATCTTGAAGGTCATACCTTCACCACTCTTCTCGGACTCTAATATGGACAAGGAAGGGTTAATGTAAAGTAATATCATCTCTTTATAACATATGTTTCTAAGAATGTGTATAAGCTGCACTACAAAAAATCTATTTGGTTTAGGCTACCTGTATAGTTTCATCATCATCAAATTCTTGACGGTTGTGGCTGTAATCAATTTGAGACCTTGCCACTGCAATGTAGAGGTTCCTTAATACACTCGCCTTTAAGCCCCAATACGTACAGAAGATTATGGTTTCGATAATGGTGAAAGCTAGGATTTCTTTACGGGTCTGGAAGGTGTCCCAAGTCTACCTAGCTCTGATGGGTACCTCTCATTAGTTTGAAATAAGTAAAGGCGGTTAGGCATTGTGCTGGCCAAACAATCTCCTAGTATGCAGTGGCCACAGACACCGGTGAACGCTTCATCTACAAACCTATGGAGCAATTGAATTCACATAAAAATTTGGTCAAAGAATTTCATGCTAAATTTCAGCCTTTTCCCCCCCCCCCCCTCGACAAAAATCCTGGCTTTGGGAGATAGATTTATATATAATTTAAATATGCTTGCTTTGCATGTGGAGTAAGAAAAGTATTTTTTATCTCTGTCTTTCTTGGTACTTATACTTGATTATTTACTATCTTTTTTTGAAAACCTTTTGCTGATTTTCTTGTATTCCTTGTGCATTAAAGTCCTTTTGAACTGTGTCTTCAGTGCACTCAGTTTCAGGCTGACCGCTTTAGCTCTCCTCCTGTCATGCCGCACTGCTTGAGCTCTTCTTCCCATGACCTGCTTCTTGTGGTCTTTGGTCGACCAACTTTTACTCGGCCCTGTAAAGTACCCGTCTTGTGAAGTCTTCAGATGGCTTTCTGTCGGAGTGACCAACCCATCTATATTTCATCTTTTGATATAATTTAAAGAATCAAAAACTTTTAGATTTTATAAGATGACAAATCATTATCAGGCATTCCAATTGAATATGGTCATAAATTTACTTAGACAAGTATGTTAGTAGGATAGCTGTCTCTTTAACTATTGGTTAAACATTTTTTCATTGATTTTTGATAAGTATTTTGATATAGTGTTGTTTTAGAAATGTATAAATACTGTATTGTCATCAAAGGTACACGGCATACACTATTGAATGAATTTTGTACTTGTTTATCAATGTACATATTTAGCCTTATATTGTCCCTTTGCCTAACATTGGCTAATCTTGCAATAGATACCAGTACATTTAGAAAAAAAGTATAAATAAACAAAAAGATAATTGTTTTCATATGTGACTTTAAAAAATGGCTTTAATAGAAATAAATGTGAAATAAAATTAAAGAATAATTATACTTGGCATTGAAAATTAACTTTGCCAAAACAGAAAGAAAAAAAGGAAAAGATTTTTCTTATTCTGTGAACCCATATTATGTACGGTAATTGTAAGTCAATTTAGTTTATTTTGTGCATCTGTAGAATGTATTGTTCACCAAAAAAAATCATATTGACATCATAAAAAGCTAGCCTCATATGTCAGTTTATTTTTTATTCAGTAATTTGTTTGTAAAGTAAAACATAGACAATTCTGTTTCTAAAGTTTCTTAGAATATTTGTTTGTAAAGTAAAACATAGACAATTCTGTTTCTAAAGTTTCTTAGAATATTTGTTTGTAAAGTAAAACATAGACAATGCTGTTTCTAAAGTTTCTTAGAATATTTGTTTGTAAAGTAAAACATAGACAATGCTGTTTCTAAAGTTTCTTAGAATATTTGTTTGTAAAGTAAAACATAGACAATGCTGTTTCTAAAGTTTCTTAGAATATTTGTTTGTAAAGTAAAACATAGACAATGCTGTTTCTAAAGTTTCTTAGAATATTTGTTTGTAAAGTAAAACATAGACAATGCTGTTTCTAAAGTTTCTTAGAATATATGTTTGTAAAGTAAAACATAGACAATGCTGTTTCTAAAGTTTCTTAGAATATTTGTGTCAACTTTGTTTTTGTTTATCTAATTTTTAAAGAGTGCATGCACAAACCAACAGATTTTTACTTTTATATTTATATAATAAATATTATTAATTAATATTATATTTTTAATATATATACCTGACTATTGACCTTTATTCATATTTTTTTTTAAATGTACTACATATGGTGGAACTCTAATATTCATCAGTAATCTGTTCACATGGAAAAGATGAATATCAAAAGGGATACATTTTTCCCTTAGGAGTGAACTAAAGATAGATTAATTTGTTCAGAGGCCTAAATTATTTAGCCTTTCTTTTCTTTAACAAGAAACATTTGGCATACAAGAATTGATCTAGGAAATAAATCAATATATATTTAAATTACTTTTTCACCACTACTTTTTAATGTTGTGTATATATATATATATATATATATATTATTATGGAGTTTTAGTATGCAAAAAATAATACGAAAAGCTACATAAATAAAAAAAAAAATTTCTGCAGAACAGGACTAACTAATTTTCAAGAACCATATGTTTTTGGTGCTGGATTATTTTTTTCAGAACCAAGGTCTGAGAAATTGTGCACATGTTTAAAAAAAACAGTGAATATTTTAGAACAGAAACTCCAAATTTTATCCACTAATAACACTGAGCTATATATAAATTGAATGCTCAAGCAATTAAATTCTAGGAGAAAATGCAGACTTTTAATTATAGATAAGTGCACTGTATGGCACTAAATATATATATATACATGTCTAAATAATGAATATTCATTAAAATTACTTACTCAGTTAACATATGTATGTGGTATCAAAGCATTATCCAGAAAAATCATCAAACATTTTATCTTTTGACTTCGCCATTAAATTAATGAGTAGTTACTCATTAAAATTAACACAATTTATTCGTATAAGAGAGTATAAGCTTATATAATATATATACAGTATAAACAAGTTCATTTTTATCAAATTTCAATGACGCAATTACCTTTAAGTTTTTACATTTTTGGTACTTCCATGTATATATAGCTCAGTGGCTACTCACCAAATGATCTTGAAAGTGTGCTCCGAAAATCCCTTGGTAACTCCAACCATTGCAGGTCGAAAACACTAAAGCTAAAAACAAGTAAGAGCTTATTGAGGATACCTCGACCAGTTGTCATTCCTTTCATTGGGAAACTCCTCGACTCCCTCTAGTTTTTGTGTGATGCCACTCATAAATAGGGCCATTTGCGCTGTGTCCTTGATATCACCGCATTCATTCTAGGCAAGGGAGTAAAATTTCAGGGTTTTTAACTTTGTGAATATTGAAGACCAGACATCAGAGTTCATTCAGTTAATGCATGCAGCAGGATTGCCTTCAATTTACTTAAAAACAACACATTGCTTAGGACAAATAACACAGGACAATACAATTCATACAAAGTCTGCATCATTGATGGGATGCATTTTGTTCACAATGAACAGGGACTCTACCTAGGAGTGCTATCTTCAGCAGCCTTCGATGCTTGGGAGCCCTGCTTCTTGAAGAGGGACCATTGTTGATCCAACCGTGACTGCAAGCAAACAGTCTTAATCTTTCTGATCATTCCATAATGTGGTTTCAGTCTTTGTGCCCAAGCTTGAAATCAAATGCTTATTTGGATTTGACCGTTTAAAAATGAGGTAGGTGTCTGCATACAGAACTTTGTTGCTGTGTTGGATAAAGAACAACTCATGTCCACTAGGGGTTTAAAACTTGCCTTTCAAGGTAAACGTTTTTTGGAGACTGATTGCTGTATTTTGCTTGTTCTTTATATCGTATGGTAATTGGGATTATATTAAATTAATGAGTAGTTACTCATTAAAATTAACACAATTTATTCGTATAAGAGAGTATAAGCTTATATAATATATATACAGTATAAACAAGTTCATTTTTATCAAATTTCAATGACGCAATTACCTTTAAGTTTTTACATTTTTGGTACATTTTTGGTACTTCCATGTATATATAGCTCAGTGGCTACTCACCAAATGATCTTGAAAGTGTGCTCCGAAAATCCCTTGGTAACTCCAACCATTGCAGGTCGAAAACACTAAAGCTAAAAACAAGTAAGAGCTTATTGAGGATACCTCGACCAGTTGTCATTCCTTTCATTGGGAAACTCCTCGACTCCCTCTAGTTTTTGTGTGATGCCACTCATAAATAGGGCCATTTGCGCTGTGTCCTTGATATCACCGCATTCATTCTAGGCAAGGGAGTAAAATTTCAGGGTTTTTAACTTTGTGAATATTGAAGACCAGACATCAGAGTTCATTCAGTTAATGCATGCAGCAGGATTGCCTTCAATTTACTTAAAAACAACACATTGCTTAGGACAAATAACACAGGACAATACAATTCATACAAAGTCTGCATCATTGATGGGATGCATTTTGTTCACAATGAACAGGGACTCTACCTAGGAGTGCTATCTTCAGCAGCCTTCGATGCTTGGGAGCCCTGCTTCTTGAAGAGGGACCATTGTTGATCCAACCGTGACTGCAAGCAAACAGTCTTAATCTTTCTGATCATTCCATAATGTGGTTTCAGTCTTTGTGCCCAAGCTTGAAATCAAATGCTTATTTGGATTTGACCGTTTAAAAATGAGGTAGGTGTCTGCATACAGAACTTTGTTGCTGTGTTGGATAAAGAACAACTCATGTCCACTAGGGGTTTAAAACTTGCCTTTCAAGGTAAACGTTTTTTGGAGACTGATTGCTGTATTTTGCTTGTTCTTTATATCGTATGGTAATTGGGATTATTGTGTGTAGAAAGCAATACAACCAGCAGTAATAAAAAAGCTGGCAAATATTAGAGTTCCACTGTATAAGACTTTACTTAAAAATGTGTAAGGCTGCAAGAATTAATTCATATAATAATTATTTTTTCTTCTACAGTTAGTCTTCTAGTTCTTTTAGTTGTGGTAAGTTCTTTAAAAATTATTTTACAATTTATAAATAATTATTGCAACAATTTATGAATACTTTATTCTACAATATATAAATAATTCTTACTACAATTTATAAATACTTTATTCTACAATTTATTAATAATTTTTACTACAATTTATAAATACTTTTTACTAGAATTAATAAATAATTCTTACTACAATTTATAAATACTTTTACTAGAATTAATAAATAATTCTTACTACAATTTATAAATACTTTTTACTACAATAATTTATGAATATATCTTATTCTTATGCTAAAATACTACTAAAAAGCCCTATAATAGTTAATATCAATTATATATTTTCTTCATAAAGTAAAAGATAATCAGTCAGAGGTAAAAATTAAATGTAAAGGTAGAGAGAGATTCTCACAATATAGGGAATAGCCCATAAGGCATGTGATGTGGATATGTAAATTGAATTTTTAAGAGCCATTTTAATATTAATATTTTAATTATTTTTGGTTTAGAATTGGTGGTACAGAACTGGTGATTTGGTAAGCAATTTTTTTTTTTTTGTATCACAGCTCTAACTCTAACTAGCTTTATCATGTTTACATTCATTATTAAATTGATTCAAAATTTAATATTTTTTTTTATTTGGTGTCAATGATTTTTCAGGGCAGTGAGAAATACTGGTTCGTTGTTTTGCTGAATGTGGTCATTATCTTTCAGTGTATTAGCACTGATACATTTGTTTTCAAAGTGGATACTACAACTCCATCGGAGACATCCACTACAACAGTTGCAACAACAACTACAATGACAACATGAGTAATACCATTTTAACCTTGCCAATTGGCCTTATATTGTTATTCTCAAGGTTTGTCATATAACAATTTTATGATATAGTAGTCAACTTCTTTATTTCTTTAAGAAATCTCAAGGTTTGTCACATAACAATTTTATGATGTAGTAGTCAACTTCTTTATTTCTTTAAGAAATATCAAGGTTTGTCACATAACAATTTTATGATGTAGTAGTCAACTTCTTTATTTCTTTAAGAAATCTCAAGGTTTGTCACATAACAATTTTATGATGTAGTAGTCAACTTCTTTATTTCTTTAAGAAATCTCAAGGTTTGTCACATAACAATTTTATGATGTAGTAGTCAACTTCTTTAAGAAAACTTAAGGTTTGTCATATAACAATTTTATGATGTAGTAGTCAACTTCTTTATTTCTTTAAGAAATCTCATATACACTTTTATGATGTAGTAGTCAACTTCTTTATTTCTTTAAGAAATCTCAAGGTTTGTCACATAACAATTTTATGATGTAATAGTCAACTTCTTTATTTCTTTAAGAAATCTCAAGGTTGGTCACATAACAATTTTATGATGTAGTAGTCAACTTCTTTATTTCTTTAAGAAATCTCAAGGTTGGTCACATAACAATTTTATGATGTAGTAAACTTCTTTATTTCTTTAAGAAATCTCAAGGTTTGTCACATAACAATTTTATGATGTAGTAGTCAACTTCTTTAAGAAATCTCAAGGTTTGTCATATAACAATTTTATGATGTAGTAGTCAACTTCTTTATTTCTTTAAGAAATCTCAAGGTTTGTCACATAACAATTTTATGATGTTGTAGTCAACTTCTTTATTTCTTTAAGAAATCTCATGGATCCATGGAGTTTATAAATTTGAATGTCAGCCAAAACTTTGGAATTTATTTCAGTTTTTTAGTATATTCCTGAAGCTTCATCATATTTATCTATTTAGCATCAATGGCATCTGAGTTTTTTTACTTTTAAAACTCTGCATAAAATATCTTTTGTTCATTATACCTGTTACATTTCTTATCTTCAGACACCTATTGAATACACTTATCTGGGGCTTATAACTAAGTATCACATTTTGCCAAGGACTATAAATGACATTAAGTTGTTTAATTTCCTGACTAGGTCAGGTAGTCCACCCCAAAACTAACTGGGGAAAAACTTACTAGTCTTACTTGTGGAATAAGAAATATTTTTATCTCCAAGTCTTTCTGAGTTAGTATAGAGCTAATATTACTTTTTGCCTTTTAATCTTCTTTTCTTTCTTATAAGTGTTTTTAATGTTTGTGATTTAATTTTAATACGGATGTATCACCTGTTAGATGTGACTATGTTATTATTACCCTACAAAACAGTTCCAATGTCAGCAAAATTGATTAAATATGTGTTTTTATGCAGTTCTTGTATTGACTCATTATGAATGCATTTGCTAAATTTCATGGCCATTGATTATTATTTATTCATAGGAAATATTGTATTATCTGTTGCAATGCTGAATTGTACAAAATGGGTACTGTTTTCTTTTTTCTCCAAATGCTCTTCTTGTACCGTGACTTGTGTAATTTAGAATAACTTTTGAACTACTTAATGGGTTGGACAGATTTTCGTACCAATTTATAGATAAATTCATTAGTTTTTATCAAACTCTGAAAACTCACTGTCTTATTTTGCCGACTTCAGTACCATTCCGCGGGGTTTGCATCACATATGGCATGTCTTAAGTATTACAGAACTTTTCTGAATTTTAAAAATATATTTTATATATTATATTTTTTTTAATGTTTCCTTTAGTTTATGAGTCTTACACAGAAGTTTCCTTTAGTTTATGAGTCTTACACAAAAGTTTCCTTTAGTTTATGAGTCTTACACAGAAGTTTCCTTTAATTGATGAGTCTTACACAGAAGTTTCCTTTAGTTGATGAGTCTTACACAGAAGTTTCCTTTAATTGATGAGTCTTACACAGAAGTTTCCTTTAATTGATGAGTCTTACACAGAAGTTTCCTTTAATTGATGAGTCTTACACAGAAGTTTCCTTTAGTTTATGAGTCTTACACAGAAGTTTCCTTTAATTGATGAGTCTTACACAGAAGTTTCCTTTAGTTGATGAGTCTTACACAGAAGTTTCCTTTAATTGATGAGTCTTACACAGAAGTTTCCTTTAATTGATGAGTCTTACACAGAAGTTTCCTTTAATTGATGAGTCTTACACAGAAGTTTCCTTTAATTGATGAGTCTTACACAGAAGTTTCCTTTAGTTGATGAGTCTTACACAGAAGTTTCCTTTAGTTGATGAGTCTTACACAGAAGATGCATGTTCTAGTATAGGTGTCAAAATGTTTGTTTGTTTTTTTAGTTTTTGTGTCACTGAGTTTATGGGTCTCATACAGATAATGAATGTGCTAGTTTATTTACAATAGCTTATGGTAGTTTTCTAGTTATTTTTGTGTGTGTTATATTTGTTGGTAAAAGTAAATGTAGGCTTGACATTATGTTGGTTACACTATCCACTTTGTATAGCACTGAATGAGAAACTTCTAAACTGTTCGGCTTACATGACCACATAAATTTACCATAATTTAAAAATTGAATCTCATTAATCATTTGAATAACTTTTAAAATGACAGCAAAGTCAATATACTATGCCTTTGTAAAAATATCTTCAACAATGAATGATTTAAAAAAAACATGTCATAGCTATGCACAACTAATGCATCACATTTTTTATTTACCTGAATGAAATGTAAAGTTTTAGTGTGGATTTTTCTATACAATTGTTCTCAAATTATTTTTTCTAGCGGAATACTCTCATTTCTTTCTTATACATAATCTATATTCTTATTCATGTTTAATTATTTGTTGTATTGTTATTTATTGTTACTATTATCTCTGTTATTGTTTTACTCACATGGAAACCATGATAAGTAAAAATTGTATTATGAGTTCAAATAAAATTTCAATGACAGTACACACATTATTCAATCACTGTAATATTTTGTAAATCAAACACATCTTACTGAGATGACTGAGAAATATTCAAATATAGAAATCTTTGTTTTCCATTTTCTCACTTCATGGAATACTATATCATTAACTGTGTTGTATCTTTTTAATTCAGTTAACATGTAACTTAAAAATTATTACTGGGTTATCAACTGAAACTGGATTGATTTTTCTCATTGTCTTTTTTTTTTTTAGAATAGAGGTTACTCTGCATTTGTGTGATGGATTTATAAATACCATTTTGAGATTTTTAAGTGTTTAAACATGCACACAGGACATGTATAGTAAAATATAAATAAACAAAAACTATTACAAATTGATCAATCACAGCTTTAATTTTTAAAATGGTCAATAATAAGGTTATTTGTTCAAAATCGTATGCTTTATATAAATACATATATATAAATTTGCTGATATTGAATATTTTCTAAATGCTTCTTACATCTCCATAACTATAACATGTTATACATTATTCTTAATAAAAACTAAACAATACTTTTAATTTTGTCGCTTGTTTCTTTTTAATTATTTTATAAATATTTCTAATAAATATCTTATTTTATCCTATATGTTACAGATACTCCTCATATAGTCAGTAGATTATTGAGTCCAATGCTTTACTTAAAAGTACTTTGCATTTTTAGTTTAGGTTAGATGTTTTCCATGAATGAAATAGTTTGTATTTATTTGTTTTTTTTCTTTGATATTTTTTACACTTTTCTGGTGGAAGACATGACCTAATTAGTTTAACATTTTTATTTTTTATTTGTTTTTTTTTTACTTTTTGTAAGATACCTGTCTCTTTTTTCTGTCTTTTTTTTTATAGATTAATTGTTATTAAAGGTGATTTTTAAGAAACAATAGAAAATGAGATACCGTACTAAAATAAGATTTATGACTTAATTTAAATAGACAATATTAGATTTTAAAAAAAAGTATACCATATTATATTATTAGAGTGTTCAAAACCATCGTCATCTTAGTTTATTTATAAATCTTAAACATTTTGTCATCTCTGGCCCTCTAGTAGTAGATTCAGGAATAGATTATAGGTGGGGAGAAAATTAACTACTATCAATAATACACCAATAAGTATATACTCACAAGATCTGTGCAGAATTAACTGTCCTGGGCAGACTACTACCAGGTACTTACTAGTAGATTTATTCTTAATTTATCTGACTGATCTACTTGTGTATAATCCCAGAAACAACAGTAGCCTTAAGTATTTAGCGTGATATGAGGGCTGTCGATAAAGGACAAGGATGTCATACACCTGAAACAGAGGATGGGAAAAACATTTGTGATGATTGGAGGGGGGTGGGGGGGGGGGTAAATAATGTGTTGTCAGATCCTTATTTTTATTAGTAGTTTCATTATTAACAGTAATTATATATTTTAATATGTATAATAGTTCACTGTATATTTGTGGTTATCAGTTGTATTATAGGATTGCCAGGTTGGAAGCGGGAAGGCAAATAAAAAAAAAAGTTGGAATAGAAGGCCAATGCTGCGCAACCCCAGCAACTGGAGCAGATAGTTCATATACAGCAATTTTTGTCTGTCGCAGATGACCTGCTTGTGCTAAATGATAATAATGCATTTAATTTTGCATATTTGACTATAAAACTCTTTTGCACCATCTTCAACGTCATTTTTTGTTCTTTTGATCCTTCCTATATGTTTCTTGAAAAGTTCCAACTTTATTTCTGAAAGGGCACCATTTTTTTATTCTTGAAAATGTTTTATTTATTTTATTATTGAAAAAAAGCAACACTTTTTATTCTAAAAAAGGCTTCACTTTTCAGAAAATAGCGTCAGGGTAACAGCCACTTCTCCCTGGGCTTTGCTACAGCCTTTTAATGTTTCAGCCAAAGCCCCTGACCCACATAGACCTTCTTTTACCAAGATGCCTTTACTCCCTATTTCCAACTTGTACTTCCTAATCCCAACTTGTTTTTAATTAAGTTGTAGAAAAATAACGATGTTTAGAATACACTCTGTGATATGTAAAGAGATAGAAATAGGCTACAATTATATATTTTACATTATACGTTAACTTAATAAAAATATTAAAAAATCATGATATGAAACATTCATATTTATTATATAAGGACATGTAAACATTAAAATTTTTAATATTGCCTACCCGTTACCTTACTCAAATGGCAATAACGAATTTGCACAAACAAAAGCATCCCCTTCCCCATTTTCCAAATGCACACATCATTTAATGAATTAAATAAATGTTGGAGTTACATTTAGATGATTTATATGGCCAGAGAAAAAAAGTCGGGATACCCTACAATAGTAAACAGGAGACTACACCCGGTACCAGTAAATGTCCAATATTCCTACACAATAGGTATGCATGATTATCAAATTAGAAAAAATAATTTCAGATAATTGTAGTTGTAGCATAATAATTGTATTTATAGACTTTGATATAACTTTATAAATACTTTATAATCAAAATGCTAAATTGGAAGCCGGCTGGTCCAGCAGTTAGTTCACCGGACTGTCAACCAAAAAACCAACTGACACGTCGCAGGTTCTATCCCTGCCACCGTCCGATCCCTGTTGCCCTGCAGGAGTTTTGGGCCTAGTGGACCAATAATCTTCTATCTAGAAGGAACGTCTGTAAACTTATAAGAAGATAAGAATCTTCTACTTGCATGTCCATTGTTAATTGTTTCATTTAATCTGTTTGAAGATTTTGCTTTGATGGCGCGGATAAAGCCATCTTGCACTCAAAGGTTGTTGCTCTCTTAGAGCCATCTTTGCAACATGGGGATAGGAATTTACGATTTCAGCTGAAAAATCACTACAGCACGTTTCCCTTAAAATAGCCCTTTTGGCACAATCAATAGGCCTATTTATCAAATCTTTACATTGTTCTTGAATTGCACTTCCCCCTAAAGGAAGATCACTACGCGTACAACGGGTTGCTAATAGATCATTAGGTCCTAATATTTTTCCAATTCTTTTAGGTCATGAAAATATAAGAAAGGATGTACTTGAAGTTTCATCAATTAGCTAAGCTAATTTTCATTAATAGGCCTAAACCCAGCCGGTTTACCACATCATATATAGACAGGCAAAAAAAATTGAAACCAGTATTGTAAAGTATCTAATATTGCAAAGTATTGTCAATAACTTATTCAATAAATTGTTAGCTATTTTTGTTATGTTCTATTTTTATTCTAGCGCCTATCCAATCCTGGCACTGGGATGGCCATACACTTTGCCCCTTCCCTCTTTAGTTAGGCCTATACTCTGACTGTTGGGTATTTCTAGCAAAATCCGGAAATCCATTTTATGCTTGAACACCTTGCATATTATGTTAATGCATATTGGGACATAAATAAAGTTACATAAATATAACTATACCGGTGGTAAATTAATTTCTTAAAGTCAATACATTGGATACTATTTAATAATAATAGACTTAAAACAAACAAAGACAAAAAACTGCTTCATTTCAACAAAAAGAACATCATATCTCACAGATGTACCAAGCCAAAAAATGAACATTCTAAACAATATAAAATATATTTAGGCCTGTAAAAAAAAAATTTCCCTTTACTTTAGGTTATAAAGCTTAGATAGGATTTTTGGTAGATGGTGGAACCATGGATGTCCATTCAGCTGTGGATGTGTTCATAGCTGGAGTAGTCACTGTGGTCATTGGCTGATAGTCCTCTTGGAATACAAAAATATCAGTGCCAATACACTGGAATATGATTACAGCACTAACCATTATAACAAACCAGTATTTTTCACTGCCCTAGAAAAAAAAAAGGTACAAAATGTTTATGGCAATTAAAATGTAGTTCATTATTAACCATATGATATTTTTTTAAGGCAACATATCATCAGGCTAAATAGTACTTGTAAAATAATATATTTTAAAAAGTGTAAAATGAAACAGAAGTAAATTTTCATTTGAAATTTCTCAATCAGGTTATCCTGACATATAATATGAATGAATTATGTAGAGCAAAAGATTAATTGTTATTGCCATTTTTTCAGGTTGGTGTTAGGAGAAGAAACAATTTAATGTCTTTCATTTAGTTACATATCTTCAATATCAAAAATGTCTAATTATAGACCTAAAGTAAATATACATATTTTTTTAAGCAATCAGCACTATAGCTTAGGTCCAAAATCAATTTGTTATTTTAATCTTTGGTATAAACTTTTTTTATAAATTAGACTACATAATGAAATTTCTTACCAAATCTCCACTCCTGTACCACCAGTTCTGTTAAATAATATCAATCAAATAGAGAATGATAACTAAAAATTAACTTACACAGATAAATATATCTCTTTGTTTAAAAAGTATCATTATAATAAACACAAAACATAATAGGCCTTTTCAAATGAAAAGAAATAGACTTTTTGCATAATTTTGACAATTTACTGCAATAAACTTATATGCAGATTACTAGTAGGCTAGTTATATATTATAACTTCTTCTTAATAGCAATTTTAATTATATAAGCCATTTTCAACAAGAAATAAAAATCAAGTTTGAAAAAGAAAATAATATACTTACTACAAAAGAACTAACAATAATGCTGACTGTCCAATGAAAAAAAATTCAAATATTAATTATTATACAAAAATAATTTCACATTTTAAATTACCTGTAAGATATTACATTTTTTTAAAATATGAATTATTAGGCTACGTGTACAATCTATGGTAACTATACAGTAAAACTCTTGGATAGAAAACCAAGCCACTTACTTATTAAATTACAGACTAAAAGATAATAGGAGCCGTTTTTGTGTCCTTGTACAAAACAAAGAATGACTGCAATCTACAATATAAAACATATTGACAATGACCTTTTTATTGTAGGCCTAAACTTATAAGTATGATGTTTTCTGGTTTTTAGTTTCAAATTTAACAAACCTCCCCAAAACTCATTGAAAAAAAAAATTATTACAGAATTTAACAATTTCAATATTGAAGATTTCCTGAAAATAACCCATACTGGTATGTGTTTTCTAGATATGATGGAGCAAATGTTATTGTATTTTGTTCATCACATCATACTAAATCAAACTTTCCTCTCAAACTTTTTTTTAAGGATTTCTTGCCTATTGGAAGTCTATTTGAAAATTTATGATAAAAATTAACTACAAATAGATCTAAAATAAAATAGTCTCCGGCCTACAGAATAGTCTTAGACAAAAAAATTAGACCAGCAAGCACACATTAAATATTTCAAAATTAAATGTTTTAGTTTGATCTATTTTCAATGGGACCATACTGCATCTGTTTTACGATCATTTTCGTTTTGTCATTTTTCAAGTGTAAACTGTCTCTGCAATTAGTTTTGATAGCAAGTAGAGAGGATAAAACGGCCATCTCACACTCAAAGCACAATTAGACACGTGTTTAGGCTATTATTGTTTTGGTTTTTTTTAAATTTATCTCAGAAATGTGATATGTTAATGGTCTTTTTGAAACCCCTTCACGGTCAACTATGGGACAGTGGTCTCCAGTTTGAGAAATATTGTTCAAAAGTTAATGGTCTTTTTGAAACCCCTTTACGATCAACTATGGGACAGTGGTCTCCAGTTTGAGAAACATTGTTCTAAATAAAGTTTTGTTTTTTTAAATACTAGTTTCACTTTTACACTCCCGTGCTTTGCTCCCTTATTTCTTCCCATTGAACAGCTAGTTCAAATTTGAAAAGTCAGCGTCGAGAATCGGGGAGATGGGGGATAAATGGCCAGGTGGGAGAAATGGCATACCCCTATTATATCTAAAACTGCTGGACCATAATATTTAGTAAATGGATGTAGGCCCTATTTAGTACATTATTTTAACTCATTTGCGACTCAATGCGGCCTACCCCCCCCCCCCCCCCCGTACTAATGCGCCCAAAACAAAAGCGGCCGCCACGTGTGTCACTAGCCTATAGTCGTTTATTGATTTTTGTGCCATGCGTTCTGTTTGTTTGTTTTTTTACTGCAAGCACGGCTTTTAAAAAGTAGGAATATAGTCTGTTTTTTTTAAGTTTCGTTTTTTTTGCGATGCGCTTTCAAAGTACGGGTAGTTTTCACTGGCCTTTCGTCTTGTAATACTTTTTTTTTATAGCGTTCGCCTTTAATTTTTTAGTTTAATTATTAATAGCTCTATACCTCCAAATATAAAACTTAACAACAGTTCTGATAATAAGGATGCTTCAGATATAGACTTAGATGAATTTCCATTACAACTCGGTTTATGGGCTTTATGATAATTTATCGGACTTCATCGCTAGGCCTGGTGCAAATATTTAATATTTAGCCAAATCCTAGGGCCTCAACACGTGGCGAATGATTTTACCGATAATTCGACATTTTTATGTATAATAGAGTATATTTCCAGATGGCTGAAGGATTTATCTATTTTATGGTGTAATTGTTATTAACTTTAGGGAATCATTAAAAAAATATTTACAAAAAATTATTTACTAAATTAAATGAGGAATTCCCTCCCTTTGGCCCAAGGGGTGTCTTTGGAAAGTAGGTTAGTAGCAAACGAGTAAAATTTAATGGTCTTTCATCAATTTCTGGGCAAAATTTTCAATCATTGTTGGACTAGATTTGTTTGAAATTTGATGTTAACTAACGTATTTGCCAAACTAATCTTTTTAAACAACTTTTTAAAAATAAATTAATTTAAGCTTAAATTTAACACTGGCATTGATAATAACTTAAAAGTGATACAACCCAAGACATTTATAATAATTAATATGACACAGGTCATAATAAATAATAGATTCGTTTGTAACAACAAAAATTGAAAATATATATAATACTTTTGCTTCATACATGGTTATTTTATGCACTCTTGTAATGGCCAGGTAGCAGATGTCAAATCAAAGACTTTAATAAGATGGACTGCTTGCTCTATATTAAAGCTTATTTAATATGTTATTGTTTATATGTGTGCTGCCAAAAAGGCTGTCTTAAATGACTTCTACGCTCCTACGTTTGCCTAAAGGTATACAACTTTTGATTTTAATTGTAATTTTTCATTGAGAAAATCATAACGATTAAATAGAATGGAAGTGTACAATACAAAATGGAAAAATAAGTCATTTGAGTCATCAAATAGCAGAAATATTAAAGCAAGCAGTCCAACTTATTATAATCTTTAATCAAATCACTGTTCAAAGGTTTTACTCAAATAAAAGTTAAAATTGTACCTACCAGTACCATCAGAAGTGTGAGAGCATTAATTATTCTCACTAATAATACCTGGAAAAAAGATAAAGTGTAAATATGGTTAGCCCACAATGTGTAAGCAACTTAGCTTACTAAAGAATACAAATTCAGACACATACATTTAAAAAATAAAACCCTCTTATGTAGAATTATGTACCAGTGGAGATGCTGGTTTGACAATGTCAAGCATTAGACAGGGCTGCAGTTGACTCAACTATTGACAACCGCTCAAGATAGGCAAAAGTGAAGAAAGTTGACTGCCGAAGTGTCCATTCGCTCCCCCCAACGACCTCAACGGTCATGGGATTGATGATGATGATGATGACCAGTACTTAAAAGCTTTTAGTATACGTTACTTTTCTTGTAAATTTTTTTGGGGACATTTTTAAGTTACAAAAATAATATTTGTTGACAACAAAAAAGAATGTTATCTTTTCTATAGTTTCAAATGAAAAGTGAAAGACTAGATCTAATTCATAAATCTTTCTTTCTTCTCAAGAGTAATTCATACAAGGAATAAATTGCCTGAAGGTCAGGACAATAGTATGAAACTGGCAAGGTACTGCAAGTAGTAGCTGAAATAAAACAAAACAATTTTAAATACTGGACATCAGTGAAACAGGGTGGTAGGCCCTACCAAGCATGACAAACAAGATTATGACATAAAAGTTAGCCTATTACTATTAGTGTAATCTGAGCATAAAGAGAGCGAGACACTGCATATGCAGGAAGTAGAACCTAATTCTATTTAAGTACGCTGACTACTCAGACACAATGCGCCCTGATTGGATGGGACATCAGGGGAGCACGGTATGGTTCCAGGATTGTTACAACAATGTTACTGCCCCACTTTCCGCACAAAGAAGAAGAGGATCATAAATTTATACTAAACATAATACAGAGCTACTTAGAGTTCGAGGCCAATCAAAACTCAATAAAACTAAATTTTTGGATTCGGACGAAAATGAAACCATACCAAAACTAATAAATTGACTTCCGGTCAAAACCGAAAGTTTCACTACACCTTCGACCGAAATTGCCAAATAATTTTTTTTAAAGACTACACATTTTTTTGTGTAATAATGTATTAACTAATTTATGGATATGCCTACTCTATATTGAGTAAACTATTGAACATGTAGGCCTATACAGTTGTATAGTTGTATGCATGCATTATATAGGACTATGATCATTTTATTCAGAATTGAATTTTGTATCTAACCTACGCGCATAACACAATACCATTTTATTAAGCACCACACTCCATTTTTCTACATTCTTTCGGCAGTAGCGTAGCCAGAGGGGTGGGAGCGGAGATGGTGGCCGCACCCCTAATGCCGTTTTCCGAAATGTGGGTAGCCTTTTTGTAGAATAAAAAAATTGCCTTTTCAATAATAAAATGTGGGGGCCTTTTTAAGAATAAAAATATGTCGTCTTAAATGCTTAGACCAAGTGAATAACTTTGTAAGCTTATACTTTGGAAGTGTGGTCAGTGTATCAGAAGGAGCAGACGAGGACATCGAATGTCAAATAAATTTTGCGCAACAGGCCTTTGCCAACCTGAAACAGGTCTGGAGATCTATATACATCTATGTCAAAACTAAAAAAGAATCTTGAGTATTCTTACTTTAGAGAAGTGAGTTTCAAGTCTGGTGCGACCCAATAACTTCTGTACCCGTGAGCCTCAAAGCCGGCAAAGTGTGTAAACCACTAGTTTCCCGAGTCAGGCCAATGGGCCATACATGTATATATGTATATATGCATGTATCGGTATGGGACTGCGGTGGCCTTATGCCTCCAACCCCATCTCTGAGGTTGTCAAGGTGAGGTGTGGTAATCACCGTGGGTCCGGGAGTAGAGCTGCTCGTCCGGTTCATACCGACCCCAGTTGTATTGCCCACCACACTACCGAGCTCTGGTGCTCCCTGGGATGGGGCGTGGTTCAACGTCAGGAAGGGTATACATTCATTGTCCTGATGCGGCTAGTTTCAAATGTGGTCTTGATATGATGTGTCCACTTTAGATAAGGACATTCCCGTATCAGACAAAATTTGCTTTGCCAACGCACCTCTAGCCAACATTACAGGAGTCGCGAGGCAGGCCCTGTCTCACTCGAGGGGTAATATGTTGCAGCATCAACTTGGCTCCAAGAGAGCAATCACAGTTGATGGCGATTTAACAGTCAACTCTCGGACAATGTATCACTGCAAAGACCTTGAGTCCTTTCGGGACTAAAAAACGGGGCAAACCAATGTCCCATAAAATACCTTAACTGAACTTCTGGCAGAATGTTGCCCGCCCTTCCCACTTCCTTCATAGTAAAATGAAAAACATGTTGCCTACCGCTTCACTGACCAAGTATCTACTCTTTCTTGAGTAGATGTCTTTTTCTAGCTTAAAAGCTCTGTCTCACATTGTGGTTGATCCAGAGCAGTCTTAAAATTACCTATATAATATACTGTATATAAACGCAAAGACCGTTATGGCATAGGCCTATTAAAAAGTCACCCCTTGGGTTATAGAAACCCAAGAATGGTTGGGGAATGTTCTCTGATTAGTTGGTAAGTCTAATATCAAGTAAAACTTGCACCCTCTTTTCTTACAATAATATCAAGCATTTTATTGTATGATCTGAGCAAGTGGGTCTTATGTCCCGGAGTAAGAGCTTCCTTCGGCTCGTCCGGGTTTTAAGAGACTTATAGTATGTCCCATGGGGCTTATATAACCCCCTTTTAGTTATAGAAATTATAGGTCAAGGCCATATGAGCCCATACGCCTATATTATACTTATACACAGGCCTACACTAGTGGTTATATGCCCGTCCAAATGACAGAGAAACGAATGAATAGACTCTACAATGAGTGTTGTTAAAAGATGAGAGTGTGTAACTTTTTTTAAATAGCAGGCGTGAATTGGGAAAAACCGATAAGATCTCGCGTTCAACATTAACATAGCTAATGAACTGTGTGAAGCATTTCAAAGGGACATTATTCTGAAATGGCGCTCAGTTTAGAACCTTAACATACGGTGATTAGTAACGGGCCTACGGTATGTTCATTAAACATAATAAATTGACGATTCGAATAAAGCAAAATTGTTCAAATAATAAAATATATTTTGGAGGACATTTCCAATTTATACATTTGACTTTTGTGCACATCTGACAAACGGCCCAAGAGCCTATAGTGAACAAACATATATATATATATATATATATATATACTAGTGGTTATAATTCATGTCAAAATGACGGGGAAACAAATGATTACAATGTGTTTTGTTAAAAGAGAAGGAAAAAAATAACTAACAGAGTATACACTTTTACAATAAAAACTGTAGTGAAAACGTATCTTTCCGTATTTAGTTTTTGCGTCAAAATGAAGGAGAAACAATCAAATGACTACAATGCCTTTTGTTAAGAGAGAAGAAAAAAAAATGACAATAAAAACTTCAGTGAGAAAGTGTATGTAAGGGGAATTATTGGGAAGGCCATGCGTTTAACATATTAAATGAACGTTCAAGGGGGAGATCATTCTGAAAATGGCGCTCAGTTTCACATAGGCCTACCCTACAGTGATTATCAATAGGTCTAAAGTCTAAGTGTATATTAAAAAAAAAATTAACGAATTAAGCAACATTGTTTATATAATAACAATTTCTTTTGGAGGACGTTTTCAATTTATACAATAAACTTTTGACCCGATTAGTCCAACGACTGTCCAACGGCTTTGGCAACGGCATAGGCATAGAAACCTATACCTATAGACTATAGTAGGGCCTACTATAGTCATAGTATAGACTCAGTATAGAGTAACTATAGTAGGCCTATTCTTCTATAGCCTATAGACTATAGAGCACAAAACAAACATCTACAATCTAAATAAATAAACTCACAGTCACGGTAATTATATATAATGTATATTTATATATTGATAAACATATTATAGTATAAATTATCATATAGATAGGCATGAATCGGCATGATATTATTTATATAGATCTAGTATAATATAGGAATATAGGCATAGGCCTACCTAAATGTTAATTATAAACAAACTCACGGTAATAATAAGCCTAGATTATATATTGAGAATAATATTAGTTAAAAATATATACATACATTAACAAATTAAAGAAATCGTTGGAAACTCACAGTTTTAACATAAAATAAAATTAAAGAAATCGTTGGAAACTTACAGTTTTAGGGCTTAATTCATGGTAAATGGCGTTGCTATCTACGCCAGCAGACTGAGAGTTGGACATTTTTATGGTCATGTGATATGTCTTGTATTTATTATATTTTTAGCTAAGCTCATGTGACTTTTACTGACAATTTGACCAGTGATACTACTCCTTGGATTTTTTTCCAGGATCTTGTGGATTTTCTTTTACCTTGGTTGAAGTTGAAAAAAAAAATAAAAAGGAAATGGGATTCAAAAAAGGTCACAGAGATCAGTTTTATAATAACTTGGCTTTTCTGGGTTTTTTTAAAAGCTCAACTTGGCTTTTCTGAAATTTTAGAGTGGAATCACTGAACTTGACAAATAACAGGAAAAAAAATGAAGCATCTTTTGTAAACACCCACAAAGAATTCGATCAGCGTAGTAATGAACTTTAAATAATAATTGTTGTAAAAAAAGCATCATTTTAAGAATACCTTATTAATTTGTCATAATATTAATACCGTTCCAACGCAGGATTTCGGTAATATTTGTTCATTTTATTTAAAATAATTTGTTAAATTATTAATTACACTAATTAAATTAAATTAGTAGGCCCTAATAATTTAGCCCTAATAATCCTAATTAAATTAGACAAATTAAAGGCAATTACTATCAATTAGGCTACTATTAATTTAGGGCAATTTAGGCCTATTGCGGCTATTAGAGTGTTAGTTTAGTTAAGTTTAGTATTAGGCCTAGGAGGCTATAGTACTAATAGTAGTAGTAGTAGTAGTAGTAATTTAATTAATTAATGGCGTATGCCTAGGGCCTAGGCCTAGAAGAGGGCCTGGCCTAGCCTAGACTAGAACTAGCAGTCTAGGCTTACTTAGGCCTAGGGCCTAGGCTAAATACTAACTAAATAGAATAGTAATAGTAGGCTATTATTATTACTTGCTATTTAATATTATTATACAATTATATACACTGTTATACAGTAATTATACTATAGATAGGCCTATTAAAAATAGGCTATTAATAAAAGTATTAGTCAGTACTATTACTTCCTTATCAGTTAATTATCAGTTATCAGGCCTAAGATAATATATATATATATATATATATATATATATATATATATATATATATAATAAGACTTATATATAATAAAAAATTAACTCAGTAGCCTAACCTAATTCAAACATTTACTATTACTAGCCTATTATTTTTTTTTGCCTATTCAATTAGGCTACTAGTAATTTAGTAGTAATAGTTGCCTAGGCCTATTATTTAAGAATAGTAGGCCTATTAGATAAGTAAAATATTAAATAATAATAGTATAATCTAATAGTATAGGCTATAGCCACTATATAGTGCTTTCTGCGATGACTATAGTTATATTTTACAAAGAGAATGACCCACCCCTATTAACTATTAATATCCAAAAACTGCTGGACCATAATATTTAGGATGTAAATGAATGTATTTAGTACATTCTTTTTATGGTCCTTCTTCAATTTCCAGGCAAAATGTTCAACATTGTTTGAAATTTGATGTTGAAAAAATATACTTTTTGTGCTGTAATATTTTGTGGATCAACATTAAGTCTTTTTTGTCTTAATAATTGAAAGTCATTTTCTTAATATATCAATTATTTAATTATAACAATTTGATATTATCTTTTATTTCATGTAATTTTATGGGGAGAAATACACTGATCTATAAAAAGAATGGATTGCACATTTTTAATAGATTGGTTTGAGCAAAGTGAAGACAGGGAAATCTAAACATTTCCACCGCACTTATCAATATAAACAAAATTGTGTCTAAAAACTTACCGCACCACTGATCTATAAATAGATCATTGATACATTTTGCCTTAATGTAGAACGGAATCTATGTTGCTGCCATTTTACACAATATGCATATGAATTCTTGCTGTCAAGCTTCTGACTTCTTATTAATAATATAAAACTAAAAATAATATTAGACAGCAATATTTCGCAGTACGGGAAAACCCGGTCCTGAAACAAACTAAATTTGAAAGTATTTCAAAGGGATATCATTCGGAAATGGCGCCTGTTTTATAACCTTAACATACAGTGATTAGTAATAGGTCTAAGTTTTTTTTTTTTTTAAATTAACAAATTAAGCATTATTGTTGATAAAATTAAAATTTCTTTTGGAAGATGTTTCCAATTTATACATTTAACTTTTAACCCGATTAGTCAAACAACTTAGGAGACTATAGACCAGAAACAAACATCTAAATAAATAAACAAACTCAGGGTGATTATATATATTGATCAGTGACAGTAGAAATAAAATGGCGCATATTTTTTCAAGGATGTTACTTCTGTGCCTAATCTATTCTTTTTACAGATCAGTGGGAGAAATAGCGAGCAATTTATGGGGACAAATGGCCACCCATTAAACTTACTTATTTAGCAAACTTCCTTATAAAACAACTGTTTTATAGTAAATTAATTTAAATTTACCACTGGTATTGATAATATTTTTAAAAGTACTAATTAAATTAGGGGCATGGTAGCTGAGTGGCAGCGCATTTGACTGACGAGCCGACAGTCCTGGGTTCAAATATTGGTGCAGGCTAGGATTTTTTCCCTGGTCTGGAGGGTGTCTTTGAATCTACCCAGCTCTGATGGGTACCTGACCTTAGTTGGGCTAAAGTAAAGGCGACTGTGCATAGTGCTGGCCACCTATAACCTAGTATGTTGTGGCCACAGAAACTGGTGAACGCTGCTTCATCGGACCTATGAATCAATTCGGCCGACTGGTACTTTACCTACTTTACTACTTATATAATTAAATTGTTGAAAACTATAGTTTTTTTTTAAAGGTAGTTTTTTTTTTATTACAAATTCAATAGCCAATAATAGTGAATGTTGCCCTATAGTATAGTTTATTATGTTTATAGTAAGCATATTAGTAAATCTATTGCTTATTAAACTATGATTAATAGGCTATGATTATAACAACTATGAATAGTAAATAGACTTACCAAAATTAAAAAAATGGATATTTCAAAAGAACTCCAGATATCATAGCATTCATTGTCGTGAAAGATAGTGTACTAAAGACAGTTTTTAAATTATTATTAATAGTCAGATTGATTGATCTTGTATCTTTTAAAATAAAAATGCATTTGTTTTAAATAAAAATGCTTTTTTTTTTTAATAGTTAGACACTATATTATGATTTAAATGTTATGAGTGACTACAAACATTTTTAAATTTATTAATTTGTTACAAATATTGCAAGGATAAAATATTAAAATGCTAATGTTAAGATACAGTTTATATATAGCCTACTTTTCAAAAGCTAAATGGTAGAAAAATCTAAGAAAAGCATTCAGGGCCATTCAGAGCCCACACAAGAGTATGTAGCGCCCCAGGGCAAAAGCTTAGCGACAGCAAACCCCCCCCCCCCCCTGCATACTGTGACTGCTTTGTTAAGTGCTATATTTAAACTATATTTGCCACCCCTAGAAGTGTCACCCCCAGGCATATGCCCCCTCTGCCCCCCCCCCCCCTTCCCCATGTGAGGTCACTAGGGCCATTTCTCCCCATGCAATGGTAATTTCTTCCCACTTATATGCACATACAAATATATATATTTAAGGGATAAACAAGATATGTTCAGTATAGTAATATATACTTTAATAATACGAGTAATAGTTAAATAATATATTGGTAGCAACAATGCAATGATTGAAGCTGTATTTTAAATGATTTCAATTTCAGTGGTTATTGAATTTAATTATGATAATGAAAGCAATTGATCAATTGAATTGACTGGCAATATATATATAGACCTAATCATGATTTATTTAATAATACCTCCTATTTCCATACATGGGCAGCAGCCATACACCTTAAAAACAAAAGCTCTGCAGGCATCTCCATCTAGGGTTAGTTTCTTTAGCTGTCTCTATTCTGTCCTATTAAACTGATGTTTGCTCTCAGTCAATGTTTCCAGGTTCTTTTTGTCTGCATCTTTTTCTTTTGAGCAAGATAAAGAATATTAATCTGAACTTCATCATAAAGTCTAATTAAAATTACAAAATTGGAAGAAAATACAGAGATTATAATTGACATCCTCACCACAGAAGTTCTTATAATCCATATGAATCAAGGTGAAAGTATAAACTACACATCCGATGCACATGCAACCTCACTTGTCACATTTGAAAAGATGAGAAAAAACCTATAGAGAATAAAAACACCATAAGTCTAACAACTATAATACAAAAAAGGAATCATTAAAAAACCTTTAGACCAACTAAGATTAAGTGTTAGCCTATTTAAATGTTAATTCCTACAAATTAAATACTAATCTAAATACTGGTAGCCGTGTTGCCTAGAAGTTGGAAAAGTAAACTGATGTCTAAAACTGCATTGTGAATATATTAAGCAATACAAACCAATATGTAAAATTAAAATGAAACAAACCACATTTTTTCCTCCAGGTGTCTTTTATAGAAGCAACACAAGGGATATCATCATTTTAAACAGTAAACAAATGACTGTGGCTCAGGGATATTTTAGGCTGTTATATACTACATTAACTACCATCACAATTTATTTACTTTTTACACTACTGCTGAAGAATAAAATTAGAATGACTATTTAATTTAAAAAAAGGTTTGTAGGCCTATCTTGTCTGACCAAATTGATCTAAAGGGCCAGTGAAGCAGCGTTCACCAGCTTATAGATTTATAGACAAAGTTAGTTAATGTATTATAGGCCTAATGTTTTTAATTCTTACATTCATGTAGATATGGCAGACTCCAAAACAGGGTTATTGTCAGGGAGCAGACCTGCTCCCCCTCCCCCAGTTGCTAATAGCTCAGAAACTACAAGTGAAGCCGTATATCATGACAGTGCACAATCACCAACATC
The DNA here is from genome assembly GCA_949126835.1 of Anisus vortex. Lineage (NCBI taxonomy): Eukaryota > Metazoa > Mollusca > Gastropoda > Planorbidae > Anisus > Anisus vortex. Next base: position 34,640,822 of record OX421494.1, read on the forward strand.
GGTTTGTAATTGAAAAGTTTTTATAATTTTCATTTATAATGACATTTTATTATAGGGGCAAATATTTACTCTTTGCTTAATTATTTTAGGTTACTTGTACCCGCTACTTCTGCCAGCTAAGTGCCTTTATTGGTGATATTTCAAATTAACTTAGTAAAGTAAAAGTGTTCAAGCAGGGCTCATCTATATCTATAAAGTAGACTGTGTGTGTGGATTGTGATCTCCATTGGATTATTTGAAGATACAAGACCTTATTGTCTCATATTTTATGTTTGCGATCTGCCTTCTGGTATCTGTCTGGGGTTTGATTCCCCCATTGATAAGTTTTTTTTTTCTTTTTCTACTTTTTAAAAATATTTCTATTGATATAACTTTTTTTTTGGAAAGATTATAAAGAATTTCAGGACTTAACTCATTCCGTGCCAGGGGGTTTACCGCGTTTGTGCCAGGCCATTTTTACGCCGCTACAATTTATTTAGGGTGCGCTTATTTATTCATATATTTCTAAAGGTATTTGTTAAGCAAGATATCTAAGCTGTATTTCATATCAAATAAATGGAAATTAAAGAGGAAATAATAATAAGTAGAAGTTAAAACATTATTAGAATAATAATTACATCTTTATTAGTAATTTTTAGAGATCAAATTTTTTGTTTAAAAAAAAAGAGCAAAAAAAATTATCTAACAGATTTTTATATGGTATATATGGGTAGCAGAAAACAAAAACTTGGAGGTTGTGGACAGCTTCACCTACTTGGGGTCCAAGATTTCCAGCTCACTGTCCATAGAGGATGAATTAAATAGTACAATCGCCAAGGCAGCTGCCACAATGGCTAAACTTAGTAAACGGGTTTGGGAAAATAACAAGCTGACAGAAAGGACCAAACTGTGTGTCTACCAGGCCTGGTAGGCCAGCACGCTGCTCTATGGAAGTGAATCATGGACAACCTATGCGTCCCATGAGCGTAAGCTAAATAGCTTCCACCTGAGGTGCCTGCGTCGCATCCTTGGCATTAAATGGCAGGACAAAGTTCCTAATAGTGAGGTACTGACGCGCACCAGTGCTCAAAGCATGTTCGCAGTTTTTAGTGAAAGACGCCTACGATGGCTAGGACAAGTAAGAAGTCCAGGCAGAATACCTAAGGATCTCCTATATGGAGAATGGGCATCTGGAAAGAGAAAAACAGGTCGCCCACGCCTCCGTTACAAAGATGTCTGCCAGAGGGACATGAGAGCAGCCAGAATAAGCACAAACGACTGTGAGTGGAAGGCAGAGAATCGGTCCACCTGGCGCACTGCTGTCAGGGAAGGGGTAAAAATAGCAGAGGAAAGTAGAATGGAGGAGACCATAGATAAAAGAGCTAGAAGAAAGGCGAAGAAAACAGAAAGTATGGAACACGTGTGCAAAAGCTGTGATAAAGACTGTCACACAAGGAAGTGCAACCTCGAACCACGGTGATGCACCATTGTCTCGTGAGACGGAAGGATGCTGAAGATAGCAGATATCCTATTCGGCTTGAAACCACTTAAAGTATATCTATTCCAGATCAGAATGCATTTTGAATTTTGAAAATATCCCATATAGTTACTGAGTTATACGCATTTTTGTAATGTTAGTATCAGCCGGCAAACGCGATTCTATAGGCCCTACAGTTCTATATAGTTTACATTGGCCTAAGCCTAACCACGAATCTCTGAATCTTTAATTAGTAAATAAACTGACAGTCCTCAAAATCAGATTTAAATGATTTAAAGTTATTATCTGATGAATAGAAATTAATAATTAGCAATAAAAGTTATTTTAATAGCAAATTTGACAGGTTCCAAGGCCTATAAACAATTCAAGTAGGCGTGGCTATTCTTTGTTTACAAATGTTTACACAGAAATTGATAAAAAGTCGTCATTATTATTTAAAAAACTAAAAGTAAACCAAGCAGAAAGGAAGCAGATAATATAAAAAGTTGAATTAATAGGCTATACCAACAAAATAAGCTATAAAAACCAAATTGACGATATATCGTGGATTGGCACAAAATGATTTAAAGCTTTGCTAAAATGTAATTAAAAAGGTCAGTAAGTAAAATCAAATACCGGTAATTATATTTTAGACGCATGCGGGAGACGGGTGTTCGATTCCTATTTAGGGATAGTCTAAACATTTTGTTAAAAAAAAAAAGAAATGCCCGTTTTTAACCCCATTACAAAAAACTAATTATTTCAATATCTACCTTAGATAACATTTAACATGCTTTGGAAATTTACTGTCTTACTTTTGGGTTGGGTCGGTTAATGCTACATTTATTTGTTTTGTCTTTTTTTTTCAATCATCAATTTAGCTTTGTCACCTGGCCTAGGGTAATATCCGTATTCTTAGTTGTATGTTAAACGCGCTCTGAGCTTACATTATGTTTGTTGGCAGCACTATACAAATAGTATTATTATTATTTATTTCAAATTCCTTTCCTAGATGTTTTTAGTAAATAATAAATATATTGTCTGAAATTATTATAGCTTTATGTTCATTGTAGGTTGCTTATAAAATGTTTATCCGTAAGTTATGTAGGCTTATGTAATTTTTTCCCCAGGCAACACCGGGGAATTTAGCTTGTTTTTTATATTTATAGTAATGTATTAAAGGCTAAAACATCTCATTCATAAGAAACATTTATCACCTTTTTGTGATGAAAATAAAACTATATTGATAACATAATATATGTATCATTTTCTGCAATTTCCTAGAGACTACTTCAAGTTATATTTGTGGGACTTGTTGTTGTTATGGTTCTGGTAAGTTGTCACTAATTTAATTTTAAATAATAGGCTTACATTATTTATATATAAGAATTTTAAATGCTTAAATTTGAATGAATTTAATGACATGACTAAATTACACCATGGATATATGCAAATTCTAATATTTCTTTCTCTATAATAAAATATCTAGGTCAGCATTTCCTTATCTATATACAGTGGGAGCCATGCGGAAACAAATGGAGGAATGTACTTCATGTTGGGCATTAATTTAATTGGTTTTGCACTGGTTGAAATAATAATGGTAAATATATAATGAAAAGTAATACCTTTTTTTTTATTATACATTTAAATAGATAAATAAGGGAAATATGTGTCAATTTAAACCCTTAAGTTTGTTAAGAATAAAGTTTGCTTTTTAAAAATGTTTTCCCAAAAAAAGATTTTAAAACTTTAAATTTTATAATATACTGAGTAAAAATGGAGGGATTTACTACTTTTTGATAAGGTATAAGAATTATATCTTAAAACCTCCAATATTTGTTGTTAATATAATTTAATATAATTAACATTATAATAGTAACAATAATTCAGAAACAAAAAGGTCTTTTGCAGATAACTGCATAATATTTAGAAAACAATCAAATCAATACTAAATATAATATGTAAACCTATAATATGTTACAAAAATATGGGACTCTTAACTAAAGCATATTATATCATTTCATCAAAAAATAAAAAATCTAACTGTTGAGATTATAACAAAGGAAACAAAGCTAGTTAGGGAAAACCAATTGAAACCAAAATTCTCAAGTTTTTAAGAGCTGTATGAAAATTAAAAAATTATCAAAATATAGCAATGTTGATAAAATAAAAACTTTTGCATTAATTTTGTACAAATGTATATATACACATATAGAGTAATTTACCAGTTGCACCCTTTTTGGTTTTTGTGACTTAGTTTCTTAAGTATTTGACAAAGCTGAAATAGGGTAAAAACAAAAGTACCCAAAATAGAGTATGACAACGTGGCCAATTGAATGAACATACATTATTGTATTACTGTAAGTAATTTAAAATACACTAGTGCTGTTAATACTATTTTCACATGGAGTTGGCTTTAACTTTATCTAGGGATTTTCTAAACAAAAATACGAGTCAAGACAACCTCTGCACCAAAGATAAAGAGGAAGACAAGCTAGTGTTTCTATTGCACTTCTTGAAGAATGTTATAATGTACCTTTAAACAAAGAACCAACACTGAACATTTGAAAAGCAGCACATTTGTAAAAAAAAAATCCTCATGTAATAAACTTTATTATGGTCTGTCGTGATTGGTATAGATATAGATAATTTATAAATATAAAAAATTAAAACAAGGAAACAAGAGTAATGTAACAACTAAAAGTACAAATCTCAACAGACATAAAGATTGAATACATAAAGAAATGCAAAATGAACTAAATTTAGAAATACATTTATACAATATCAATATGAAATAATAACGCCATTCAGTGTAAAGATGTGATGTTGTTAGTCAGGGCAACACACAGTTTACGCATAAGTACCTTGTTTCAAAGAAGCAAAATTTTGTGTGCAATGTGCATGCCTTCAACCATTAATACTGTACTCCCCCTGCACATTTTATTAAGATTTTAACAAATTATTTTTTCATGAACAGATAATCTTTACTAGAAGAGGTGATCTTCCAAAAGGCAAAACTTGGTTTCTCTATTTTCTTGGATTCTGCATCATGTTGGAATCTATTTTCACTGATGTTCTGCTATTTTAGGAGTATGGTGTTTTTGAATACTGTTAAATACAGCCATAATCATTTGTTATGTGAAAAAATTATGCTTTACTTATTTGCAATTTGTTTACCTAATTTTTTTTTATACTTCAAATGCCACATCTAAAAATATTAATACTTAAGAATCATTTAATGTTGACAAATCAGTTAATTATTTTCCAATCCAGAAAAATGTGAATGTCCATTTAAATTTATACTATTTAGGTGTACAATATTCTATATTCTAAAACAACTACAATTTTCAAATTCCTTTTTTTGAATTTAGTCATCTTGTTAATAAAACAAATAATAATTTTTATTCAAGTAAAAAAAATCTAAATTGATGATTTTGTAAATAATACTAATAAAGTTGAAATAGTTTGTTTGATTAAGCTCATGCAGCATCACTGTATCACATACATCACTGTATTTTGTATACATTTAAAAGGGAAAAATTAGTTTAATAAATGTCTGACATAGGTTAGTAGATATAAAAAAAAAATTAATGAAACGTAATATATGTAAATAACACTGTCTACAGTCTAATAACGCCTGTCTACTATGTGTAAAAAAACATTAATTTTTCTATTAAGCTGCTCATCATAAATAAAACCAAAATCTGGGGCATAATCTGGTGATTACAATGCCATTTTACATGACAAGGACAAGGGACTCAGTGAGTTGAATGTTACTTATATATATACTTATATTGTTATTTTAACAAAATATGTTATATACATATTTCATCTATGCTTATATTGTTACCGGTATATAAATATTTCAAAAGGTGATACTGATAATGTTATTTCTATATTTAATAAGCTTAACTTGTTATTTATATTTAAGCTTGTTTCTTTACATAAGCCTTCCCATTTTAATTTCTAAAAATGTTTTTATGTTTTTTAATGCTGCTTTAAATACTTTGATAAGACTTCTCTCTCGTTGAAATTAAATCAGTTAAATAAGTAATGTTAAGTTTAAAAAAAACACAAACTGTGAATTTCATCTGTTGACAATAATAAGACTGTATGTTTATAGTTCATGTCATTCTTTTGTTTGATATTTCTTTTTTTTTAAAGTTATTAATTCATGACATCTTGTGAGAGTTATTGGTAACTAAAATTTACTGTCAATATTATATATATATATATATATATCACCCAGCAAGCATCAAACATTTAAAATGTCAAGTTTTGTAATTTTTATTCATCAAGATCCAATTAACCCTAGCCGTACTTCGATATTTTGCATACATATTGTACTTCGTGTTCCATTTTTTGGGTCATACTTTTACTTTTACATAGAGAAAATATTAGTGTTCCCTTTTTTGGGTCATACTTTTTATACAGACAAACTATTTCTAACACACTTTAGCATTGGAGAATTATATAAAATCATTCATCTTATTGACTTTAAGCACATAAAATGTCATTTATTGATGAAAAATCTCAAAATAAAAGATTTAAACAGAAATAACATCAAAGATATCTTTCTTTGAGCCTTCATAGTCATCATGGTTTAAGCATCACAATTCTTGCAATTCAGCATGGCCTTGGCTCTGTCCTAAAACTCGTGGGATTCGGGACATCGCACCTGTGTATATGATACACTTGAGAGGGTAGTACGTTTCTGAGTCACAGATCCAGAACAACTTCAGGCCGTACTTTGCAGGTTTGCTTGGTATGTACTGTATAAATGAGCAACGCCATCTGAAGGGTATGAGCTGCTCATCCACAGTCAGTGAAGCTCCAGCAACATAGTACTTTTGGAGGTTGGCAAGGTGGAGGTCCAACACTTCGCTGATTGGAGCGAGCTGGTCAGTTTCTTGTCTTCTGTGACGGGTGTCTTTGTTGTCAAACCTCAGCTGGAAACATCTGTTCTTCGACATTGTGGCTCGCACAAAATCTTGCCCGATGAGGGGCTCCCAAATTGTAGTCAGGTTTACTTTGCTCTGTTTCTGAGCACCCAGGAAGACAAGAATATCGATGAGCCCTCTGATCTCTACATCGTCTGTCTCCTTCCATGCATCTCCTCTCTGCCCTTTTCCTTCTTCATTTGTGTATTTCACAATCAGCTTGATCATGTCTCGAGAAATGAAAAGATCAAAAGTCTCTGCAGGGCTTGTGGCATTGTGTGTGTTTGGAATACGATTCCGCAGAAGAGTCACAATATTTGACCTTGTAGTTTTAGCATTAGGTGCCATAGGGGTACTTTTCCACTCTATGCAATCTTTCCCATAGTAACTTCTTGTTCTGACTACAGTTCCATCAACTAGTTCTTCAGAAATGGAAGAGTTCAAGTTTGGGTCAATGCTTTCTTCCTCACTACTATAACTAGATCGAGAATCATCATCACTATCATCACTGAAAGGGACAAACTCATCTTTATCACTCATTTCACCTTCACTATACTGATCAGCATCAGCATCATCTTCTTCTCTGTCAATAGCTCTGACTTGATCAACATGATCTCCTGCATCATCAACTCCAACTTGAAGTAAATCAAAAATATTTCTGCTTGAACCAGGCCTAGCTTCTTCACCAGCCGCCATTTTTATTTTACTCCAGGGGAGATAATTAACAATGCCTGCTTGAACTAACATAAACAAAGAATATCTATAACTTGTGATATATGACTCCTCTATATAAAAGTATGACCCAAAAAGTGGAACATGAAGTGTGACTGTGCATTTACTTTTTTTTCCCTATTTATAAGTATGACCCAAAAAATGGAACACGAGGTACGATTTGAGTATTTTTTTTTCTTGTCAATTGCTCTAAAATGGAAAACCTAATATCAAGGACAATATTATTTTATGATGTAAAAATGGTTAATTTGAGATGTCACAGAAGATGGATAGTGTAGTTTGACTGGTTGCTGAGCAAGTGTGTAAACAAACCCTTGTGTTCCCTTTTTTGGAACACGAAGTATGGCTAGGGTTAAATTGTATTTTGTCCACTTCAAATAACATGATTTTGTATTGATCCAAACAAATGGAATTTAGAACTTAATAAAGTGGCATCAATGCATTATAAATAAACAACATAAGAGAAAACTATTCATTTACAAGAAAAGAAATAAACTTCTAAAATAGACACTCTGACACACACACTATCATTCTAATTCTATTCATTACAAGGTAAAAAAAAATTGTCAACAGGTCTCTTAGTTTGCTCTATTGTATTTAATTTCTGGCTGACTGGTCATTATGTTGACAAATTTGGATTGATAATAGGAAGAAAAGATTGTCTAAAAAAATTCTCTGTTAAGCCCTTATTGAGAGTAGCCAACTACTTCTTCTAGATCTGATGTAGCTATGGTGTCGTGAGTGTGCATTGTCCTGAAAGATTTTACCAATCATAATAAGACACTTTGCGTTAAACAAATCTTCAAGAGATAGTAGTTGTGTCTGTGCTGTGAGAGTATATAATATAATGTTTGCTCAACCATACCAGCAGGTGATTGCAAAGGTGATGATGGTCTTGTCAATATTAAATTGTAAATTTCTAAGATAAAAATGTCTTTAGTGGATTTTCTTATAGGTATTACTCTGGTAATTTTGTGTAACTTTGTGATTTATTTAGTTCATTGAACTGTTTTTAGGCCTACTAATTTTTTGTAACATTACTTTTGTTAGTAAGCCTATAGATCATTTCTATAGTCCTTTGCATGAAATAAGAAAAGTATTTTGATCTTATAACTGTCTGAGAATTTATTAGATTTCTACCCTTATGTTTTTTTCTAAATTTGAACTGAAAGCTTTAGACCGGGGGTCGGCAACCTACGGCATGCGTGCCAAACCAGAGCGATTTCCAATGGCACGTGGGACCATCCAAAAAGTCTTTTCAACAAGAAATTGAGAGCTAGAGCATAATGACTTTTAAGCCTTTGGCACGCTGACTGAATTAGAAATTCTCCTTTGGCACGCTGACTGAATTAGAAATTCTCCTTTGGCACGCTGACTGAATTAGAAATTCTCCTTTGGCACGCTGACTGAATTAGAAATTCTCCTTTGGCACGCTGACTGAATTAGAAATTCTCCTTTGGCACGCTGACTGAATTAGAAATTCTCCTTTGGCACGCTGACTGAATTAGAAATTCTCCTTTGGCAAGCTGACTGAATTAGAAATTCTCCTTTGGCACGCTGACTGAATTAGAAATTCTCCTTTGGCACGCTGACTGAATTAGAAATTCTCCTTTGGCACGCTGACTGAATTAGAAATTCTCCTTTGGCATGCTGACTGAATTAGAAATTCTCCTTTGGCACGCTGACTGAATTAGAAATTCTCCTTTGGCACGCTGACTGAATTAGAAATTCTCCTTTGGCACGCTGACTGAATTAGAAATTCTCCTTTGGCACGCTGACTGAATTAGAAATTCTCCTTTGGCACGCTGACTGAATTAGAAATTCTCCTTTGACACGCTGACTGAATTAGAAATTCTCCTTTGACATGCTGACTGAATTAGAAATTCTCCTTTGGCACGCTGACTGAATTAGAAATTCTCCTTTGACACGCTGACTGAATTAGAAATTCTCCTTTGACACGCTGACTGAATTAGAAATTCTCCTTTGACACGCTGACTGAATTAGAAATTCTCCTTTGAAACACTATTATTAAAAGGTTGCCGACCTCTGCTTTAGACCACATGTAATTACATGTACATCACTTTTAAATCTTTTTTATTGGTTTGTTTCTAAACTTCTTCATTTTATATGTTATATTACTTGCCTTTCAACTTTGCTCTAGTTTTTAAGTTGATGGATTCCTGACAGAGGATATAAATTCTTGTTTAGTTCTTACGTTTGAAGGCCTGCACACGGGGTATGAAATATACCCTAGGGTAGATTTTTAAAAACAGGTTTTCCAAAAATAAAATAGCAATTAGCCTTTTTTGTTCTTCACTTGTCTGTACAATCATTGTTATTATGCTTTTATTTGTTTATGTTAGATCTATATTGTTGAAGAGCCTATCAGATGTAATACTTTTTCTTTGTTTATTAAATATTTTACTAGATTTGTATTTTTTATATTTTGTTGAGATGAAAACTTTTTGAATAAAAATGTATATTTTTTTAAATTTCAAAAAAAATATTAATGTTTAAAATATGTTTTAATTTATTTGCAAAAATTGTTTATTATTACAATAAAAAAAACACTTTAGAAGAGAAAGTATACAAATTTAGATTTATGGCTACTTTTAACAAAAGGCAATTGCTAAGTAATGCCACTTCATAATACCTAAAACACGTGTAGCATATAATATGCTTGTAGACATCATCATTTATTTTCAACTAAAAGAAAAATTGAACATTACTATTCAATAATTAAGTATACTTTTTCAATAAAATAGAGAAAGTCATGTTTACTTTTATTGTCATGTGCGAAAACAACCTGATGCAAAGCGCAGATAAACATAAAGATAAAAACACTTTCCTTATATCCTATGCGAGAACAAATGCATATAAGTACTCTTTCTTCCGAAGTGGCATTCGGGCATGGAATGGGTTGCCTGAACAAAACAGGAAAACCAGTAACTTAACATTTAAAACATTAATAAAAATGCAAGACTACACTCAGATTATGGATGAGCGTAGGACGCAATAATCTTCTCTATAGAATGAACATCTGTAATGTATAAGATAAGATGCTTGGCTGTCAAACTTCTAGTGTATCAGTTCCCAATCGGAACGCCAACCCCCCTTTCCCTTTTTTCATGGACTAGTTAAACTTGGGAACACTGATGTTCTCTACCAGAGCGGCAGCAACCATAGGGTTGGCAATGATGCTTAGTATGATAAATTAAACATTATGATAGACTGGAATGTAAAATCAATGATATTCAGCCTTCATAGTTAAGATGACTGTGACGATGTATAGTCTACTAAATGCTTCACTAAGGGCTTAAAAGTTAAAACTATACAGAAGACTACTGCATCCTTCTATACAGAAGACTATAGAGCGTTCCCAATGGCCGTGGCTTAGGTTTTTTTAGTGACGTATTTGTGTAAATAGAAGCCACTATTGGTGTACAAAAATGGTGAAGTACTTCTTTATCATGCAAAATTCACATCTGAATATTGGCTATCCTACTAAAAAATAAGGAGGTAAATAGTAGTACTGTAGATTAATTGATTAATGTGATTAGGCTAGGGCCAGCTAGACCTATTAACACTTTCAATTTCACTTTATAGGCCTACACTTTTAATGTTTCATAGGCTAAGCTAATGGCTAAGTAGGGATGCCAAGTGATAGTGTTGGTGAATAGGCTATCTAGTCAAGTCACTAATATGCTCACATCGTCTATGATCTATGTCTATGATAATAATAAAATAGCCTATTTTATTTAACAGACATAATACAGCTTAAATCTTAACAAGACTTAAAACACAAAACATCATTTTAAAAAAGCTTGAGCCTATATGAAACTTTATTAATACAGCGGCCATTGTTACTTGTACACCATTACTCAAAGTAAACAAAAATCACGTGCTTTTTGTCACGTGATTGCAAACGCCCTATTGCATCCTTCTATACAGAAGACTATTGCATCCTTCTATACAGAAGACTATTGCATCCTTCTATACAGAAGACTATTGCATCCTTCTATACAGAAGACTATTGCATCCTTCTATACAGAAGACTATTGCATCCTTCTATACAGAAGACTATTGCATCCTTCTATACAGAAGACTATTGCATCCTTCTATACAGAAGACTATTGCATCCTTCTATACAGAAGACTATTGCATCCTTCTATACAGAAGACTATTGCATCCTTCTATACAGAAGACTATTGCATCCTGCTATACAGAAGACTATTGCATCCTTCTATACAGAAGACTATTGCATCCTTCTATACAGAAGACTATTGCATCCTTCTATACAGAAGACTATTGCATCCTTCTATACAGAAGACTATTGCATCCTTCTATACAGAAGACTATTGCATCCTTCTATACAGAAGACTATTGCATCTTTCTATACAGAAGACTATTGCATCCTTCTATACAGAAGACTATTGCATCTTTCTATACAGAAGACTATTGCATCCTTCTATACAGAAGACTATTGCATCCTTCTATACAGAAGACTATTGCATCCTTCTATACAGAAGACTATTGCATCTTTCTATACAGAAGACTATTGCATCCTTCTATACAGAAGACTATTGCATCTTTCTATACAGAAGACTATTGCATCCTTCTATACAGAAGACTATTGCATCCTTCTATACAGAAGACTATTGCATCTTTCTATACAGAAGACTATTGCATCCTTCTATACAGAAGACTATTGCATTCTTATAGACAGATGACAATTTCATCATATGCTTAGCCATGGGTCTTAGGAGTAATAATAAATGTAAATTATCTTAGAATCCACTTATTGATAAATAAATTAAATAATCTAAGAAAACAAAAAAAAATTGGAACAGTTTTCTGGACAGAGTTGCAAGGTCCATTACTAGTGAATATTCACAACTGACAAAAGTAACGCCAATAGTTGAATCACTAAACCTAGAAACACTAGATTCCTTGAGAACAGAGGGGCAAAGAGTAACGTAGAAATACCGGTAATACATAGGGCAATGCATTCTAACTTAGAAATACAACACAAAAACAATCTATGACAATGCACAGATAAACATAAGAACAAAAACATCTTATCCCATATGCAAGAACAAATGCATTTAAGTTCTCTTTCTTCCAGAGTGGCATCCGGGCATGGCATGGGTGACCTGAGAAAAACAGGAAAACCAGCAACTTATTATTTAAAACTCTAACCAATATGCAAGACTAGACTCATACCATGGCTAAGTGTAGGACATAATAATTTTCTGTATAGAAGGAGTGCTTGTAATATATAAGATAGTAACATAATTTGAAAAGGGCTTTGAGCTATTTCAAATCACTAGACTTAGCTTAAGAAATGACAAGTTTAGATAGCTCAAGCGCAGATATTGACTGGAAAATCTGGACAGCAAAAGTCAATTTAGTAGATCTCAAACTGCCGTATTGGTGTAAGATTAGGTATGATTATATTGTGAGTGGTAATTCTTAAATTCTAAGTTGAAATCTTCAAAAATCTTAAATTGAGTGTACCAGCAGAACGACCCGTAACTGCGTAATGGAGCACCCCAGCTCAAAAGTTTCAGCGATGACCTTTTGCATAATGTAAAATTGTAAATGCTTTGTTTAGTGCTGCGCTAAGTTAATTATTATGATTTTAAAAAATTTTAATGCAATTTTTTTATTTATAATTATTTTTTAAATGAATGGCAAGTTTTAGATTACACAATTACATCAACATTTCTGTCTTTTACTATGAGCAAAGTCTTTAATGACAGTCAAAATCCATCTCCCTCAAAGTGTCAGATTTGATGCTAAGAAGTGCCAAATTAGTATAGTAAGCCTATCCTGACTCATTGAATTCCTTAGGTATGTTTTGAAAAGTTGTAATTTGTTTTATATAGCCTAATATTAATATTGAGTAACACCAAATTTCTGGGTACTCAAGAGAGTCAATCTGCTCTTAGTCAATGGGAGTTTTAGAATTATTAAATTTGTCTTTACATGCAGCTCAAGTCTCCAGTAAATTATTCTAATTATTCCAATAGCAGGAGATAATTTATTTATGGACAACATGGAATTCAAACTTAAAAACTACTTTGAAAATGAAAAGTCAAATAAGACATGAGGTTTTCTAAAAAAGAAATTCATACACATGTATAAAGAACTTAAAATGCTACTTTTTGTTACATTTATAGTAATTTGTGACACCATTCAAACCCAGACAAATATATTTCAGATTTGATTGAACATTATGAACATAAAAATGTATTTAATTATACAGTAAAAAAAAAAAAGTATAAAATATGCATTATTTATAATAACATTTATACAAGGCTAGTAATTTTCTCTCTCAAACATTCATATTTATAATTAAAAGTATTGACATTAAAAAAAGTATGAGGGAATTGAAAAAACTTTCAATAGGAAAACTACAGAAAATTGTCTGCTTATGATATTACTGTTTTTATTTTTAAAGTTTCTATTGAACACCTACATACAGTAGAGAATTTTTTGTTTAAGTATTAAAGAAGTGTTGATGAAGAGAAACTAAATCTAGAAAGTAACTAGCTTCAAATAATTGGGAGAAAGTGTCTCTATTGTACAATCAGGCTGATGTGTTGGCTAGTTTTCTTCTTATATATGGATATAACAGCAGAACTAGTAATAATGATACAGGCTCTGGTGATGAGATGCTTCACAAACATACTGCGTCACATCTGCTACAATTGAAGAAGCAGAAGATTTAAATTGTTAGGCCATTGCTCCTTATGATGACCTCCTGGTTATAGTGAAAAAGTAAAATTCTGGAATGGTGTAGCAAGGTACAAAAAAAGGACCATTCTTTAGGGCACCAAAACATATTGAAGAAAAAACAAAGAAACTGAAGGGAAGACAGACTCTTGGTGTTAGCATAAATAAGGCAAAGAATCCTGAGATTGTAGGAAGAGTGTAGATTATTTGTGGTGCTACAATGGTCAAAAAAATTTAAGGACTTACAGTATAGGAATATAGGATAGGAAAACTATGTTAAATATAAAGACTGCTGATTAAAAAAAAAAATTTCTATAAGGATTGTAACAAAGCTTGTCAAATCAAAGACTATAATAAGATGGACCATTTGCTTAAATATTTCTGTTTTTTATGACTCGAAAAACTTCTTTTCAGAATTCATGATTCCCTTTTGTATACTTCTGTTTTATTTAATCGCTATGATTTTCTCATTGAAAAATTAAAATAAATAGTTGTATACAGCAGAAACATTGAGGCAGACGTAGGAGCGTAGAAGTCATTTAAGACAACGTTATTGGATGTGCATGGAAAAAAGAACATATAAGTTCTAAAAATAGATCAAGTTGTCCATCTTATTATAGTCGTTGGTCCAATCAACAACATTTTCAGGGTTTAAGCTTTTCATCCATGATCTGATGATTGTAAAAAAAATATATAGTCACACTTTCACTTGCATTTTAAATGGCAACCTGACAACCCCAATTTCAGTTTAATAAAAAAATATTTTCTAGAAAATTTAATACAAAATATTCAGAGATTTTCAGTTTATATTTATATAACACGATTTATCAATTTCCCTGAGTAAATTAAAGAAATTTGTGGAAATATTTTTTTTTTATTGTATCTAAATTAAAAATCATACATGTATAAACAAAATGAAATGTATATCAAGTAAACTCTTGCTGTAGAAAAAGCATCCTATAATTAACAAAAAACAGTTAAAATAATCATATAGTTTTGCCTTTAAACTTTACATAGCATAATATGAGTTTGGAGATCCTTGTGTTAATCTGTTCAGCTAACATCACCTATAGGAGATCCTTGTGTTAATCTGTTCAGCTAACATCACCTATAAGAGATCTTTGTGTTAATCTGTTTAGCTAACATCACCTATAGGAGATCCTTGTGTTAATCTGTTTAGCTAACATCACCTATAGGAGATCCTTGTGTTAATCTGTTTAGCTAACATCACCTATAGGAGATCCTTGTGTTTATCTGTTCAGCTAACATCACCTATAGGAGATCCTTGTGTTAATCTGTTTAGCTAACATCACCTATAGGAGATCCTTGTGTTAATCTGTTTAGCTAACATCACCTATAGGAGATCCTTGTGTTTATATGTTTAGCTAACATCACCTATAGGAGATACTTGTGTTAATCTGTTTAGCTAACATCACCTATAGGAGATCCTTGTGTTTATCTGTTTAGCTAACATCACCTATAGGAGATCCTTGTGTTAATCTGTTTAGCTAACATCACCTATAGGAGATCCTTGTGTTTATCTGTTTAGCTAACATCACCTATAGGAGATCCTTGTGTTTATCTGTTCAGCTAACATCACCTATAGGAGATCCTTGTGTTTATCTGTTTAGCTAACATCACCTATAGGAGATCCTTGTGTTTATCTGTTTAGCTAACATCACCTATAGGAGATCCTTGTGTTTATCTGTTTAGCTAACATCACCTATAGGAGATCCTTGTGTTTATCTGTTTAGCTAACATCACCTATAGGAGATACTTGTGTTTATCTGTTTAGCTAACATCACCTATAGGAGATCCTTGTGTTTATCTGTTTAGCTAACATCACCTATAGGAGATCCTTGTGTTTATCTGTTTAGCTAACATCACCTATAGGAGATCCTTGTGTTTATCTGTTTAGCTAACATCACCTATAGGAGATACTTGTGTTTATCTGTTTAGCTAACATCACCTATAGGAGATCCTTGTGTTTATCTGTTTAGCTAACATCACCTATAGGAGATCCTTGTGTTTATCTGTTTAGCTAACATCACCTATCTACACCAGTATCAAGTCCAAATGCTTGCTTGGCAGATTCATAAGTTGCAAATGAAATGGCTACTGTTGGCATGATGCGAATATAGTTGATACTCATGCCTCTATACAATCCTCTTACTATACCATTTTCTTGGTAAACATCCATCAGAACTTTCAACCAACCTCTGTTTTGAGAAATAGGAATTGTATACACTTTAGTAAGTCACAATTACAATTTTATGAATTATAACCTCTTTTAATATTCATTAGCAATGAAAAATATTTAGGCTATATCTAGAATTGAAATTTACTTGGGTAACCTAGTTATTACTAATACTAGATACCCAGTGCAACCTTTATGGACCAAAATATGACTGTCTCATTGGGAAACCTGAAGAAGATTTGTATTCATTAGTTATGAGAACTTTCTGGTAAGCATGGTGTCTTTTTTAGTTTCCTTTTGTAAGATCTAAAGAAAAGGACAAAGTTCTTACATTTAGCAGCATCATGCTACAAAATACAAGATTGACCATAGGGTATTGAAAATAGGGTCTACCCAAATAAGGACTATGACAACTATACTCCAACAAGCCCAACAAACAAGACAATATAAATATACAGTGAAATGAACAAGCCCAACAAATTAGACAATATAAAGTTCCTCCCCTGTAAAGAACAATACACTATATTCCATTTAAGAACAGGACATATAGCACTTAACTCACACCTAAATAGAATTAACCCAATACAAGCACCCAACTGAAGAAACTGCCATTACCCACAAGAAACTGTAGACCACTTCCTACTTGAATGTCTTAAGCTAACCTACCTCAGGCACACAATACTCCCTCCTCAACCTACACTACCATTACTAACACACTATACAGCAATACCCAAGAACTAAAAACGACATGTAAATATGTTTAGTCTGGCATTGACTGCAAGAGAGCAAACTGCTCAGCAGGCTGGCTTACTGTGCGCTTGTTACTAACCTTGGATATTGTAAAACTTCTTTTTCGGATTGAATAATCATGCCAGATAGTTGCATCTTGCGACGTACTACATCAAGAGGATAGCTGAAACATTTGTTTAAAATGCTTAAAGTTTGATCATTTTAATTATTCCTTAAAAATTAACACGTACACAGGCCCAATCAAGACAGTTAGAGATAGTTGTAATATTTGCAGTAAGTCATGCACAACAAAACAATGAGCCATTCAGTGTGACACCTGTGATGAATGGTACCATGCTGCATGCTTGCATATGAACACCCCAATTTATATAGTGTTAGGAAATAAAGACACCACTTGGCACTGTGTACAGTGTGGGTTGCCACAATTTAGTTCAGGTCTGTTTAATTCTCATGACCTGGATACCACTAACCCCTACAGTGCCTTGACAAGCCCGGAAGTTAATAAATTAGACCTTAATAAACCCTTAGCTAGATCAATAGCAATCAAAATAATTAAAAAGATGACACTCTTTAACAAGGCTATGAAACATTTTCTGACATATATTATGCTAGTTGTATAACATTAACATTGTATTTCAATATTACTTGACTATGACATATTGAATTAAAAAATCTGAAACAAAATGCAGCTCTGGCTCTGGCTAGGTTTCAAATCAAATAAATTAGGCAAGACGTTGAGTCAAGATTTTGTTACTATTTGACTCTCCACCACAATACAAGTTGCTTCAACTTAGGCATTTCCTAAAACTCGCTATGCAGTATCTTTCTCCGAAACCCTCATGTTTGGCATCATTGGAAAGAGCATTCTCAAATTGTTAATTTAATATACCATGCCAAAAGTCTTTTAAAAATACCAACCACTCAAAAGGCTTAAATTAAACATATAGTTTAAAAAAAACTTTTCAACATTTGTAATTATAACAAAGAATAGCACAGTTCCATTGAGTGACTTGACTTTATGCAACCAACCCCAGCTATTCGTTTTCCAACATGGCAGGTGTCGTTATGAGAGAAAAAAAATAGAAATGTGTCCTAAAATATCATCATCAATGATGAAAATGATTTCAAAATGTTAACAACTCTAGCATAAGAATATTTTACAACATCAGCAATAGATAAAACTGACAGATCAAGCTCTAGTGATGAGACTGAAGCAACTGACAGTATTATTTATCATTTAGGATTTTAGGTCTAGGCTCTAGAATTATATCAAAAGATGAAGATGATGATAATTACCAACCAATAAGGGAAGACTTTTCCACAAACAATGGTAGTTATAGCAGCATTGCACAACTTAACAATAAGAAGATGGAAGTAGATTCTTTATATTTTTTTACCAGATGAATTAATTTATATTAATGCGGGTCATTAAACCTTTGAAATATGGTAGCTCCAACATAAGCCCATTATAAAACTTATGTCTGTAATAAAAGAAAGATACCTTTACAATAATACCATATTTCCTTTATTAGTACTACATTAAAAATGTGGTTCTTGTGCTATAATTTATTGGTTAAAGTCATAGAAGTCATTAACTTACTGGTGCTTGTATTTATTTGTTAAATTAAAGACACAAAAGATCCTAATAATATTAGATCTAGATTCACTATTAATTGTATTATTTATTATTTAGACCCCAGTTTTAGGGCTGGTAAAGGCAAGGAACAAACAAGTGAATTCTAAGTTCTTGATATTCTATTAAATTCAATGAATGTTACTCATTGCCCAATGAGAATTATTACAACCTACTGCTCTTTTTCCACCTAAAATCTAAATTTTCATAATATAAAAAAAAATATATTTTTTTTAATAAAAATGTGCCTTATTTTTAGTTTATTCTGTATTTAATTTAATAAATGTGCTAAATTTCACCACAACCCCCGAAAGGCTGCAATGGAAATTATCAGTCTGAAAAAGAAAAAACTTCAATTTTAAATTTCTCCAAATCAGGTTCTGGTTCTAGACAGAGGCTACAGTAAAAGATCTGTGCTACAAACCTAATCTAGTTCATTCTCCAACAGTTTTCACCATTGCATTACCTGTAGTATTCAAATTGCTTTAAGAATAACTCAACTCAATAACTCAAAATGACCCACAGGTACAAAGCAATTAATTTGTGGTGGAGGGTCACATTGGTTTTTATTTATAGCATTTAAGCTAACAATATAATATTATAATTTTTAATAAACACAAATTAATGTTTGCAATATATTACATTTAATAATATAGTGAACATTCTTACGACATAGTCTGTGCTATAGCTCCTGCTAGACCACCACAGACTAGTTTGGCAGGCATTATTAGCACCAAGCCACCTGTAGTCTGAGGGCAAGGTTTACCCAATACATCAGGAAATGTGTCAAGGGCAAAGTTCTTTAGCATCTCAAAACTACTGAATGAGAGGCCTAGAAAAGAAGAAAGCGTAAGTATTAACCAAATTTAAAAAATTGAAAAACAAAGAAAAAGATATTTAACAAAAATCTATTTGACCATATTATAGACCAATGTCAACATATGGGATAAGTCCAGACAAAAACCCACAGACAACAGCATCAAATGCCAGAGATGAAAGTGGATTGAAAACACTTTGCGAAGACTAGAAGACAGCGTGGCAAGACAAGCACTTGACTAGAATTCCCAGGACAAAAGGAAAGTGGGCAGACCTAGGCAGGTGAGGCAAAGGCTGTTGGCCTTACATGGACACAAATAAAGGGAGCCGCCTAAGACTGAGACAGATGGAAAAGTGTAGTTGTGGCTCTGTGCTCCTATGGGGATATAATAATAATGGTTATTTATATCCATGCTATCTTAGCAGGGTCAGTGTCACGGAGCGTTGTCCTGCAATAGCATGCTTGCGTGTTTGTTGTGAGCTCTTTTATAGGATGCATTGTTCATTCCTGTATTATTTTGTTGTTAGATAGTTTAGTGTTTTGTTTGTAGTAATCTCTAAACCATATGTCCCAAGATATGCCTTGTTGTGAGTTAAGGAAGTGACATCATTGTCTGGTTTTTGTGGCTGGGAATAAATGGTGGATGATAGTCCATTATAAAGGAAGGCTGTGTGTGATTTCAAAGGCTATTTTGTAATATTGAAATTTTCATTCTTTATTCTTTTAGTAATTACGTACAAGTTATTATTATTAAAGCTCGATTGAGTTTATTCTGAGTATAAGATTGTTTAGTTGGTGTATACTAGTGTTTTGAGTATTGTCCTGTCTTTGCATATATCATTCTAATATAAAGAACTCGCACGTCACAGTCAGTGTCCTCTAGAAGATTATTTTGTCCACTAGGCTCAAAACTCCGGCAAGATTGGTCAAAGGGAGGGCTAGAAACCGGGCTTTTTTTGTTGACACTCCGGTGAACTAACCGCAAGACCAGCCGGCTTCACAAGATTAAATTAGAGTAACTCATAGACCAGTGGTCTAGAACCTTTTGATAAAGGTGTGCCAAAGTAGGATTTCTAATTCAGTCAGTATGCCAACAGGTTAAAAGTCAATCAGCTCTACCATATTTAATTAATAAATTAAAAACAAACCTGCATAAGGTGCCATTCCAAGAATTGTAGGAACAATGCCTTGATATAAGCCTCTAGCACCCCCTTCAAGATGATGAATGGACTTTATGGTATGAATAATACCATCATAAACAGTTTCCCCTTTCACTTGAAATGCTAATCTAGCCCTAATCATATCCAAAGGGTAAGTGATCAACACAGCTGTTAAACCTAGAAGTAAAAGATATGTTATTTTAAATAATTTTATGTCTAATGCAATAATATAATCAAATCTTGCATATTTAGAAACGTACATATATAATAACCCTTCTGTCAAAATGGTACTTGTTTTTTTTTCACTAGTTATTTTTATGATTGATAAGTCCTTGAAAAGGCTTTAATTAGACAATATACTTAAATTCATAACTAACTATAAGACTTTGAAGTCACAATGTGTAAAACCGAGCTTTAAATTATGTCTTAAAAATTATATTCAAAACTGCAGAACAACAAAAATTACACAAAAGTATTACATAATGTTAGAAAGAGCACCTAATTTCCTTTTTAGTGACAGTTTTTGGTGCTGTACAATACGCCTAATAGTAAATTTAAAGAATTAAACTTTGAATCAATAGATTTTTCAATATTCTTTAAATAGAAACAACATAAGGAAATGTGTTACACACAACCAATCAGCAATCACATATTTGTAGCCTAGAAAAAAATTGAAATATGCATTTTCATTGGTCAGGTTAATAATGGTTTTTCATGAAAGTGTAAGCTAAACTTTCAAACTAAACCTATTATGATTGGTTTATAAAAATAAATAGTCACTTAAAAGAATTCCTAACATTTCACACTTTAAAATAATGTATATTGTTCCCTTGTAGGATATTGTTTTAAAACAACTGAAAATATCTAACTTGTTGTGAAATGCTAGTTTTTTTTTATAACATGCTAATTAAATTAATTATTTTATAATATTTCCAAGTTGAAAAAAAACACAGTAATTATGATTCAAAAATGGATACTATAGCTATTGTCATTTTCACTCAGATCAAACCCACACATACATAAATGTACCCAGTATATAAACATACATATACATTCCACTTTCAGACTATTGATAACATGCCTAAAAAGCACATTAGTTTTAATTATGTTTTTTTCATATAATTTAAATTTACCACTAAGATTGAACTATTTTGTACATAAACAAAGATTAGATATTAACATTTTATCACTTTATTTGAAATTCAACAAGGGTTGCTCATATCTTATTATCTAGGTCTGCAAAATATATTTATGTAAATTTTCAAAAGATATTATTGTTCTTGAAATATTTAATTTATATTTTTTATAGAATTTTTAATGACATCCATTTTTAAGAAAAGACCAACTGAAGCGCTTTTTATCAAAATTGAAAATCAATTATACACAATATCAAACATAGCTTCCAAGTAATTAGTTCAATATTAAGTGGCAGAGCGGCAGCGCATTCAACTGGCAATCCCAAGGTTCTGGGTTCAAATCCTGGTGCAGGCTAGGATTTTTTCCCGTGAACGCTGTTTCACCAGCCCTATGATCAGTTTGGTCCAAAGGGTACTTTACTTATTAGTTCAATATTAGCACTTCAATGTGTGACGTCAATACTTGGTCACTTGTGCAGTTCAATATTAGCACTTAAATGTGTGACGTCAATATAGTTCAATATTAGAACTTCAATGTGTGATGTCAATATAGTTCAATATTAGCACTTAAATGTGTGACGTCAATATAGTTCAATATTAGAACTTCAATGTGTGATGTCAATATAGTTCAATATTAGCACTTAAATGTGTGACACCATTACTTGGTCACTTGTGAAGAAAAAATTCATATTTACATACAAAAGGGCAAAAATTTCAAATCTCTTAGCCATTTGAGATGTTTAATATCCACAACAGAGGGACATGAGGTCATTAATTGGCAACTTGTGCATGAAAAATTCATATCACCACCTTTTTTTTAATCTATTGCCATATGTTTTGGATGTACCTGTTTGTTATTTTTAACAAAATGGTTGAAGGTTTAGTGGGTTATGTTTTATTTATATTGTTCCCCTGCAAAGCATCACGTCAGTATGAAGCTATTCAAAATCACATCACTTTGAGAAAAATCTCTTCAGTTGGCCAGTAACTCTTTCCGTCCCATGAGCCGGTACAATCGGCTTTTTTATTTTTCGTTTCTGTCCCGCGAGCCGATTCTACCGGCTCATGATTAATTAATAATTTTGCGAAAAGCCTATATTGTGTAAAGATGTAATTTTACGTCGCCATTTTCGTTACGCCATTTTCTTTGTTATTAATGCAATTTGTTTACATTTGTTGCGTTAATTTTTTACATATTGATCGATATTTGGGTTCAATTATTCCTGTTATGGGGCCAAGCGGTCCAGGGGCATCTCCAACTTAGATTATTACCGCTAATAAAGAAGCTCTATAACTGATTTATTCATTACGAAATACGGTGACCTATTTTATTAACTTCTAACAATGAAAACTTCACAGAACAAGAGATCAATTATAATTTAGAATAAAGCAAAATAAATGATGTAATGAAAGCGTCCAAAAAGGGGGCGTGGCCCACTTGGAAAGGTTACAAATTTGGACTAAAATTTATTTTTTAAATATAATAAATATATTTTTAAATACATTTATCATATGCTACATTCAATTTTCTTTCAATTGATTTATTACACTTCATGTATATTTTTAATAGTAGACCAGTTTATGAGAATATGAGTAGATGTTTGTTTATTTCAACTTTGCTACATTTTTTTTTGTTAAGGCATATCTTTGGCTAAATATTGTGTAACTTTGTTATTTATTGATCAATTTTGTTCAAATTTGAAAGTGTTATTATTTGTTAGATTTGCTATCGGGGTTTAAGATATTGCATCAATTGGTTGACACGTTTTATAAATTATAAAAGTTTTATTAGAAAGAAAAAAATTTTTTTTGTATAAATAATTTTTTCTTAGTGGTTGACCACTATAAAAAATGTATATTGTTCAATAAACATATTTTAAAGTACTTTGATCATAAACTACATTTATTTTGCTTTCTTTTGATGTATAACACTAAGGTCTATCTCTTATATTTGTCCCAAGATTTACATTTGAAAAAAAAGGTCCTATTTTTTTCTTGTATCTGTAAAAAATGCTTGGTAAAACCATGGAAAAAGCCCTGGGATGGAAAGAGTTAATATAAAAAATTTAAGAACATTTTGATGTCCTTATAATGTATTGGATATATGTGATGCAACCCCACGGAATGGTACTGAAGTCGGCAAAATAAGATATTTAGTTTTGGGTCCTTAATAAAAGCTAATTCATTTATCTATGCAGTGGTGAAAACATTTCTAAAATCCATTTATTCGTTCAAAAGTTATACAAAATTACATAAGTAAAGGTAAGAGTAGTCGTTTTGGAGAAAAATGAAAAAAAACAGTAACGATTTTTTACAATTTAGCATTGCAACCTATAATCAAATATTACCAGGATGAATAAATATCACCATGAAATTAAGCAAATTTGGTTAAAGTTAAAGTTTTAAATAATTTAATTAATATTTGGTTGACTTATAAACAATTTTGTCTTTAGAAGACATTTTGTTTGATTTTAATACAAAAGCTGAATTAAAGCACATTTTGAAGTACCTTCTAGAAACATTTTTACTTTGAAAATTTCACAGCGATAAGTTAAGGCATTCAACGTTACAAATCAATAATAATCTAGGACCTAGGACCCTTTATTCACATTATTTTGCATTTTTTGAAAAATCTGTTTTACCGACTTCCGTACCAGTTCGTGAGGTTGCATCACATATATGTACTTCATATATACTCAGCCAAATAATTTATTGTACATGTGTGTACTTCATATATACTCAGCCAAAAAAGTGTTCATTCATTAATATTTTCCACTCACCAGCTAAAGAGCCACAAATAAGTTTAGATATATTTGGGGATTGATGAAATACTGGAAAATGTTTAGCCACCTGAAAAAAAAAATAATATTATGAGATATATAAATATATATACAATAGTATTTTATTTAGAGACAATTTTAATGTATGAGAAAACCGATGGTCATTTGAATAGTAAAACTCTCCATTTGGCATGTTCAGTGCACTCTTGTCCACAATTGTGGGTTGGAAAGTAATGAATTTTAATATATATCATAGAAAAAATGCATGTTATTTTTTTTTTACTTATAAATTTAGGCAATGACACCCGCTTGTTTGCTAAATTAAGAATAAAATATTGAAAAAGTAAAGTTTCCATTGCAGAATTGGACAAATCTATAGGTATGATATGGGACATGGTGGGCAGTGCATTTGACTGGCATATTGAAAGCCCCAGGTTCAAATCCTGGTGAAGACTAGGTTGTTTTTTTTCCCCGGGTCTAGAGGGTGTCCCTGAGTCTACCCAGCTCTGATGGGTACCTGACCTTTGATGGGGTCAAATAAAGGTGGCTGTGCATTGTGGCCCCACAATCACCAATTGCATATCATTGAAAATCATTATTGAAAATCAAAGCAAGTCTTGCTATACACATAAATATATTTAAAAGTACTAAAGTTTATCTAAACATAGAAAGATTCATACAATAATACATAGTTGTATTTTTTTAGTAGTAAATAGTAGACCAATTTGATCCATAGAGCCTGTAAAGTAATGTTCACAAATTTTTGTAAGGATTGCATACTAGGAGATTGTATGGCCAGCACAATGGCCTTCTGACTTTACTTTTTCCAAGCTAATGTCAGGTACCCATCAGAGCTGGGTAGACTCTGAGAAACCATCCAGACTCGGGAACAAACCCTAGTCTTTTACATGACCTTGTGTACGCCAGCTGAATGAGCTCCTGCTCGGCCACTGTATCCCATAATATTTATTAAGCTTGGAGAAAACAAAAACAATAAATACTTACATTTTTGAATTGCTCATAACTTAAAAACTGAATGGCTGCATATGGAAAAATTCTTAACATCTGAACCCCATTGCCTTGATAAAGACCAATAAAACCTTCTTTAATCACAACATGTTTCAGTGTTGCAAACACACCTGAACACAATAACAATATCAATAAATATTTATCAGTACAAAAACATTTTTAATATGTTTATGATTTCAGAGTAATAAAGTAATTAAGTAAATTACAATATTTAGTCAAAAATGAAAAAAAAAAGAAATTTCAAAAGATACCAAGATGCTTGTAGTGTTGATTATGAGCTTGCAACAAAATTTTTACTCTGTCCAAAGGAGCTACAGCTGTTTTAGCACATATTC
Organism: Anisus vortex; assembly: GCA_949126835.1. Lineage (NCBI taxonomy): Eukaryota > Metazoa > Mollusca > Gastropoda > Planorbidae > Anisus > Anisus vortex. The sequence goes on from OX421494.1 coordinate 34,666,525, forward strand.
CAGCCAAGCCTGAAAGTATTACAACTGTTAAATGAAACCTTAAATCATTAAATGATACTTCTAATTAATAAGTACAATAATTTTTTACCTTTTTTTTAAAAATGTAAATGAATAGATCTACATTGTTTATTGAACTTAATTAATTCAACGAAGTGTTATTTTTTTAAAATAGTTTCTTTAACTAAAGGCTTGTTACCAAAAACAAAATGATTAATATTTTAATTATCTTATTCTATTCAATAGCCTTTTATGCAAAACTACTCAGTAAATTTTCTTATTTAGGCAAGATTAATTTCTGACGAAATAACAAAACTTTAAAAATGCGCTTCTAAGTCTTTAATATATGAATTATAATTTATTTTATTTTTTAAAAAGAGTAGGAACTTTTTATGGTTTATTAATTAATTAATACATCCTTTTGCATACTTAGAAATATATATAGAAAAAATTCTAAGTGGGAAGTACATTTCATTTTAATAATATCAGTAGGCCTACTGGTTTACATACAAATGGGACATGACATGGTGGTCTGGTGGATTGATTTCACTTCTGTACCCATGAGCCTCAAAGCTGGCAAAGTATGTAAAAACCACTGGTTCCCCATGTCAGACTGGCAAAGTGTATAAACCACTGGTTACCCAAGTCAGACTGGCAAAGTGTGTAAACCACTGGTTCCCCATGTCAGACTGGCAAAGTGTATAAACCACTGGTTACCCAAGTCAGACTGGCAAAGTGTATAAACCACTGGTTCCCCATGTCAGACTGGCAAAGTGTATAAACCACTGGTTCCCCATGTCAGACTGGCAAAGTGTATAAACCACTGGTTACCCAAGTCAGACTGGCAAAGTGTATAAACCACTGGTTACCCAAGTCAGACTGGCAAAGTGTATAAACCACTGGTTCCCCATGTCAGACTGGCAAAGTGTATAAACCACTGGTTACCCAAGTCAGACTGGCAAAGTGTATAAACCACTGGTTACCCATGTCAGACTGGCAAAGTGTATAAACCACTGGTTACCCAAGTCAGACTGGCAAAGTGTATAAACCACTGGTTACCCAAGTCAGACTGGCAAAGTGTATAAACCACTGGTTCCCCATGTCAGACTGGCAAAGTGTGTAAACCACTGGTTCCCCATGTCAGACTGGCAAAGTGTGTAAACCCCTGGTTCCCCATGTCAGACTGGCAAAGTGTATAAACCACTGGTTCCCCATGTCAGACTGGCAAAGTGTGTAAACCACTGGTTCCCCATGTCAGACTGGCAAAGTGTATAAACCACTGGTTCCCAATGTCAGACTGGCAAAGTGTATAAACCACTGGTTCCCCATGTCAGACTAGCAAAGTGTATAAACCACTGGTTCCCCATGTCAGACTGGCAAAGTGTGTAAACCACTGGTTCCCCATGTCAGACTGGCAAAGTGTGTAAACCACTGGTTCCCCATGTCAGACCAGTGGGCCAATGCATGAGACCTATGGTCGCCGTATACCTCTACACTCATCTCTTCAGGTGATGGAGTGAGGTGTGGTATTCCGAGTCATGGGTTTCGGGAGTTAATCAGCTTGTTCTGTTTTGTGTGCTGTGGTACCCCACTAACCGAGCTTTGAAGCCCCTGGGGATGGCAGATGGTGAGACATTCGGAAGAGTATACAGTTTGTCCTGTATATGACTGGTTTCAAAGGTTGCCTTGAGAGGATGTGTTCACTTTAGATGGAGACATCCCCGTATCAGACAAAATCTGCTCCGCCAACAAAATAACAGGAATACAAGGCAAGCCCTAAACGACTCGAGGGGTTAGCATTTGTGTATTCGCATAATAGGAATACGAATAAAGCAAGCAAACTGAACATGCGAATGCCCTAAAGTAAAGGCAGCCAGCATTGGGCTATAGCCTCGAACAGAGGTTGGAGATAAGATGACTTCCTCATACCTTTCCATGTCAGAGAGCTTGGCCTGAGAAAACATATCCAAACACAGTTTAAAAGGAAAAATCTAAATCATAGGCAGTGAATAAAAGCAGTTGTCTCTCGCACAGTGTATCACAGCACTGTGATTGAGTCCCTTCAAGACACAAGAATGGTGGAATGAATTAAACTATCCCTGAATCCAGCCAACAGTGGGGGGTACCTTAGATTGGGGTGGGGAAAGGCAACTGGGCACATTGTGATGGCAATTATAAAATCTGCTCATATGGTCATGAAAAGTGCACATTATTCCCCTTGCATTATGGATAAATATGGTCTGAAAGAAGACTTTAAATGCCATCGAAAATATTTTCAACTATATACATGTCATAGAAACTCATAAACTTACCATTATTTTTTTTTTTACCTCTTGTACAACAATACAATAAAAGTAAACAATTATATTTCAATTTTCTTTCTTGATAGCCAACTCATTGTTCAATTACTCACCTCCAGAAATAAATGTTTTTACAGCTATTATAGTCTTGCTGTCATTTTTATTAGACTCTGGGGAATGACTCATTTTTGCTAGGCTGACTATGTAAGCAGAATTTCAACAAGTTGGCTGTATATTTTGTGCATTGAATCATTGCCTCCGTCTGTATTAGGTCAGTATTACTAAAAAAAAATATTTCAATGGTCAAAAAATAATTATTGTTAAATCTAAATTGTGGAAACTTGGTCTAAGTCCATAAGCCATTCCTATACAAAACTAAAACGGTATGACAATGTTGCTAATAGAACAGTAGGCCTTATAGTCAAACTGTTTGAAAACAATCTTTTAAGGTTCGTAGTTCTAGACTTACTTACATCTATACTTTTATGGCATTACTAATATATATATATAGTTACACTTAGAGATAAGTTTATAGTTATATTATTATTAATTGCCAGATGCTAGATCATTGAAAGGTACAGGGCATAGACTAGTCTACTCTAAACTACACTTAAGTTAAAGTACATTAGTCTCATTAGACCTTTATTCTATTTATATATAGGTCCTATATATATATATATATTTAAGGCATATTGATTAAGCAATTAAGTCTAAACTCAGTAAATAACACAATAAGTTTTAAATTAGTTCCATTAGCTAATACCAATTAATACTAGGCTAATAATTATATAAGAGTAAAGAATTAGCTTACAGCTTGGGCCTATTGGGATATTGGTACTGGTAACATTTAGTTAATGATAGCCTAATGTTTTAATATCAATTATAGACTCTAGACCAGAGGTTCCCAAAATGGTGGGCGCGACCCCCTTGGGAGTCGAATGACCATTTCACGGAGGTCGCCAAAGACCTTCGGAAAACGTATGATTTTGATGGTCCTAGGAGCCGAAATATAGCTCATCTTTCCTTCTCCAACCAATTCCACAGACATGCAGATACATCCGCATACAACGTGTAGACTACTTGGCATTGTGTTAAAAAGCCTCTTCTCTTTTAAAAGCAGTCATTGTGTTAAAAGCAATAGTATTAGCGATAAACGCCAGACACTTCATGAATATTTTGGATTTTAGTTTAGATTCTGTTCGGTCTGGATTTCAACAGAATTAGTGACCAAAAGTAATCCGAACTCACTGTATGATATATTGGCAAATATTATCAACGAAGACATTGCCACAACAATTAAAAGAAGTAATAAAAAGCGTCATAAGTTGTGCCCTTTTGTAAAGACAAGCTCTTTAAACAGTCGACTGTTTTTGCAATTGTGCAAGGAGTAGGCCTCTGATGCTCCGAACAATGCTTGCTATTTCACACTTGTGAGATGATTGTTGAGAGAAATTAAAACTTGTTTTTTGGCATCATGGTGAACTAGTTTTTTTTATATATTTTATATCAGAAAGCGAGACTGCTCTTTGAAGCATTTTTCGGTGATAAAAGTGAACTGCAGACAATAACTTACTTGGCTGACATCATTGTCATCTTAAATTAGTTAAAATTATCACTGCAAGGAGGAAAATGTAACATGCCTTAATTTATCTAAAAAGATCGGATCATTCCAAATGAATCTTTAGCCTTTGCATAAAAAAATTGGATGCAAATGAAATGTACATGCTGTCTACTTCAGGCCCCACATAGTGAGTGTGTGTGTGTGTGCAGTTATTGCCCTGTGCAGGGGCCCATAAGAGTTTATCTTTGTAATATTATATTGTAATATTTGTAAGATCAATACTGAAGTTTAAGAAAAGGTACATTAATTTAAATTAAAAACTGTAGGCCTACTTGATTAAAGTTTGAACTAATGACAAATTGACAAATCAAACAAAAGAAAACAGTCATAGCCCAAATATATATACTGTATATACTTGCATATAAGACGCACTTTTTTTACAAAAAATTTTGACAAAAAGTAGGGGTGCAACTTATACACCCGACACAGTCACAGTTGTTGAAAAGTTGGAAAAACATCACTACATAAAGTTTCTGACATAAACCATATAGTTGATTGTAGTGATGTAGAATTACTATATGCATAGGCCTACATTTTACATTTAGAAACGTTCGTAGGTGTAAATATACTATCTTTATATAACTGAAATTGACAAATAGGCCTATTGTAGTTTAAGGCAGCATTTTTCATAGGCTTTTTTAAAATTAAAGTGTTCTGTGATCAGCTTTATGAGATCTATACAGAAAACACAATAATTCAAGTTGAATTTAATAAACAAAAAAGCATGTGGACATGCTATACTGCTATACTAATACTATAAAGTATATTATAGTGTCTATAGTAAATAGTAATAGTACTAGACTAGACTTACTAGACTAATTAAAACTAATTAGACTTTTAGTATGTTAATAGTATTATATTAATATTAATAGTAACAATAGCCAGCCTATTTACCTATTTAAACTACATAGGGTCAATAATTTCTGCCAAATTTACAAATAAATATTGAATGTCAAAGTTAAGTAGTACTATTGTGTAGGCTATATTCAACTTATTATCAAAACACGATTTTCCTACTGTGTAAATGTAAACTACGAGTTGAAGTTGGATTCTAGATTCTTATGTTGCCCATACAAAAACAAATTTTAATGGAAACCCCCGAAAAAAAAAACCCAGAACTAGCTAGAATATTTGAATATTTAGTTCAGTGAGTAGCACTGAGCTAAATAAATTGGTTTGTGCAAAGTGAAGACAGGGAAATCTAAAAATTTCCACCGCAATTATCAATATAAAAAAAATTGTGTCTAAAAAAACATATTGCGCGCCACTGATCTATAAATAGATCATTGATATATAGTGCCTTAGTGGAGGGATCCACAAAGGCTAGGGAACCTTACCCGAAAAATAAGGCAGCTATCCAGAGAGCTGTAAAGGGAATCATCCCAGATGATTGTGCGCAGGGCTAACAACCCGGCCATGGAAAAAAAAAAAACGTTACAGAAACCAAAATCAAAGCGAACTTACAAAACACAGTCAGAGGCGAGAATAGGGCTCCACAAAGGAGATTTATGAAGCTGTGTGGGGAGTGTATAACGGAATCTGTGTTGCTGCCATTTTAGACGTTTGGGAATTTTATCTTATCGTATATAGTCTAGAGTGACTCTAGAGTCTAGATCTATTTAACAGACGCTCCTTCTTTAAAGAGTTTATTGCGTCCTACGCTCATCCGTGGCCTAGTCTTGTAGTTTTATTATTGCTCAACGATCATAATTACTGACAAGCTAGTCTAGTTGTCAATGCTCTATAATAAGAATTTAAATGCCAACATGTAACTTAGCTATGATTCATGCACTTGGGTGCAATTTTGACCCTTTTCCACCACATTTTAGTCCATCATTTAAACGGTTACACGACATTTAAACACACGACAGATAAACACGCGACACTTAAACACAGACACTTTAAATTAAACATACGGACACTTAATCACACGACACTTAAACATACGAACACTTAAGGCCTAATCACACGACACTTAAACATACGGAGAGTTCATCACAGCGACAGATAGGCCTAAACACACTTTCTTATCATAAAATTACCTGCTGGCTGCCATACCCTTTAAAATGTTGAAGAAAAGAAATGGCACGAGGTTACGGGAGAAATATATTTGTGTCCATGTATTTTCAAGATGTAATAGATTAGATCTAGAGACAGAAGAAGGTGTAATAAAAGAAGAAGAAAACGGAAACAAAGTAAAACCTTCAAGTATTTGTCTGTATACATCCACCAAAAGGACCAAAAAAGTAAAACTAGAGAGAAAGTTGTAATTGTAATACGGGGCCTTAGAACTTATAATTTTAAAAAAAGAAAAGAATTAGTGAGAGCGTAAAAGTTTTTATAGCCATACGTAGACTCTATGTTATTATATGCAGTGGCGTATTTAGTCATGTACCACATGTTCCATCGGAACAGGGGCCCCCACACAAAAGAGGCCCCCACACATCCCAAAAAGAAATGTTTTAGTGACATCCCCATTCTTTCGTTGAAAATGTAAAATAAAATTCATTTATTCCCTTACAATTTAAAGCGCTCCAGTCCAACCAAGCTAAGTGCAGCATAACATTTATGATTTTAAAGAAAGTAACATGAATTAACGGCCCTTTTCTGAGGTATGTAGAAGGCAGGGGCGAGACCCCGAGGGGGCTTCACATAAATTTGGGAACAGGGCCCCCACATTCCTAAATACGGCCCTGATTATATGTATACTAACTACATAATACTACATAATGATGAATAAATAAGTGAAAGATATATAGAGAGTGATAGTAGATCTATTATTTTGTGTTCTTATATTGTTATCATAGCATTATGAGATATAGAGAGCGTGATAGTAGATCTATTATTTTGTGTTCTTATATTGTTATCATAGCATTATGAGAGAGAGAGAGAGTGATAGTAGATCTATTATTTTGTGTTCTTATATTGTTATCATAGCATTATGAGAGAGAGAGAGAGAGAGAGAGAGTGATAGTAGATCTATTATTTTGTGTTCTTATATTGTTATCATATCATTATGAGAGAGAGAGAGAGAGAGAGAGTGATAGTAGATCTATTATTTTGTGTTCTTATATTGTTATCATAGCATTATGAGAGAGAGAGAGAGCGTGATAGTAGATCTATTATTTTGTGTTCTTATATTGTTATCATAGCATTATGAGAGAGAGAGAGAGAGAGAGAGTGATAGTAGATCTATTATTTTGTGTTCTTATATTGTTATCATAGCATTATGAGAGAGAGAGAGAGAGAGAGAGTGATAGTAGATCTATTATTTTGTGTTCTTATATTGTTATCATAGCATTATGAGAGAGAGAGAGAGTGATAGTAGATCTATTATTTTGTGTTCTTATATTGTTATCATAGCATTATGAGATACAGAGAGCGTGATAGTAGATCTATTATTTTGTGTTCTTATATTGTTATCATAGCATTATGAGATACAGAGAGCGTGATAGTAGATCTATTATTTTGTGTTCTTATATTGTTATCATAGCATTATGAGATACAGAGAGCGTGATAGTAGATCTATTATTTTGTGTTCTTATATTGTTATCATAGCATTATGAGATACAGAGAGCGTGATAGTAGATCTATTTTTTGTGTTCTTATATTGTTATCATAGCATTATGAGATACAGAGAGCGTGATAGTAGATCTATTATTTTGTGTTCTTATATTGTTATCATAGCATTATGAGAGAGAGAGAGAGTGATAGTAGATCTATTATTTTGTGTTCTTATATTGTTATCATAGCATTATGAGAGAGAGAGAGAGTGATAGTAGATCTATTATTTTGTGTTCTTATATTGTTATCATAGCATTATGAGATATAGTGAGAGTAATAGTAGATCTATTATTTTGTGTTCTTATATTGTTATCATAGCATTATGTTAATTATGTTACTTAAAATTTTAGACTAAAGTGTGAAATTTAAGAGAGAGAGTATTAGAGAGAGAGAGAAAGAAAGGGAAAAAAGAAGAAAAAGAAGGGGGAATGGGAGTTATATTTTTCGTCTATAGTCTATATTAATTTATTATGAGTTTTTATACTCGACAAAATGACATTAAAAAGAATGAGAAAGACACGAAGTAGCAAATAGTTATAGTTTTTGTGTATCTACAAGTATTATACGCATATTTGTTTTTTAAATAGAAAGAAAAAGGAAAATTATTGTTTGATTGAATTTAAAAAAAAAAAAAAATTTGCGAAGATACTGGAACACGTGTGTCCATCACAGAGTTAATAAAAATATAAAGAGTGTCATTGATTAGAAATTTTTTCTTTTTTTTTTTTTGATTTTACTAATAGGCCCTATTTTAGTTTATATATTATACACGCGTGTGTGTTATAGGTCCTATTTTAGTTTCTATATTAAACACGCGTGTGTGTTATAGGCCCTATTTTAGTTTATATATTATACACGCGTGTGTGTTAGCGAGTGGAGAGGGCGGATGTTAATGACGCGACAGTTCTTTTTAGTTGCTGTCTGATCAAAATTGAATGAAGGGGTGGGACTTCACGTGTGGCTTTCCAATGGTCTTGGCCCAGGCCTGCGATCGAGCGTCGAGTTTTACATAATCCACTTAGCACTTATCCGTTATGTCTTCAATAGCCCTATCCCTCTTCGTGTTTGAACTGTATTGGACTACAAGACAAAGTGGGTCAATATAGCCCATAGAGGCTACCTTGTTTTATTAGAAAAAACACAATACTTCTTATATCCACTAGTGGGTCAAAGTGTCAAATTGACCCATATAGCTTTTAATAGCATTAGCCAATAGATTATATAAACATAGCTTTTTAAATTAGTTAAATCAATTTGATAATGATGGTGGCACATTTGTTATAATAATATACACGGACCGCTTGCTTTAGTATTTCTGCTATATGATGACTGCATAGACTATAATATACACGGACCGCTTGCTTTAGTATTTCTGCTATATGATGACTGCATAGTCTATAATATACATGGACCGCTTGCTTTAGTATTTCTGCTATATGATGACTGCATAGACTATAATATACATGGACCGCTTGCTTTAGTATTTCTGCTATATGATGACTGCATAGACTATAATATACATGGACCGCTTGCTTTAGTATTCTGCTATATAACATAGACTATAATATACATGAACCGCTTGCTTTAGTATTTCTGCTATATGATGACTGCATAGACAATAATATACATGAACCGCTTGCTTTAGTATTTCTGCTATATGATGACTGCATAGACTATAATATACACGGACCGCTTGCTTTAGTATTTCTGCTATATGATGACTGCATAGACTATAATATACATGGACCGCTTGCTTTAGTATTTCTGCTAAGCTTATATGATGACTCGAAACACTGATTTTCGGAATTTCCGATTCGTTGTTTCCTATGCACTTCCGTTTTATTGAATCGCTTTGATTTTCTCATTGAAAAATTAAAATTAAAATCGAAAGTTGTATAAAGCGGAAACATTTAAGAAACAACGAGAAGGTAGAAGTAATTTAGACAGCCTTATTGGTTGCGCACCTAAAAAAAAGTTGATATAAGCTCTAAAAATAGAGCAAGCGGTCCATCTTATTGTAGTCTATGTTTTTTTATGTGCTAGTAGGCCTACTAGTCATTATGCTATCTACCTAGACACATTGTTGATTCTGTTTTTGAACTAGTCTGTCTGATGGGAATAATTGTCTAAATGCTTATTATTATGCTTATTATGATTTCATAGATTATGACAGAGAAAAGACTAGCCTAAGTCAGAGGGTAAGAGTTTGAATCCGTATATTTTCAATATTATGTTAACTCTAAAATGACGGAGAAAGAAATGAGAGGGAAAAAAATAAAAGGGAGATTATATTTTGTTCCTTTATTATCAAGCATTATGCCCGTATGGAGGAGTCTTAATTAGGTGTGACCTTTTGAACTGTAATGTTCGTGAACTTCCTGTTCTATTGTTAAACTAATAAACAAAAAAAGCATGCTTTTACTGGTGTTTGACAATTGATTTCAACCTCGACGGCAAGTTCTAGTCTTTTAGAATTATACAAAGGATACAATATTAGTTATGAGGAATCCGTTTTTAACATCAAAAGTGAGTAGGCGATAATTAATACTCAAGTGTCAGTCGCGTGAGCTAAAATGTTTATTTGTTTACAAAATAAATGAGTCAAGAGTTGCGTTTTCTTGGTTATTAAAAAACAAAATGCGTAAATTCATAAAAACGAATAACAAAAATTCTTTTCAAATCTTTTGCATTAAGCAATAAGTTTGATATTTTAAAAAGGTGATTTTTCCCTTCTGACTTCCACAATAAATTTTTTTATTTTGTAAACATCTTTTGGAAATGAAATAAATTTTAATCCCCAACAAATTTGAGTACAACCTGTAAAGTAGCACACAGACATTGTTTCGAAGAAAATGATCGAATAAGAACGGAAATGTTATTGCATGTGACCTTTTATGCATGCATACACGTTAATACTTGTCCATAAATGTCTTGACTAGTTTGAAAAAGGTATAAAAAGAGAAAAAGATACAGAAGAAGTGGGAAGGTGCGGTGATATCTTTTTCGACTATATTATATTACTATAAGCTTTTATACCCGAAAAAAACAACAGCGAATTTCAAAGATATTGCGCTTTTGGGTAAACCTTTTATCTTATACACTACAGACGCGCTCCTTTTCTAAGAATATATTTGCGTCCTACGCTCATTCGTGGTCCGTGTCTATTCTTGCATTTTTATTAGTGTTTTAAATTTAATAAGTTATGCCAACTAGTTTTCTTGATTTGTTCAGGCAACCCAATCCGTGCCCGGATGCCACTTGAGTAGAAATAGAATTCACGTGCATTTGTTCTCAAATAAGGGATAAGGAAAGTGTTTTTGTCCTTATGTTTATCTGAACATTGCTGCTGTTAGGGGATTGTATTTCTAAATTAGAGTTTAATACCTCAGGCCTTGAAGCGATAATGTTAACTTGTCGGGTGTATCGGTTCCTCAAGAAATTTTGACGAATCAGCCCTAAGCTTATGCCCATTATAACATGATTTGGCTTCACCATGCGAAGATGACAGAAACTAGAATATAAAGTTTTTATTTGCTCATGAATGCAAAGTGTTATTTATTAGCCTATTATAGAGTTGAAATATGTTCAACAATTATTAACCCTTACAGTCCCGGGCGCGTATATAGCGGGACTGAAAGTATGCATGGGAAAGTAGGTCGGTACGGGAAGGGTTAAAATTTATTTGTAGAACTTTTAATATCTTTTCCGTTTTAAACATAATAGCCAACTATATAAATCTAGTGGCGTCACTGACAGTTTGACAATAATAATTGTTGACACAGGGGAGAGGCGTTAAAAGTGGCCTAAAATTATTGACGGAATTAATGGATTAGACTTTAGACCTGTGTTAGGCCATAATTTTTAATAATTAAGTCTTAGGCCTATAATAATTTTTCCCATAGTAAATCAAATTAGGATATTGAATCCATTTGTTAAAATCTTGTTTCTTTTCAGTCAGGCAATGTGTGTTTAGTTTAACTATCTTAAATCTAACACAAAATAACACACAAAATTGTTGTCTAAGTGATAGGTCTAGGTCAGGTGATATCCGATGCGGGCCACATCTCCTCCCCTTTCACCACGCCACTGCTTGTAGCTAGGTTCCAAGCTTGCCTGCGCCTAGCTGAACAAAATCAATGCCCGCGGTTTATTTTTAAATATTGATTTCAAAGATGTCCGATCGTCTCTACGAGCCAATGCACATTCATTATGATGTTTATAAATATACGAGAGAGGATCTTTGTGAAGGTGCTGGAATATTTCATATTATTGATTATATTTTGTGATATTTTTGTTTTGAATGCTACTGCAAATAACAATATAGCCACAGTATCAAAACCAAAGGTGCAGTATTGTTCATTCTTTGCCAACAGAGCTCCGCAGATACAGTTGAATCTCAAGAACTGTACTTGGTTTAAAGAAAACAGTTGCTGTCGACAAGAAGAGATAGATGCCATATTTCCTCGAGTAAAGCCACTTCGAGGTGCGTCGCTTGAGTGCCAGAAATACACCAACTATCTTATGTGTTACGTCTGTGCACCTAATCAAAATACCTTCTACTTGTTGGAAAGTTTAACAGTGTGTGAGGAATTCTGTGATGCCTGGTACGACGCTTGTCGAACTGCTATTCTAAAGGGTTCCATTATTAAAGAACTTTATCCCAATGGTTCCGAGTATTGCAATAGTCGAAGATTCAAAGTCGAGCCTGCACGTAACCAGAAATGCTTTTTCTTCGACGCTAAGCAAGATACAAGTGGTATCAAATTAATGAAGATCAACATGAACTTGTTATTGTTGACTCTTTTTATTTACATTTTAGCAAAATTGAAAACAATTTAATAAAGCCCATTATAATTATAACATGCCTGATGATGTGCGAATACATTGTTAAACATTTAATTTAAATATTCAAATTAATTGACAAAATTTTTTTTTCCATTAAGCTTATAACCTAGTAGCCTAAATATTTTGTCTTAGCTTCTTCATTCTTTATTTTGGCTTTGACTCAGTACCAGTATAAATTCATCATGTCCAATGGCAAACATTTAATGTGTCTTATGTATCTTATTACACATTTATTTTATGATAAGTAGCCTATATTATAGGCCTAGCTTGATTTTGACATAATAATGTTAATGTAAATGTGTTACCTAATTAGTTTAAACGAGCTGATAAATTGATTAGGCCTACATCAGTTTTAAGGTACTGAACAGAGCGCTGTAATCACCACAAAAGCCACCTGGGCTGGATAACCTCTAATTAACAGGTGGATTTATGAAATTTTGAGTACAGATAGGGGGAGGTCACTAGGATGCAAACATTTATATAGGCCTATAGACTAGCTAAGGTGACAATATTTTTTTAAATGCCCAGATAATGGAAAATACTTTTACCCATTAAAACTTAGGGCCTATTTTAGGCCAATGCAGGCCAACATTTATTAAATTTGAAACAACGTAAAAATTCAATAATGGTTGAAATGATTGGAGATAAATGCCAATGAAATTAGGAAATTTTAATTAGTTGGATTTGTTTTAGGTCAAACGTTCATACATTACTACAATCAGTATTTACTAGTCTAAATTGATTGATTTCCATTTCTTGAAATAAATAGCCTGTAAGTTTATCTTTTCGCTTATATTATTGTTCTACTTCTATTTCATCAAATTGTTCTCTTGTAGGCCTATTCTTTAAAAAAAGGCCTACATTTAAATCGTTATGAAACAAAAAAGCAACCGCTATAAATTGTAAAACATTGTGACTAACATTAATTTCAAACGAAGTAGAGGGGGTGAAAGTTATATATAGTAGATAATGTGTGTGAGTGTGTGTTGAGGGGGGGGGGGTAGGGGAACGATTCTGTTCTCTTGTAACAGGTCAAGAAGCATGTCACTACTTGCCTCCCACACTAAGCTTATTCTACCTCTCTGCTATACAGGACCGCAGTAAGGAAATGTCGCGCTCCGGGGCAAAGAGACTATTCCACCTATCCTTCAATATTCGAAAATATACATAGGCATCTTTCGCTTTTGTGTGGGACTGGGGTCACTGCTTCTACCCTCCCCCTTCCCCTCTGTGTGCTGTATTTTTGTTTTAAGTAAGGTGACATACTTTTTTGTTCCTTTTCTCTGTAATGATCAATGTATTTGGATGAGGCACTTGTAAAATATTTAGACATTAAACATAATAATCGGTAGCTTTCTAAAACAACGACACAGTTACAATGTACATTTCTATTTTTAGTTTAGTTTGTAGCAAACAGATAGAATAAATTTATTAGTAACTATAATAAAAGTGAATCGAATTCTGAAGCCTAAGTATTTGTTTTTCCTTGATAAAGCCTACAATTTGAATAAATTTTTTTTTACATTTTTAAAGTTCACTCAATCTTTAAAAAAAATAAACAGCATGTCATGGAATTTGGCAAACAATTTTACCCAGTAAATCGTTATCAATATAGCACATATAATATAGACTGACAATTAAAATATAAAGAAAGATATAAGTTCTTACAGTCATAAGCCTAGCCAAAAGGCAGGGGCGTGCGTCTCCGCTCCCCCAGAGTCCTTCACAAATATCTCCCTTAATTTTTGTCCAACAATTTTTAGGCAATTTTTACCCCCCCCGCCCTTGTCAAAATTTTTTTTCTAACTTTCAGAGACCCTATAAAATTATGTAAACAATTTGTTCCCCCCTTCCCCCATAATTAGTGACATAATTTTATACGCTGGCTTTTATGTTTAAAAAAGAATTGAGATTTAAAGGTCTATAGTAAATTTAAATACATTTTAAAACTTATTTAACAGATTTCAAATGTACTATAACTCATAATTTTTCATCACAATGAGTGTAGATAAATAGATTGACACGTCGCTTACATAGGCTACATAGCATAAAACAGGGGCTGGCAATCTTAGGCACGCGTGCCAAACCTGGCACGCAGATATATTTTCAATGGCACGCGATAGACCTCAAAATGTGTTTTTATTGATGAAAAAGACAACAACAACATTTTCCAGTTCTGAATGAGGAAAACTGACTGTTGAAGCCGACGTTTCTGAATAAGGAAAACTGCAGCTTTTGGTTTAACTTATACATTTACAATAACATATTATTATTTTATCGCACATGAAAACTGTTTTAAGCAAACACTACACTTGACCACTCAGAAGTGACAAAATATGTATTTGACATTGTACAATTAGCGAAGAGCATTCAATACGAGGCGCACATTAATTGATGCAGACTCTTTACATTTAAACTATTTTAATGCACATCTTCTTTAGTTAAGCATAAATAAAAGTAGTAATTCTAAAACATTTTTTTATATTATTAATTTAATAAATATAAGAGACCTACTTAATAGCACTATATTATGTAATTTCTGTAATAATTATTAATGTTTAAAAGATAAACTCCTTAAGGACAAACAATTAATGCAGGAAATGTTTATTTACAATTGTGTAACGTAAATTAATTTTAATTCTCTAATTATTAAATCTTGTAATGAAGACCATAATGTTGGATTTATATAAAGAAATAATAATTAGTCAGTAATATTTGTTATATTACAAAACATAACTTGTTTGTCATCGCTATTGAATTAATGTGAAAACGGGTTTTTAATTAAAGGGAGATAATTTACCCGTTTTATTCGCGCTAATATTTATACAAGAATAAATGACTTACAATGTATAACTTATAAATAGTCAAACTGTAAGAAGTATTTGAAAATTTTATAACTATTATATGACTAAATAATTTATATTATGTATATTATTTTTTAAACGTAACATTAACTGCTCATTTTGAATGATTACTAGGCCTACGTATGTAGGCCTATACCGCATTACTACGCTTGTCACCCAGTTCTCATATAAAAGTCTAAAAGTAACACATGATTGAGATCAAAATATATTATTGACAACCAAATGATAATGTTTAATTAGACAATAATAAATGGACGTCCATATAGGCCTACACTAAACATTCTTTTATTTGTAAAAATACAGGTCTATAATAGCCTATATTGATAGACTAGTATTGATGATATCCTAAATTTAAACAACCAAAAATATTTTGTGATTAGTTCTAGGCTACATAGCTAGCTTAGGGGCCTATTCTTGGCTTAGGCCCTATTTGTATTGATACTAGAAAACTCAATATAAACAAAATAGGTAGAATCTAGATTACTTTTGAGTTTTGAAAAAAGGTAAGGTGAGGAGGGGCTGAACAAATTTCAGTGACGAAGAGTTTTTTTTTTCTTCTAGCTTACAAACATTTTTTTTTTGTTTCACATAAGTCTTATATATTTTTTGAACCCAAATAACATCATAACGTTTTTTTTTTTAAGGCCGAACCGAACCAAACTGAACCTGAAATTCTAAAAGTGGCTTCGATTTCCATCTCTAATGTGTAGGCATATAGCATGTAATAATTGTTAGGCCTATATATATTAAAATTTCTGCATAGCGACCATGCAGTGGAGTTGTTTATAGAACGTCTGTAGGCAGTGCCTTTACAAGCTTATGTGGCGCCCCAGGGCAAAAGTTTCAGCGCCGCCCCCTTGCATACTGTAACTGCTTGTTTAGTGCTATTCTTGCTATATTTAGAATACATCTGCCGCCCCCCCAGAAGTGCCGCCCCCGGGCATATGCCCCCTCTGCCCCCCCCCCTTCCCCGATGTGAGGGCACTGACTGTAGGCCTACACAAGTTCAATAATTAAATTCTTCTTTCAAACATGCATCTAGTGGTTTAATTGAGTTATTAGCCTATAATGCTGAACAATTAGCTAGACAGACAACAGAGGACCCGTGAGGTCATAACAATATGTTTTCCAATTGTCTTAGATGGCCCCTGTGAAAGGGTTGCGACCCACAGGTTGAGAGTCGTTCCTCTATATCTCTAGGGCGTTATAGGCTTACTCTACAATACATGCTAAATCTTACCCAAATTTTGTTCTTGCTTGCGTGGAAATTCACTTTGTTTCTTCTAGTTTTAAGTTATGTGCACTGCACTGTAGTTTCTTAATTATTAAACTTTTACTTTTGTTGTCTAAATTATAAGGATAGACTTATTTAATCCAGCTGATTGCTTTAGTTTGGTATGTAAATTATTTGTCCTAAGGAGATATATAAGTAATATATAATCCACATTTCTGCATATTATGTTTTTCTTATGTGCTATATGGGCAAATCATCTGTACAGAAAATAAAATTATGTAAAAAAATAATATATTAGCAACTCCACTAAAAAATGTAACTTAAGTTTTCCATGTCATTATTCAGTTGAGAAACTTTTTTTTGTTTTCATAAAATAGATCTATATTTAATAAAAAAAATGTAGCCACAATTATCAGTATAGTAGGCCTATGCCTACATTGAAAAGTGTATGAACATAACAAAAAATAGTTAAAATAACTACACATTTATTTACATAACTGAAAACTATACAACCAGAGAAAGGTCTAGTATATATCTGCTTCAAGTCTATTACAAAAAAGACAGATGTATTATTCTGGCTCTGTTTGTCATCGACACACACATTTTGTTCTTGTAGAATTCATAATTTTTCAAAGTTCTGAAACAATTGAAATAATACCAAGCTAAATGAATTTTATTCTGGCCCACATTCATTGACAGCAGCAGTTGTAAAAAGATAAAATAATTTGTTTTGACTTAGACAATTGTAGCTTCTTCTTCTTTAAAAAAAAATGTTTCTCTCTTCATAACACATATTTTAGCTCTCTGAAGTTGACTTTTAAGCTGTAAAAGCTTATAATCATCTTTCAAAATTTTTTCATGTCCTTGGTATTTTAAAACTAGGCAAAAATCAGACAATACATCTTCTGAATTTGCCATAAAACCGTTACCTTTGGTTTGAACAATAGAATTAAGATGCTTAACAACTAAGTTGACAATATCTCTGGATGTTGTTTGCTCAGTAATGTGAAGTTTCATATTTACATTTCTGCTCAAGCCAGTATCATATATAGCATGAACTTTGATTATTGCAAAAGAAGACTCTTGAGCTGGTGTTGAATCCATGGGAGAGTCTATTAAAGAGGAGGACGTTGATGAAGATGAAAAGGATGATGATGGTGTTAGATTTGAAGAGTTGACTTTATGTTGTTGCGTTGTTGATGGATCAGATACAATATTTCTTTTTTTATTCAATAGTTGTGCCTCTCCAATGATAATGCTATCACTGCTGTGAGGATTTTCCTCATTAGGGTCATAAAATTTAGCAATTCGTCTTTGTTCCTTACCACTACATAATAAATTTGACTTATTAGTTGAAGAGAAGTGCAAATGAGGTTTTGAAGTTTTACTGTCACTTTTGTTGTTATTTGCACTTGTTGAACTGAATATATGAGACAAATGGATGCCAGATTTTCTTTCTCGGTTCCTTGCATAAGTTGTGATGTCTCTTATCCATCTGGCACATTTCCAGATTCTGTCTAAATTTTGTTGTAAATTTGCTGTATGTTGTACTTGTTCTTTAGCTTTGTTTAGTTCTTCTGATGAAAAAGCCTATACAAATTCAAGGAAATAATAAATATTGGTTGAGCTCTAAAACTTGATAAATTAATTAAAAAATAAAATAAAACTGTAAGCTTCATAAAAAAGACACCTTAACAAATGTAACAAGTACATAAAACTTAATTGCTAATTAACATTATTTGGACCTATATTAGAATATGCATCTTCTGTATGGGAGGCATCAACGAAAGAAAACATTGAAAAACTAGAGCAAATTTAGAAAAGAGTTGCAAATTCAGAAAAGAGTTGCAAATTGTATTTCTAGTGAATATTCACAACTTATAAGTGTACCACCAATAGTTAAATCAATAAACCGAAATTACTAGAGGAAATAATTGCAAAGAGCAGAGCACATAGCGTACATAAAGAATTAAATTATTACTTACAAATATAGCACAACCACAACCTTTTACAACACTCAGATAGACATAGGGATAAAATCACTTTTCTTATTCTATATGCAAGAACAAATACCGGTACAAATATACGTTCTCTTTTTACCAAGAGGCACCCGGACATGGTTTGGGTTGCCTGAACTATCCAGGAAAACCAAAAACTTCACATGATTAAAAACCGAAACAAAACACTAGACTCAAACCATAGACACAGTTCAATGATGTAATATTTTTACACAGTTCATAAGACACAGTTCAATGATGTAATATTTTTACACAGTTCATAAGACACAGTTCAATGATGTAATATTTTTACACAGTTCATAAGACACAGTTCAATGATGTAATATTTTTACACAGTTCATAAGACACAGTTCATAAGACACAGTTCAATGATGTAATATTTTTACACAGTTCATAAGACACAGTTCATAAGACACAGTTCAATGATGTAATATTTTTGTCTCTAGTCATAAAAATACTTCATTTTAAAATGACAGAAAGTTTACCATATTTATGACAATTTGTAAATAGACTGTTTTTGTTTATTATTTATGAAAAAACGTATGCAAATAAATATTTATTTATTAGATTTATATTTCTATATAAGTGAATACAATCCTTTACAGTTTCTATGGGGTTCAAACATGGCTGGAGCGAAAACAAGACTCATTATGTTTACTAGCCTTTCTTGTTCAAGCCTACCTCAACTACCCGCCAGTGAACCCTGTTCTACCCAGCAATCCAGCCAAAGCTTGGGTGCAAACCCCAGCGGATGGCTGGATGGGACAGACGAAGTCACACAAACCTGCCAGAGGGGAGCAGCTCCCAACGAAGTCGGAGATATGTCGACTGTTGCAACTGGGGAACAGTGTGAGGGAATCAGAAACCGACATACAAGCAACCATAACGCTTTCCGATGAAATATGAAGCAGACAAAAATATAGTTATGGTGTCACCCCCGAGGACCAAAGCCAGACGACTGGCGGCTCTGTGTACCAGTGATAAACCGAGCAGAGCTACTGGAACCCAAAACCAAACAAAAGATTCCCTGAAAATAATGCAGTGGAATGCATAAAGCATCTACTGCAAGAAACCGGAGTTCCACACGTTCCTCACGGAAAACAACATCGACGTCGCCTGCCTACAGGAAACGAACCTTAGTGAAAAACGCAATGTTTTTATCACAGGATACGACATATTCAGACGCGACAGACAAAACGGACAGAGATGTGATATAATAACTCTGGTAAGACTTGGGATTGCTGCCACACTGATCTCACAGACAGAAACTGGCAACTTAGAATTCATTGCAGTCAAGACAATCACACAATTGTTAGGAACTCCTAATAAAATATTGCTACAGTCCGCCAACAACCAAGCTCGAACTACATCAACTAAAGCCTCAGACTGAATCCCACCTTATAGTGGGAGACTTCAACGGCAACTCTCCAGTGAAGCCGGCTGGCCTAGCGGTTAGCTCACCAGACTGTCAACCAAAAAACCACTTGACACGTCGCGGGTTCGAGTCCCGCCACCGGCAGATCCCTGTCGCCCTACAGGAGTTTTGGGACTAGATGACGTTAATATTGAGTTGTTATCACATGCGCTTAACCGGCAGCAGTGAAACCTCTCACAGATTAATAGTCTTCTAGAGCGCACTGAGCATGCTAAAATAGCATGGAAAGAAGCGCTATATAAATTACCATTACCATTACCAGTCTGGGGATATGAAACTTCAGATCTCAGAGGTGATGAAATTCAAAACTGCATGACTGACAACAAGCTATTACTAATCAACAAACCAGATGACAAACCATCTTATTTCTCCCGAAACTAGAAAAAAATCATCAACCCCATACATTGCCATGGCCTCTGAAGACATACAAATAAGAACCATACGATCAGTAGACAGCCAATTGGGAGGGAGCGATCAACTACCCATAACACTTATAATCTCAGACATAAAGACCATCACAGCTAAAAGTAGGACAAAGGCCAGCTGGAACTTTAAGAAAACCGACGGGCAGAAATTCACATTCACAGAAGATTTAAACAAGAACACAAAGACACTTACACTGCATATCCTAAATGATGCGAAAAAAAAATCCATTTCAAGAGGTTTCGGGAATGAATATAAACCCTACCTTTGAAACTAACCAAACATGAAGAAGTAACAGCAGCCAGGGAGGAAATAGAAAACAACCCTACACTAGACACCACAATTAAGCTTAAACAGAAAAACATTAAAAAAACAACAACACTGAAACAGAAACAACTGAGTTACAAAAATGCCGGAAAGACAAAACTGCAGGCCTTAGTCTCGAAAACAACACAGGGAAACTTTGGATCTTGTAAAAACACACTAAACGAAGATGTTACTACCGTTATAGGAACACCTGCAATTGAAAACGAGAAAACAGGCGGCAAACTTACTTGCCGATTAATTCCAACTCGTGAGCACAATCAAAGTTCCGCAAACAAGGCAACAAGGCGTAAAGAAACAGAGAACCAACTTCAAACTAAGCCTAGGAACAATCAAACCAAACTGCAACAATATTGACAGGGCTCACACTAGTAGAACTAAATGACGCAATCCAAAACTGCAAAAAACAAATCTCCTGGAAAAGGGATGATCAATTACTTGGGACCAGGTGCCAGGGAAAAGCTACTAGAACTCTACAATCAATCGTGGAATACGGGCAGCTTTCCTATTGCCTGAAAAGAGGCAATAATCATCCCCATTCCAAAAAGAAAAGAAAAACCCTAACCCCAAACTAAAAGACAGTTACAGACCAATCAGCCTACTGAGCTGCCTAGGAAAAACACTGGAAATGATGAAAGGCTTATGTGGCATTTAGAATAAAACAACATAATCATTAAAGAACAATCAGCCTTCAGGAAAAACACAAGTACAAAGGATCAGCTAATCCACGTAACACAATCCATTGAAAATGTCTTTCAAATGAAAGAAAAAGTGGTAGCAACATTTATAGACCTCTCCAAGGTTTTTGATAGGGTCTGAAAGAAAAGGCTGCTAGCTAATCTCCAAAAAGCAGGCATAACAGGCAAAATGATTGACTTACTAAGCAACTTTCTCAGTCACGGAACTGCTAGGGTAAAGCCTCAAAACAGACAGAGCCTCTGAGTCAAAATTAGTGAAGGAGCTTCATAAGGAGGCTATGTCTCCCCAACCCTCTTTAACATATTCACTAACGATATAGAAGACAACATACCACTCCACATCAACAGAGCACTTCATGCAGGTGACCTCACACTCTGGAATGCCACAGAATCTCTACCAGCTGCCTCAATAAGGATGCAAGAAGCCCTTAACAAAATAGGCAAATGGGCTGCAGATTGAGGTGTGACAATAAACTGCTCCAAGACTGTTGCAACTTGCTTTTCGCTCTCCACACACAAAGAGATATTCCAGCTAACAATAAACAACAAAAACACTCCCCATGAAGACACCATCACATATCTCGGCATTAAACTATGCAAAAGACTGACATGGAACACACACATCAAGGAAACAGAGAGCCGGGCTATCAGGCGGTTGGTAGTAATGAAAAAGCTGTCAGGGATAGACTGGGGAGCGAACAGCAAAATCCTCATACAAATATACACTGGATATGTCAGACCGGTAATGGAATATGGATCAGCTACTAAGAGTACCGTCTCCAAAAGCAACACACAAGTCACACCCCTGAGTGCCCCTGTGGAACTGGACTCCAGAATACAGAGCACATCCTGCAATGGTGTCCACTCCACAGAGAGATCGGTAACCAGGCCTGGCCTCGGGGAGCCACCATGGAGGAAAAGCTTCGGGGCCCAAAGCCATTCATACTGACAACAGATCAGTTCATCAGAGAAACAGGACTGCCAGTCTGACACAGCAAAGGAAAGCAAAATGGAACGCAGAAGAGGAATAGTATATGCATTTCAATCAAATTTTTTACTCTTGGAAATAATGAGCCAACTATATGTCACAAAAACAAATATGAATAAAACATTAGAATAAGTCTTTGATTAATTATATTTTCATTTTTAAACACCAACCTCTCTGTGTCCTTGCTGTGCCAGAACTCCATCCATTTCAACTCTAGCTGAGAGACGAGCATACAGTGAGAAGAATTCTGGTAGATAAGCATGCATATGAACTGTAATAAAAAAAATAACATTTATAATTCTTTGCATTTTTAATAAAGCTTTCAAACTTGTATTTTAAAATATGAATGTAAAAGATTTTTTTTTATTGGCAAAAATATTTCTTGCTTTGTTTTTTTAAGTATTATTTTAAATAAAGAATTGCTTACTACTTTCAAAAATTTGAACTGGTAAAAAAGTGTAATCTGGTCTTTTTGCCAAACAGTCAGAATTTCCTGGAACAATGCAAATATCCTCCAAAGATGGTAATATTAATATCATTGATACACAAGATGATAACTCTAGAACTTCAAGGTCATAGACTCTATGACTGAAAATTGATGACTCTGGAAGATCTGTTGAAAAATTCATCAACAGGTCTTTACAAATAACTTTTTTTAAAATTTATTTGACTATGATAAGTTAATCATGAAATTTCAAAATAAATTCACTGAAAGGTTAAAAAAAATTATGAAAATATCAAATAAATGGTTTAGTTTTTACCTAGCTGAGAAAAAAGATTTCTAGTAGCATCTATTAGAAGTAGTTGGAAGGCTATTTGTGTATTGCTCATATTTGTGTTTAGCTTGTATGTGTCAGACTTGATAAGCCACTCCCATTCTTCTCTGAAATATTTAAATATATCGATATCTTAGTTTTGTGTTTAGCCTACATTGTTTAGAAACATATTGAGCTAATTCCTAGATTATAGAACACATTTATACTAATATCACTCTGAATGAAACTTACTTAGATACATTTGGATTATCTCTTATCTTCACATTAGGCACGCAATTAGGAGTTTTATTGGGGACCATAACTCTTAGAACTTCTAATGAAGCTTGGAGTTTAACATATCCCAAGTACAGACCACATGGTAATGCCTCAACACTAACTTGATTGTACAGAATCATTTCCTAGAATAGAAGAAATAACAAAGAAAGTGTTGTGTTCTTAAATGTTTACTTAATGTAATAACAAGTGATCTTCTAAAAACCTTTTCTAAGCTATGAGAAAACTTATTTTTAATTTAATTACAAATACATATTATATATACATATATATTATATACCATTACATATATAAATATATATATTTGTTGATTTTTTTTTTAGCCTACCATTTTTATTCAAATTTTGTTATGAGCGGCATGATTTTGTATATTTTTCTAAATGCTAAAATATATTATTTTAAACAAGAATGTAAAAAGACTTACAGGAACACCATTGATCAATAAGGTGTGAGCATCCGTTGAATCAACTGAAGAAAGACTTTGTCTCCTTGCTAGTTTGCCAAAAGTCACCCATTTGCTTGAGCTTAATGTAATGCATTTAGGCTCTTTGATATTATTGACAACAATAAATATAACACTATTGCTTTTATCTCTGACCGGACGGTGAAAGAATTGCCCCAGATCTGTTATTCCTAATCCATTCTGACCAAAAAAAAATACAAAATTAACATATTTTATTTCTCAGCTTAGATAGACACAGTGTTTTTAAACAATTTACTCAGCTTTTTACTTAATTTTGAAAAGTAAAAATTTAATGTTTCTAGGTTATGGAAAGGGGATTAAAAAGGTAAAATATTGAGGCTGTAAAGCATAGTGCTAGTACTAAATGCCAAACATATAAAATAAAGATAAAAAGTTATTGCCATGGAGATGTTGGCCATTTTTTTAAAATTACTGGTAGTCCTTAACTTGAATGAAAAACACTACCTCTCCTTAACTTATCAATATATATATTTTTTATTATACTGCGAATATTGGTAGGGGAATTAGAGCTAAAACTTAAATTGTTATTTTAATGAATTTTTTTAGTATTTCATTTTAGTTAAGGAACATGTTTTGAAACTGGTAAATCCAAATTATAACAGTCTTAAACAAAGTAGATCACATTTTAGTTTATAAAGGTATTTGATAAATTTTACAATTCTTAAAAAATTGACTAAAATATTGATAAAAAGAAATTTGTTTTTTTTTAACTTTTGAATCAATATTTGAAAACATAGATGTGATGAAAAGCTGTGTGTGATTTCATGAATGTGATGAAAAGCTGTGTGTAATTTCATGAATGTGATGAAAAGCTGTGTGTAATTTCATGAATGTGATGAAAAGCTGTGTGTAATTTCATGAATATGATGAAAAGCTGTGTGTAATTTCATGAATGTGATGAAAAGCTGTGTGTAATTTCATGAAGACTAATTGATGAATAAAATAACTATTAGAGAAAAAGACATGAGCAAAATTAGCAATTAGTACACTCTTTAAAAAAAAAATTCAAATTACTAATGTATATACTATAATTTTAGAGGCTTTTTTTTATTACTATGATGTAAACATATGGTTATTTTTTAAAAGAAAGATAAAAATCGACCAGATGTAGACTCACACCCATTTAAAAAGGCAATTTTTTCATTAAAGATGTGTTACTAAGTTTTCCAGAAAGGCATAATACGGCCTTAAATTTAAAAGTATATAAATCTATACATAGCAAAAACAAAATAAATTGTATATTGTGATATTTAGGTAAAGCTTTCCAGTCTTAATTACCTGTAATGAAATTATTGCTTGTAAAAGTTTACATCTAAATGTTGAGCCAGCACTGTTGGTCCTCTCCATATCTTGTTTGAGAGTTTTGACTTCTTCCCACATACAAGAAACCTAATAAGTAATAAGTAAATATGTTTGTAAGTAATAAGTAAATCTGTTTATAAGTAATAAGTAAATCTGTTTATAAGTAATAAGTAAATCTTGTTATAAGTAATAAGTAAATCTGTTTATAAGTAATAATTAAATCTTGTTATAAGTAATAAGTAAATCTGTTTATAAGTAATAAGTAAATCTGTTTATAAGTAATAAGTAAATCTGTTTATAAGTAATAAGTAAATCTGTTTATAAGTAATAAGTAAATCTGTTTATAAGTAATAAGTAAATCTGTTTATAAGTAATAAGTAAATCTGTTTATAATTATTAAGAAAACCTATAAAAAAATACAATTGAATAGAATAGTGTAGGTACACAAATAATATTTTTTACATAGGTTATATATTTTTAACCTTGAGCAGCCAATAAAGATCATTTTGCATTGAAGGTGCAGAAAAAGATTCATCAACTTCAATAATTGGCAACTGTTCTTCGGGGGTAACCAAAACTCTGTCCTCATTATAGAATAAACAAGCCAGATACACACCCCTGGAGAGATTTTTTTATTTTTAAAAGAAAGAATTTACAAAATTATTATACTGTTAATTAGAAGACTATAAAGACTATAAGTATACCGGTAGTTTTATTACAAGAATGAAATACTTTGGAATCTATAGAATACTATGGAATTAATAGAATCTAAACATTACCTTTTTATTGTTTTTTGAAACTTTGGAGTTGAAAGAAATAGGTTTTTTATGCTCAATCTTTTTTTCTGCAATGGTGATTCATTTCCTTTGTTTAGTGGATCTTGAAAAGAAAAGAATTTTGTTAGACTAGACTAATACAATTTTGGATTGCTAATTGATCACATATCATATTATTATCTAATGGTAAAAATGTTTATTAAGTGCTTCATTTTAGTTAACAAACAGATCAATTGTTAATAGAAAGCTAAAATTGATACAGTAATTTTAAAAAAAGATATTAAAAAGCATTTTAGTTTTATAGTTTTACTCAAATGTAGGCTATTTGATGAGCTTTACAAAAGTTAAAGCTGATTTAAACATAATAAACCTTTACAAAAATTAAAGTAAATCCAAACATAATAAAAACCTTTCATTTCACCAGCATCTGAAGTTCGTGACATTTTCGTTTGATGATATAATGAGTACAATGAGGCAATTTTTCCTTCTAATCTTGAAGGAATATCTTCTACCTCTCTCCAGTCTGTGAATTAATGTCATTATTTAAGCTATACTTTTATCATTTATCGTTGTTTTAAAAAGAAAATACCAGTAGGCCCCCCCCCCCCTAGTATTTTCTTTCATTCTTAAGTGATAGACTTAATAGCTCTATATCTAGATTTATTTTTAAAAAAAAAGTATCCCGTTGGACCAAATTGATCAATAGGGTCAGTGAAGATGCATTCACCAGTTTCTGTGGCCACGGCACATAGGTGATTGTGTGGCCAGCACTATGCTCAGCCGCCTTTACTTTACCCTAAGGTCAGGTACCCATCAGAACTGGGTAGACTCAGGGACACCCTCCAGACCCTGGAAAAAAATCCTAGCCAGGACCAGGATTCGAACCCGGGACCTTCTGTCTGTTCGCCAGCCGAATGCGCAATTTATGTCAGGTAGGCTAAATATATATCTTGTAGGCCATGGCTAAGTATATCTCTGGTGGCTTAAATATATCTCTGGTGGCCTAAATATGTTTCTGGTGGACTACTGGTAGGCTAAATTTATCTCTGGTAGGCTAAATATATCTCTGGTAGGCTAAATATATCTCTGGTAGGCTAAATATATCTCTGGTGGCCTAAATATGTTTCTGGTGGGCTACTGGTAGGCTAAATTTATCTCTAGTAGGCTAAACATATCTCTTATGATGGGCTACTGGTAGACTAAATATTTTTCTGGTGGGCTAAATATATCTCTGTTATTTAATTATATTACTGGTAGGCTATATAGATCTTTTGTAGAAATAAAGCAAGCCATTATATTGGATTTGGAGCAAAAAAAAACAGAAATATTGAAAAAATAATAGTAATCTTTATAAGCAGAAAATATTTAACTTACTTGAAGGTGTTGCACATGGCGGTTCACTTAAAGCATATGCACCGAAGCCTTTAACATTCCAGGCAAATACACGCACATAATAGTCACATCCTTTTATGAGATTTTTTATCTCAAATTTTAGATGAGATAAGTTTTCAACCAATGCTTCTCCTTCAATTGTTGTAAAATTATCGGTTAAACTCCACTCCACTAAAATAGAAATCAGCACTATATTAAAATTACTTTTGAATCAATTCAGCCATTGTTAATAAACATAGCTGATTTTTCAAACTCTCATTTTTATGACATAGTATTTATTACCTTTGTATTTAGTCACTACTGCTCCATTGTGACTTTGTGGCTCAGCAAAAGACACTAATAGTGATGAGTTACTGGAAACTTCTACTCTGACATTTGTTGGTGCCTCTGGAGGCTCTATAATAATTTAAAGAAGCTTTAGTAAATAATCAAAAGATATTAAAGCTTTTAACTTATTATACAAAAATAGAAACATAGTTAAACTTACTAGCATGATCATATCCAGCTTTCATTCTTTTTAACAGCTTATGTCTGAATTCCCAGTGTCCCAGTAGCTTTTCATGGTCCTTTAAAAAAAAAGAATTTATTGTGTCTGGAAATATCATTATGTATGGTGACATATTACTAAAGTTGAATCAAAATTTTAAAACGCTTAAGTTAAAATTAGGATGCATCTATCTTGTGTTATGAGGGTGATGTATGCGATGGATAATGAATTGTGTGCAATTAGGACCAAGGAGAGTGGGTGCAGCAGGTAGGTACTAACAATGTACTAAAAATGTTTTCTTAAGACCCCATCTGTTAGCTTAAATGGGCTCAATGTCAGCCTTACTAACATGTAATAATATATAATATATATAGACTATATAGTACAATTATATGCCTTATATAATGATCCTCTCAGCAGATTATGCAATACTATGCAATACTATGCATTACCCTCCTTATGCAATACTAAAAATAAAACTAAAATACTAAAAATAAAACCACTTAAATTTGCACATGAGAACCTAAAGGTAGGCCCTTCTGTATGCCTTAGATAAACTTGAATACTGATCAACAAAGATAAGTCTTTTTTTTAAGGGTAGTTAAATAGTCCAAGGTTGCCTCTATGTTAGCTAGAAATTTACATACATTTATGTATGGTCAACTTCTATATATCAGATATGAATAGATCCTTTATTTTTAACAAAAGATGTTAGATATTTGTACAAGAATGTAGGCCTAATAGATGTGTTTGCCTAATGTGTGATTCATCCTAGCAAAGACACAGAATTGGCTGACTTTTTTTGGAAGGTTGCTACTGTGACCTTACAAAAAAAAGGAATATCTGGACCATGAGAGCTAAGCTCCAATACGCCAGTGAAACGTGGATAATAACTAAGATTATCATTAAATGTATTGTATCAAAATATATCTAAGTAAGATTATGGGCATAAGTTAATTTGATCATATCAAAATCAAACTAGCCCTCAAATGGTTTGACCTACCAACAATTGTGGAGTTGATAAAAAAAGAAAAGGGAGATGGGCAGGCTGTGCACTGCGGATATCAGAATCACATGCTGGCTTTTAATTTAAAACTAAAGAATGGAAAATGCAGGCAATGTCGCCCTATGATCACCCGGAAAGCGACCTGCAAGAGAGACTTGTAGTACTTCCGAGATTTGGTTGGGGTGACGCTGAGAGGGTTGCATCAGACAGAAAACTCTGCCCAGTGTGACGTATGATGCAAAAGGAACTTAGGTGACAAATATGCATATAAGATATATATAAGATATATATATATATTATATAATGGTACAATAGCGTGTGTGCATGTCTATTTTTATAAGTTTTTCCTGAGTACTAATAGTTCTTTTATATTTTCTCAAAATATGCTGAAAGTAATCAAGTCGAATTTCCATTTGCTTGAATCAATAAAGCAATCTTATTGTCTTATTCATATACATATATATATATATATATATATATATATATATATATATATATATATATATATATATATATATATATATATCTTCATCTGTCCTTATATCTTCCTCTATGTCGTTTGCCCTGGGGGTTCCACTCTAAGGCCCGTCTAGCTCTGTTGTTGTTATCTTTCCTTACAGTGTGTCCAATCCATCTCCACTTTCTTTCCACGATTTAAAAATTGTTGTTCAACTGTTTTTTTTATGTTTGTCCACATCTCTCCCACAGCTTGGAGTTTTCTACCTTGTCCAACCGTTGTATTTTCAGTATATTTCTTAGGCATCTGTTTTTACAAAGGACTGGAGTCTATTTCTTGTTATCTCTGTCGTTCATACATATAATCATTATAATGTAATATAAAGGCCTATTTTTATGGTAAGCTAATATTAAAGCATTGATTAAAAATAAGATGATATATACATATAGGCCTACTTACTTTAAGTTGACCTGGCGAGATATTGGCATTGCCGGACGTGCCATTGAGTACAGCAGCAGTCAAATCCACAACTTTCTTTTCTGCTTCGCTTACCAAAGTTTCAAGTCTCTGAACTCTGCATTCTTCTTTCTGGACTAGATTAATAATAAACACGTTATCACATACAACCTACTAAACTAGTCAATGCATACAATCTTCCCTCCATACTAGAGTGGAAAATTCCATACACGATTCCTAAACAAGTTAAAACATACATACTTCTTTCTAAAGTAGACATAATGATTCCTTAACAAGTAAACACATACAATAAACATTTTGATTTGCCCATTATTTCGCACACTACCAATACAAATAGTACTTACAAATAGGACTTTCTTTTGCCCCCCTTGAGAGTAAGAGCTTAGCTATTGGAATATTGTTTGTCATAACTGCAATGTCAAGGACGCTTAAATATTCTTCATTCAAGCTAAATTAAAAGAAAAATAGAAAACAAAAACAGTGATAACATTACTAGACTTTATATAACATACAAATTACTCTAAACGTATAACCATAGACTATAATATACATGGACCGCTTGCTTTAGTATTTCTGCTATATGATGACTCGAAACACTGATTCTCGGAAATTTCCGATTCGTTGTTTCCTTTGCACTACAAATTAGCCTAGATTACGTCTTCTAAACATTAAGGACCGTTTTCTTTGACTTAAATTTTATAGACTCTCTCTAGATAGAAGATTATTACGTCATAACTCCGCCATGAGGGGGTGGAGTAGGGATTGGTCGGCGGCAGGCACTTCTGTAGGCCTACCCATGGGCTCCAAATTCTGACGAAGTATGTAAACCTTTAAATTCCGATACGTTAACATTAACAATACTACGGCGGGCGAACGCACGGGGACAGCCTCTGCTGCGCGTCCGAGGTCTCATTTCACGGATAGTTTCCGAGCCTCGGTGGTGAGGAATTAATGTGCGCAGCAGTTCGTCTCAAACCGGCCCTGGTGCCTGGATGCCCAAAGTATGGGATTTGTGCTACAGGTCGACAGTGCAGGTATACGAGCTAGAGGGGAAATCCACAGTGGGGGTGGGGGAAGTTATGTAGTGCTTGTGGCTGCAGAGACCGTACTTTATGTTACGCGACACGCTTTATCGGCTTGCCGCGAGGTGACTAGACTCTATCAGGACCACAGAATAGGTATAAAACAGAATGCGCAATAGCATTTTTTTTACTGTTTCCGGAAGTAATACCGACGCCATACAGTTTAAACGCAGCTCTAAATTATGCTTATTTACAATGTCTTTTTCTTCAAATCTACACACCGAACACCCAAAGTTAATGGTTCAGGCAAAAGGTACCAAAAATGTATTGTAATAAACTGCAACAATGATGCGAAAACGATTGATTATCGTACAAATAAGAATGTCTTATCTTCTTATAAGTTTACAGACGTTCCTTCTAGATAGAAGATTATTACGTCCACTAGGCCCAAAACTCCTGCAGGCGACAGGGAGCCGTCGGTGGCAGGGCTAGAACCCGCGACCTGTCCGTTGGTATTTGGTTGACAGTCCCGTGAACTAACCGCTGGACCAGCCGGCTTCACCCTTCCCTGACTCCATAATCATAAAGGATAAACAACGGTAAGTTCAAAAGGTGTAACAACCTCATATTCTCAGATTACATAATATTAGTAGCCTTGCTTTAGTTCTAAGTTTGCTTAAAGTAGATATCAGTAATAAAAAAGCCTTTTTACTTATGGTAGGCCTAGATATCTTTTCTCATTTTACTATAGATCTAGTAGCGTGTCAATTATAGCGACTGCTGCATGGCGTGAAAAAATGGCGGAATCTTAGCTTCACTTTTAAGGACTGCGCATATAGGGATTGCTCATTCTGTTCTATACCTATTCTGTGATCAGGACCTTGGTGAAACTTGGTATTCCCCCTTGTTTCACCCCTTCACAACGTTACGTCCTGGATAAACGAGTTCGTCCGCTTTTTATTGAGACACTGGCTAGAACCAGGGCCTTTTTGTTGACAGTCTGGTGTAGGTAGGGTTGCCAGATACATGGGTACCAAAAGGAGGACACAGAGAGACAAAAAGGAGGACAAAGAAGGACACATGGGAACAAAAAGGAGGACACATTGAGTGTTTCATTTTAATAATTAATTTTTTTTTCAATTGAATGCGGATTTAACTAGCAATCATTACAAATTTACTACAATGGTTGCTAATAATTATCTATTAGTACATTAACCAAGAAAAAATATTGTAAACAATTGGGAAAAAAAATACATATAGGTCTAAATTCAATAGACTTTTTTTTCGAAATGCAACAATACTATATTATTTGAAAACAGTCTATTCTACAGTTAGTACATTATCATCTTTCTTAATTATAAAACATATTTCTAATTTCTACGACACAGACGATCTTCGTTAGCGAGCACAAATGTATAAAACTGTTCACATGTGAGATTTTTCCAGATGTAGGTCTATTATGTAAGAATGAAGCCCTTTACAGAACAATATGAACAATATGAACAATGAACAATATTTTATTTGCCACATAGTACATAGGTACAATAAAGGCATAGTCAAAAACATAAGAAAATTATAGCATTTGTGAATAATAAATTGAACAATAATAGTAAAACCAATATTAGTAATAAAATGAAAGTAATAAAAAATTTATTAATTAAAGGTATCCTAAAAGAAAATTCAGGGGGGATAATTTAGTTTATAACACAATTTTTGGGGGGAAAAAACTAACAAAGAAAAAAAACAAAAAAACTACAACTTAATTTACTAACATAGACATACAGGTAAATCACTTTCATTAGACCTGCACGGCATTAACATAGTGAGAACAAACATTTAAGAAATCATTCACAATTTTTCTTGCGGCTTAGTATATTACATTTCTTCTACGACTATCTCTCAATATCATATTGACAAACCAACAAGTTAAAATACTTAAACATTTCTAACCTTTTTCTCATTTTTTAAAAGCAGATACTAATATTTTTGAAAATATGCTTAGTTTTTTAAGTTCTTTTAGAGAGCTAGAATTAAGCAGTTCCGACATTTTTTCTACATTAGGTCTGTTATAGTAATATTTTTTTAGATACATTTTTCGTTGGGCATTGAAGTGCACACATTGGAGTAAATAGTGATATCCATCTCCTATATCTTTTAAGCAAAAGGGACATAATCTTAAATTATAATCTATTCTGGAGTGGCGACCCAGTTCAACAGGGAAATTATTGTTACTTGTTCGTATTTTTAGTATATAGATAGCTTCTTTCAGATGTAATTTATTTAAAAAGGGTGGACTATTTTCCCAGTCAGATTTATATTTTAGAGCGCTATATAATTTACCTTTATTGCTTATTTGCATACTCTCATAAAGTTCTTGTTTACTTTGATCATTTATACGTAAGTTAATTATTGATTTTGAAAGTTTAGTGTCTATTATATCTTGTTCTAACCAAATATATCCTAATCCTAGTTGTTCCAATTGTAACTTTATATTGGCGGACCATTTGCATTTTTCAACCAGGTGCTCTTTAAGTAAAATGTTATAAATTATTTTAGAAATCCTGCTTTCTTTGCCGGTCGCTATTTTGATCCAGAAGTGTAACATTCTTTTTTTAATAAATGATCTTATATAGAGTTTGCCTGTTTCGCCTAGGACTACATAATTTGGTGTTTTTGTGTTCAATTTTAAAATCATCTTAAAATATCTTAGTCTAACATTTTCTAAAATGTCACAATTTTCCATACCCCATAGTTCGCAACCGTAGGTTAGTATAGGTAGTACTGTTTGATCAAATAGATCAATTTGACTATCTATGGGCAAGCTTAGTGTATGGCATTTTCTGAGAAGATTGAACATAGCATTAGTACCTTTCATCTTACAATATTTCCTGTGTTCTGAGAAAGAACCGTTAGCTGAGAAGATTATTCCCAGGTATTTAAATTTAGAAACTATTTCTATTATATTATTATTTAGTACAAATTTCTGATTTCCTACCCTCCCCTTTCTACCGAATATCATTATTTTTGTCTTATCTTCATTTATGTTTAAGTGGTTCTCCTTGCAATAGTTACTGTAAATGTTTAAGTTTTTCTGTAATTCTTTTGCGGTTTTAGCTAGGATTGTTGTGTCGTCAGCATATAATAATGTGAATATTTTTAGTAGATCTGCGTTGTTATCGTTGCTGATAGTTAAGCTACTTGCACCTTTTAGTTCTAAATAAGAATCTAAGTCATTAATAAACATAGAAAATAATAGAGGGCTCAGATGTTCTCCCTCTCTTAGTCCTGCTTCGCAGTTAAATAACGGTGACAGGTTTGTATTTAATTTTACTGTCGATTTAATATCTCTATATAACCCCTGTATACATTTAAGGAAAATTCCATCTATGCCTATATCTAACATTTTCGCCCAGAGTAATTTTCTTTTAATAGACGGGAAAGCTCTTTTTAGATCAATGAATGCACAGAACAGTTTGTCACCTTTATTTTTTATTAAAAAGCTCAGCGCATATAGTATAAATGATGCTTCCGTTGTGGAATAACCTTCTCTAAAACCCATTTGATTCTCGTTTAATAAGTTGTGCTCTTCAAGGAACATCTCCATTCGTACATTAAGAATGGATGAGAATAGTTTACCTAAGCATGATAATAAGGTAATTGGTCTAAAGTTTTCGGGCTTTGCCTTGCTGCCTTTATTTTTATATATTGGACATATCATCCCTAGTGACCAGCTTTCGGGGAAAATTCCATCTTTTAGGATAACATTGAATAATTTTACGTATGTGGGTATCATTATAACCTTTGTGCATTTTATATATTCATTATAAATTTTATCGTGTCCGCAGCTTTTATTACTACTTGTTTTATTGATGGCTGATAACACTTCATTATATGTTATTTCACCATTAAGTCTTGTCGTATCTAAGTTAGGTGCGGTTAAATTGGTTTTTATTGGGTTCATGCAACAGTTGTCTGTCGTTTCGTTTTGGGATTTGAAAAAATGGAACAATTCGTCAATACTAATGTCATTATAATCTTCTTTTCTGTTTTTGTCCTTTAGGATACGCCAGTACTCTTTTGGATTCTTTCCTTTCAGATTTTTTATTTTATTTCTCATTTTGTTTTCATATTTATTTATAGCGGTGTTCATTTCACGCTTGTAGTTTTTACTGTGTGTTTTTAAACTTTCAAGTGAGCCTTTGGTTTTAAGGGTACTATTCATTCTTCTTGCTTTAAGGTATAATCTTCGTTTTTGTCTACATATAAGTGTAAACCAGGGTTTATTTTTTCTTAGGTTATTTTTATCATTAGGGTATCGATTTGTGCCAAATATTTCATTTGCAGAATTTATTAATATTTTATTTATTTCCTCTACTATGTTATTTATTTCTTGTTTTTTGTTTTCAGGGGAGTTACAAAGGTCACTTCTTTCTAGTAATTCGTCTAGTTTCAGATTTATGCTGTTTTTGTTTTGCTTTTCTACCATTTCAAAATAGTTCTTAGATTTAGTTTGCACCCACGGTTTAATGATCTCTACCACTGGTCTATTATTTAGTCGTCTACGCGCATTTCCAGGTTTATTTGCTCCACCAATCTCAATCTCATATTCACATGATATTAAACAATGGATATCTGAGAATAGGTGATCAAAGTCGTGGATTATTAGATTCCTAATTTTGTGAAAAAGGTCATTGTCTGCTAGTACGTAATCGATTACTGTGCTAAATGTAGTCGTAGGTTTATGTGACAGTAACCCCTTCCTTCCATTCATTATTAACATGTTTGTGTTTTTACATGTTTCGATTAGTTTGCGGCCCCAGTTATTCGGTATTGTCGTATCTACGTTTATACGTTTGAGTGGAATGTCTTTTCTTTTAAGCGTTTCTTCTGTCTGGGTACTTATTTCTACATAGAGTTCGTGGGGACTTGTTATGGAGTCTATAATGTAATCTTCTCTTTCTTTAGTATGAGCGTTAAAATCACCCATTATGATTATATTGTTAGTGATATTTCTTTTATCGATTATTTCCATTTCTAGAATATTGAAAAAATCAGATTGGGCATATGGGGAATTCTCGGGTGGGGTATAAATAATTAGAATTAATAAGGGATTGTTTTCTGCTCCTATTTGTAGCCAAATCATTTCATTATTGTCACATCTTAATATTTTAGTTTTATCAACTAGGTCATTTTTTATGGCCACACTCAGTCCCCCCGATCTACTATTGTTATTATGGTGTCTAAATTTGTGGAAAAGGGTAAAGTGTTCTATACTTATAGTATCGATATCTTCCACCTTGTCATTATTAAGTTTTGTTTCCGAAAGACCTATAACATCGAACAAATTTATCTTATCAACAAACTCTGGATACATCATTCTCCTCACCAGGCCACATACATTTACATAGGCTAACCTTAAAAAGCGTTTTTGGTTTTGTTCACCTATGCTAATGCCACTGTCCTACAGCACCGTGAGCGTTACGCAGTCTGCCGAGGTCGTACCACCCTCCTGATGCATCTGTTGTTGCTGGTATTGTTGTTCTTTCTTCTGATGTTGAGGCTGTAGCTGGGGTAGCTGGGGTTGTGGTTGCTGCTGCAGTTGCTGATGGTACTGCTGATGTAGTTGCTGCTGTTGGTATTGAGGTTGTTGTTGGATTTGCTGCTGATGATGATGAGAGGGATGCTGCGGCTGCTGGTGTTGAGGTTGTTGCTGGTGTTGGTGGTGCTGCTGCTGAAGTTGTAGCTGCTGGTGATAAGGTTGTTGCTGGTGTTGGGGTAGCTGCCGCTGTGGCAACTGATGCTGCTGATGTTGAAGATGCTGTGGTTGCAGGTGCATTTGCTGTTGTTGCTGATATTGTTCTTGGTGATATTGTTGTTGTTGCTGCGAATGTTGAGGTGGTCCCGTGGGATAAACTTGTTGTCGTTGTAGGTATAGTTCTGGAGCCTGCTGTTGTTGTTCTTGTTGTTCTTGTTGTTCTTGTTGGTATTGCTGTTGGTGAGGCTGTTGCTGAGGCTGTTCTTGTTGTTGATGCTGTCGTTGTTGTTGCCGTTGATCATGTCTGTGTTGATACCGCTGTTGTTGCAGATTCATTTGTTTTTGATGGGGTTGGTAAGATTGTTTTTTTTTATCATTCAGTTCTTGCTGGATATGTTGAGACCGATACAGTAGTTCTCGCTGATGTAGTTGCTGAGGTTGCCATAATTGTTGACGCTGGTTCTGTTGAGGCTGTTGTTGTTCTCGTTGTATGTTTTGTTCATGGTCAGGTTGTTGTTGTCGAGTTTGCTGTTGTTGTTTTTTTTGTTGTTGTGAGGGTTGAGAGCGACTCGATTGCTGTTGGTGTTGATCTTGACTTCGCCAGGGTCGTTGTTCGTCCGGTGCTCTGAGGGCAACAATTACGCCTTGACTGTCAACCCTCCAAGACCCTTCCGGAGAGGTCAGGATGTCATTTTTAAGGAATACGTTTCGACCATATTTTTCCTTTAGATCCTTTAGTTTAGGTAAAAGGATTTTTCTTCTTTCGTTTACTTTCTTCGGGAGATGATCTCTTATTCCAAAGGGTTTTCCAGCCAGTTTGTAAGCGATTCTTCTAATTGAGTTTTTATCATATAGATGGAGGAAGGTCACCACAATAGGTCTTTGCTGTCCTCTGTGATAGCGTCCCAATCTATAGCAGCCTTCAATCGCGAGTTCATGGTCTATCCCCAAGTGGTCATGAAGGAACTGATTAACCGTGCTGTAGCAGTCTTCGTCTCTTCCGACTTCTTCTAAACCAGTTAGAAGTAGATTGTTTATTAGAACCTTGGTCTCGAGCGATAGAGTACGCTCCTCGAGTTCGTTCAACGATTTGTTGAGCTGACCAAGGTCCTCTTCGTGCTTCTTTAAGGTGGTGATGTTTTCAGTTGAAATCTTATCTACTATACTGATTACTTGTTCAACTGCGGTCACACGCTCATTCAGTTGCTTTACCATTCCAATCTCCTCGCTAATCTTCTCCACCCTAGCTACTAACGTGTCTAGAGAAGCTTGGAATGTAGGAAAGATTTGCAGGTGTTGCACCAAGGCTTCTATCTTCAAGCTGCTCTCTGATATTGAGAGCTGAACGTTGGTAAATCCCTGCAAGATTTGGTTATTGAAATCCTGCTGTGGCCCATTAATGGTTGTTTGCTCAGAGATATCCAAGCAACAACCATTAAATGAAGAGGAGCGACGCAGCCTTTTTTTATTTTTTTCACCAGCCTGCTTAACATCCCCAACAGCGTCTAGTACTCCAGTGCTACAATCACTGCTAAACGTAACATTAGACGTAACATCAGACAACAGCACACATGCCATAATAAAAACAAAGTCTGAAGGTCCAAAGAAGAGAAAGGTTCTCTCCCTTGTTTACAGACGGTTCGTCTGTTAACTGTTGATTGTTGATTGTTGATTGTTGATTGTTGATTGTTGACTATTGACTGGAGGGTTGATATACAGGCAGAGAGAAAGGAGGAGAGGGGAAGAGAAGGTTGATATGTCCAGCTCTCGTCCCACGTCTAGTTGGTAAGTGGCGTCCGATACCGAGCTATGTTTACACAAAATTCCAGGTGTAAAAGTTATATCATGTGTAGTACACGGTACACGGTACACGATACACAGTTGAATAAACTTGACATTTTAGATTGAGAGTGGGCAAAAAAAAAAAAAAAACACAGTGTTGTGACTAGTTGTGAGAACTGCTCAGTCACTTTGACTCTAACAATCTTAGCAAACTAAATAAAATGATTAATAAAGTCGATTATACAAATTAGTCAATAATTGACTTAATTGTCACGCAATGACTGAATAAAACACACAATTTGAAAAGATTAATTCACAACAAATCAACCAATATAAGTTTCGCAATGAAGAGTGAAAAATGAAAACACAAACAATCATCAAATATGAAGAGACGAAATACACTGCTGGGTCTTGTCGACACTCGAACACACACCAGAGTTAACTGAGAGTCTGTTTCTATCCTTTGTCCATTGAGCGTTTATCAATGAAAACACATTGCCATTGTGTCCAGGGATACAAACAAAAATCACACATTTTTAGTAACTCTGAAAAGCAACTTGCATTTGGTAAACTTTGAAAAAACAAACTCCACTGCAATTATTAACCTAACAACTCATTAGATAACACAATCTAATTCATTACATTTCCTTCTAAATACTCCAGTGTTTTGCTTTACCCGACCCAGCCATTTTTTTTACAGTAAGTAATAATATGAAAAGTGCACTAAGGATTTAAAAACCTTAGGCATTCAAAAGCCGGACATTTTAAGGGTTTTTAGCTTTGCCTGCCGGACGGAGGACACAGGGCTAAAAAGGAGGACATGTCCTCCTTTTGCCGGACGTCTGGCAACCCTAGGTGTAGGCCACCTTACCGTTGGACCAGCAGGCCATTCAACTTTGATGTAGTTGGACCAGCTGGCCATTCAACTTTGATGTAGTTGGACCAGCTGGCCATTGAGCTTTGATGTAGTTGGACCAGCAGGCCATTCAACTTTGATACTGCTTGTCACAGGTACTAATTCTCTTGTTCATTTAGTATATTGACTAAGTCTGACAATAAGTAGGCTCAACTGTAAAGGAGTATCATAAAATTAAAAAACAAACCTGTTGATATCCAGACTACTGTTGTCTAGAATAAATCTGACCAAGTCCAGATCTTGGTGTTCAACTGCTTCAAATAAACCTTTAAGAGAAATGGTAGGGTGAACAATTAATTAGGCTTATCTCAACATATCCAGACTATTATATCTGAGCATATATTTTGTGTTGTAGCTTGCGATGTTCAGAGAAATGTTTTCCATTAAGTTATTCTTGTATGTGTGGCAAAGGCTGTTAATAATATATAAGCTCTACCAGCTATCACAGTCTCAATGTAAATTATGGGATGTGTTCCGATTAAGGAATTTATTTTTCTATAGTGCTATGTATTCAAACTTAGAAGTCTTAATATATTAATTGTGTTCCAATCAAAGCATTTTAGTATATATTTTTTATAATATATTAATTGTGTTCCAATCAAAGCATTTGAGTATATATTTTTTATCAAAGTCTCATGGTAGGCCCTAAGTGTTTTTTAAAATGTAAATTATCGTATTTTTAAATGAAGGTATTCTTGTATGTATCCATGAGCCACATCGCTGGCGAAGTGTTGAATCCACCAGTAGACTATGCTTGCATCAAGAGCACACCAGTGGGCTAATGCATGTGAGATATCCCGCGGTGAGCGTCCCAGACTCATTTTACCGCCGAAAGGGCCCGACGCTCGGTGGGGAGGAAGCAATGAGCGCATACTTTAGGTATGTGCATCCAGTCATCAGGATCTATCGGAACACTAATGTTATTAAACTATGAAGAGCTATTGGAACACTGATGTTATATGAACTGTGAAGATCTATTGGAACACTTACGTTATATAAACAGTGAAGATCTATTAGTACACTAATGTTATTAATCTATGAAGAGCTATTGGAACACTGATGTTATATATTCTGTGAAGTGCTATTTGAAAAAAATGAAGTTATATATATAATGAAGTGCTATTTGAACACTGATGTTATTTATACTGTGAAGAGCTATTTGAACACTGATGTTATATATATAATGAAGTGCTGTTAGATTGCTGATGTTATATATACTGTGAAGTGCTATTTGAACACTGTGAAGATCCATTGGATCACTGATATTATAAAGACAACAACGAACGTTCAGAAACAAATTGACATTTAAATGCACTTTATAGGTAAAGTTTGCTGTATTGAAACAATTCTTAGCACTAGCTGACGAGTTAACAAATGTTTCCCATGTTAGCATGGATCTAAGCTTTTAATAATTGTCTTTCAAACTTACGGCCAGTTATAATGTAAACATTTTAACACGTCATAAAACATATGTACTTTCAAAAGTTTTTTTTTTTTAAGATATACTATTTACATTAAAAAAAAGAACTTTTTACCTACCGAAAGTATCAAATATGCCTCGTTTATCTGACTTTCGTTTACTTGATTGTACTTCTGGAATATCTAAAGACAGTCCTTTCTTCTTTTGAAAATCTATAAAATCAATGAATAGACTAATGATCTATGTGTATTTACTAGCATAGAAATGTAAGCTCCTTAAACTCTATTTAGCATTTTTATTATAAGTTAAGCAAAGTAGACTTTATATAAAGACAATATAAATCCCTTTTTTAACATTTAGATATAAAATTGTACGCATAGCAGGTCGGATAGATTAACAGAAAGAAAGATAGCGAAGATAAAAAAGGCTACATAATATCGTATATAATGTAGATACATTGTTAAATACATAGATTTGATAGTCTAGATATAAAAGTATATAATTAATGAATAGATAATTGACAAATAGTTTATATTAGATAATGGTCACTAGACAGAAATCAATTTCGCACTAATAATATTTAGTTACAAATGGGAGAATTACATTGTCGTGTTCAATTTAGAAGTTCCTAATATTACTTTTTTTGGCACACGCTTGTCTTTTACAATTATTTTCGCCCACCCCTTCAAGTAGATTAAAATTAAAATATTTCATAATAGCAACAAAGTTCTATACAAAGTTTTATACAAAGATATACACAGTATCTTTTATTATTTTTATTGGTATTAACCAACATGTTTAATATCAATTTGATGAACAAGTAGACAAAAGTGTAGTCCTATCATTGTTGCCATATTTACCGAGCACCATTATTTTGTATGTATGATTCAATGGATACACATTAAATCACTGCAAGTTAGAACAATATCAAAAATCATTTTTTTTTTAAATATATTTTGCTTTCATATTTTTACCACCCTTTGAGTGGCCACGTTGGAAACAAAATGGTAGAATGAAACAAAAATACTTACTTGTAGCTAATTGTAAGTCTTTCATTTTAGAGTTATGGTCAATTGTTTTGTTACTTAAATAAGCCGGAGCACTAGGTGATGATGATAGTCCTGTCATAACATCCATAGAAGTTACTTCAGACTCTGAAGTCAGCAAATTAACAGACCGTGCATCACCCCTGTTGACACAAAATGTTAGCGATATAGCAACTGTACTAAAATATAATTTGGTTAAAACCAAGTATGTTTATATGAAAGCGTGCTTAAATGTATTTAGTTATGCTTTAAATCTTTTTATACCATGGTGAATTTTGTTACCAATTAAAATTAATCTACATTATTTTCAAAAGAAATTGTTTTTACCAGTCAAAGCTTATTGAACGATTCCGAGTTGGGTAAAATAGTTCCTTTCTATCACCTTGAATCAGAAACCTGGAAAGTTTTTGAAAGTTTCCCGAACTAGAAGAAACTTCGTGCCTGGTTAAAAAAAAAGTATGTTATATTATACAATATCACGTGATTTACACCTTATGTCACAACATATGTTATATTATACAATATCACGTGATTTACACCTTATGTCACAACATATGTTATATTATACAATATCACGTGATTTACACCTTATGTCACAACATATGTTATATTATACAATATCACGTGATTAACACCTTATGTCACAACATATGTTATATACAATATCAAGTGATTTACACGTCATGTCACAACATATGTTATATACAATATCAAGTGATTTACACGTCAAGTCACATGTTATATTATACAATATCAAGTGATTTACACGTCATGTCACAACATATGTTATATTATACAATATCAAGTGATTTACACGTCATGTCACATGTTATATTATACAATATCAAGTGATTTACACGTCACGTCACATGTTATATTATACAATATCAAGTGATTTACACGTCATGTCACA
Source organism: Anisus vortex (assembly GCA_949126835.1). NCBI lineage: Eukaryota > Metazoa > Mollusca > Gastropoda > Planorbidae > Anisus > Anisus vortex. The sequence goes on from OX421494.1 coordinate 34,709,120, forward strand.
ACTTATGTTATATTATACAATATCAAATGATTTACACGTCATGTCACAACATATGTTATATTATACAATATCAAGTGATTTACACGTCATGTCACAACATATGTTATATACAATATCAAGTGATTTACACGTCATGTCACATGTTATATTATACAATATCAAGTGATTTACGCGTCATGTCACAACATATGTTATATTATACAATATCAAGTGATTTACACGTCATGTCACATGTTATATTATACAATATCAAGTGATTTACACGTCATGTCACATGTTATATTATACAATATCAAGTGATTTACACGTAATGTCACAACTTATGTTATATTATACAATATCAAATGATTTACACGTCATGTCACAACATATGTTATATTATACAATATCAAGTGATTTACACGTCATGTCACATGTTATATTAATATACAATATCAAGTGATTTACACGACATGTCACAACATATGTTATATTATACAATATCAAGTGATTTACAGGTCATGTCACAAAATATATGGCTTTTCCCGTTCGAACTCATGGGCGCATCGAGAAATAGAACCCAGTTTTCAATGTGTAAAGAAATGCATTCTTTTAAAATTCACAACATTAAAATCATGCATAGAAAACACCAGCAGTGTATTTAAAGGAAATGGCGCCTAAGGCAGATATTGCTTGGTGGAGGGGGGTAGATTGACGTAGAATATATAGAATTCGGACTGAAGTTATTAATACGCTAGCATAGAGGATAACAAAGAATTGGGTTTTGAAATCATTGCTTTTCTTAAATTAAAATTGTCATCGATAAAATTTTCACTAATCTGTCAAAGACTTTGATTGTTTTGTTTATACATTATTTTTTAAGTGTCAGTCTAGCGCCTTTCCATACACGGGTACCTCTGCTCCCTCTTGCACTACTAAATAGCATGCCTGTACGCAAAATACAAAAAATATTTAAATTCCTTACATTTTCTTGGTAACCTCGCAGTGCCCTCACATGGGGGGGGGGGGGGGGCAGAGGGGGCATATGCCCGGGGGCGACACTTCCAAGGGGGGCAAATGTAGTTTAAATATAGCAAATATAGTACTAAACAAGCAGTTACAGTATGCAAGGGGGCGGCGCTGAAACTTTTGCGCTGGGGCGCTACATAAGCTTGTAATGGTTCTGCAAACTCGAAGAACATAGGCCTATCTCTAATGTAAAAAAGAGAGTATGCAATAGCTAACTAATAGTTGTCATCGCTAGGCCAAACAGATTTTCTGGGCACTTTGCTGAGCAAATAAGTTTTGTCGATTTTTTTTTTCAATATTGAAAAATATATTTTTCTACAAGCCACTGTACCTAGTAAGTCAATAAAATACTGGTCATTGGCAATTAAGAAAACAAACAATTTATCATGTTTTGCAAATTAAAAAACCGATAACCTATGGAAGGATAGCGTACAGTTGATTTCTATTACTCAGGAAACAGAGACGGTTGTTTCCTCGTCATATTTGGGCGTATTATGGTTACAAAGTGACGAAAATAACGCACATTTAATTTAACGGTTTTTTTATAGTGTAATATTTTGGGACTGTGCCTCCGTCAAAACTAGGTAAAAATTGTTCTTATAAAAATAATAACACTCTCAAATATTTATACAAGGATCAACTACTGAATAAAGAAACTGTAAAAATCATGTTTATTTTATTATTTAAAAAAAATCTCAATTTCAATTAAGCTTAGATATATAGATCTAACTCAATAGTTATATTTAATTAGTAAAATATATATAATAAAATATAAATTAATCTATATCTATTACGAGTATATTAAGATAGTTGGAATATGATTTCACACACGTCTCAATGAATTTTGAAACCAGTTCAAAATGTGTTAATATTTTGCTTTTTGTTTGCTTGACAAACTAGGCGACCACATAGTGCAGCACTAAAAAACTACGTAACAAACTGAAATATTTAAATAAAATGTCGCCCTTTAATAATACATTGCTTCAATACATTTTAAACGGCTCCACATAAAAGTAATTCTTTTTTGTTTTCATTAAAATTTGCTGTTTTATTGCAAAATGTTTAATTTCATCAGCTAGATCATAGGTTCTCAACGAAGGCGATATCGCCCCCCGGGGGGCGATGAGAAGCTTGAGGGGGGCGCTGACATTCCCGGGGGCGATTGGGGGGCGGTGAAGGGCAAGTGGGCGGTACAAACGTAACTGATATAATTTGAGCACCTCAGCTATTTGAATCGATTAGTTTTTGGATGAAATGTGATGTAAACGAAAGTGCTGCTAAATATCTGATATCCCTCAACAGTAGGCCTACATATTATTATACTAATAAGAAATGGGAATCGCAATCCCTTTTGGATGAAGTAGGGGTCAGTATTTGACAAATATGGTGTGCAGGCGGCTGGACTGTCACCCTGCTGACCGATCACTGTCGCCCTGACATCTGCTAATGTTAATGATATTTTGATCTCAGTTTTACCGATATGTCCTTGATGTGTTTCTGAATTTCGAAGAGATAGAAAGACTATCGTAAAGCGGTATAGATACGTAGTAATCATAAAAACTGGGTATTTATTGTAATGCTTGAAAATACACATATAAATTCTTTAGTCATATAATATTTATATAATTTTCAAATACTTTTTACAGTTTGATCATTTCAAAGTTATAAATTGTAAGCCATTTATTTTCTTATAAAAGAAAAAAAAAACAGAAATATTAGCTCAAATGAAACGGGCTAATTATCTCCCTTCAATTAAAAAATGTTTCCACATTTGATTCAATAGTGATGCCGAACAAGTTCTGTTTTGTAATATAACAAAGATTACTTATTATTATTATTTCTTTATATACATTCAACATTATGGTGTTCATAACATGATTTAATTATTAGCGGATTAAAATAATTTACATTAAACAGTTGCAAATAAACATTAAGTGCTTTAATTGTTTGTCCATTGAAGGAGTTTATATTTTAAACATTAATAAGTACAGAAATGATTAATATAGTGCTATTAAATAAGTCTCTTATATTTCTAAATTAATTATACTCATAAATTTGTTATAGAATTAATTATAGAAGATGAAAATAAAAACTCTTTTAAATGTAATTAGTCAGTATCAATTAATGAGCGGTCAAGTGTAGGTGACCTCTTTGTATGCTTAAGAAAAGGTTTGATGTGCGATCAAATATGTTCACAAGTGTAAGTTGAATCGAAAGCTGAAAGTAAAGGAGCTAATGTCAAGCATTTAAGAATAGCAGTTGACTTTCCTAAGCAGCATCCTTACAGTTTTTTTCCGCAAATGGGCACATTCGGATGCCCATTTTTTTAAAGTTTAAAATTAAACTTACCATTTTAAAATCGCCAATATTCCTCCACTTAAAAAGATATCTACATCTAAGAAGTTTGTAGTAAGATCAAACCAGTAAGATTTGATGTGGTATAAAAAAAATCTGTCCATCAATTTGAAAGACTTGCCTTTGATTAGAAAACTCCAATTTGAGTGCTTCGATATACTTCTGAAAAAGCCTAACTATCTATCTTATTATTTTCTTTAACTTATGAATGTACATATAGTTAAAACGTTTTGAAATTGATTTCACGACAAGATTGGTCCAATTTCAATGCAAATCCATCGCAGTGGTCCTTGTAAATGCAAGTTCAACTGACTAAAATGTGTCAGAAACATCGGCTTCAACAGTCAGTTTTCCTCATTCAGAACCGGAAAATGTTTTTTTTTTTCAATAAATAAACACCTCTTGGGGGTCTCTCGCGTGTCATGGAAAATCGCTTTGTGTGCCAAGTGTGGAACGCATACCTTTGGTTGCCGACCCCTGATTTAGAGTACATTGTGAGATTACCTAAAGACATCACAATTTTCTTTATAACTGGATGCGTCCACGCTACCAGACAATCATGCTTTACTTTCAACTTAAGTTAATTTGAGTTAAAAAAAAGAGATTCTCTGTATCGCTCACTTCAATATTAAAGCAGTTCACAAATAAGTAATACATTCAATGATTTTTTTTTGTCAGCTTTGCATTGAAATCTTAAATTAATTAATTAATGTATTATTATTTAATTTGTATTATTATTATTAATATCTGTATTACTATTATTGTCTCGATATAGTTTTTTATTGTTTGCCAATTTTCTAATTTACTTGTTATGTATTTGACTATGCCTTTATTGTTCTTATGTACTATGTGACAAAATAAATATTGTTCATTGGTCATTGACGAGGACTACAAGTGATGGCTACTGCACACAGTGGTGCTTTGGTTAGCAAACGATGACTGTTTAAACATAATGTATGAGACTTGGATCCGGTGCTCGAGTTTTTAAAAAGCAAATGCGATTCTTTGGGAGAAAGTCTATCAGCTTCTCTAGGTCTGGGGGGGGGGGGCACTAAAAGAAAAATGGGGGGGGGGGGCGGTGAGCGGAAAAAAATTGTAAAAGGGGGCGGTGAGCCGAAAAAGGTTGAGAACCTATGCGCTAGATTAAACGAATTGCACACCAGTTGGTGGTAATGTTGAACAAATGCTTCGTGTGTGTGATTTCAAACCTAGAAAATGAGATTACAACATCTGCAAAGAAATACTTTTCTTAGGTTTTGTGCTAGTGTCGCGTGTTGGGCACACGAACAGGGGAAAATGGGACTCCACCCAAAGCTGAATCCTATAATAAACGTCAGATCTAGAATTGTCTAAATACACTCCCCAAAGTTGAATCCTATAATAGACATCAGATCTAGAATTGTCTAAATACACTCCCCAAAGTTGAATCCTATAATAGACCACAGATCTAGAATTGTCTAAATAAACTACCCAAAGTTAAAACCTATAATAGACCTCAGATCTAGAATTGTCTAAATACACTACCCAAAGCTAAATCCTATAATAGACGTCAGATCTAGAATTATATAAATACACTACCAAAGCTGAATCCTATAATAGACGTTAAATCTAGAATTGTCTAAATACACTACCCAACGTTGAATCCTATAATAGACCTCAGATCTAGAATTGTCTAAATAAACTACCTCAAAATTAAAACCTATAATAGACCTCAGATCTAGAATTGTCTAAATAAACTACTTAAGGTTAAAACCTATAATATACGTCAGATCTAGAATTGTCTAAATACACTACCCAAAGCTAAATCCTATAATAGACGTCAGATCTAGAATTATATAAATACACTACCAAAGCTGAATCCTATAATAGACGTTAAATCTAGAATTGTCTAAATACACTTTCCAAAGCTGAACCCTATAATAGACGTCAGATCTAGAATGATATAAATTATTATAAATACACTTCCCAAAGTTGAATTCTATAATAGACGTCTGATCTATAAATGTGTAAATTCACTACCAAAAGCTGAATCCTATAATATACGTCAGATCTAGTATTGTCTAAATACACTACCTAAAGCTGAATCCTATAATAGACGTTAGATCTACATAATGCGGCTTTTCAACGTTGTTTTTATTTAAACGGAATTTTAAATTGAACCATCATTATTTGTAAAAAGATTTTCTTTTATGAACAATAATCGTGGAAAATATCTACGTACAATATCTTTACTATGTTTCTATTGAAATACTTACATTATATAAAGTATATGTCCACTTAAAAAATATAAAACAAGATCAGAATATACTTATGAATGAAACACTTTCTGCTCTTCTTTTTATAGAGAACAAATTCAATGTCCTTTGAATCAAATTTCTACGCACATTTTTATAGGACCTTTACTTGTGTCATCATCAATATTAAAGTTAAATAGAAAGATGAACTGGATTTCGCTATGAGAAGCTGAAAATTAGTACACCAATGACCAATTTAAGGAAACTCGATTGTAAAATGTTAACGGTTTATGGGAAAAGTTCAATGTTTGAATAGGTACAGTGGCGACATGAAACCTCTTTGTGGATGGAGGTGGGAAAGGGGGAGGATTGGATCGTGCAGTTATTGGAAAAGAAGAGTGTTAGCGCCATAATGTAGTTAAACAAACAAAGGGTAATCATGTTTTAAAACCATACATGTTAGCTTACAAGGACAGAAAGCCTACAATAACAGACTCATAAACTTCAGATATGCAGAACATTGATTTTAACTTTACAAATAGTTAAGTAGACATACTACATATCTTCTCTCTTACCTAACAAACGGCAATAAATATTTGTTGAGGAAATATTTCATAAACGTCAAAAACAATTATCAGTATTTTAATTAAAATCAGCGAAAATTCACAATTCAAAAATGTAAACATTGTTTGAGTGTACTCAATCTTTATAGTATAGAGAATAACAATATTTTCCAATACCAGTAAACACACCTTTAGTAAGTAAATTGGAAACAATATATTCCATTACTAGTAAACACACATTTAGTAAGTGAATTGGAAACAATATATTCCAATACCAGTAAACACACCTTTAGTAAGTAAATTGGAAACAATATTTTCCAATACCAGTAAACACACCTTTAGTATATGAATTGTAAACAATATATTCCAATACCAGTAAACACACATTTAGTAAGTAATGTAGAAACAATATTTTCCAATACCCGTAAACACACCTTTAGTAAGTGAATTAGAAACAATATATTCCAATACCAGTAAACACACCTTTAGTAAGTGATATAGAAACAATATATTCCAATACCAGTAAACACACCTTTAGTAAGTGAATTAGAAACAATATATTCCAATACCAGTAAACACACCTTTAGTATATGAATTGTAAACAATATATTCCAATACCAGTAAACACACCTTTAGTATATGAATTGTAAACAATATATTCCAATACCAGTAAACACACATTTAGTAAATGAATTGGAAACAATATATTCCACAGAAAACTTGTACAGGCCAACTGATTGGTAAAATCAAGCACAAAGCTAACGATTGAATATCTACACCTAGATCATGCCATTCAAACTATAGATCGATAACTGACGCGACCTCTACCTTCAATTTACAGTAAAGTATTGGTTTCGAAGGCGGCACCAGCCATTGTACATTATAATTAGTATTACGATGTGGGCTTTTAAGAAGAAAATATTATAAAAAAAAAATGTTGTTAAAAGAACTTGCAACTTTATATAGTCAAGTTTTTTTTATTCAGATTAAAAATTTACTTCGTTTATTTAAACATGACCTAATATGGCCTTAAATAGTCCACGTCCATTAGTAAACGAAAGTAAATAGTAATGTTGACATGTAACAAAAGTATCAAAAAAATTATGTACTAAAAGTAAAGTTATACAGTCTACATGTATAGGGTATAGGCTCTGTAGCGTGGTGAGTCTTAGTGCCACCACCTATAACTATTATGTTGGCCATATAGTTGAAAGCTAGTCTATTTCACATAATTGTGTTATTAATTAAACAACCATCTTGAAAATGCGATAAGCCTACATGCATGAATGAAACAAAACAAAAAAAACGGTAAGAAGTAAATTTGGATTTTGCGTTCTTTAAAACCGAACTTGTTATTAAGATTCGAATGTTGTAGTTTTAGTCACAGTATTTAAACATGCAGCGACAGGACAGGAACTGTGTACTGACAGTGTATACAAACAAATGTTTCTGGGTCATTACACACTTAGATTTACTAAGTCTTTAACTGAAGAATAGTTTGAACAAGGGGAGTGAACAAATCGCTTTAAATAGTTTTAGAAACAGTAAGGAACGCTTGAGAAATAATGGTTGAAAAAAAATATATATGACGTTATTTAGTACTAGGCTTATTCTAATAGAAATTACACCCGTCGAAATTATGAAGTAAAGAATGGATGGCAGGAAGAGTGAAATAGGGAAGAATATTAAGATATGAGACCTACACTAAAAAATGACGGAGAAAAGAATGAGAGATAGAGAAAGAGAGAGGGAGTGAAATAGAGAGAAAGAAGGAGAGAGAGAAGGAGATAAATAGATAAATAAAGAGAGAGAAGAAGTGAAAAAGAGAGAGAGAAAGAGAGCAAGAGAGAGAGAGAGAAGGAAAGAGAGAAGGCGAGTAAGAGAGAGAGAAGGAGTGAAAAAGAGAGAGAAGGAGAGAAAGAGAGAGAGAAAGAGAAAGAAGGAGAAAGAAGGAGAGAAAGAGCGAGAGAGAAGGAGAGAAAGAGAGAAAAGGAGAGAGAGAAGGAGATAAAGAGAAAGAGAGAAAGAAAGAGAGTGAGAGAAGGAGTGAAAAAGAGATAGAAAAGGAGAGGAAGAGAGGAAGGGAGAGAGAGAAGGAAAGAAGGAGAGAAAGAAATAGAGATAAGGAGGGAAAAAGAGAGAGAGAAGGAGAGAAAGAGAGAAAAGGAGAGAAAAAGAGAAAGAAAGAGAGAGAAGGAGAGAAAGAGAGAGAGAGAAGGAGAGAAAAAGAAAAAAGGAGATAGAGAAGGAGAGAAAGAGAGAAAGAAAGAGAGAGAAGGAGAGAAAGAGAGAGAAGGAGAGAGAGAGAAGGAAAGAAAGAGAGAAAGAAAGAGAGAGGAATGAAAAAGAGAGAGAAGGAGAGGAAGAGAGAAATTTGAGAGAGAGAAGGAGAGGAAGAGAGAAAGAAAGAGAGAGAGGGAGAGAAAGATAGAGAGAGACTGAGAGGAAGAGAGAAGGAGAGGAAGAGAGAAAAAAAGAGAAGGAGAGAAAGAGAGAGAGAGAAAGAAAGAGAGTGAGAGAAGGAGAGAGAGAAGGCGAGAAAGAGAAAGAGAGAAAGAAAGAGAGAGAGAAGGAGAGAAAGAGAAAGAGAGAAAGAAAGAGAGAGAGAAGGAGAGGATAGAGAAAAGGAGAGAGAAGGAGAGAATGAAAGAGAGAGAGAAGGAGGGGAAAAGAGAGAGAAGGAGAAGAAGAGAGAAGGAGAGAGAGAAGGAGATAAAGAGAAAGAGAGAAAGAAAGAGAGAGAGTGAGAAGGAGGGAAAAAGAGAGAGAGAAGGAGAGGAAGAGAGAGAAAGAAAGACTTAGGTTGTTAAATTTTTCTATATATATAATTATAGTGGAATGCCTGCCAGGCAGAAAATAATGGGAGAAATACTGAAGGGGTGGGTGAATGCTAGTTTAATTTAAATATTGAATATGTTTACAAATATTTAACATTAATTATTGCAATTTTGAAAATAAAAATTGAATTTTCTTTCTCCTGATTATATTTTTTCTTTTATGTGTATTTTAGGTCTACTATACACTTAAGACGTGGGAAATATGCAGTCATAATAATTATGCTCAATAAAATTTTATATTTTACATCGAAATATAATATAATATGTTAGGGTGTGGTTCTTTATGATTTCTCCATAGATACCTAGACCTATATGAAAAAATCGAAATGCGGCTGTCGTAAACCTCATGTTTGCCCACCCCTGGTAAAGACCATTTGGAATGGAGGCACGAAAGTTAACAATGTCTTCTTTATATTTTATATTCATTTAGTTACTAAGCTTACTAAGGCTAGTGGTTTTAAAATGAACTTTTATCTGTTCTTGATCTTACACCATTAATACTGCATGAAAACTGTATACCTTGTAGTAGTTGTAGCTAGGGAGACAACTGTTAACAAATTTTAAGCGTTTAGAACGGGGAGGGGGAGGGGAATGGAAAGAATAGATCTATCTATTACAATTACACAATCTTACTGCGTCTACGGTTAACACGACACAGAAAACTAGGCCTATCGATCGCCCGAATTACATCTCAATTAATAAACAAACAAATGTAATTTTAGACTGTAAATCTTTGTGTAGTAATCTCAAAACTGATTTCGAATGTATTCGCTATGTCTAGGTGCGCTTTAAAGATCACTTAAGAAATGCTTGTTTAGGCAATATACTGTAATGACTTATATAATAAATATACAATATTTCTAGTTTCCATTTAAAATAAATATATTAATACGTATAAACTTTGTGAATTTAATTGAAACTCTGATTTTGGTAAGTGGGGCTTTTTTTCTAAAATTTCGCTCCTTTCCCCACTGCACGAACGCGAATCACTGTAAATTTGGCAATGATAAATTCGGCCATGGTATTTTTGGCAGGGTAATTTTGGCAAAGATAATTTCGGCAAAGGTAAATTGGCAAACAACTTCAAATGCTAGTAGTTGGGCTGGTCTACCACGATACGTATTAATTAAACAGAAGGACAACAACGGCTAGTAGTTGGGCAGGTGTACCACGAGAGGTAGAAACTATACATATATACATCAAAGGCTAGTAGTTGGGCAGGTTTGTTATGATAGGTAGTAACTATACAGATGTATAGCAACGGCTAGTAGTTGGGCAGATGGACAGCGAAGGCTAGTTGTTGGCCAAGTGATAGTGAAAGCTGTTCTGCAACTCAATTGAGTTTTCACATACATTTAGTTAAAACAATAACTCACAAAACGAATAACTTTATCCATGACATTGTCCATGCTAACTTATATTGTTTTTGTATTTGTATGGAAATGTTAAATGAGATTAAGCTGTTGGTTTTATTGTTGATTTTAGCATGCATAATAAATATATTTTGCTCTAGAGCCTACAAACAAAAAATCAAGTTCGACGGTTAGAATTTAAAGCTAATATTATTCATCGTAATTTATTTTTCACATTAAATCTAGTGTTTTCTTTACCTAAGTCTGAGGGAGAATTACCAATGTGCACCATATTTGTAAAATATAAAAAAAAGGTGTAAGCTGATTTTTGTGAATTGGGTTGGTAGATGTGTCTCTAAAATAAATAGAACGGTGTCGCTCAGTGTTTAATGTATCGTACAAAGTTCCAGATCGATAAGATGGAAGAAAGTGGTTCAATTAGCCTTGAAAGGTTGGGTCGATGGGTCGCCAGCAAGCCAGCCAGAATTTTTTGCAAAGTTAATATAAAGGTGTTAAAAAGCAAAGCATTAAATTGTAAGACATATACGATGAGTACGCCTTTTTTTGTTTGGCTAAAATAAAACATCTACTATATTGACCTGTACTGAAATACATTGAATATAATATTATATCATGCTTAAATTTACCTCAAAGCTCAATAAACCGTATATATAACATGAAACTATATTTTTAGAAAGGGAGGGGAGTATAATTGTCTAAAAAAGTCGCAAAAATGATCTAAGTGAAAAAATGGCGAATGTATTTATTCAATTGTCTAATAGCGTCATAATTCTGCTCTAATAGACTGCTCCAGTATCGGTTTTACTAGCCGTTTGGAAGCAGCTGGTTAAAAAAAAATAATTTTTATTCATCGGACGCATAGGACAGGGGTCTCCAAACTTTTCAGCCCGAGGGCCGCAATAAGTATCAAACAGCAGTTCGGGTGGGAGGGGGGAGAGCACACATTTGAGGTCCAAATAAAGAGGAATCAAAACATGGATGTTGTTTTTCATTATTTATTTCATATTATTTTATTCAGTCATTATTTAATAACACATTGATACACTACACATGAACATATGTATTGGTAGCAACTGTGAAATTGTTTTCTGGGTGCCAAAATAGTAGACATTTCTGGTAAATAAAAAGGTCTCCATGGGTCGAATGAGAGTATCTCGCGGGCCATAATGGGCCCGCGGGCCGTAGTTTGAAGACCCCTGGCAAATGAAATAGCATTATAATTTAACGAAAACTGCGTTGCGCTATGAATAATTCTATAACACAATAAGTCTTTTTGTTCACATTCTCATTATAAAAACATGGGTTTTTAATCATTTCATGGAACATTACGGAACGTTAGTCATGTCTGAAGCAGGTGTAAAAGATATAAGCAAGCTAACGGTGACATGAGGACTCACCTACTATGATCAGCACTGGATAGATGTTCTGTTAGAGTCAGGTTTATCGTGCAGAGACGAATACGGCGATAAGAATACTTTATTACAAAAATTACGGTAACGGCAGAGTCAACATTAGATCCGGCTTAGGGGACGTCCATTAATTACGTCAACAATTTTGAGGCGATTTTTACCTCCCCGCCCCTCCCCCTTGTCAACAATTGTCAAACTTTCAGAGACCCCCCCCCTATATAATTACGTCAACAATTAGTTACCCCCCCCCCCCCCAAACAAGTAACACAATTTTAGACGCTTGTTTTTATGTTAAAAATAGATTTAAAATGGAAAGGTCTATACTATAGGCTAATTAAGTGTAGTACATTTTAAAACTTGCTAAAAAGATTTCAAATTGACTATAATTCTCATTTGTTTACTATTGTTTTTTTCATATATGAGCCCAAGTCAAAAGGTGCTCTTTCAAGGGAAAAAAATTTCATATTCACAGAGAGGTGTAAAAATGCACTTAAGTATTGTCAGAACCTTCCTACACATGATTTGAATAGTGGGAAGATAAATTATGCACCGGAAAAGACACAGTGACAAAAAACGCGAAACAAAAGAAATGGCTGCTATAGAAATCTTGGTGTCACTTAGGACAAATGACAACAAAAAAATAAAATAAACTTCAGAAAAAAACATACTAATTCTTGATGGATTTCTTCATGAATTTAACACACATATCTCCATAGCCTATATTTATGATATTCAAGAGTATTACAAGCATAGGAGTTGCATAAGAGGGGGTTTAGGAGCATAAACTCCACTCACTTGAAATGACAACAACTGTCCTAAGCAACACTATTTTTTTAATCCCTTGTAAAAAATTAACCCTGCATCAATTTGTGCAAACTTTGTGGCAAATAGTTATTTAAGGGCTTCTTGTATTCACTAAATGAGTTTGAGATACATATAGAGCTCATAGGTTATTGAAATAAAGCCTAGAAAAATTGCATGTAATTAGTCACTTAGAGCAAAAAATCGTAACATTCTCATCAAAAAATGCGTTTTGAGGCATATTTTAATCAACCTAGGTCAAAATGCTATCTCATGCTATCTCGTTGTCCATGTTTGGTGTGAACTAAGTCCAAGTCTTAACTATTTCATTGCATTTTGACCCTTTAATAGCGATTATAAAAATATCAGTTTTGAGGTACGACCTTTTGACTTAGGCTCATATACATATTTAATCATGTCTCATTCTACGTTTCACTAAAATAGCTTTTGGTACAATGTTAATTGTCAAATAGTTTAGGGGGAAAGTGTGCACCAGTTGTAAATTAGCCTTCTATTTTAACTAGGGATGTTAGCCGAAAACCGGAATACCGGATTCCGGTTTTAAAACGGAAAACTGGTTTTGATTTTCAAAATCGGATTTCGGTTTCTTGGTTGGGAGGTAGGCCTAATCATTATTTCAAGTAGCGCAGCCCCTTTTTTTTTTTGGTTTTTCTATTTTTAATAAAAAGGCCTAATGTTGGATTCACACAAAACAATTCTTGAAATGCCTTGCTAACACTATTTAGTCATAGACTAGATACCAACTATGGCTTGCGATAAAAACAACATCAAACCGAATGTTAAGTTACAGTTACAACCCTTTGTGTCAGAAAATTGTGAAAAAACGTCTTTAACGATAGCACGTTGTAAACTATGTTCCCAACATATAAGCAGGAGCGGTGGCAGTACCCTGGATTGCGTACGCATCTGCGTAAAGCATCCTGGATTAACATCGTCATCCTCTTCATATGCTATTTAATATCATGGTCAACGATAATCGCAAATTTGATTATCACTATTGAAAGCTATTATCGGTTTTAATAAATGAGCCCAGATTTTTTTTAATTCTAAAAAATTTTATGGTAAAGTGTACAAAATCACATTGTATTTAAAAAAAATGAACCTCTTAAATGCCCTGCAAACACTAATTAAATTTGAATTATTTTTCAAATATACCTACAAAACTACGCACATTTGGCTTTTTCGGCATGTAACTTGTGACATTGCGCGGGAAGGGGGGATGGAGAGGGGTTGAGAAACCGAAATCCGGTTTTATAGAACCGAAAACCGTTTTGAAGAAAAACCAGTTTTAACAAACCTAATTTTAACCATTAGTTCACTATTCCTTCTTACATTATTGTCACACACACACATTATATACACACGGTAGTTGCCTTCACTGTCCCCCTACCTTGCACTATTTGCCACCCACTCCTTGCAATACTGGCGACGCCACTTATACTAATACATTTTTATCTCATTAAATTTTTCAGAGAAATTAGAAATGAAAATTACTAAATATGTAGCCCTATCGACCTAATTTAAAGTTTCACCTATTATAACGTAGTGAGCAAAAATATATTGCTTTATATATCAGAATTAGGGATGTTAAAATGAAATAAGGTAGGCTAAGTATTTCGTACTTCATGGGGTGGGCCAATAATAATTTTTTTCTGAAGAAAATATGTTTAAAATAACCATGTTGGATTCACAAAATTCACTTCATTCAATGCTTTGCAAACATTAGTTATAGTCTCGGCGAGGGCCTATTATTGTTTTTAGTTCTATTGTCAATCCCAGCCATCGCTTACATGGCTTATATGACGAACGCCAGACTCTGGCGCCTAGTCTAATTTAGATGTACTGAGCGGCAAAAAAAAACTGGGTTTCTGAACGTTCTCTGCAGACAGTTTGTTGGTGTGTTTGTGTTCTTTTGTTATTTCAGCCACCATTTCTCGCTAGACTAGGGTTGCCAAACGTCCGGCAAAAGGAGGACATGTCCTCCTATTTAGACTCTTGCCCTCCGTCCTGCAGGCAAAGCACAATACCTTTAAAAGTGAAGCCGGCTGGCCTAGCGGTTAGTTCACCGGACTGTCAACCAAAAACCATCTGACAGGTCGCGGGTTCTAGCCCGGCCACCGACGGATCCCTGTCGCCCTGCAGGAGTTTTGGGCCTGTAAACATATTTGCGCCAGCAGGCAGCAGTGTGTTTACAGAGCGCACTGAGCATGCTGAAATAGCATGGATAGAAGCGCTATATAAGTAACCAATTTAATTTAATTTTTTAAAATGTCCAGCTTTTGTACTATGTTTTGTTATGTAGGCAAAAGGACAAATAAATTTTAAAATTAGTATTAACATGTTAGGAATATAATTAATAAACACGTGATCATTTGTACAAGAAATGTATTATCCGTTTTTTTTTAGAAGACTCGTGCATGAGCTTTAAAGTTGCCCAACCAAATACAAGCTGCCTTTCAGCCTACATTGAATTTATATGTTATTTTTAACAAAACTGTTTCCTGCTCAGTTTACCAATACACATTTAAACGTAGTGGCAGCTCTTGTAATAAAATTATACTGATTGCGGGCTAAATGCGAAACTATGCAATTGAAACACAATGTCACAATGTTCGCTAGACAGCGAAGGTGAGGTTTTCTACAATCGGTCGGTCACTTTTCCTTGCTAACAATCGAATTAGTTTCCACCCATACATAGATCTACAAACTAGCAAGATGGACACAAAAAGGAAATATCAAATGTAGTTTCCATAATTGATATATTTGTATTAACGTAAAACTATGTTGTTAATGTTATCTATAAAAGTTTATCTTTTAAGTTTACAGACGTTCCTTCTAGATAGAAGATTATTACGTCCACTAGGCCCAAAACTCCTGCAGGGCGACAGGGATCCGTTGGTGGCAGGGATAGAACCCGCGACCTGTCTGTTGGTTTTTGGTTGACAGTCCGGTGAACTAACCGCTAGACCAGCCGGTTTCACAGGACAGATGTAGAATTTAGTACTAAATTTGTTTCATTATTTACTTCATAAAAAATAACATTGTTGACGTCAACTTTTCTTGAACTCCCCCCCCCCTCCCCCATGTCAACAATTGTCAAACTTTTTTAGACCCCCTCCCCCTTATTTTGTTGACGTAATTAATGTACGTCCCCTTAAAGTTTATCAGCATGCTAAACTATTTGTTATTTTACTAATTGATGAATAACTCAGACCGACTTTTACACAGAATAACTCAGAATTAGCTTACTTTTAGAAACCTCCTTAGAGATTTTTTTGTTAAACTTAGGGAACCGAGTGCATCGTCATCAGTTCCCTTTGGTGCATGCATCGTTATGACTGTCCAACCGTTAAACTTTACAATTCGTTATCTGATTTTTTATGTATAGCATACGTTTTCTAGTGTAAAAGATCAAGCAATTAAAATTTGTATCCAGTTCGAGGCAGATTATCTTAATCACAACTAATTTAAAAAATGTAGGCCTATCCATTTCGAGGCAGATTATCTTAATCACAACTAATTAAAAAAATGTATCCAGTTCGAGGCAGATTATCTTAATCACAACTAATTTAAAAAATGTTGCTTGGGAGGAAATTTGGAATCGGATAATATGAGGAAAGTGATTTTTTTTTTTTGGGGGGGGGGGGGGGGGTAAAATAATTTAATTTAAACTGTTCTAATGAGTACAAATAAAAATGATACACTAACAAACTTTAACTTACAGACTAAATATACTTTTGCAAACGAGAGAGAAAAAAAGAAGAAAAAACAATTGCTATTAATATTTATGTAGTTTTAAAAAAAGTCACAAGTAATTTACACCAAAACGTAATATGGTGGTTTCTTTCTTACCTTTTATCGTTTGATCCATTCCGCACGATGGTCTGTGGAAAATGTATAAAACCAAAAAACCTATAACTCAAATTATTATGAACATATTTTATTATACACCAAGGCAGAGCATTCAAGACGTTCATGATACATACTCACATAAACAAATTAGTTACGAGAAAGAAAATACAGTTTTTTTTTTAAATTGTATAGACCATGGGTAGGGCGGCACTTTTCTCAACGAAGTGCCGAATGCAGCCCTCGGAGCCGCATTTGCCCACCCTTATGCATATTAAATACTTTTTATTAATTTTACAAAACGTTCAGGCTGGATTGCGACTGACCGACACGACCTTTAAAAGGCACATTAAACCACTGCCCGTCATCCTATCGATCTGAAACTTAGCACATTAGCCTAAACGTTCAGCCTTAGGCAAAACAGTTTTTGAGATTTTCAGACACATAAAAAAATAAAGTACCCTTCGGACCAAATTGATCATAGGGCCGGTGAAGCAGTAAGTAAAGTACCCTTCGGACCAAATTGATCATAGGGCCGGTGAAGCAGTAAGTAAAGTACCCTTCGGACCAAATTGATCATAGGGCCGGTGAAGCAGTAAGTAAAGTACCCTTCGGACCAAATTGATCATAGGGCCGGTGAAGCAGTAAGTAAAGTACCCTTCGGACCAAATTGATCATAGGGCCGGTGAAGCAGTAAGTAAAGTACCCTTCGGACCAAATTGATCATAGGGCCGGTGAAGCAGTAAGTAAAGTACCCTTCGGACCAAATTGATCATATTGCCGGTGAAGCAGCGTTCACCAGTTACGGTGGCCAAGGCATACTAACTGATTGTGAGGCCAGCACAATGCACAGCCACCTTTACTTTACCCCAACTAGCTGGGTAGACTCAGGGACACCTTCCAGACCAGGGGAAAAAATCATAGTCTTCACCAGGATTCGAACCCGGGACCTTCGGTACGCCAGTCGAACGCGCTGCTGCTCGGCCACCATTCCCCATTTCAGACACATACCCCCCCCCCCAAATTCCCAACAATCAGTTTTAAACTGTTCTTGTTTTCTGTACACTTTATGTGCGCATTGGTAGATCCCAATTTAACGTACACGCGTGTATTTGTATGTTTACTTGGACTATGCGATTAAAAAAAATTCCTTTCCGGTGACTTAGGGAAAAATCCTTAGTAGGCTTAAGCATAAAAAAAATGCATATAAACAACATAATATTGTTTAAACAGCTACTACTTCGCGCATTTCTTTATTAAAACTTACTTAGTAATTAGGTTTGTTTTTGTTCATAGCTATTAACACCATAACATCACAATGACAATAAAGTTTTTAGTGATATTTGCATTATGTGCATTTTTTTTTACTTGCCTTTGTATTGAATTAAACATTGTTTTGTACAATCAATGTGACAAAAGGCAACATTTTAATATGTCTATTTCGTAACAAAAATGAATATAAACACTTTAATTTTGAATACGTTTGTTTTGATTTTATATAATTTTTTTTAAGCCTCATCAAATGGCATTATAGTTAATTTACATTGCTTCGGTATTTTTTTCTTACAATGTGAATGACAAAGTGCAAATCTTTTAAAGGCTAAGAAATGCAGATACATGATTTAGATCTATAGGCCTACTGTTTTTAGGCGTTGTTTAATATTTCAATTCATTTTTTTAATTAGATGTAGGCCTACTCAAGTGATTGAGGACAAAGAAAACTAATTGTAAAAATAAAATTAGTTTTCACGCGCTTTTAGTTTACGTTTTAAGTTTACGTTTATAGTTTACGTTTATATTTTAATTATTTTTTTTTACGTTTTTAGTTTACGTTTTTAGTTTACGTTTTTAGTTTACGTTTTTAGTTTACGTTTTTAGTTTACGTTTTTTGTTTACATTTTAAGTTTACGTTTTTAGTTTACGTTTTTAGTTTACGTTTTTAGTTCGCGTTTTTAGTTTACGTTTTTAGTTTACGTTTTTAGTTTACATTTTAAGCTTACGTTTTTAGTTTACGTTTTTAGTTTACGTTTTTAGTTTACGTTTTTAGTTTACATTTTAAGCTTACGTTTTAAGTTTACGTTTTTAGTTCGCCTATTATAGTTTACATTTTAAGCTTACGTTTTTAGTTTGCGTTTTTAGTTCGCGTTTTTAGTGTGCGGAGTAGAAACTAAGCTCAACAAATATACATTTGTAAAAAGTTGTTTTATTTAGCTGAACGTGCGACGTAAAAGCTAGACCTTAGAATTATGCCCCTTTATACAGCACAATCTTGTCTTGGACTGAATCAATACCATACTGCTTGGGGAAAACGGTATCGATTTTTGTTTCAATTCACAGAGAGTGTGTAGCATTAGCATACCCATTTTTTACAGAGAGTGTGTAGCATACCCATTTTTACAGAGTGTGTAGCATACCCATTTTTACAGAGAGTGTGTAACATACCCATTTTTACAGAGAGTGTGTAGCATACCCATTTTTACAGAGAGTGTGTAGCAAACCCATTTTTACAGAGAGTGTGTAGCATACCCATTTTTACAGTGAATGTGTAGCATACCCATTTTTACAGTGAGTGTGTAGCATACCCATTTTTACAGTGAGTGTGTAGCATACTCATTTTTACAGTGAGTGTCAGCACAGCCATTCTACAGCCTTAACACAGCGAGTATAGGCCTGTATCATAGTCATTTTAAAGAAAGTGTAGCCATTTTACAGCAAGTTTACTGGGCGAATGTCAGAACTAAATTTAGCAGACGGGTATAAGGCTAGTAAAGCCAGTACACAACATTATATTTATTCCCCCCTTTCATTTAGGGATACCAAAGGGTCTGTCTTGATCTGATAGGTAAGCTATCAACATATCAACTAAGGAATGTAAAGGGGGTATGAAACTGGCCACACAAAAGAAATACCTTATTTTATTCATTACAGACGCTCCTTCTATAAAGAAGATTTTTGCATCCTACGCTCATGCGTGGTTCGAGTCACGTCTTGCATTAAAATTTGTATTAATATTTTTAATGATGTTAAGTTACTGGTTTTCCTGGTTTGTTCAGGCAACCCATTTCGAATGCCACTTGGGAAGAAAGAGTACTTATATGCCTAGAGTAAAGTATTTATGTTTGTAGTCATGAGAATTGTGCGGACATTTCTAAATGTTATTCTAAATGCAACTTATAGCCTACTTACTGGTTTTAAATTCTAGTGGGTTACTAAGTTGAAGTAGGGGAAAAACTAAAGTTTGAAAAACGATGAGGCGAACTATTGGATATATATCAGCCTATAAACTGTTCAATGAATTTTCTAAATACTGGTACAACATTAACAATGATAAATCCATACAACTACAACCTAAAGTCACTTTAATTTATGAAACGTCATTTTGTAAATAAAAATTTTTTTTTCAAAGAAACATTTATAGTAAATAAAATATGATTTTAATATTGGGAAAGTAGACAGGTCTAAGGAGAAAAAGAAGTCACCATTAGTAAAATTTAAGCCCAATATATGTCTATTAAAAAATACAAACATATCACAGTTGATGACATTGCTAACTTTGTGACAAACACAAACATATCACTGTTGATGACATTGCTAACTTTGTGACAAACACAACCATATCACTGTTGATGACATTGCTAACTTTGTGACAAACACAAACATATCACTGTTGATGACATTGCTAACTTTGTGACAAACACAACAAAAAAGTTTATAATAAAATTAAAAATAAAAGCTTTTAAAGAGTTTGTAGTTAGCCAATACCATATTTCCCAACGGAGGAATTATCACCCCTCCCTTGGAACGGTGAGAAGATCTTGCGGGGGGGGGGGGGGGGGGGATAGAGCGCTGACGTTCCCCGGGGCGGTAGGGCGGCAATGAAGGGAAAGTAACCGGTACGGATGTGGAATTAATAATTGAAACACCTCCGCTATTTAAATGACAAAATGTGTATGTGCTCTAGATATTATAATGGTATTCTTTAGCTTTAAAAAAGGACATGCCATGAAATGCCATCATTTGTTTTGAATACACTTATTTAAAAGTAAGAAATACAAATATTTGTGTTTTACGTTTTAGATAATAATGGTTAACTAAAGTTAAGTACATACATTTTACTAAAATAAATTACATATATTTCCCGTAAATTATTACAAATAAGTTGAATCTGATGAATCAGTCACTCAAAATGTGACTTCAAGAAGCGCTACGATTGTTTCATATTTACAGGTGTCTTATTATTTTGTTTATCGTTTACACCATGCAGGTTAAAATTAATTGCAAAAGAAAAGCTAAAAACAATTAAGTTAGCAGACCGAAATGGATAAAGATTCATTAATTAGTGAAAAATTAATGCTGTTTTTTTTTTTAAATAATATTATTAATTCTCTCACGGGCCTGAAATAACTGCACTTTGGGCCAGATGTGGCCCGCTGGTCTCGCGTTTGACCTCTATGGTCTCAAGTCTAAATACAAACGTTTATGTGCAACATCTAATACAAGTCTTAAAATTAAATTGACATATTTGTGTTCATTAAAAACAAAATCAAACAGGGAAAATCGTAAGAAAATATTCGAAAAAAAAGGTGACTATGAAGAAATAAAAACACATCAAATATTTGAAAATATGGACAACACCATACCGTAATGTTATAAAGTCTAATCCCATTCCCCTTTTACAAAAGTTGAATACAAAAGTTAATGTTGTTTTACGTCATATTCTTTCTACGGCGACGTACATTGTGTCTTGTGTTATGACTTCAGAACACGACATTGTTTGTTTCATAAATGTCGTCAATAAATTAATAAATCTTTACTTAGATTCCAGTAACAATGTAATTAACATAGCAGCCATCCTACATATCCTACATCCTACATATCCCGTAGTCTGTTAGACCGTTGGGGCGCCACAGATGACATGTAAACCAGCCTCCTCCACTCCTCCCGTCTCTCAGCCGTTCTCATTGCCTCGCACAGTTTTGTACCTGTCCATTCCTTGATATTATCTTCCCAACGTTTCTTTGGTCTTTCTCTCTTTCTGCCTCCTCTGGTGGTACCCTGCAGGATGGTCTTTGCAAGCCCGTTGGTTCTGGTGACGTGGCCATACCATTCCAGTTTTCTTTTCTTGGCTGTGGCCAGCAGGTCTTCATACTTTCCAATTTCCTGTTGTATTCATTTTCTTACCTGTTCGTTGGTGATATGGTCTTTGTAACAGATACCGAGCAGGGTCCTGAAGCATCTCATTTCCATGGCGTTTATCCTATTTTCCAGCTCCGCTGTTAGTGTCCATGACTCGCAAGCATATAAGAAAACGGAGAGGACCAGTGAGCGCATCAGCCTGATTTTGGTGCTGAGGGCTAGGTTCTTGTCTTTCCATATTGTCTTGAGCCTCTTTAGTGATGCTGTTGTCTGGGCAATCCTGGACATTATTTCTGGTTTGGAGCCCTCTTCGGATACAATCGCTCCTAGGTACTTAAAGCTGCTAACTGTTTCCAAACTCTGCCCACCAATCCTGATCTTCGTGGTTATGCCGCTGGTGTTACTAGTCATTAATTTAGTCTTTTCGGCACTGATTTGCATGCCATAGGATGTGGAAGTTTTGTCTAGTCGCTCCACTAGATTGGCTAATTCTTCCTCACTCCTCAACATCTTCCTGGAGAGAATCATGTCAGATGCACTAGAGGATCATGAAGGGACAATCAGCATAAATGACAGAAGGATCACCAACCTTCGATTCGCAGATGATATAGATGGACTCGCCGGGAGTGAGGAAGAAAATTATAGCAGCCATCAGGCACTAAATTCTTGAATTCTCCTTGCCTTAGTTTACTTCGTAAAATATATCTCATTATTGCGTTGTAGTCTTCTTTTTTTTTTTTTTTTTTTGCATAGCGAGGGCGTATTAATTAATATTGTGTTATTAATTATGAACATATACCAGCACGTTTAAAGACTTGGCAGACATTAATCGTATATCATTTAGATCAACGTAGTGGGAATTATTTCATCCAACTGCGGAGTAGAATGCCCAAGGCATGCGATAGATTAATAAACAACTTTTTGATAAAATAAGTTCAAAAAGGCATCTCTTACTTCTGTACTTGGTCGTTTATTGTAGAATGAAAGTTTACTTCTGGACTCGGTTGAAAGAACGTCATACACGTTTTGTGGAAATCTCCGCTCATCTTCAAAACTTCCATTTGATCCTGCAACAAGAAATTACGTGAATGTTTATGAAAATCCCCAATCACATAGTATCAGACTCCATGAAATTACAAGTTTATTCAGAATAATAATATGGCCTAACAGATGTAGCACAACAGCTAACGGTACAAAACTAAAGTAACTATGTCAATGTTATCAAGTGTCTACGACTATCTGGACAACATTTTGGCCAGATGTACTCTAAGATTGACAGTGGACATCTTTGGTTTAATGATAAATCACTGTAAGGGTTCATACAGTGGACATTGACAGTGATAAGGGGATTATGTGGATACAAAAATGCAAGTCTCTGCGGGTCTACTCAAAGCGTGCCTGCACTGGAATGTGGAACTTTCCTTTTTGTTATGTACTAGAAGATTCTAGTATGTGGAATGTTTGTTATGTACTAAAAGATTCTAGTAGTGGACTTGGTTGAAAGAACCTCATACACGTTTGGTGGAAATCTCCGGTCATCTTCAAAACTTCCATTTGATCCTGCAACAAGAAATTACGTGAATGTTTATGAAAATCCCCAATCACATAGTATCAGACTCCATGAAATTATAAGTTTATTCAGAATAATAATATGACCTAACAGATGTAGCACAACAGTTAACGGTACAAAACTAAAGTAACTATGTCAATGTTATCAAGTGTCTACGACTATCTGGACAACATTTTGGCCAGATGTACTCTAAGATTGACAGTGGACATCTTTGGTTTAAAGATAAATCACTGAAAGCTTGGGAGCTTCTTTCGATCTAGGCGAAAAAAGTGACACAACCATCTCCATCTTCTTTTTTACATTTCTTCAATGATGTTTATTCTTGTTCTCTTGCGAACTTCACTGTTGGAGAACTCCTCCCAAGACGGTTGTGCGCTAGCCACCTGCAATGTCTAAAAACATCAGATATTTTGATCTGGTCATATTAAAGGAGTCTTGTCCATTTACCACGTGCCGACTTTATCTATCTCCTTCATTTTACTTAAAGCAAGTTTCGCCTAAAGCGCTTATCAACACAAAGAGCCGTCAGCAAACACACATAGTTATTCAAAGATCTGAGAATAAAAACAAAGATCTGAGAAAGAGAACCAAGATCTGATAATTATAACAAAGAACTTTTGAAGAATATCTATTTCATTAAAAAAGATAGCTCAACAAGAAATGCTAGAGCTTGTTAAACACGATATAGTAAAACATCATTTACAAAATGAACCACAAGGTATTGGTAATTATAATGATGTTGCCAACACTATTGACTCGTAGCAACACACATAGTTTTTTCAAACAAAGAAAAATGCAGCCATTAAACTCAAATGAAGACGTCATTGTCTTTTTTTTTTAATTCTTGAAGTTATCATGAATATAAATAAAGATAAGAAAGAAAACAGTTTTTTTTTATGTTTAACAGGTGAGTTAGTGCTCGTAATGCATTAGCACACGTGGATAACATTAACAATAATTATTCATTATTTAACATTAAAAAGTAATTTGAATTGAATTGTTGAATTTCCGGCTCATCAACATCGAAGGTTATATAGGGCCTTTTTGATAACGTTGTTGTCATTTTTCTCTTGTATCCATTTTATTGTTCTTATATCTTTAGATTTTGTTGTACAGTTCTATGTCTTTAATATAGTTTATTATATGTTTTGGTTTAATTTTGCTGAAAAGTTCATGAAGAGTTCTACAGTAATAGAATTTACGTCGAATGTCATCAAATGTATTACATTCCAACAAAATGTGAGACACTGTTAAGTTGGCATTGCAGAAAGCACACATTGGGGCCATTTCTCGTTTTAAGATAAACGAATGTGTTAGTTTCGTATGTCCTGTATGTAGTCTGCAGAGAATAACTGCGTCCTTTCGAACAAGTTGGCCTGTATCATGCCAGGTTTTTGAATTTTCCAAATACTGCAGTTTATTGCATTCGGTTTTCAAGAAGTTAGTCCATGTTTGTCTTTCATGTTTAATTATTAAAGGTTTCAAGTCTCGATATGGTATTGGGATAATACTCTCTGATAACAACAGGGCGGCTTTAGCCTCTCTGTCAGCTTTTTCATTTCCATCTATCCCTGCATGACCAGGAACCCAACAGAAAACGACACGTTTGCCTCTTTCATATATTGATTGGTATTTTGTCAAAATGTCCAAGGCAGATATATTCCTGGTATTACAGTTTCCCATAGCAGTAAGACAAGATAACGAATCGGATAAAATAACAAATTTTTGGTTTTCTGATTCCTCTGCAATGTCTAATGCCAGGCATATTGCTAAAGCCTCTGCAGTATTTATTGAGATACTGGAATTATATTTTCTTTTTTTACTTGTATTTGAGGTAAGAGCAACCGAAGATGTCGCTGTATCATTTTTCGATCCGTCTGTGTATATTTGTACATAATTTGGGTATTTTTGTAGCACTTCTTGGAACATATCCATGCAAGGATCCTTTTTATTTCTATGGTTTAATTCTAAGTTTATAGGCGGGATTTCAAAAAGCCATGGTGGAGTTTTTGGTATATAATATCTTTTTATAAATCTAAATTCAATTTTAGTTTCGATCATTTCTTTTTCAATTCTAAGTCCAAAAGTTGGTATATATTTTGGGTTTTCAGTAAAGCTGTTTTTTTCTTGTGGGTGAAAAACACATAAATACGCTGGATTATTCGGTAAGGATTTTAGTTTTAGTGCATAGTGCATAGCTTGAGTCTTCTATTTTGTAGTGGTGATTCATTTGCTTCTATTTGCAGACTGGTACATGGAGTAGTTCCAAATGCTCCTAGACATAGACGTAGACATTGATTTTGTACAGGATCAAGCATTTTTAGATATGATGTTCTTGCTGATCCGTATACTAAACATCCATAATCTAATTTTGATCGAATGTGTGATCTATATATTTTCAGTAGACTTTTTTTCTCTCCTCCCCAATCTGTATTTGCTAAAGTTTTCAGTAGATTTGTGGATTTTTGACACTTGGATTTTAGTTCCTTTATATGTAGCAGGAAATTTAATTTACTATCAAATGTTACTCCGAGAAATTTGACGTTAGTAGTTACAGGAATCTGTTTTTTATAAAGGTATAGTTCAGGGTCGGGGTGTTTTTTGTGCATCTGACAGAAATGCACTACTTTTGTTTTTTGAGCAGAAAATTTAAATCCATTCTTTTCGGTCCATTCTTGAATTTTATTGATTTGAAGTTGTAGATGATTCTGTATTTCTATCATACAATTAGCTCTATAATAGATCACAAAGTCATCGACGTATAGAGAACACTTTGTATTCTGTAATAAGCATTCAGTGATATTGTTTATTTTTATATTAAATAGTGTAGGCGACAATACGCTTCCTTGAGGGACACCTTCTTCTTGAATAAATGTATCTGATAAATAGTTTCCAATATTTACTTGGAATGTTCGGTTGCTTAGAAAGTTTGATATAAATTTGGGTAAATTTCCTCTTAAACCTAAGGAATATAGATCTTTTAAAATTCCATATTTCCTTGTAGTGTCAAACGCCTTTTCTAAATCGAAAAAAACAGCTATCACATGTTCTTTCCTAACAAAAGCTTCTCTAATAAATGTTTCTAATCTAATGAGATGATCTGTTGTTGAATGATTTATTCTAAATCCACATTGAGTCTTTGATATTAAGTTATTACTTTCCAGAAAATATATTAAGCGTTTATTTACAATTTTTTCCATAATTTTACAGAAACAATTTGTGAGGGCTATTGGTCTGTAATTTATTGGATCTGTGTGATCTTTTTTCTCTTTAGGTATTGGAATGGTAATTGCTTTGCTCCATTCCGTAGGAAATATAGTTTGTTGCCAAAGATCATTAACAATTTTTAATAGAGTTTTCAGTGTTAACGTTGGTAGCTGTCTTATAATCTCATTATGAATTGTATCTGGGCCTGGTGCAGTATTTTTGGTTTCTTTAATACATTGCGTAAGCTTGTTTATTGATATTGGGGAGTTGTAGTATTCAAATATATTTGTTTCAAAATTTATAGCTTCTTTTTCTAATTCTCTTTTTATTTTTTTAAAGGAGTCTGTATAATTTTCAGACGATGAATTTTTTGAAAAGGTCTTTCCAATTTCATTTGCAATATCTTGTGTAGTTTCTGCATAAGTGCCATCAGCCAGTTTGATTTGTTTAATTGGACTTTTTTTTGTATTTCCTTTAATTTTTCGAATCATTTTCCAAATATTAGTTATGGGTGTGTTTGAATTTATTTTGGTAATATAATTTTGCCATGTAAGCCGTTTCTGTTCTCTGATTACTTGTCGGGTTTTTGCTCGTTCAATTTTAAAGGCTTTCAAGTTTTCTGGAGATGGGTTGGTCTTGAAAATTCTAAGCTGTTTATTTCTAGTTTTAATACTATCTTTACAAATGTTTGTGAACCATGGTCTATTTTTTTTAATTGTATATGTTGTTTTAGGTATAGTCCGTTCACAAATTTGATATAATGATTTTAAAAATGTTGAATACTGTTCTTGAGCATTAGAATGTATATTTATTTGACAGAGTATTCTGTCGCATTCTAATTTGAATGTATTCCAATCTGCTCTTTTAAAGTTCCAAGTTAATGGTTGTTGAGTTGGTATTTTGGAGTTGGTAGTAAGCAGGATAGGCTGATGATCTGAACCATAATTATTTTCTAAAACACTCCAGGTAAAGTCCGTAAATAGAGTTGAATCTGCCATTGTTAAATCGAGATAAGATGGAGATAAATACGTAGAACTATAAAAAGTCGGAGTACCATCATTAAAAATGCATATATTTCTTTCCTCTAGTAATCTTTCAATTAATTTTCCTCTTTGGTTTGTATTATGACTTCCCCATATAGGGTTATGGGCATTAAAGTCTCCCATAAGTATAATTGGAGGTGGGAGTTGTTTAATTAGATCATCTAGTTGAGAATATAGTATTGTATGATCTGGTGGAATATAAATTGAGCATATGGTTAATGGTTTTGTTAATGTAAATCTTACTGCCACAGCTTGAATGCAGGTATTTATTTTGATCCTCCTATGTAAAATATTGGATGCTATAAATATGGAAGTACCTCCGCATGCAATTTTTTTAGAATGAATTTGGTGATAAGCGGTATAGCCACGCAATTCAAATGATTCTGTGTTTAATTTTATTTCCTGTAGACAAATTACTATAGGATTTGTCTCAGTTATAATAAGTTGCAGTTCTGGAATATTGTATTTTAGTCCTCTACAGTTCCATTGTAAAATATTCTTATATTCTGAATTCATATCCAAGAGTGTATATTTGTAATATTAATTTCTTTCTTTCCCTATTTTTTTTTATTTGGTTTTTGAAGGGTTTTTATTATAATATTAGATTGAGCTTGATGTGGAGACTTGTTTGTTTTCCGATTACTGTTTTTTGAAATTGTGTCATTTTCTATTTCATTTTCTTCTATAATTTCCATGTCGTTCTCCCGTGTACTACTATCCGTTTCTTGTTGTGTCCTAGTTTCTGAATTTAAAGGTTGAGACATTGTTTCTTTTTGTATTTTTAAATCAGTTATTGAATCATCCTTTTCACATGCCTGTCCCAAAATGTCCATAGTTTTATTTCCTTTAGATTTTAAGTCCTTACCCTGATTTATTTCTTTCATGTTTTTTTTCATATAATTCTTATTTGATATGTTCTCTGTGTTAACTTTTCCTGGAAGCATTTCTTCTATATTTGATTGTGTTGAGTTTTCTTTAGTGCATATTATTTCATTTATTTCCCATTTTTTGAATGTTCCATCTTGGTCTTTGTAGTACAATTCTGGTAAAGTGGGTGTCTGGGTTTCAGCGTGTTTGACTTTCTTTATGTCTGTTTTAAGAGCTCCAGCATAATTCTTTTCACTTATTAAAGATTTTTGTGTTAGAATAAATTTCTTTGCATCTTGTTAAGTTATATTTTTTTGAGCTTTTAATTTTTGTATATCCTTTTCTTCAATCCATCTTGGACACGTTTTTGAGAATGATAGATGTTTTCCTTCACAATTTACACATTTCATTTCTGCACTGCATGTTTCCAAGCTGTGTCCTTCATTTCCACAACGTGGACAGAAAGCATTTCTTTTGCAGTGTTTTTTCAAGTGACCTAATTTTTGACAGTTAAAACATCTCATAGGGTTTGGTATGTAGTCTTCAATTTTGATGTTTAAGAAACCTGCTCTAATTTCCTTTGGAGGAGTTGGTTTATTAAAAGTTAAAATTATTGTGTTAGTTGCAATTTCTTTTTTATCTCTTTTTATTTTTATTCTATAAGCTGAGATAACTCCTTGATTTTTTAGTTCTTGTGTTAATTCATCTTCCGTACAGCATTCCAACTCTTTTGATTTTATAACTCCCTTTGAGCTGTTTAGGAAGGCATGGGCTTTTGTTTCTATGGCTATTCCTGCCATACTAGTTGTTCTTAATAAATTGGTTGAGTGCGCTTTTTTTTCGCATTCCACCAGAATCTGTCCAGATCGTAATTTCTTTACAGATTTAGGTGCTCCTGCCATCCCAGTTATGGCTTTTTCTATCACAAAGGGTGATAATTTAGTTAGTGGTTTTTCTGTTTCTTTAGATGAAATTGTAATAAATCTTGGCCATATTTCTGTATTTTCATAGTTGTTTGAATCTTCACCTCTTTTTCGTTTTGTCTCTCTGCCTTCCATGTTTTCAAGAGTTTGGGTTTGTATATACCCGCGGCTCCAGCCGCTTTTCAACGTTTTAGTAGCTAGTTTTAGTTTGCTTACTGTTTCGTTATATTTACAAAAAAATTAATAATAATTAAAATCACAAAAAATACTTCCTAATAAGTTTCAAACTTTAAATAAGTACGTATTTTCAATAAAAATCTCAAGGACGTAAACATTGAGGTCATAACATCACCGCCATCTTGGTGCGAATCCAAAAAGTAATTTACTTAAAGCGCAGTTGCAGTATTCACACAAAACCACGGTTAATCTGGTGCGTTCAATATGGACTACCAATGCGCACTATAATGTGTATCAGTTAAAAACATATTTTATGTAGTTGGTATAGGGGGGGGGGAGGGGGCTGAAAATGTGAAATAATTATGGTGCATGTGGCTGCAAAACTATGTGCCAGTTTACGCTCTAAAAGGTGAGAGGAAATTGGTCGATTAGCCGTCCAAAGGTCCGGTTGGTCGGTCGCCAGCAAGCCAGATAAATTTGGGAAGTTAATATAACAGTTTTAAATATAAAATTTGGAGATAAAAGAAGAAAATGTGAATCTCTATTGATAACGGGAAAGTAATTGCAACTATGATGGACTAACCCCTGGCCCCTTTTATTTTGGGGGATATTGTGGATATCATACAGGTGTATCACACTACAATACTGGAAAATGTTGAATTGAAATTCAAAAATGATATTTTGTTTCCACGTAAAAATTCATGAGTAAATAGAAAGCAGAAATATATAGACATTTAAATATGAAACTTTTACAGAAGAAATTTAAAAATTGAGTTCTTGATATATTTAATTAAAATTAATGGCAACTAATCTAATGATAGAAATAAACCAAAGTTAACATTTTTTTTAAAATTGTTTTTGCGGTTCAGATTATTTTGTTGTGTTTGCATTTTAGCGAAAAATTTAATGTTTGTAATGACGGTTAAGTATATTACAAGTATCTGCCTTGAAATGTAATAGCCTTATTAATTTATTTAACTTACCTTCATTTGAAGCCGCCTTTCTTCTTGTTTTCTGTTGCCTTTCTTCGCTGTTGCTTCGTTTCCTACTTAATTTCTTGGAGTTTAATAAATTTAACGATTTATCTGTAAAGCCAAACAAAAACAAAACAACTCTTTATTCAGTTCACAGCTTTAAACGATACCAATGTGTTAGTTAAAAACAAACTATTTTTAGAGTATACAGTGTTCATCTTTTCATGTATATACGATTGGGTATGTACTCCGCTCTATTTAAATTTGTTACATTTGATTCAAAAATAAGATTTAACATGCAGGATTAATTCCAAATTTAAGAACATTTATTCAACTGATCAGCATTCTTCAACAAAATGGTTGAGAATGGTTTCATAGCATTCGTGTCAAATTCCGGTATATAATAAACAAAAAATAATTACCATTAAAATTGGATGCCAGATTTGTACCCAACTGTCGTAGTATTCCAAGTGTTGCTTCTGGGTAGGACATTTTTCTCAAATTAACTCTGTTTTCGTGAATGGGTGTATCTATTCGTAAAGTTGAAACTTCTGTTGATGTAACATTCCCATGAACACTATTAGGAAATAACTCGGATGACATCAGTTGAGAAACATCAATTACTGGCAAGGTTTTAGCTCGATGAAGTTTACTGTTTAAAATAGACAACATTAGCGTATAAATCATTGGCCAAAGTTATCAGAAATACCAATCTCTTTGTGTGTATATATATATATATATATATAGAGAGAGACCATATATATATATATATATATATATATATATATATATATATATATATATATATATATATATATATATATATATATATATATATATTGCGTATAAACGACTAAATTCTGAGATTAGCATATTTGGAATTGACTGGCCCATTCGGGAAATAGCCAACATTATTGTTAATTTACTGTCCAGTGTTGGATCTTTTAATTTCGGTATTTGGTTTCACAGTTTGTAAAACGGCACTAAGTGATCGGCCCAAGTAGGAAGAAAAAAAGCTCAAGAGCAGATTATAGAGAATGTTTGATTCAATCTTACATCTCCTATATCATAGGGAATGTTTGATTCAATCTTACATCTCCTATATCATAGAGAATGTTTGATTCAATCTTACAACTCCAATATGTTAGAGAATGTCTGATTCAATCTTACATCTCCTATATTATAGAGAATGTTTGATTCAATCTTACATCTCCCATATTATAGAGAATGTTTGATACATTCTTACCATCTCTTACATTATAGATGATGTTTTTTTTATACATTTTTACCATCTCTTACAAAAGTGTTATCCAAACTACAGCCCGCGATGCCCTCTAATCCGGCCTGTGGAGACCTTTTTTATCTTCGATAAAAAATAGTAAAATGTCTGATGTTTTGGCTTCCAAGGAAACATTTCACAATTTCCGCTAATATATGTGTTCATATTTAGATTATCAATGTGTTTTTAATTAATAACCTCATTAAACAATATTAAATAAATGATTAAAAAAAGACAATCATGTTATGATAATATTTTATTTGGACCTCGAGTGTGTAGTAGGCCTCCGAACTGCTGTTTGATAGTTAATGCGGCACTCGGGCTGAAAAGTTTTCAGTCCCCTGTCTTACATTATAGAAAATGTTTGATACAATGTAAGCATCTCTTATTTTATTAATGTCAAAGTATTATAAGTTGTATGCCTACGCCATATGTATAGATGGGATGCACATGTTACCGATTGAATCTACCTTGCAGCTACAAAAGTCACCAAAGTAATTCTTAAACCACAAATAGGAAAATAAATAATATATGCAAGAGATGGTAAAAACAAGCAATGAGACCGTTTTTTCTAAATAATAAATTTGCTTTTTGGCAGTCACTTATCGCTTGGATACTCAAAACTGTAAGCGAGTTATATCGGCTCCGTAGAACACCAGCAAGACAGCAAGTCTGTTTAAAATGTAGGCCAACAAAACACGTATTGCCCTATTTTTGTCGGCAAAAAAAAAAATTTATCCATTGGCAAATTTTTTCACTATAGGGACTGCAATCGGTAAGCCTTGGCTGCCGCATTTCTAGAAGTCAAGTAGTGCTTTATGACCTTGATTTTCTGAAGTCAAGTAGTGCTTTATGAGTTTGATTTTCTAAAGTCTGATATCTTATATATTAATGACGCTCCTTTTATAAAAAAGATTATTCGTCCTACGTTTATCCTTGGTCCGAGTATAGTCTTGCATTTTTATTAATGTTTTAAATGATTTTAAGTTACTGAATTTTCGTGGTTTTTGCTTAATGAGCCCAGGGTGACAAGCAGGGTGCTTTAAAAAAATTATTTTCTAAAGGCAGGTAGTTAATAAGAAGGATTTTAAAACAAAAATAAATTAGTTAATCTATAGTAATTAGATTTTCTTTAAACACTTAGAAGCTTGGGGGTAAGTAAGGAAAGCAAGCAAATTTAATAAAACTCATTGACTAATATGATTTATTGTTATATTACTTATATACGCATCCATTATAAAATGTATTCCTATATTGATATTTGTAGAATTGAATAACATTTTTTATTTGCGATCTATAATAATTTAAACACAAAAGTATATAGTGTTTCAAAATCTATAAATAGAATTTAAGCCGCTCGAAGAAAAAGTTTGTTTGCAAAATTGTCCAAATGGACAAAAATGAAATTATAGCATAAATAAATAAGATTTATTTTAAAAATGTTTTTGCTGCAAGGTTACTTTTCAATACAATAAAAAAATCTGAATACAGTGTCCCTGCGAACGTCATTTATTTAATATACATAAGATTTTAAAAGATTATTATTATTATAAAAGAAAAGTAACAATAGCATAGAGTAGGCCTATACGTACAAAGTTAATACAAGTTTTCCCCTTAGAGTATAGATGCTTTAAGTACTTTACCTTTTTTTTTTTCTTGTAGCCAAACGTGTTAAAAAATTTGTCATAACTGAAACATCGGAATCTTTCTTGGTGCCAACTTTCTTACTATCTTTCCACTTTTTAAGTAATGTTTTCCACAAAAAACTGACGTTTGTTCCTTCTGTATCCATTGTGTTATTGTTCTTTAAATGGAGAGCATAGACAAAGAGTAGTTTTTTTAAGGATTTATTATGTCTAAATGAAGTAAATGAAGCACATTATAGTTTTTGTACATGAATTACATGTTGAACTTTTTATTTGTGCAATAGTTTTCACTTGCCATTCTGACCCGTTCTAGCTAAATGAAGCTGTTAATTAAACAACAGACATTTTAAAAAAATCACAATTTAACCAAAGCGTTGATGATATTAATAACACAAGCTAGGGCTTATAAGAAGTGCAATCAAATATGCTGTTTATTAACAAATCCATCTTTATTTCATAACAATGTTGTGTAATAATTATTAACAAATCAACCTATCATTCGTTTTAGCTGCTAATTAAAATGATTTTTCTTTCAGAATGTTGTGGAAGTTATTTATTAGAATAATTTTTATTTCCTGGATAGGAATTTTCTAATCTTAAAACAATAGATTTAATACCAACATGTCATAAATCTACGTTTATCACATTATATTTCACTTTAACAATTGAATGCTTTCAAACATTGAAATCATAAGTAAACATCCAAACACAAACTGAACCTACACATCCATGAGTCTTTGTTTGTTTTTTTCCTTCTTCCATTTCAGCCATGAAACTAGTTCCCACCAAGTCTGACAGCAGTCGATTTGATCACCAGGCCATTATTGATTACCCAGTCATCCTCTCTCATGGAAAGTGAAGGAACGTCTACAACCATTTCACATAAACTTGGCGTAGAAACACAGGGTTAAAGTGTTACTATTTTTAGCAAAGCATTTATTCTAACTTAGTGGAACTCAATACATACATAAATATTTGGTCTATATTTAAAATTAAATTGCGTTTTAAAGGGAAAAAATTACAGAATATGTCGGATACCTTTCACATATACTAGGCTTATATACTATATCTGTATATATTCAGGATCTTTTAGTAGGCCTATTCGGTAGTTTGCATTTTATAATATTAGCCCTTTATTTTTATATCATAAAAATTATTCACGTCATTTTAAATTAATAAAAATACCTAACCTATACATCTTGTCACGGTATAATTTTCTAATTTTCAATGTTGTCATAGTAAGGCTATTATGTTTTAACTCGGCATCAATTAACAAGATGATGTGAGTGTGAACACATACTCTAGCACAATTAACAAGATGATGTGAGTGTGAACACATACTCTAGCACAAATAAAAAGGCTATATATTATTCTGATTTTATTAGAATCTTATTTCTATATCAGTAGGATTGTTATTCCTATCTATCTTATAGGCTAAAAGAAAAAAAAAACCTTGTCGGCTCTTATAACTCCAGTACATAACGATGTTAAGGGGTGGATCGGGACAGAGGGGGGGGGGGAGAGATGCTCAACAAGATCCTGTCCGAGAGTATCCACAACGCGGCACGCCAAAGGAGCGTACAGAAATAGACTATTCCAACGAACCGAATTGATTCATAGGGCAGGTGAATCAGTGTTCACCAGTTTTTGGAGATTGTGTGGACAGCACAATTCCCATCCGCCTTTCCTTTACCCCAACTAAAGTCAGGTACCCATCAGAGCTGGGTAGACTCAGTGACACCATCCAGACACGAGAACAAATACTAGCATTCGCCAGGATTCGAACCCAGGATCTTCGGTACGCCAGCCAAACGAACTGCCGCTCGTCCACTTTGTCCCATGCCGATAGGGCGTGTCGAGCAATAAATGGTTTCTGCAGTCACGACAAACTACTCTGTTTCTCTCAACTTGTCATGCCGATAGGGCGTGCCGAGCAATAAATGGTTTCTGCAGTCACATGAACTACTCTGTTTCTCTCAACTTGTCATGCCGATAGGGCGTGCCGAGCAATAAATGGTTTCTGCAGTCACATGAACTACTCTGTTTCTCTCAACTTGTCATGCCGATAGGGCGTGTCGAGCAATAAATGGTTTCTGCAGTCACGACAAACTACTCTGTTTCTCTCAACTTGTCATGCCGATAGGGCGTGCCGAGCAATAAATGGTTTCTGCAGTCACGACAAACTACTCTGTTTCTCTCAACTTGTCATGCCGATAGGGCGTGCCGAGCAATAAATGGTTTCTGCAGTCACATGAACTACTCTGTTTCTCTCAACTTGTCATGCCGATAGGGCGTGCCGAGCAATAAATGATTTCTGCAGTCACATGAACTACTCTGTTTCTCTCAAACTGTCATGAGTAAATGACTTATTTGTTTACGGAGTACTTACATGACAATAACTACATATATCTAGTTCATATATTTGGAACTACTTACACACAAGAAAGTACAAGAGAGGGAATGTTATTATTATGCAATATTCTCATTAATGTCCATAATTACCAATATTAATATTATTATAGATTATATTTTATGCCTCAACTTTTAATGAATAATCTTGATATTATATTTTGCCCCTGTATTAGCCCATGTATTTGCCCCTGTATTAGTCCATGTATATGCCCCTGAACTAGCCATTATTATTTGCCCCTGTATTAACCCATGCATTTGCCCCTGTATTAGCCCATGTATATGCCCCTTTATTAGCCCATGTATTTGCCCCTGTATTAGTCCATGTATTTGCCCCTGTATTAGCCATTAGTATTTGCCATTGTATTAGTCCATGTATTTGCTCCTGTATTAGACCATTTTTTTGCCCCTGTATTAGTCCATGTATTTGCCCATGTATTAGCCCATGTATTTGCCCCTGTATTAACCCATGTATTTGCCCCTGTATTAGCCCATGTATTTGCCCCTGTATTAGTCCATGTATTTGCCCCTGTATTAGCCATTAGTATTAGCCATTGTATTAGTCCATGTATTTGCTCCTGTATTAGACCATTTATTTGCCCCTGTATTAGTCCATGTATTTGCCCATGTATTAGCCCATGTATTTGCCCCTGTATTAACCCATGTATTTGCCCCTGTATTAGCCATTAGTATTTGCTCTGTATTAACCCATGTATTTGCCCCTGTATTAGCCCATGTATTTGCCCCTGTATTAGCCCATGTATTTGCCCCTGTATTAGCCCATGTATTTGCCCCTGCATTAGCCCATGTATTTGCCCTTGTAGTAACCCATGTATTTGCCCCTGTATTAGTCCATGTATTTGCCCATGTATTAGCCCAAGTATTTGCCCCTGTATTAACCCATGCATTTGCCCCTGTATTAGCCATTAGTATTTGCTCTGTATTAGCCCATATATTTGCCCCTGTATTAGCCCATGTATTTGCCCCTGTATTAGCCCATGTATTTGCCCCTGTATTAGCCCATGTTTTTGCCCCTTTATTAGCCCATGTATTTGCCCCTATATTAGCCATTAGTATTTGCCCCTGTATTAGCCCATGTATTTACCCCTGTATTAGCCCATGTATTTGCTCATGTAAGTCCATTTCTTTTATATTATATTCAATCAATGATTTAGGTTGGTACTGCGTAAAGGAAAACCAACCCACTTACGACCCTCGAGCCATTCGCCTCCCTCTATTCATTACACCTAACTTCATCGACTGTCATTGAGATGTTACAATGTACACACCTTAGTTTTGTCGACTGTCCGTCGTGAAATGAACTTTAACGTCTCGTAGACATGATAACCTCTTTACTATCACACCACCCTAACCCCCTCCACCATTATAATCTCTCCTTTAATCCTATCGCACACACACATGCTTTGTTCTTAATCTTTCTACACTAGGATTGTCATCCGATATATCAGGATTGTCACCGTTATGAACCTTCCATGTAATTGTGTTCTAAATAAAAAGTAATTAAATTAAATACATTCTTTACTTCATTTCTACAACCACATCTCAGAGTTTCTCGACAAGGTCCCAGCTAGATGTGGCGACCCTATTTTTACCCCACTCTATTCCTCGAATAGCTTATTGAATAGACTAAACGTTTTAGTCTGGCTAATAAAGCTAATCTAATCGCTGTTAAAAAAAATTTTAAATTAGTTTTCCTATGTATAAAAAACAATGGAAACAGTCTGATTAGAGAATGTGTTAAAAACAGTCCGATTAGAGAATGTGTTAAAAACAGTCCGATTAGAGAATGTGTTAAAAACAGTCCGATTAGAGAATGTGTTAGACACAGTCCGATTAGAAAAATGTGTTAAAAACAGTCCGATTAGAGAATGTGTTAAAAATAGTCATTTTGCAAAAAGTGTCAGAGAAAGTTGATTGTACAATGTTTTTTCGTTGTTCGCATTTTCTATCATTTGGATGTATTTGAATATAGATTATGATGCTTTTTTTATATTTCCCGTGGTTTATATTTGTATGCCCCAACTTTCAATGAATGCTCTTGATTGTTTGATGTGAATATTCATCTACACAAGTATACACAAGTTTTATGTTTCAGTATTTATCTACACAAGTTTACACACGTTTTATGTTCCAGTATTTATCTACACAAGTTTACACAAGTTTTATGTTCCAGTATTTATCTACACACGTTTACACAAGTTTTATGTTCCAGTATATTTATCTACACAAGTTTACACAAGTTTTATGTTCCAGTATTTATCTACACAAGTTTACACAAGTTTTATGTTCCAGTATTTATCTACACAAGTATACACAAGTTTTATGTTCCAGTATTTATCTACACAAGTTTACACAAGTTTTATGTTCCAGTATTTATCTACACAAGTTTACACAAGTTTTATGTTCCAGTATTTATCTACACACGTTTACACAAGTTTTATGTTCCAGTATTTATCTACACACGTTTACACAAGTTTTATGTTCCAGTATTTATCTACACAAGTTTACACAAGTTTTATGTTCCAGTATTTATCTTCACAAGTTTACACAAGTTTTATGTTCCAGTATTTATCTACACAAGTTTACACAAGTTTTATGTTCCAGTATTTATCTACACAAGTTTACACAAGTTTTATGTTCCAGTATTTATCTACACAAGTTTACACAAGTTTTATGTTCCAGTATTTATCTACACAAGTTTACACAAGTCTTATGTTCCAGTATTTATCTACACAAGTTTACACAAGTCTTATGTTCCAGTATTTATCTACACAAGTTTACACAAGTTTTATGTTCCAGTATTTATCTTCACAAGTTTACACAAGTTTTATGTTCCAGTATTTATCTACACAAGTTTACACAAGTTTTATGTTCCATTATTTATCTACACAGTTTACACAAGTTTTATGTTCCAGTATTTATCTGCACAAGTTTACACAAGTTTTATGTTCCAGTATTTATCTGCACAAGTTTACACAAGTTTTATGTTCCAGTATTTATCTACACAAGTTTACACAAGTTTTATGTTCCAGTATTTATCTACACAAGTTTACACAAGTTTTATGTTCCAGTATTTATCTACACAAGTTTACACAAGTTTTATGTTCCAGTATTTATCTACACAAGTTTACACAAGTTTTATGTTTCAGTATTTATCTACACAAGTTTACACAAGTTTTATGTTCCAGTATTTATCTACACAAGTTTACACAAGTTTTATGTTCCAGTATTTATCTACACAAGTTTACACAAGTTTTATGTTCCAGTATTTATCTACACAAGTTTACACAAGTTTTATGTTCCAGTATTTATCTACACAAGTTTACACAAGTTTTATGTTCCAGTATTTATCTACACAAGTTTTATGTTCCAGTATTTATCTACACAAGTTTACACAAGTTTTATGTTCCAGTATTTATCTACACAAGTTTACACAAGTTTTATGTTCCAGTATTTATCTACACAAGTTTACACAAGTTTTATGTTCCAGTATTTATCTACACAAGTTTTATGTTCCAGTATTTATCTACACAAGTTTACACAAGTTTTATGTTCCAGTATTTATCTACACAAGTTTACACAAGTTTTATGTTCCAGTATTTATCTACACAAGTTTACACAAGTTTTATGTTCCAGTATTTATCTACACAAGTTTACACAAGTTTTATGTTCCAGTATTTATCTACACAAGTTTACACAAGTTTTATGTTCCAGTATTTATCTACACAAGTTTTATGTTCCAGTATTTCCTTGAAATAAAACTCAGAAATTTTTTTTTTTACATTATTGAATAATAAATATCTAGTGATCTTATGTGTAAAGTTAGATCTAAATCTAGATCTACATGTGATCAGAAAATATTTATTTTTTTATATCCAACGAGCTACGAATCCATGACATAAATTTGACGTATCAACTTAGAAAATGGAATACAAATCAGCGACCACTACCATTACTTCTAAACAAAAAGTCAAGACTACAATCTAGCTCAGCGGTTCCCAAACTGTGGGTCGCGACCCCCTAGGGGGTCGAATGACCATTTCATGGGGGTTGCCAAAGACCTTCAGAAAACGTCTTCAAGCGAGTCCACCGACGTGCAGATACATCCGCATACCACGTGTAGGCTACTTGGCGTAATGACTTCAATACAGGTGTATGTGACAAGGTCGGCACCATAATGCACGTATGTGGACCAGTAACACGTGCGTAGAGAGTTGTGTTAAAAAGCCTCTTCTCTGTTCAAAGCAGCCATTGACCGACACTTCATGAATTTATTGGATTTTAGTGTAGATTCTGTTCGGTCTGTATTTCAACAGAATTAGTGACCAAAAGTAATCGGAGCTTACTTTATGAAATATGGGAAAATATTATCAACAAGGACATTGGCACAACAGTTAAAAGAAGTAATAAAAAGCGTCATAAGTTGTGCCCTTTTGTAAAGACAAGCTCTTTAAACCGTCGACTGTTTTCGCAATTGTGCAACGAGTATAATGCTCCAAACAATGCTTGCTATTTCACACTTGTGAGATGATTGTCGAGAGAAATTAAAACTTGTTTTTTCTTTAGCTTCATGGTGAACTAGTTTTTTTTATATATTTTATATCAGAAAGCAAGACTGCTCTTTGAAGCACTTTTCGGTCATAAAGGTGAACTGCAGACAATAACTTACTTGGTTGACATGATTGTCGTCTTGAATTAGTTAAATTTATCACTGCATGGAGGAAAATGTGACATGCCATAATTTATCTAAAAAGA
This sequence comes from Anisus vortex, assembly GCA_949126835.1. Taxonomy (NCBI): domain Eukaryota; kingdom Metazoa; phylum Mollusca; class Gastropoda; family Planorbidae; genus Anisus; species Anisus vortex. The sequence goes on from OX421494.1 coordinate 34,749,577, forward strand.
TCCGATCATTCCAAATGAAACTTTAGCCTTTGCATAAAAAAATTGGATGAAAATGAAATGTATATGCTGTTTATTTCAGGCCCGACGAAGAGGGTGTGTGTGTGCAGTTATTGCACTGCGCCGAGGCTCATAAGAGTTTATCTTTGTAATATTATTTGTAAGATCAATACTGAAGTTTAGGAGAAGTTAAATTAATTTAAATTAAAAACTGTACTTGAATAAAGTTTATGAATAGGCCTGTAGGGCTGTGAATGATATGATTACATTCTAATGGTAAATATTATGACAATTTGATAAAATGGTTCACAGACCTTTTAAAAGATTCCTGATTTCTATAAACGTATGTAATGCAAATAAATCATTTAGATATGACTAGTGTTGGAAAGAAGGATCGAACCAGCACTTTTTTCTCATGTCTACTGAAGCCTTTCTGTTTTCTTTGAAAAACATGACATTTAAGCAGACAAAATGATTACGATTATACATTCTGTGAAATAGAATCTAACACTTTCCCATGCTTGCAGCCGAAATTTCAAGGTACTTTCCAAATCTACCTGACACCACATATCTATGTACTTGCCAGAAGCCCATTCGCATTCAAAGTTGAAGATGTTCAAGAGAAAGCACAAAGGAGTTCATTGAGCGTATTAACAACGATGCAGTGAGAACTGATTTCTCTATAAAGCCATGTACAGAATTATGGATCAAATGTTTGCAGTCATAAGTTATTTTGACTGAGATTGTGTTGCGCCATTTTCTTCCATTTGCAACAAAATATTTAGTAGGCCTAAACATGCTTTTCCATCTTGTTGATTATCAAGTCTAAACACAGAAGACTTATTGTTGGACATGAACTTCTTAGTTGTGCTCTTGCAAAGACTGTCCCAAGAATTTCTGAACCGATGAGAAATACGCAATGTCAACCATAACAGTAGCGGACGTTCGTGTTGTAATTAGAAATATAGGCCTAAGCCTATAACGGTATCTTGAAATATTTAATTAGGCCTACATTTGTTTTAATGTTGTTTTTTTATAAAGGTTAATCGCTATGCTTTAATTAGGTTAAATTTGTAACAATAAAATACATCCTGAACATCAGATATTTACATTACAATTCATAACAGTCGCAAAATGCAGTAATAAAGTTGGGACGAAATTATTCTTTTTTTTTTGGGGGGGGGGGGGGGGAAGGGGGGGGGGGTCGCCAAAGCATGAGAAACTGTATAAAGGGGTCGCGGCCTAATAATTGGGAACCACTGGTCTAGCTGATGTATATGTTGTTTTATTGAATTACTTTCTACTGCTGTTGTTTTATTGAATTACTTTCTACTGCTGTTGTTTTATTGAATTACTTTCTACTGCTGTTGTTTTATTAAATTACTTTCTACTGCTGTTGTTTTATTAAATTACTTTCTACTGCTGTTGTTTTATTGAATTACTTTCTACTGCTGTTGTTTTATTGAATTACTTTCTACTGCTGTTGTTTTATTGAATTACTTTCTACTGCTGTTGTTTTATTAAATTACTTTCTACTGCTGTTGTTTTATTAAATTACTTTCTACTGCTGTTGTTTTATTGAATTACTTTCTACTGCTGTTGTTTTATTAAATTACTTTCTACTGCTGTTGTTTTATTGAATTACTTTCTACTGCTGTTGTTTTATTAAATTACTTTCTACTGCTGTTGTTTTATTAAATTACTTTCTACTGCTGTTGTTTTATTGAATTACTTTCTACTGCTGTTGTTTTATTGAATTACTTTCTACTGCTGTTGTTTTATTGAATTACTTTCTACTGCTGTTGTTTTATTAAATTACTTTCTACTGCTGTTGTTTTATTGAATTACTTTCTACTGCTGTTGTTTTATTGAATTACTTTCTACTGCTGTTGTTTTATTGAATTACTTTCTACTGCTGTTGTTTTATTGAATTACTTTCTACTGCTGTTGTTTTATTAAATTACTTTCTACTGCTGTTGTTTTATTGAATTACTTTCTACTGCTGTTGTTTTATTAAATTACTTTCTACTGCTGTTGTTTTATTAAATTACTTTCTACTGCTGTTGTTTTATTGAATTACTTTCTACTGCTGTTGTTTTATTAAATTACTTTCTACTGCTGTTGTTTTATTAAATTACTTTCTACTGCTGTTGTTTTATTGAATTACTTTCTACTGCTGTTGTTTTATTGAATTACTTTCTACTGCTGTTGTTTTATTAAATTACTTTCTACTGCTGTTGTTTTATTGAATTACTTTCTACTGCTGTTGTTTTATTAAATTACTTTCTACTGCTGTTGTTTTATTAAATTACTTTCTACTGCTGTTGTTTTATTGAATTACTTTCTACTGCTGTTGTTTTATTAAATTACTTTCTACTGCTGTTGTTTTATTGAATTACTTTCTACTGCTGTTGTTTTATTAAATTACTTTCTACTGCTGTTGTTTTATTAAATTACTTTCTACTGCTGTTGTTCTTCGTTATATTTTAGTTGAAAGTCTTCAAGTGTCTAAAATAATTCATTTTGAGATAAACAAACAGTAGCGTAGCCAGGGGGGGGGGGAGGGGGAGCAGGGGGAGCGCCCCCCCCCCCTCCCAAGACCATTTTCAAAAAAAAAAAGGGCATTTTCGGGAAAAAATAATTTAATAATTTTAGCAAGACATGTAGCACAATTTATACTGTTTCTAACTTTTTTTTTTCAAATTGCATTTTAACAATTTAATTTGTTACAATGTGATTAATGAACCTTGTTAGATCTAGTTAATTTTAGTTTAATTTAATTTGATACGAAGTGAAGGCTCTAGCAGGGGACGCCAACCTTTTGTTAATGGTGTGACAAGCTAGGATTTCTAAATCATTTAGCGTGCCAACAGCTTAAAAGTAAAGCTGCTCTATTATACTTGTTTTCTTATAAGACAAGTAAGTAATTTTAATCCGTAGCTAGACAAAGGCCAAAAGCAAAGAAACTATAGAGAATATCGTTGAAACGTTTTATATTTAATTTAAAAATCATTTAGATACAAATCTATCAAATGATATTATTAACTATAATATTTTTTTCTCAGTTTAACTGAGATTTTCTTTCATTTATTTAATAAACACTATTTTGCGTAGGACATTTAGCGGAACTGATATGAAGTAATCATACAAACTGGGTAGTTAATGTAATGTTCAAAAAATGTACATATATTATATTAGTCATATAATATTTATAAAATTTTAAACTACTGTTTGACAGTTTGGTCATTTTTAAGTTATAATTTGTAGACCATTTCGTGTTTTATAAAATAGAAATATTAGCGGAAATAAAAGTAGCTAATTATCTCTCTTTAATTAAAATAAAGATTCTAAATTTGATTCAATAGTGATGCTAAACAAGTAATCTTTTGTAATATAACAAATATTACTGACTAGATCTAATTATTATTTCTTTACATAAACTAGCGTTGTTGTATTCATTACAAGATTTAATTATTAGAGGTATACAATTTAATGTTCGTTAAATAGTTGAAAGTAAACATTTCTTGCATTAATTATTTGTCCATTAAACCTTGAGGAGTTTATCTCTTAAACAATTTGGCACATTTTGATGCTCATTTCAGTACAGGTTTAAAATTCAACTGGCTACGTTTTAAAATCGCCAATATCCCTATATTTAATTTTAAAAAAGTATCTACATCTTAGACGGTCGTTGTAAGATTAAACCAGTTATGCTTGATTAGGTATGAAAAAAATCAATTTGAAAGTCTTCAAACTCCGCTTTGAGTGCTTCGATGTGCTTCTGAAAAAGCCCAACAATCTATCTTAATATATGCCTTTGTAAAGGGAAGTACTTATAGTTAAATGTTGTAAAATTAATTTCACTCAATATAAATATTACTAATAAAGATAGTTGTTTTTGTTTTCATCAATAATAAAACACCCCTTGGAGGTCTCTCGCGTGCCTTTGAAAATCGCTCTGCGTGCCAAGTTTGGCACGCGTGCCTTAGGTTGCCGACCCCTTTTCTAGTGGATACCAGGTAATAAGCAGGAACTTAGAGTGGACAGGAACGGCCAACCGTTTGTGCCTAACTTTTACGGTGATGTATCAGTGGTCCGTGGACACAGCAGAGTTAGTTCTCCGAGCCCCAAAAGAGTACGCTCGCTCGCATTCTCAAAAAAAGGTGGGGCTCAAGTCTGGTGTACTCATCGAAAAGTAATAATGTGACAAAAAGCGCGCTGACTTTCTTTTTCTCGGCCGTATACGTGTAGTGATCGAAAACATGGTTAAACGAACCTCGTAAAAAAAAAAGATACCCACAGAATTTAAAAGAAAGAAGAAAAGAAGAGAAATAAAATTGTTTTAAAGAAATTCCGTTTGCTAAGGATCAAACCATCGGGCGTAGTGTTTTAATAGCTGAGAGGAAAAAAATTAGAAAGGAATATAGTTCCTATAAGGTATCATATTTTGTAATGGACACATAGATACAGTAAATGAAAATGTTGAAACTCTATTTTTTTTAAAACCTCTTTAAAAATGTCTATATTGGCGATTGATCTCGTCTTTCAAAATTAAAACGAAGAAGAATTCAGTCCTATAGAAGCATTTGCATTGATTCTATAAATATTTTTCGACACTAGATACTCATCCCGAAAATGAGCAGTAGATGCAGTCAATTTTGCAGAAATTCCCATCACTAATAGTTGCTAGTAAAAATCGTGAATGTTTTAAAAAAATACTGCACTATTATACAGTGTGTGTATCCTTGGGCACAGGATTTTCTCATAACACTTGATACGTACAAATTCTTAGTTCTTCTATTAATCTGGAAACATTTCTAAAAGTGGGGCCTTTTTCCAAAAAGTTTGTTTCCCCTAGCGTCAAATCCTGGCTACGCCACTGTAAACACCCTTCTCTAGACTGAGAGACGTAACAATATATACATAATATATATATTTAATATCCTATATATGTGTGCAAATAAATAAATAATGTGTGACCCTATGCATTTAGTCAGCATAGTGAAACCAACAAAGAAATACCAACTTGGCATCTACTACTATAAAGTATTGCTCAACAAACATAAAAGGTATAATTTATTTTATGTGAACATTAGCTTCATTTATGGAACACATATGCTACCATTACCCATCACGTTAATCAAAATGTTTATCGGTATAGATTTAGAATAGCCTATGTAAAGCCTAACAAGAAATAAGATAAAAATATGTTAAATATATAAACATATATCGCACGTTATGTTCCTACAATATAAACAATACAACAATCTGCAGAGTGAAACAGAAGATCTAGAAAGCCCGAACATTAAAAGATGATCTGTGAATTATACAATAACAAAAACAACTTTGATCGTAAGAAGGTTTTTTCCAGTGTGTGTGCAGAGTGTGAGTGTGTATGCTGTTTGTTTGTGCAGCCCATTGTGTGTGCGGGAATTTGTTTGTGCACATTAGTGTTTTTTGCAGGTATTTGTTTGTGCACCCATGTGTGTGTGTGCAGGCATTTCTTTGTGCACCCATGTGTGTGTGTGCAGGTATTTCTTTGTGCACCCATGTGTGTGTGCAGGTATTTCTTTGTACACCCATGTATGTGTGTGTGAAGGTATTTGTTTGTGCACCAATGGGTGTGTAAAGATGTTTGTGTGTGCACCAATGTTTTTGCATGCATTAGTTTGTGCACCCATGTGTGTGTAAAGATATTTTCTGTGCACCCATGTGTGTGTAAAGATATTTCTGTATGCACCCATGTGTGTAAAGATATTTGTGTGTGCACCAATGGTTTTGCATGCATTTGTTTGTGCAACCATGTGTGTACAGGTACTTGTTTGGGCACTTTATGAGTGTGCGGGCATTTTGTTTGTGCACCTTGTGTGCGTGCGGATATTTGTTTGTGCACCTTTGTGTGATTGCAGGTTGTGAGTTTGTACAGAGTGTGTTTAGGCTCAATCAGGGCATGGATTTTTAAAAGTTGTGTGTCTGTTTGCAGTGTTTGTGTGTTTGTTAGCGGGGTTTGGGTAATTTTTAGCAGGGTTTGGGTGTTATTTAGCAGGATTTGGGTATTTTTTAGCAGGGTTTGGGTGTTTGTTAGCAGGGTTTGAGTGTTTGTTTCAGCAGGATTTGGGTGTTTGTTATCAGGGCTTGGGTGTTTTTTAAGAAGGGTTTTGGAGTTTGTTAGCAGGGTTTGGGTATTTTTTAGCAGGGTGTGGGTATTTTGTTTTGCAGGTTTTGGGTGTTTGTTAGCAGGGTTGTGGTGTTTTTTCGCAAGGCTTTGGTGTTTTTTTTTAGCAGGATTTGGGTGTTTGTTAGCAGGGTGTGTGAATTAGCAGGGTTTGGGTGTTTGTTAGCAGGGTTTGGGTGTTTTTAGCAGGGTTTGGGTGTTTGTTAGCAGGGTTTGGGTGTTTTTAGCAGGGTTTGGGTGTTTTTAGCAGGGTTTGGGTGTTTGTTAGCAGGGTGTGTGAGTTAGCAGGGTTTGGGTGTTTGTTAACAGGGTTTGGGTGTTTTTAGCAGGGTTTGGGTGTTTGTTGGCAGGGTGTGTGAGTTAGCAGGGTGTGTGTGTGTGTGCTGGATATTTTGTGTTTGTGTGCGACAATTAAGTTAATGATGAGAAATATATCTTCATGTTTCATGGACTCTATTAATGTCCGTTAGTTAATGAAAACATCTGTGGAAGTCATTAGTGAGATGCATAGACTATACTATTACAGTCATTAGTGAGATGCATTGACTATACTATTACAGTGTGTATTTAAGATAAACCCAACACGGCTTCTTTTATATTTCGAAAATGTAAAGAGGACGTGCTCTGTTTTAAAATATACTTTGTTACATTTGTATATGTTTCTTCAATTATTTTTAAATCTGTAGACTAGAAGTTTTGTGACTTTAAAAATATAGTTTAAAACTTTCTTTTTAAATCTTAAACTACTATTGTAGGTCAAATATTCTTTAAGTTATCAAACAAACTGAATTTTCGGTGAATCGACATTCTTGTTCTATACTCGTTATTGTCAGTGTTAATATGACAGTCTGGATATATTAATTCATCAATCAAGATGGTTTACACAATTACAATAAACTTGAATTATTAATCTTAACACTGTTTATAGCAAAATAATATTTTGAAATTAATTATTGAAGTTTTTTGTAAAAAAAAATACCATTTATCCCTAAATATCTATCTCGAAATTAAAGATATTCATGCAAAAATGACGAATTCTTTGAGAATATTTCATATCATTGGATTTCTTAGTATTGTAATGGCCAAGAATTTTTCAACGGACTATCACGATTATTGCATTGTTGGTGCAGGACCAGCTGGTCTACAGTTAGGATACTTCATGCAAAGATCTGCCAGAGATTATATTATCTATGAAAAAAGTTCAACCTCAGGTAAATAGATCATTAACAAGTACGTCCTGGCAGTGACTTTAGTTACGATCATATTTTATTAACGCCTGAATCTTAGGTTGTTTTTTCTTTTAAATGTAATTCTTTGTGTGTTGGTGTATTATTATGAATGTCGTTGACATTTTTTATGGTCGCATTATCCAAAGAATTAATGTTAAATATTTCTATATATAAAAAAGTGGGTGAACTAGGCGTTGCTTTGAACTTAAGATGTTAAAGTATTATTTTTTTTCTGTGTGTATCTTTTTTTGTTGGTAATACGATATGCTAAAGAGTTCATACTTAGGAAGGTGTTAAAATACAAATTAATCGATTTTCCAGGATGATTATGAATGATCATATGTCACGTTAATACAATACACAATATTTACCATTTGAAATACTTCAAATATTGTACCCATACCAAAAAGAGGAAAAGTTTTTTGCAACAATGACTTACGTTCTGTCTTCCATCTTTGATAATGAAATGTTTCGATAAAAAATGTATTTGTAGATTATTGCCAGAGGTACATACAAGCCTTGATCCCAACAATTTGCTTGTTTTAAAAATCCAGAAGAATCAAGTATGCAATCCTATAATGTTATAAACACCAAAACATTACGCCCGAATTCTCTTCATCTGCCTTCAATACCACCCAAACCCTACCTTAAGATAGAAAAACTATCTGCTTCAAATATCAGTGAACGCCCCCAAGCCTAGGCCATGCATTCTTTTTATAAACCGTCCTCAGTTTACCAGAGTAAAAGGATGTACCTCTCGCAAATAATAAACTTAGCACTGGAGCGCCACAAAGTGTGCTTCCTCTCTCCAGTTCTACATTAATCTGTACACCATCTATACTAATGACATTCGAAGTCGGGCAATGGACCGATCCCCCCTAAATCAAATATACCGAAGATACAGCCATTGTCGGCCTAGTTTCAATTGAAACTATCACACAACAATCTAAGACTATTACAAATGTATGTTTTAGAGAGGAAATATTTAATACTGAATGTCATAAATACGACTGAAATGATCATAAACTTTTGGAAGTAAAAATATAAGCTGAATGATCTGCAAATAAACATCCCAATAATAGACCAAGTCTCGCAATATAAATATCTAGGCTCTACAGTAAATGACAAACTGTCTTGGTCTCACCATTCACAAAGCCTGTATAAGAAAATCCACCAAAGACTTTTCTGTAATAGGAAACTACAACAATTTAATCTAGGCGAAACAATCATGAATCTTTTACAAACAATGTCTTGAGTCTAGACTGCCTAATAACAGATCGTCTCACTCGTCACAGACACACATTTCTTCAAATCAGTGTGCCTATCAATGATAAATCCGTCAGGACAATGCGCACCCACTACATAACAGATACATTAGATCTACATAACAGCTACATTAGATCTGGAATTTGGACAAAGTAGTCGTATTCTTTCCGTCAGGGCTTGAACCGAGTGACTTTTTTTCACTTTCAGTGCGAATTTCTCAGCAGAATTGTTAGGTGTTAGCTAGGCTGAGCAAGGAATAGAATATTACCTTATGATAAATGTTTCTTGTATGACAATGGCATGATAGTGTGTATGCACGTATATTTTATAAGTAGGTTTCTGTCTCTATGCACTAATAGAGTTATTTTATATTATTTTAAAATATTGTTTTTTTTTAATCTCAAAGACGGAACAACTGTAATCAAATAAATATTCCAATTGTTTGAATCAATAAAAAAAAAACGTATCTTAGTTTTATAAAATGTTCCTTAAATAGAAAGCACATTAGACCTTTACCGTATGGTTAAATTATTTCAAGAAAACTTTATATAACCATCTATTTTCTTATCTAGGTCATTTCTTTAATATCTACCCACGTCATCGGAAACTAATCAGTGTAAACAAACGGCATACTGGACAGATAAATAAAAATTTCTGTTTTCGTCATGATTGGAATTCACTTATTTCTGATGATGAATGTCTTTTGTTTAAACATTACTCAAAGGTGAGAAGCAAAGTTCCCAAATAAAAGGACTGAAACGTTTTCTTACATTAGACTGCTGATAGTTGAAACAAAGTTTTTTTTACATTAGACTGCTGATAGTTGAAACAAAGTTTAATTACATGTTTTATTGTACAGGAAATCTTCCCATCAGCGGATGTATTGGTCAAATATTTACAAGACTATCAGAAGAAACTAGGAATTAAAGTACAATTCAATACTGAGGTAATTGTAATAAACACAATTATTTTAATATGGTATTTATTAAATATATACATTATTCACTCTATTTACTCACTTTAGCACAAGTGTTTTGGCAGAATGCTACTTTGGGCAATCTCGCTTGGCAGAATGCTACTTTGGGCAATATCGCTTGGCAGAATGCTACTTTGGGCAATCTCGCTTGGCAGAATGCTACTTTGGGCAATCTCGCTTGGCAGAATGCTACTTTGGGCAATCTCGCTTGGCAAAATGCTACTTTGAGCAATCTCGCTTGGCAGAATGCTACTTTGGGCAATCTCGCTTGGCAGAATGCTACTTTGGGCAATGTCGATTGGCAGAATGCTACTTTGGGCAATCTCGCTTGGCAGAATGCTACTTTAGGCAATGTCGATTGGCAGAATGCTACTTTAGGCATAGTCGCTAGAAAGAAGCTGTTTATGTTGAACAGTAACACAATATAAATGTAAATTTTTTTAATTCATCCCGCTAGAAAGAAGCTTTTTATGTTGAACTGTAACACAATATAAATGTAAACATTTTTTTTTCATCCCGGTAATATGTTATCCTAAAAACTAAAGTTATTTTACGAAATGGTTGCCAGTTATAAGAGTGTGCAGGCCGAAAAATAAACACTAATTTACTGAGGCCTTTTAATGATTTTTAAGCCCCCCTCCTCTCAAATATTAAAATGAATATATACAAACAAGAATGGCTTAAACGATAAAAATGTACAATAAGATGTTTAATGTTTCATCTAATGACAGTACTGTGAACAATTTTACAGTGTTATAGCTGAAGCACTTCACGAACAATAATCAAACTCGGCAGATATTGTCTTTCTTCAATAAGATATTAAAATTTATACTTCTAAATTAATGTCGTCAAGAAAATTTACTTTTAAAAAAAAACACTTACGGGTGATTAGGAAATACTTTTGAGCTCTAGGGCTACACTACATTTAAGTTTACTTTCTCTATTTAAATTAATTAAGTGGGTTTTTTAAAGACAATATAATCAAGATTGCGAACTGTTTTAAACATTGTTCGAGTATATTATTTCATATTAAACCGGACCCTCGACCAATGACGGACGACCTGGGTTGTAACAACTGGATTTAGCCATCAATGACTGGATATAGTATCAAAGTTGTAACGTCTGAATGGGGCAACCTATGTTTAAATGACAAAATAAATAATCAATGTTTTATGACTGAATTCAGCAATTAATATATCAATGACTACATTCAGCAATTAATGTTTCCATTACTGGATTTAGCTATCAATATTTCAATAACTGGACTCAGTAATCAATCAATCAATGTTGTAATGAATGAATTTCAAAAATCAATGTTCTACTACTTACTTTAACAAGCAATATTTCAATGACTAAATTTTGCAATTAATATTGCAATAACTGGGTATCGATGAATATGTCAATAAACTGAATTTGGGAATTAATATTTCAAGAAACGGAATTAAGACATTAATATCTCATTGATTGAATTTAACTATAAAACTCTATTCACGAATTTTGTTATATTTTTAAAAAAAGTCTGATGAAAAAAAAAAATTTTTTCAGGTAAACAACATTAGGAAAGTCAATATTGAAGGTGCTGACCTCTATTTGTTCAACAATCAGTTTGGAAATACTTATTATTGTAGGTGAGCATTTAAGTATAGTTGTTATACTCAACGTTTTACAATTGTACTTGGTCTAGACATTAAAAGTAAAATATGGGAAAAGATTAATTTTGTTTCTCTACAAAAATATTTGGCACATTTTCTCATAATAAGCCTCACGATTAAATCCATTTACTTAGGTAATTAAAAAAAAAACAAAAAACAATTGACTACCCGAATAAACCTAAATAACAATAACACCAACAATCTTATGCACACCAATAAAAGGTCACACTAATTTAAGGTCACACCAATATGGTCAAAACACTATGAGTCATAATAATGTATTGTCATACGAATAAAGGACAACCAACAAAGGTGACACGTGACCAATGTCAGGGTACAACAATGTAAGATCACAAAAATGTTAGGTCACAGCAGTAACATCGAAATGATAGAGATCTATCAAATCTAGCAATATACATTTCTGGCGTTACAATAAATGTCAAGCTGTCTTGTTCTGACCAACTGGTAAGTAGTTTATAATTATTAAACGGCTTCGATTCATTTAAATCGAGATGAACACTTAGCGTAATTTGTATAAGACTTAATAACAAATAGTATTTTAAAGTCTTCATTTTCTTTTTTTTCACCAGAACTGTTATAGTGGCCACTGGTATGTCGAAACCCAATATTCCAAATATTCAGGGTATTGGGAAAGCGTTAGGCTATGAGAGTTTTCCTACCAACCCAGAAATGTATGAAAATAAAAGTGTATTGATTTTAGGTTGGTACTTTTATTTTTACTTTTCATCATTTATGTCACTGATCTATAAAAAGAATGGATTAGGCAAGGAAGTAACATTCTTGAAGATAAAATAAATAGGCTTTCAAGTGACTTTCACTTATCTATGAAATTATATTTCCTAAACACTGACCTGTAAATACATTTCAAGTGACTTGGACTTTCTTTTTATAGTATGGATTTGTTCTAATCATCAGTGGTTTACTCCTGTAACTTGCTTATGTAGATAGTAGTATAGTATAGTGGTATAGTAAAAAAGGGGAATTTTTTTGGGCTTCAATTGGCGCATACACATTTATTATAGATCAGTGATTTATGTGTACAAATAAATGTATAAATCTACAATTTGTTTTGTTTAGTTTTGTTGTTATTTTGGTTTGTTTTTTGGTTGTGACATCCGGATTGGCAAAATGTATTTCACTAATACTATTTTAGCAGTCTCACTCAGAATAATATTAGTAATTTGTAACGAAGAGATCTTGCGATGTAATAGCATAACTCAAACTTGAACAATACTTGATAAGGCATTTGGTTGTAGATAACAACTTTAATCATAAACTGATAACTGTTCTATAGCCAACATCACTCAATAACTATCTATGCCACTACATCCACTCTCTCAAGACCAGCCTTACTTCACAGCTGCCAAGTATCTACTGACTTCTATCCATAATCATTCTTTCCCAAGTAAACATACCATGACGTCAAACCCATACTTCCTGGTTACTCATTAATCGCACTATTTGCACTTAACTATTCCTTACAGCTTCACACCAACTCATGCATCACTTACAGTTATCATATTATTATTGAGCTTTGGATGCATTAGACCACCTGGAGTTGTATACAAATATTTTCTACAACTACTTAGCAAATGCATTTTCCCATTATCACCAGTCTTCATAAATAAGCCTGAGTCTCTATCAATTTCTACGACTTAACGAAAAAAAAAATCAGTCCATCGGTAAGTTTCCAAGCGTCTTATATGGAGAGGACTGCCAAGTCTGGAAAAATTGTCTGGCTCTTTCAAATTGATAATGGGAAGTTGTTTATTATAAGCTAGAATTTCAAGAATAAGGGCACTCTGCCGGTAACTATAATAACTGGGTAAATGAAGATGTGCAGCAATATTTACAATGTTAGTGGCGGCATCCCCAGGGTACATCAATTTCGTCGTTTCCAGGACCTTCTACAAATACTGTAAACTCCTTTTAGGGAATTCAATCCTCCTTTTTATATAATCATGTATACTCCGAAAAGCTGAAAAACAAAATTATCCCCAAGCAGACTTAATTGTGTAAGATCCAGCCCATTTATGTTTTAAAATACTTCTTCGCATCAGTTTCTGGAACAAAAGATTTCCAAAGGTTACAAAAAGCGAAGAAAACAATACTGAGTCCAGAAAAAAAATATGCTTCTGATCTTGTTGAAACGTTTTCTGACGTCTAATTTGGCGAGATTAGGGAAGGGGAGGGAAGTGTGTAACTTTTATTACTTTTAAACAGTACAAATATTGATGAATCAGAAACATAAATGGACTTTACATGAGCTAATATATGGGCAAAATATAGAAATGTAATATATTCATTATTAATAAATATAAAGGCGAGCATTGCATAATAATAACATTCACTATTACAATATTTCTTGTTTGTAAGTGTTCGTTAAGTATCTGGATTAGAATACAACTTTGAGTAGAGCCAAACATATCAACTAGAACAGACTTACATGTAGCCTAGCTATTGTCTTGTATGCACTTTGTAAAAGAACGTTTTTTTTTCACGACATAGGTATTGGAAATTCCGCTATGGAAACAGCTGAATCTATCTCTAGCCACAGCCAGTTTGTTCATGTTTTATCTAGACATCAAGACATTCAACTTGCTTGGTCAACACATTATGTTGGAGACATAAGGTATAGCTTTTAAAATATACGATATTTATATTGTTTATACTAGATTAAATAATTCCCTGCACTCAATTATTATTATTGGCACATTTTCAGAGCTGTCAATAACAATCTACTGGACACATTTTTGCTCAAATCACTGGATGGTATAACTTTTCTGGACATGAACGCTGTTAATATACAAGAGAGAAATGGAAAATATTTCCTTATCTTAAATGAGCATGTAATTAATTACACATAATAAAGATAGCTTCGCGTTCTTAAGTTAAATTTTATTGACGTTACTTATGGTAATTGTAGGCCTGCATAATATTTTCAATTATAAAACTTGTTAATATTCACAGTATTTATCAAATCATGAGAATGTTTACATCCCTGATAACTTCGCTTTGAGAAACGGTTATGACATCATTATCAGATGTTTAGGATTCACTTTTGATAATTCAATTTTTGCGTAAGTATTACCTTTAAAGCTATCGTTTTATCAGGTGACAAAAAAAAAGACACAATAGACATGACCATTTCAATCTACAACTCTTATGTTTACTTCACATTACTTTCAAAAATACACAGTACTTTTCTTTTTTTATTTTCAAATGTGTTGATGTTACGCAATCAACGCCAGATATATCAAAATAACAACTTTAGAAATAAATTTATGACTTGTATTCATTGAACTTGAAGTTCAATTTCCATGTGTCGACACTTTCTTTGTTCTTTTTTTTTCTTTTGAATTGAATTGAATTGTTGAATTTCCGGCTCATCAACATCGAAGGTTATATAGGGCCTTTTTGATAACGTTGTTGTCATTTTTCTCTTGTATCCATTTTATTGTTCTTATATCTTTAGATTTTGTTGTACAGTTGTATGTCTTTAATATAGTTTATTATATGTTTTGGTTTAATTTTGCTGAAAAGTTCATGAAGAGTTCTACAGTAATAGAATTTACGTCGAATGTCATCAAATGTATTACATTCCAATAAAATGTGAGACACTGTTAAGTTGGCATTGCAGAAAGCACACATTGGGGCCATTTCTCGTTTTAAGATAAACGAATGTGTTAGTTTCGTATGTCCTGTATGTAGTCTGCAGAGAATAACTGCGTCCTTTCGAACAAGTTGGCCTGTATCATGCCAGGTTTTTGAATTTTCCAAATACTGCAGTTTATTGCATTCGGTTTTCAAGAAGTTAGTCCATGTTTGTCTTTCATGTTTAATTATTAAAGGTTCAAGTCTCGATATGGTATTGGGATAATACTCTCTGATAACAACAGGGCGGCTTTAGCCTCTCTGTCAGCTTTTTCATTTCCATCTATCCCTGCATGACCAGGAACCCAACAGAAAACGACACGTTTGCCTCTTTCATATATTGATTGGTATTTTGTCAAAATGTCCAAGGCAGATATATTCCTGGTATTACAGTTTCCCATAGCAGTAAGACAAGATAACGAATCGGATAAAATAACACAATTTTGGTTTTCTGATTCCTCTGCAATGTCTAATGCCAGGCATATTGCTAAAGCCTCTGCAGTATTTATTGAGATACTGGAATTATATTTTCTTTTTTTACTTGTATTTGAGGTAAGAGCAACCGAAGATGTCGCTGTATCATTTTTCGATCCGTCTGTGTATATTTGTACATAATTTGGGTATTTTTGTAGCACTTCTTGGAACATATCCATGCAAGGATCCTTTTTATTTCTATGGTTTAATTCTAAGTTTATAGGCGGGATTTTAAAAAGCCATGGTGGAGTTTTTGGTATATAATATCTTTTTATAAATCTAAATTCAATTTTAGTTTCGATCATTTCTTTTTCAATTCTAAGTCCAAAAGTTGGTATATATTTTGAGTTTTCAGTAAAGCTGTTTTTTTCTTGTGGGTGAAAAACACATAAATACGCTGGATTATTCGGTAAGGATTTTAGTTTTAGTGCATATTGTAATGATAGCTTGAGTCTTCTATTTTGTAGTGGTGATTCATTTGCTTCTATTTGCAAACTGGTACATGGAGTAGTTCTAAATGCTCCTAGACATAGACGTAGACATTGATTTTGTACAGGATCAAGCATTTTTAGATATGATGTTCTTGCTGATCCGTATACTAAACATCCATAATCTAATTTTGATCGAATGTGTGATCTATATATTTTCAGTAGACTTTTTTTCTCTCCTCCCCAATCTGTATTTGCTAAAGTTTTCAGTAGATTTGTGGATTTTTGACACTTGGATTTTAGTTCCTTTATATGTAGCAGGAAATTTAATTTACTATCAAATGTTACTCCGAGAAATTTGACGTTAGTAGTTACAGGAATCTGTTTTTTATAAAGGTATAGTTCAGGGTCGGGGTGTTTTTTGTGCATCTGACAGAAATGCACTACTTTTGTTTTTTGAGCAGAAAACTTAAATCCATTCTTTTCGGTCCATTCTTGAATTTTATTGATTTGAAGTTGTAGATGATTCTGTATTTCTATCATACAATTAGCTCTATAATAGATCACAAAGTCATCGACGTATAGAGAACATTTTGTATTCTGTAATAAGCATTCAGTGATATTGTTTATTTTTATATTAAATAGTGTAGGCGACAATACGCTTCCTTGAGGGACACCTTCTTCTTGAATAAATGTATCTGATAAATAATTTCCAATATTTACTTGGAATGTTCGGTTGCTTAGAAAGTTTGATATAAATTTGGGTAAATTTCCTCTTAAACCTAAGGAATATAGATCTTTTAAAATTCCATATTTCCATGTAGTGTCAAACGCCTTTTCTAAATCGAAAAAAACAGCTATCACATGTTCTTTCCTAACAAAAGCTTCTCTAATAAATGTTTCTAATCTAATGAGATGATCTGTTGTTGAATGATTTATTCTAAATCCACATTGAGTCTTTGATATTAAGTTATTACTTTCCAGAAAATATATTAAGCGTTTATTTACAATTTTTTCCATAATTTTACAGAAACAATTTGTGAGGGCTATTGGTCTGTAATTTATTGGATCTGTGTGATCTTTTTTCTCTTTAGGTATTGGAATGGTAATTGCTTTGCTCCATTCCGTAGGAAATATATTTTGTTGCCAAAGATCATTAACAATTTTTAATAGAGTTTTCAGTGTTAACGTTGGTAGCTGTCTTATAATCTCATTATGAATTGTATCTGGGCCTGGTGCAGTATTTTTGGTTTCTTTAATACATTGCGTAAGCTCGTTTATTGATATTGGGGAGTTGTAGTATTCAAATATATTTGTTTCAAAATTTATAGCTTCTTTTTCTAATTCTCTTTTTATTTTTTTAAAGGAGTCTGTATAATTTTCAGACGATGAATTTTTTGAAAAGGTCTTTCCAATTTCATTTGCAATATCTTGTGTAGTTTCTGCATAAGTGCCATCAGCCAGTTTGATTTGTTTAATTTGACTTTTTTTTGTATTTCCTTTAATTTTTCGAATCATTTTCCAAATATTAGTTATGGGTGTGTTTGAATTTATTTTGTTAATATAATTTTGCCATGTAAGCCGTTTCTGTTCTCTGATTACTTGTCGGGTTTTTGCTCGTTCAATTTTAAAGGCTTTCAAGTTTTCTGGAGATGGGTTGGTCTTGAAAATTCTAAGCTGTTTATTTCTAGTTTTAATACTATCTTTACAAATGTTTGTGAACCATGGTCTATTTTTTTAAATTTTATATGTTGTTTTAGGTATAGTCCGTTCACAAATTTGATATAATGATTTTAAAAATGTTGAATACTGTTCTTGAGCATTAGAATGTATATTTATTTGACAGAGTATTCTGTCGCATTCTAATTTGAATGTATTCCAATCTGCTCTTTTAAAGTTCCAAGTTAATGGTTGTTGAGTTGGTATTTTGGAGTTGGTAGTAAGCAGGATAGGCTGATGATCTGAACCATAATTATTTTCTAAAACACTCCAGGTAAAGTCCGTAAATAGAGTTGAATCTGCCATTGTTAAATCGAGATAAGATGGAGATAAATACGTAGAACTATAAAAAGTCGGAGTACCATCATTAAAAATGCATATATTTCTTTCCTCTAGTAATCTTTCAATTAATTTTCCTCTTTGGTTTGTATTATGACTTCCCCATATAGGGTTATGGGCATGAAAGTCTCCCATAAGTATAATTGGAGGTGGGAGTTGTTTAATTAGATCATCTAGTTGAGAATATAGTATTGTATGATCTGGTGGAATATAAATTGAGCATATGGTTAATGTTTTTGTTAATGTAAATCTTACTGCCACAGCTTGAATGCAGGTATTTATTTTGATCCTCCTATGTAAAATATTGGATGCTATAAATATGGAAGTACCTCCGCATGCAATTTTTTTAGAATGAATTTGGTGATAAGCGGTATAGCCACGCAATTCAAATGATTCTGTGTTTAATTTTATTTCCTGTAGACAAATTACTCTAGGATTTGTCTCAGTTATAATAAGTTGTAGTTCTGGAATATTGTATTTTAGTCCTCTACAGTTCCATTGTAAAATATTCTTATATTCTGAATTCATATCCATTATTAATTAATTAATATTAATTTCTTTCTTTCCTTATTTTTTTTTTATTTGGTTTTTGAAGGGTTTTTATTTTAATATTAGATTGAGCTTGATGTGGAGACTTGTTTGTTTTCCGATAACTGTTTTTTGAAATTGTGTCATTTTCTATTTCATTTTCTTCTATAATTTCCATGTCGTTCTCCCGTGTACTACTATCCGTTTCTTGTTGTGTCCTAGTTTCTGAATTTAAAGGTTGAGACATTGTTTCTTTTTGTATTTTTAAATCAGTTATTGAATCATCCTTTTCACATGCCTGTCCCAAAATGTCCATAGTTTTATTTCCTTTAGATTTTAAGTCTTTACCCTGATTTATTTCTTTCATGTTTTTTTTCATATAATTCTTATTTGATATGTTCTCTGTGTTAACTTTTCCTGGAAGCATTTCTTCTATATTTGATTGTGTTGAGTTTTCTTTAGTGCATATTATTTCATTTATTTCCCATTTTTTGAATGTTCCATCTTGGTCTTTGTAGTACAATTCTGGTAAAGTGGGTGTCTGGTTTTCAGCGTGTTGGACTTTCTTTATGTCTGTTTTAAGAGCTCCAGCATAATTCTTTTCACTTATTAAAGATTTTTGTGTTAGAATAAATTTCTTTGCATCTTGATAAGTTATATTTTTTTGAGCTTTTAATTTTTGTATATCCTTTTCTTCAATCCATCTTGGACACGTTTTTGAGAATGATAGATGTTTTCCTTCACAATTTACACATTTCATTTCTGCACTGCATGTTTCCAAGCTGTGTCCTTCATTTCCACAACGTGGACAGACAGCATTTCTTTTGCAGTGTTTTTTCAAGTGACCTAATTTTTGACAGTTAAAACATCTCATAGGGTTTGGTATGTAGTCTTCAATTTTGATGTTTAAGAAACCTGCTCTAATTTCCTTTGGAGGAGTTGGTTTATTAAAAGTTAAAATTATTGTGTTAGTTGCAATTTCTTTTTTATCTCTTTTTATTTTTATTCTATAAGCTGAGATAACTCCTTGATTTTTTAGTTCTTGTGTTAATTCATCTTCCGTACAGCATTCCAACTCTTTTGATTTTATAACTCCCTTTGAGCTGTTTAGGAAGGCATGGGCTTTTGTTTCTATGGCTATTCCTGCCATACTAGTTGTTCTTAATAAATTGGTTGAGTGCGCTTTTTTTTCGCATTCCACCAGAATCTGTCCAGATCGTAATTTCTTTACAGATTTAGGTGCTCCTGCCATCCCAGTTATGGCTTTTTCTATCACAAAGGGTGATAATTTAGTTAGTGGTTTTTCTGTTTCTTTAGATGAAATTGTAATAAATCTTGGCCATATTTCTGTATTTTCATAGTTGTTTGAATCTTCACCTCTTTTTCGTTTTGTCTCTCTGCCTTCCATGTGTTCAAGAGTTTGGGTTTGTATATACCCGCGGCTCCAGCCGCTTTTCTACGTTTTAGTAGCTAGTTTTAGTTTGTTTACTGTTTCGTTATATTTACAAAAAAATTAATAATAATTAAAATCACAAAAAATACTTCCAAATAAGTTTAAAACTTTAAATAAGTACGTATTTTCAATAAAAATCTCAAGGACGTAAACATTGAGGTCATAACATCACCGCCATCTTGGTGCGTCTCCTTTTTCTTTTGGCTTGGGTCTTTGATTGCTTTCTGGTGATGTTCTAATTGTGCCTTTAGCAATGCTGCTAAATGCTGCGCACTGGTTCTTGGTGCACAAAATATAATGTCTGCTTGGTATCTCTTTATGGGAGTCTTTGTGTGTTGAATTTGATGTGATGTGTGGTCTGTTGGATACGTCCATAAATGTTTTCAATTTATTGATTAAATTAGCTCCCATCAGAAGATGATATATAAGGCTTTGCCTCTCGTAGCTAATGTGACGAATTCATTTTAAAGGAATTTTCCAATTTGTGTAATTAACGTTTGTCCCTATCCGTTAAACGGAGTATGTAGAGAGCTATTATATAGAGACTAGAAATAGCCCGTGCCAATACCACGGGGGTAAAGAATTTTGTTTTATGTGTTTTTATTATTTTTAGAATTGGGTTTATAGATTTGGTATGTTTTTAAAAAAAAACGTGAAACGGGAGCTGGAAGTAAAGTAGACCTAAGTCATGGTTTTAAATTTAATAATCAATATTATATATATAATTACCGTGAGTTTGTTTAATCAATATATATCTTTAATTACCGTGAGTTTGTGTATATATTTGTTTGTACGGAGGGGGTTATGGTGGCGCCGACATTATAAGATTTTATAAACCTTTTTTCTCTTTTTTTTTTCGAGTAAATATATAGTCCTATGGTTTAACAAGAAAATTTTATTCTATTAACACAAGCACTTCAAGAGTGACCAAATAAAAATTACAGAAATTTATATGTTCTTGATTGTCTTTAGTTCAAGTATAATTTAATTTACCAGTATGCCTAACTACACTTTTACGAACAAACCTATAGAAGGGATATAAAACATACAATAAGATAAAATAGAGATAATACAACACAAATACAATTAAAACAAGTTGTAGTGACAATCTGGGTGACAGGCAACAGGATCTTCAGACTTCTAGTAACCCATATCCCGTCCTCTTATTGGGCTAAAACTTGGCACATAGACAATGAGTCCTTGACAACATATTCTGTCATATTTAAACTGACAACAATCAGTTTATTTTTTTTAAATTTTTGTTTGCTGGTATATCATTAGACCAGGAGTTGGCAACCTACGACACGCGTGCCAGACTTTGCACGCATTGCGATTCGCAAAGACACGTTTGAGAATCCAAAATAAACACATTCAAGTCTCTTATTCAAGAAATTGAGCGCTAGAGGCGGGTGACTTTTAGGCTGTTTGCACGCTGAATGAATAGAAAACCCCATATTGGCACAAAAGGTTGCCGACTCATGCATTAGACCATAACTCACTGGAGCACTCATTTCTAATATTTATTCATTAATGTTTCTTTGCTTATTAATTTTGCTTTTGATAATAATTTTTATTTCTTGATGTTGTTTTATTTATTTGTTTTTTTGGTTGGCTGGAAAGAGCAAAATTTAATTAAAATGTTTATAACAGATATAGAGGAGAAACGTTTTTATGGTTGTTTAATCATCCTAGATTTTCTTTGTGTGACTGTTTCTGTGTTCTTGTATGTAAATCTTGCACTGTTTGAGAAAATCGATCATACCACCATCTTTCAATTGTTACACGTTTTTGCGACTTTAATTTTTATATTTTTTTGTGGAGAAAATTGGAGGGAGGAGGTAATTTGTAATTGTATAGCTTGCACCAGTGTATGCCCTCGTTAGTCAAGCTTTGACTTTTTTATACACCTACTTTTTTTACCAATGACATATTATTTATTTTATTGATATCTTTTTTAATACATGCACATATCCAAGTCAGAGTAATATCAGCAGACCCAGTGGAAAAGCAAGAAAATATCCTGCAATATATGAAAACTATGAATCTGTAGATTTTCCTGGTTTATTCATTGCTGGGACGGCAGCCCATTCATTGGATTTCAAACGATCCGCTGGCGGGTTTATCCACGGCTTTCGATATACAAGTAAGGCATTATATTTTGTTTTACTTAAAAACTTCGTGTAGATATTATAAAGTGTAGCCTATATTCTAGTGAACTGATACATATATCTCATTATACATTTGATAAATATATTTTTTCTTTGTCCAACTAATTTATTAGGTCAATCGCTGCATCGACTTTTAGAATGGCGTTTTGAGAATGTACAGTGGCCATTTACAACTATTTCTTTCAGCAATTTGATAAATATTCTAGTAAAGAGACTAAATGAAGGTTCTGGAATATATCAGATGTATGGAATACTGGGAGATATCATTATAATAAATGAGTAAGTACATAGTTTTTTGAGATCGTGATTGTTGGTGGGCTCAAAATTTCATAACAATGCACACATAATATACATACTTTGTAAAGGAAAAAATCAGAAATAGATCAGTCTTAATGAGGCATTACCTTTTCTTAAGGTTAGGGTTTATCGTCCTGATAAACTTCTGGTTTACTTCTGGCAACACACTTAAACTGATGCTGTTGGTGCTTGACAGTGGATTTCATCCTCGACGTCTAATTCTGGTCTTTTAAAAATATACAAGATTATATCTAGTTATGAGGAACTCGTTTACAAGACAGCTTCTTTTAGGGTGTGTTATTTGGTGGGACTGGACTGAATACATTTCATCCAATCTGGAATGTAAAAAGACTTTAACATTTTCAAAATATGTCATCTTACTACTTAGTTATAGATCATAGCCACTACACACTACTTATTGTCATACTCAAATACTGACAGATTTAATTACAACCCCCAAAAATATTGTCTTTGTGTCAATAAAAAACAACAACTAACCAGTTTAACTAAAAAGAATGTTAATAATATTGAAGACAATCAATTACAAAATATTTGGCATTCTAATTAAAGTATCCTTAAAACAATTGACTAAGTATACTAATTATTAGTTCAAATGTAAAGGTTTAACTGTCTATATCAATCATAAATTTAAATGTTGCATTACACAGATGTTCAACTGTCGATATCAATCATTAGTTTTTATGTTGCATTACACAGAGGTTCAACTGTCTATATCAATGATTAGTTTAAATTTTGCATTACACAAAGGTTTAACTGTCTATATCAATGATTAGTTTAAATTTTGCATTACACAAAGGTTTAACTGTCTATATCAATCATTAGTTTAAATTTTGCATTACACAAATGTTCAACTGTCTATATCAATGATTAGTTTAAATGTTGTATTACACAAAGGTTTAACTGTCTATATCAATCATTAGTTTAAATTTTGTATTACACAGAGGTTCAACTGTCTATATCAATGATTAGTTTAAATTTTGCATTACACAAAGGTTCAACTCTCTATATCAATCATTAGTTTAAATGTTGCATTACACAGAGGTTCAGCTGTCTATTTGGAGGAGTTCCCAATGAAACTATTACACAAGTTAAATGAAGTCACTGGCCACTCTGCCACTGAAGTAAGAATAATTTTTCTTTATGCTTTAAATTTACTAGATGTAATATATATATATATATATATATATATATATATATATATTTATATATATATATATATATATATATATATATATATATATATACATATATATACATAATTGTACAACATTGCTTTATAATTTACTAGATGTAATGTATATATATATATACACATAATTGTACAACATTGCTTTATAATTTCTATTTACAAATGTTTTAATTTCATTGTTACGTAAATAATTTATAACCTCATTATTTTATATTAGGTTATTGTGCTGTACTTAGATTATGGCTGGCTAGAAAGCGAAGATAACAAATTTGAGGCAGTTGCATCAAAAGCTCATCTGTCATATTTTTTACACCCAATATTGTATTATTACAAGCAACTACCAACAGGTATAATATATACAATGAAATTAAAATTAAACATTGTTTTTTTTTTGTTTTTTTTTAATAAACCTATTTTTATTTAATAAGTGATGGGGATATAATATATTTATACCAGAGACAGATAACGGATGGGGATAAAATATCTTTACACCAGAGACAGATAACTGATGGGGATAAAATATCTTTATACCACAGACAGATAACTGATGGGGATAAAATATCTTTATACCAGAGACAGATAACTGATGGGGATAAAATATCTTTATACCAGAGACAGATAACTGATGGGGATAAACTATCTTTATACCAGAGACAGATAACTGATGGAGATAAAATATATTTATACCAGAGAAATATAACTGATGAGGATAAAATATATTTATACCAGAGACAGATAACTGATGGAGATAAAATATATTTATACCAGAGAAATATAACTGATGGGGATAAAATATCTTTATACCAGAGACATATAACTGATGGAAATAAAATATCTTTTTACCAGAGAAATATAAGTGATGGAGATAAAATATCTTTATACCAGAGAAATATAACTGATGGAGATAAAATATCTTTATACCAGAGAAATATAACTGATGGAGATAAAATATCTTTATACCAGAGAAATATAACTGATGGGGATAAAATATCTTTATACCAGAGACAGATTTTAAGAACATGGACAAAAGTGAACGTTTGCCTCGCCCAGACTCTCTGCATCACATTGTAGAGGATTTCCTGATTGTATGGCAATCAAATAATGAACATATTCGCCCTTTAAGGAGATGGCTGGAACATGTCTTAAAGAAAGTACGTTACTCCTTTTTTATCGTATCTAACTTAAGTTTTCATTAGTATATATATACTAGTATATAAGCCAGACAAACTGACAGGAAAAAAAAATGGAATTCGCTTTAATGACTAAACATCGTCGTAAAATTGTGTATGTCTCTTATATCTTATTGTATGTGTATCCCTAGGCCTACTATATATCGTTAAAAAAAATCAATTACTGTAAATTTCAAACTAATTGGACTGTACGGTGATTCTCTCACATGCGTCCACAATTAAAGCAAACTTTGATCTCGTCGCCCTTCAAATGCTAATGACCAGGACTATATTACCCCACTTCAAATGCTAATGACTAGGACCATATTACTCCACTGTTCCTAGAGCCTTAGAACTTGTTAGGGGCCAAAAAGTTAGACATTAAAAACAAATTGAAAATATTATTGGAGGGCTTTAACTGTAAAAAAAAGTGGCATACATTGAAGTTAAAAATGTAAAAAAACGTTAGGTATAGTACTTCAATTTTTCGGATCTTTGCATTAGCGACTCACGACATCCTCAAAATGTACTTCCAAATTGAAATTTGTATCTCTTCTTCAAAAGTTTATGATAGACTAACACACATTTCTACTTTCGGATATCATGCGTTACACCCCTGCCACACCTGAATTTCAAGATGGTGTGGAATTCGTTTGTCATGATTTTAATTCCAATAGCCATTGCTTCAACTTGTTACTACCGCTTCAAAATGTCTGTCAAATGCATAAGTTTAAAAACTTGAATTATAAATAGATGATAGTACTACACATTGACCCTTAATTGTCCATATTAGAGTCCTTTGTGGGGGGTATGACCTTTAAGATATTATTTTTAATTAAATTAAATATTACAACGTCCACTCCGTGAAAGTCGAGTCTTGTTATTAAGTCGTATATTGACTTTCTGGTGGAAACCATTTTTTAAAAGCATGAGTTTTGATTTTCCATCCATTTGTGAAACCAATCTGATTATTAGACTTTTTTTTACCTCGTGGAGTTTAGTCTTAGTTGAAATTAGTTCGTATTGAAAGTTTGTAGAGTAAATTTAGTGTTTTAGAGCAGGCGTCGGCAACCAATGGCACGTAAAAGACCTTTAAAAAGGTAATTCAAGTATCTTCTACACAAAAATTGAGTTTCATAGGAGAAGTAACTCTTAGGATGTTGGCACGCTGAATGAATTATAAATCCCAATTTGGCACACAATTATCAAAACGTTTCCTACCCTTGATTAGAGCTTGCAGAGTTGAGTTCTCGCCCAGCACCTGTAGATTTTGCCTTAGCCTATTTTCTTTTGCACATCCTTATATTGTGACTAGTTAAAAAACCTTTTTTTTTTTAATAAATGAATTTGGTTCAATACCACTTCTGTTGAATCCTCGATATTGAATTTAAATAAAAAGCTGCTTACTATTATATTATCTGCTGAACCTGAATTCAATATTTTCTCTTCTTTACATTATTGGAATTATTCATTAACAAACTATATTCTACATTAACAGACCACAAATCTAACTTATTGAAATTTTATTTGTGACATCAATGGAAAGTATGCAATTTCCAATTTCTTTCTTTCCTATATAGACTATTTTTTTAATGTTTACCTATATTTATTGAAACTAGAAGACCTGGATTTTGCTGATGACATTAGCCTACTAGCGCACTCTTATGTACACATGCAGACAAATATTGTTACACTCCATCAAGTGGCCAAATCCACTGGACTGGAAATCAAAGTAGATAAAACTAAAGCCATGAGAATAAATGCCACCAACACATTCCCTTTATTGGTAGAAGAACAGGTTGTCGAGGAAGTAGACCAATTTACTTACCTAGGGAGTATTGTGAGCTGCTCTGGATGTACAGAAGAAGACGGGAAGGCCAGGATCAACAAAGCACGACAAGCCTTAGCCATGCTGAGAACAGTGTAGAGAAACCGCAACCACACAACAAATTACACCCGCGTAAAATCAGTATTGGCATATGGGGCAGAAACGTGGAGGCATACAAAAGGAATAGACCCGAAAATAAAAGTGTTCACCGTTGTTTATCTTCGACAAAAAACTAAAAATAGAATGGGATGATTTCATTTCAAATGAAGAAGTCGTAAGAAGAGTTGCCCAAAAGCACATCTTACGAGAGCTAAAAATGCGGAAGTTGAATAAATGAATTGGTCACACTCTTAGAAGAGAACAAGACAAGATAGCTCGCCAAGCACTAGAGTTGAATCCACGGGGAACCAGGAAGAGAGGCCGGCCAAATACCACCTGGAGAGTAACATTGGAAAAAGAACCGAAAGAAGCGGAATTTCAGTTGCAGGAGATGAAAAGACTGGCACAAGACCGAAAGGGGTGGAAAAGCACTGTCGAGGCCATATTGCTATCTGTGGACCTAAAGGAAATTGATTGATTGATATTTATA
The DNA here is from genome assembly GCA_949126835.1 of Anisus vortex. NCBI lineage: Eukaryota > Metazoa > Mollusca > Gastropoda > Planorbidae > Anisus > Anisus vortex. The sequence continues at coordinate 34,776,749 of OX421494.1, forward strand.
CATGTACCTATATTTATACATGTACCTATACATATACATGTACCTATATTTATACATGTACCTATATTTATACATGTACCTATATTTATACATGTACCTATACATATACATGTACCTATATTTATACATGTACCTATATTTATACATGTACCTATACATATACATGTACCTATATTTATACATGTACCTATATTTATACATGTACCTATATTTATACATGTACCTATATTTATACAACCTATATTTATACATGTACCTATACATATACATGTACCTATATTTATTTATACATGTACCTATATTTATACATGTACCTATATTTATACATGTACCTATATTTATACATGTTCCTATATTTATACATGTACCTATATTTATACATGTACCTATATTTATACAACCTATATTTATACATGTACCAATATTTATACATGTACCTATATTTATACATGTACCTATTTTTATACATGTTCCTATATTTATACATGTACCTATACATATACATGTACCTATATTTATACATGTACCAATATTTATACATGTACCTATTTTTATACATGTACCTATATTTATACATGTACCAATATTTATACATGCACCTATAGTTATACATGTTCCTATATTTATACATGTACCTATATTTATACATGTACCTATATTTATACAACATATATTTATACATGTACCAATATTTATACATGTACCTATATTTATACATGTACCTATTTTTATACATGTTCCTATATTTATACATGTACCTATACATATACATGTACCTATATTTATACATGTACCAATATTTATACATGTACCTATTTTTATACATGTACCTATATTTAAACATGTTCCTATATTTATACATGTACCTATATTTATACATGTACCTATATGTATACATGTACCTATATTTATACATGTACCTATATTTATACATGTACCTATATGTATACATGTACCTATATTTATACATGTACCTATATTTATACATGTACCTATATTTATACATGTACCTATATTTATACATGTACCTATATTTATACATGTACCTATATTTATAACTGTACCTATATTTATACATGTACCTATATTTATACATGTACCTATATTTATACATGTACCTATATTTATAAATGTACCTGTATTTATACATGTACCTATATTTATACATGTACCTATATTTATACATGTACCTATATTTATACATGTACCTATATTTATACATGTACCTATATTTATACATGTACCTATATTTATACATGTACCTATATTTATACATGTACCTATATTTATACATGTACCTATATTTATACATGTACCTATATTTATACATGTACCTATATTTATACATGTACCTATATTTATACATGTACCTATATTTATACATGTACCTATATTTATACATGTATCTATATTTATACATGTTCCTATATTTATACATGTACCTATATTTATACATGTACCTATATTTATACATGTACCTATATTTATACATGTTCCTATATTTATACATGTACCTATATTTATACATGTACCTATATTTATACATGTACCTATATTTATACATGTACCTATATTTATACATGTGCCTATATTTATACATGTACCTATATTTATACATGTACCTATATTTATGCATGTACCTATATGTATACATGTACCTATATTTATACATGTACCTATATTTATACATGTACCTATATTTATACATGTACCTATATTTATACATGTACCTATATTTATACATGTACCTATATGTATACATGTACCTATATTTATACATGTTCCTATATGTATACATGTACCTATATTTATACATGTACCTATATTTATACATGTTCCTATATTTATACATGTACCTATATTTATACATGTTCCTATATTTATACATGTACCTATATTTATACATGTACCTATATTTATACATGTACCTATATTTATACATGTACCTATTGTTATTTGACAGCGTATAACACTAATTATTTGAACCATCCATCTATTAATCTTTACCCACAACATAATGTTCCTACTTAAAATACTTTCAGTGTTAGGACTCGACTGTTTTTTTTCCTACATTAACTTATGCATTGGGTTATTTTTCTTTCGTCTTTACACAAAAGACAGAGTGAAGATCGTTTAAACGACGATTCATTCATAAACCAGCTGTAACTGGATTATTCCTAGACATTGTCTGCTATTACAGCCAATAGATAGCTTAGTTTAGCCCGCGAAGGTTATTAATGATTATTCCGAGAATGGAGCTGTTTATTAAATGCATGCTTTCCATTGGATAGAAGCAAGGGGGACTGTGACGTCGTATTCCCGCGCTTGAATTTTTGGCCGGGGAGTATAAAATAGTCTCAAGCCTAGCCTGCCGAGAGACGATAGCTTACCTTCCGACTTGATAAGTCACATTAATATTGCTCTATTTGTAATCCATGAATTTTACACAGTTTTATTTGTTGAATACAAGTTTTCTACATTAAATTTACAAGCCAAGGAGTTTGTCTTGTTTTGAATGCAGTTGCTTGAAGATAATTTGAATACTAATCTAGATCGACCAACTTGAAGAATTGCTGCACAATTATTTTCTATCGTCAGAGAGACATAGGTTCCCGTTGGGCCAAATAAGAATCATTCCTAGACAACCGCCAAAAGTACTGAAGTGAGAGAACACCAGTCTAACACTATATTTATACATGTACCTATATTTATACATGTACCTATATTTATACAACCTATATTTATACATGTACCAATATTTATACATGTACCTATATTTATACATGTACCTATTTTTATACATGTTCCTATATTTATACATGTACCTATACATATACATGTACCTATATTTATACATGTACCAATATTTATACATGTACCTATTTTTATACATGTACCTATATTTATACATGTACCAATATTTATACATGTACCTATATTTATACATGTTCCTATATTTATACATGTACCTATATTTATACATGTACCTATATTTATACAACCTATATTTATACATGTACCAATATTTATACATGTACCTATATTTATACATGTACCTATTTTTATACATGTTCCTATATTTATACATGTACCTATACATATACATGTACCTATATTTATACATGTACCAATATTTATACATGTACCTATTTTTATACATGTACCTATATTTATACATGTTCCTATATTTATACATGTACCTATATTTATACATGTACCTATATGTATACATGTACCTATATTTATACATGTACCTATATTTATACATGTACCTATATGTATACATGTACCTATATTTATACATGTACCTATATTTATACATGTACCTATATTTATACATGTACCTATATTTATACATGTACCTATATTTATACATGTACCTATATTTATACATGTACCTATATTTATACATGTACCTATATTTATACATGTACCTATATTTATACATGTACCTATATTTATACATGTTCCTATATTTATACATGTACCTATATGTATACATGTACCTATATTTATACATGTACCTATATGTATACATGTACCTATATTTATACATGTACCTATACATATACATGTACCTATATTTATACATGTACCTATATTTATACATGTACCTATATTTATACAACCTATATTTATACATGTTCCTATATTTATACATGTACCTATATTTATACATGTACCTATATTTATACATGTACCTATATTTATACATGTACCTATATTTATACATGTACCTATATTTATACATGTTCCTATATTTATACATGTACCTATATTTATACATGTACCTATATTTATACATGTACCTATATGTATACATGTACCTATATTTATACATGTACCTATATTTATACATGTACCTATATTTATACATGTACCTATATTTATACATGTACCTATATTTATACATGTACCTATATTTATACATGTACCTATATTTATACATGTACCTATATTTATACATGTACCTATATTTATACATGTACCTATATTTATACATGTACCTATTGTTATTTGACAGCGTATAACACTAATTATTTGAACCATCCATCTATTAATCTTTACCCACAACATAATGTTCCTACTTAAAATACTTTCAGTGTTAGGACTCGACTGTTTTTTTTCTCCTACATTAACTTATGCATTGGGTTATTTTTCTTTCGTCTTTACACAAAAGACAGAGTGAAGATCGTTTAAACGACGATTCATTCATAAACCAGCTGTAACTGGATTATTCCTAGACATTGTCTGCTATTACAGCCAATAGATAGCTTAGTTTAGCCCGCGAAGGTTATTAATGATTATTCCGAGAATTGAGCTGTTTATTAAATGCATGCTTTCCATTGGATAGAAGCAAGGGGGACTGTGACGTCGTATTCCCGCGCTTGAATTTTTGGCCGGGGAGTATAAAATAGTCTCAAGCCTAGCCTGCCGAGAGACGATAGCTTACCTTCCGACTTGATAAGTCACATTAATATTGCTCTATTTGTAATCCATGAATTTTACACAGTTTTATTTGTTGAATACAAGTTTTCTACATTAAATTTACAAGCCAAGGAGTTTGTCTTGTTTTGAATGCAGTTGCTTGAAGATAATTTGAATACTAATCTAGATCGACCAACTTGAAGAATTGCTGCACAATTATTTTCTATCGTCAGAGAGACATAGGTTCCCGTTGGGCCAAATAAGAATCATTCCTAGACAACCGCCAAAAGTACTGAAGTGAGAGAACACCAGTCTAACACTATATTTATACATGTACCTATATTTATACATGTACCTATATTTATACATGTACATAAATTTATACATGTACCTATATTTATGCATGTACCTATTTTTATACATGTTCCTTTATGTATACATGAACCTTTATTTATATATGTACCTATATTTATACATGTACCAAGGACTACTGAAGACAGGACGCGCAGACTTGAATTTCTGACTTCCTAGCTAAGGCCAGTTTTTTTTAACAGTAGCGATACACTCCCTTGGCGCAGTGATATAATGTTAACTATTATTAAGTAACTAACAAAATTCTTTACTAATATGATTCATTGTATTAATGGTTTATGTCATTTTCATTTATTTAATGACAAAGAACGATCTAATAGCCATTAAAATGTCTTAATAATTACCAAGCATGAACGCACTATTTTTTAAGGAGTCTGAATAGAAGGCACAGTTTGGTTCCAACATGGATACTTTTTGTTGATATGTTACTTCACTGCGTTTGTTTTCAATTTTTCGATCGTGTATTTTTATTAAAATGCCTAATAAATGTGGTGTAGTTGATTGTAAAGGTAATTATAATGCTGCCAACAAGTGTCGTTTGTTTAAAGTGCCAAATAATGCATGTATACCATTATTGAAAGCAGAAAATATGAGAGGAGAGCATAATGTTTGTTTATTTTTAACTATCACAGTCAATTTACATTCTTTATATTCCTTGGTCATGAAAACACAAATAAATTTTACCATAGATATAGAAATCAAATTATCGTATTTATAATAATGGTATACATGTACCACTTGGCAAAATTCTCAACCCAAATAATCGACTTACTTCATAATCACTTTTTTTAGAGTCTGTGCATTGGTCTCTTAATTATGAGCCAGATAAATTGTATGGGTGGGTTACGTTTTTCCCTTTTTAGGTCAAGAAATAACGATTTTTTAGAAAAAAATTTTCACTTTATTTTATTCCTTAGGTGATCCCCCACACGAAACCGTCAACACCAACCGCATATATATAAAGGGTATCATGTGTACGGCCCTAATCATTCAATCATCTAAATAGATCTTAAATAATATTCAAATGCTCTTTTAAACCCTCTCAATCCTAACCCCTCATTAGTAAACGGCCCTGCACATTAACATTATTGACATTATTGACATTAATTATGTTAGTTACTTAATAATAGTTTACTTCATATATAAGAGCGACAAGGGAGTGTATCGCTACTGTTAAAAAAACTGGCCTTAGCTAGCTAAGTCAGAAATTCAAGCCTGCGCGTCCTGTCTTCAGTAGTCCTTGACATGTACTTATATTTATGCATGTACCTATATTTATACATGTACGTATATTTATGTGTAACTCTAGAATAATAGCTTTATGTGTTTCCAGAAAATTTACATGAACTGTTTCAAATTAAATTATATTACAAAAGCTAACTTAATAAACTCAGTGTAGAATAAGTCTTTTCCAGATTTGATGGTTTCTTGCCAAAATTAACTCTTTGTTACTACTAAAATATCTTTATCAGCATAGACTTTATATTATGATCAATTAAATATAGATCTAGTCTAATGTTTGATTGGGAAGGGTGAGAGGAATGAAAATGAATGCTTAATATATTTTTTTTAATTTTCAGAATTTCCGACAGTATTACTCCGAGAACTGTATGAGACTGACACTAACGTATAACAACGTACCACTTAATTGTCAGAGTTTTTTGGAAGGTCAAGGCCTTATACACTCATCAAAGTATAACATTGATACTGCTATTCGAAGAGTTGTCATGGCGACGTTGTACTAATCCTATGTAAAAGAAAAAGAAATAATACTATAAACTTAACATATTTCGTGCTTAACGTGTTTTCAAAATTACTTAGATATAATTTTATAGTTGGTGACTTTCTGACTGTGCAAGTTTTCAAACTATTGTATACTAGGGATAGAGCATCAATAATTAATGTTTTTTTTATATTTAGTGACATAAATTATTAAACAAAGAATAAAAAGAATATCAGTTGGTTTTAATTTCTATACATTGTGTTTGGTGTGAATATTTTTTGTCTCTTTCATAATATGTACAAGCATACCACTACTATCACACACAAAAAAAGACGAACTGCAAAGGTGATATGACAAACCATTAGCAAATTAATTTTCATGTCAACCTATATGTAGGTCATTGACAAGTCTTACTGAGATTTTCAATAGGTTAGAGTTTATCATGTTTAGAAATATACAAAGGCTACAAGAGTAGTTAGGAATCCGTTTTTAACATAAAAAGTGAGTTTGCGATAGTTAATACTCGAAGTGTTAGTCACGTTAAGTTAAATTTAGTGTGCTTTAAAAAAAAAATTTGTCAAGAGTAGCGGTTCTTGGCTATCTAAAAAACATGATCCATAGATACATAAAGACACAAAACGAAAACGCTTTTGCATCAAGCAATACGTTTGGGAATACAAACAAGTGATTCTTCACGTCCGACGTTCATAATCCATCATTTTCTTTCGGCAATATCTTTTGGAAATGAAATCAAATTTAATCCCCTACATCTTTTCTTACTCGCAGTACAACCAGTAACACAGCATACAGAGATGTTTTTGTAATTAATCGGTCGTCACATAAGCTGGTAAATATTATAATATGTCTTAGAATTTGAGCTAAAAAAATATTAACTAAGTAAAACGGTCGAATTTTATAATTGCCAATGGTTATCGGATACATTGGAATCACAAACTATGTGTGGAATTTAATAAATATAGTGTCTGATAAAATGTAGGCCTAATAGAAAGAGAGGAAGAGAATTTGGAAGTTTAATATTTTAAATGTTCTTAACTTCAACTGTAAGTGTATGTGTTCACCGCCCCCCCCCCCCCCCCACACACACAGACTGAGTCATACCAGCCCTTCGTTGGTGGACAGTGGACACGTTTTTGAGTTGTAAATATATAGAAGATGAGTTGTAGTGATATAGAAGATGAGTTCTAATGATATAGAAGATGAGTTGTAGTGATATAGAAGATGAGTTGTAGTGATATAGAAGATGAGTTGTAGTGATATAGAAGATGAGTTCTAATGATATAGAAGATGAGTTGTAGTGATATAGAAGATGAGTTGTAGTGATATAGAAGATATCTTAGATAGAACATAAAACGATGCCTCGTACAGGGGTGAATAGCGAGCTGAAAATATGTCTAAATTAAACTAAAAACATTTCATACGAAATATATTCAGGTTTTATCTTGATGACTAGCAAGTCCTCATGTTTTACAAATAATTTTAGGTCTATAAGGAGACATCTGTTTAAGATATGTAGACAAATTGCTTTAAAGTGGACCTAAGTCACCCCATATTACTGTAAAAGTAAATGTGTAGGGGTCAAAAAAATGTTTAACGAAGGTAAATATTAAAATAATCTGTTTTCAAGTTCTTTTTAAAAGTGATGATAGAACTTGTTCGCCTGAGTTGGATGGGGAGTAGAATCCATACTTTTGGGCCAGATACTGAGAAGGCTCTCAGTCCAACGGTCGTCAGAAAGAAACGGGGCAACTCCAGAAGCGAGTAGTCAGCAGAACGAAGTGTTATTTGCTGAACATTGGGTTTGATTAGTTCCTTGCGATAGGACGGCATCTCGTTGTTATAAAGGCACTGATGGCAAAAGTAGCGTCACTTTGTATTCAATTCTGGCTCTCACCTGGAGCGCTTTGTTTTAAGTTGTAAGCATGACCAGCCGTGCGGCACTGTTTTGAATGCGCTGTAATTTGGCGACTTTATCGTTAGGTATCCCGTTTAGCAGAGCATTACAGTTGTCGAGGCGCGAGAGTATAAAGGCAGCGACAAAATTTCTTTGCTGAGTCAAACGAAAGATAAGGTCAGATCTGACCAAGTCAACGCAGCTGTAAATAAAAGCCTCTGCATAGATTGTTTATGTGGGCGTCTCAAGATGACAACTCAGAGTCAAGAACGACACTCAGGTTTTTTTACCTTTAATTGTAAAGGGGATATGGCAGTTTAAGACCATCAATGATCCCTCCAATTTAGCGAATGAACGTATAGGACCGGAATAGTTGGCAAACTATTAAACTTCACCATGTATGATTAATCATTAATACTTGTCAATGTACACAATAATGATAGAATTTAAAATCAACAAGGTCAGCGGCCTATATATAACGGAATAGTTTTTTGTTTTTGTATTATCGTTTAAAGTATGTTAAATATAATTCTTATTTTTGACGATCAACCTGCCCATATTAAATGAAAAATAAAGAGATTGACACACACACCATCGTTATAGTAAAGACCTTTTAAACTGTCCTCGTTCTTTTAGCAGCAGGGGGGGGGGGGGTTGGGGTGGGTCCGGAAATGAGTAACCCGATCAAGTCACGAATTTAAAAACAGCAAATATGATAAACTAGTATTTCTAAAGTGAATTCTAAATATATCTTTAACAAAGAGCGTCTGAAAGATAAAGTACATGTCACCAGCAAGGGCGAAGCGACGAAGGGGACTGAAGGGGGCTAAGCACCACCACCTCCCTGAAATTGAAAAAGAAAACACTATTTTCAACATTTTTTTAATATATACAACATTTGAGAAAAATTGACAAATGTTTGTAACGCGAAAAGTTCAGCCCACCCTGAAAAAAATGTCTGGCTTCGCCCCTGGTTGCCAGTATTAAATAGGCCCTACATTATATCTTTATAATCGCTCTATAATTTTATGCCATTGGTGAAAAGGAGCTTTTCGACAATTACCATCAGAATAATCCTAAGCTAATAAGACTAGTACTATCAAAAAGGGTACAAATGGGAGGGGTGGGGAGGGTACAATACTTTCAGATTTCATGAGCGAAACAAAATGTTCGGCCTGCTTGTTGTAATTTTACCTTAGGGCATGCAATTTTACAACTAGACTTACAGTTTTTATTATAGCAGACGTAGAGCTACGTGAAGTTATAACATCTTTTACCTTAAAGACATAACAAGAGTAATAAATATAGACCTCATTATTTGCCTAGGGACCTTGTCACTAGTTGACATGATATATTATAGGCCTAAGTTAATTATATGCCCTTAATCTTAATAATAGAATTGCCTATATCAATTTGAGAACGAAGAACCCAACGGGCACAACACGTCGTATTGACGGAGAAAAACGTGGAGACCCGACCAGATTTTAGGTTATATCACGTATTTTGTTTTTTTTTTGTTAAATTCGCAAATCAAAATCACGTAACTTTTTCTACGACGAATCAACGTAGAAGTTGACGTGGAAAGGCTGGTCAAACTACATGAAATTACGGCCAGACACTTGGCAAAGTCACAGAAAACCAGGTGAATCCCCCCCCCCCCCGAATACTGCAATTAATTCGGAAATTAATAATCTGCATGTATTTTAATTGGCTGTATAATGCAGATGATTAATTAATTCAGATGCAGTATTCTGAAAAAGAAATTATTGGTGTATAATGATTTCTATATTTATTTTTAAAAAAAATTAATTAAAGTTCATGGAGTTTCTGTGTAAAATATATGAAGTGATGCATTTATATTTACTTCTTGAAGTAGCGAGTAGGACTACAAAAGACAATATAAATGTATTAGCTGAAAAGATTATTGAATTTATTAAAAAAAAAAAAATGTGACATTTTGTAAAGCTATTCTTTAGAAAATGTTTTTTTTTGTTTAAATGTCAAAGTATATTTAAAGTTAATTTGTGTCAACGCGTCTAAAAAATAAAAACAAGTATTAAGCTTACATCTCTCAGTTTGAGACAACCAATCAGGTGGTACCTTGTCCAGTATGCAGAAAATCGGGTAGGGGTCAGCTAAGGGTAGGGGTCAGCTAAGGGTAGGTTCCATTAGACCAAGTTTAAAGTTCGACGACACTGCGCTTAGATAACACAAAGTGAAATTCTTGTCCCAATGTATGGTTGAGTAAAATGCCTACTACCCCGATGGTCGGCGTTCTCCTCGGCGGACAAAGAAATGCCCTACCTGTGTGTGTGTCATTATCTTACAGTACAAAATTTATATTTTTATAGATAGGCTATATATGTATATATTATATATAAATGACTATTTGCACGAAATTAGTTAATCCGCGAATAATTTACTTAGCATTGTAAATTTAATTCATGTAATTTAATTACACATTATCATATAGGTCGAGAAATAAGCCGCTCGTGACGCAGTATCGCTGGCCGCTCCTTGTTTAATTAGATAAACGACAATAAAAAGTTTTAATACGATAATCTACTACTGTGTTCCGCATTTGATTCACTTTTTTCGCAAAGTATTCTCTTAGGGAATTCGGATTGGTTGGGGAGATGGGCTGAATATTTGATAGAATATATATTTCTGGGGGCTTAACGTAATTGTGCAAAGTTCTGCTAGGTTTCTAAAGGTCATGTCGATCGGTCTGTCAGACAAAGTTTTGCAAAATAAATGTATTAGACAATTTAAAATGATTTAAAAGAGGAGGAGTTATTGCAGGTACTGTTAATATGTATACTAAAATGTGCACCATGTTTTGTAGTGAAAGATACAGTTAATATGTATACTAAAATGTGCACCATGTTTTGTAGTGAAAGATACAGTTAATATGTATACTAAAATGTGCACCATGTTTTGTAATGAAAGATACAGTTAATATGTATACTAAAATGTGCACCATGTTTTGTACTGAAAGATACAGTTAATATGTATACTAAAATGTGCACCATGTTTTGTAGTGAAATATACAGTTAATATGTATACTAAAATGTGCACCATGTTTTGTAGTGAAAGATACAGTTAATATGTATACTAAAATGTGCACCATGTTTTGTAGTGAAAGATACAGTTAATATGTATACCACCATGTTTTGTAGTGAAAGATATAGTAAATATGTATACTAAAATGTGCACCATGTTTTGTAATGAAAGATACAGTTAATATGAATATTAAAATGTGCACCATGTTTTGTAGTGAAAGATACAGTTAATATGTATACTAAAATGAGCACCATGTTTTGTAGTGAAAGATACAGTTAACATGTATACTAAAATGTGCACCATGTTTTGTAGTGAAAGATACAGTTAATATGTATACTAAAATGTGCACCATGTTTTGTAATGAAAGATACAGTTAATATATATACTAAAATGTGCACCATGTTTTGTAGTGAAATATACAGTTAATATGTATACTAAAATGTGCACCATGTTTTGTAGTGAAAGATACAGTTAATATGTATACTAAAATGTGCACCATGTTTTGTAGTGAAAGATACAGTTTATATGTATACTAAAATGTGCACCATGTTTTGTAATGAAAGATACAGTTAATATGTATACTAAAATGTGCACCATGTTTTGTAGTGAAAGATATAGTTAATATGTATACTAAAATGTGCACCATGTTTTGTAGTGAAAGATAGAGTTAATATGTATACTAAAATGTGCACCATGTTTTGTAGTGAAAGATACAGTTAATATGTATACTAAAATGTGCACCATGTTTTGTAGTGAAAGATACAGTTAATATTTATACTAAAATGTGCACCATGTTTTGTAGTGAAAGATACAGTTAATATGTATATTAAAATGTGCGCCATGTTTTGTAGTGAAAGATATAGTTAATATGTATACTAAAATGAGCACCGCGTTTTGTAGTGAAAGATACAGTTAATATGTATACTAAAATGTGCACCATGTTTTGTAGTGAAAGATACAGTTAATATGTATACTAAAATGTGCACCATGTTTTGTAGTGAAAGATACAGTTAATAAGGATATTCAAATGTGCACCATGTTTTGTAGTGAAAGATACAGTTAATATGTATACTAAAATGTGCACCATGTTTTGTAGTGAAAGATACAGTTAATATGTATACTAAAATGTGCACCATGTTTTGTAGTAAAAGAAACAGTTAATATGTATACTAAAATGTGCACCATGTTTTGTAGTGAAAGATAGAGTTAATATGTATACTAAAATGTGCACCATGTTTTGTAGTGAAAGATACAGTTAATATGGATATTAAAATGTGCACCATGTTTTGTAGTGAAAGATACAGTTAATATGTATACTAAAATGTGCACCATTTTTTGTAGTGAAAGATACAGTTACTATGCATACTAAAATGTGCACCATGTTTTGTAATGAAAGATACAGTTAATATGTATACTAAAATGTGCACCATGTTTTGTAGTGAAAGATATAGTTAATATGTATACTAAAATGTGCACCATGTTTTGTAGTGAAAGATAGAGTTAATATGTATACTAAAATGTGCACCATGTTTTGTAGTGAAAGATACAGTTAATATGTATACTAAAATGTGCACCATGTTTTGTAGTGAAAGATACAGTTAATATTTATACTAAAATGTGCACCATGTTTTGTAGTGAAAGAAACAGTTAATATGTATATTAAAATGTGCGCCATGTTTTGTAGTGAAAGATATAGTTAATATGTATACTAAAATGAGCACCGTGTTTTGTAGTGAAAGATACAGTTAATATGTATACTAAAATGTGCACCATGTTTTGTAGTGAAAGATATAGTTAATATGTATACTAAAATGTGCACCATGTTTTGTAGTGAAAGATACAGTTAATAAGGATATTCAAATGTGCACCATGTTTTGTAGTGAAAGATACAGTTAATATGTATACTAAAATGTGCACCATGTTTTGTAGTGAAAGATGCAGTTAATATGGATATTAAAATGTGCACCATGTTTTGTAGTGAAAGATACAGTTAATATGTATACTAAAATGTGCGCCATGTTTTGTAGTGAAAGATACAGTTAATATGGATATTAAAATGTGCACCATGTTTTGTAGTGAACAATACAGTTAATATTTATACTAAAATGTGCACCATGTTTTGTAGTGAAAGATACAGTTAATATGTATACTAAAATGTGCACCATGTTTTGTAGTGAAAGATACAGTTAATATGGATATTAAAATGTGCACCATGTTTTGTAGTGAAAGATACAGTTAATATGTATACTAAAATGTGCACCATGTTTTGTAGTGAAAGATACAGTTAATATGTATACTAAAATGTGCACCATGTTTTGTAGTGAAATATACAGTTAATATGTATACTAAAATGTGCACCGTGTTTTGTAGTGAAAGATACAGTTAATATGTATACTAAAATGTGCACCATGTTTCGGCGTGAAAGATACAGTTAATATGTATACTAAAATGTGCACCATGTTTTGTAGTGAAAGATACAGTTAATATGTATACTAAAATGTGCACCATGTTTTGTAGTGAAAGATACAGTTAATATGCATACTAAAATGTGCACCATGTTTTGTAGTGAAAGATACAGTTAATATGTATACTAAAATGTGCACCATGTTTTGTAGTGAAAGATACAGTTAATATGTATACTAAAATGTGCACCATGTTTTGTAGTGAAAGATACAGTTAATATGGATACTAAAATGTGCACCATGTTTTGTAGTGAAAGATACAGTTAATATGGATATTAAAATGTGCACCATGTTTTGTAGTGAAAGATACAGTTAATATGGATATTAAAATGTGCACCATGTTTTGTAGTGAAAGATACATTATAAAGAATTAGTTTTGGGACTGAAAATGTCAAAGGTGTGTTGTCATGTGTGTTACGTCTATGTGCTAAATTTCAGCTATAGAGCATCACGGAAAGTGGGTCAATTAGCCCAAAAACGTATGCGAAGTTAATTTAAAGGATAAAATGATAAAAGAAAAAGGAAACAATCCAAGCCGATATTAAATTGCGCACGATTTTATGAAACCATAAAACACATTCAACACCACTAGTGTACGAAGATAAAAGAAAATAGTTTATGGATAACAGATATTGTATTTCCATGGGAAGTTGTCTATTTCATCTACTTGGATTATACATTTTTAGCATTATAAATTACCTCATGTTTGTATATAGTAAAGGTCAGTATTAAGAAACTAAAATATCTGTATACTAGATGTTTTTATAAGGTTATTTTCTTGACTTCATAGTATACTTTATGTACTGTTGCTATCATATAATCATTTTTTGACACTCTCTCACCGCCAAGCTATAATTATATATACAATGGAGGGCACAATCACTTTAAACAAAGCATAAAAATGTCGGGAAAATGAAGACTTTTATATACAGAACAGTTTTCCATTGAAATATGGCCGATTTGACCCGGACAAACATACAATTAAATATGAACTTTTGATTTAAACACTTTCCGGAAATGCGTGCAACAAAATGAACTCAACAAAATGGTTTAATGCGTTGAATGCCAAAAATATAATAAAACATTTGAGTAAGTATTTTATTATATACACTTATGCTTTAATTAGTTCATCACTCGGAATATTACTCGTGCACGAAATAAACATCATAAAAGTGTAATAATAATCTGGTAGGTTTGAGTCGCTCACTATTGTAGATGCATTTTTATTTTATTTTATGTATGTCAGTGTTAAATATGTCCTCTTACTACAGTAAACTTATCTATAAATAAGAGTATGCATTTTTCAGACAAATTTAAGTGATTGAGCTCTCCAAGTATATATAGGCCAGTGTGTCTCACTGAGTATATCAATTTGTCTTATGAAAAGACTAACTAGTAATTATGGAATTTTAAAGAATACTTCTCTAGAACAGTAGTGATTATACCCAGTAATTGGCGAAAAAAAATATTTAGAAACGCAACTAAACCATAAAACTAAAATGCTTATGATTAGTTAGATCTGTACTAGAATGTGCTTCTTCTGCCTGAGATTCGACAACTAAAGAAAACTCTAAAATTATTTCAGAAAAGCGTTATAACGTTCATTACGATAGAAATACGTCTGTATCAAGTAATAATAAACACAAATAATTACCAAAGCAGTTTTGCTGATTAAGACAAAATTTAAAAACATAAACTGGAAACTTTCTCTGAAAGATAATTAGAAAAATATTAATATAGTGATGAAATGGTTGATTGGAACTTAATAACAAAATTCTAATTAGATATACTATATAGTAATGAACATACAGAGTTTTGCTTCCCTTTCACTCAAATGTTGGAAAGGAACTTGTGGGTTTTCCCATCTTTGTGTTTGGCTGTGCAGTTAAATTTTATTTTTTTTTGTAAATGTAGAATGCACGAGTTTTTTTTTTCATTTCAATGTTTTTGATATTTTATTTCTTATGGTTAAATATTGCTTTATGTAATGCAAAATGTTTCCAGTAGTGTAACTCATTTGATGAAGACACTTTCTAAAAAATAGGCCTGTAAGCTAAGATCAGAAGAAAGGTATTTTAATAAGTGATGCAAAATCTCACATAAATTGTTAAGGATAGGCCTATAGATTAATTTTGCTTGGATTAGTTTTGCTCAGACTCGCGAGCCGACTTAGCTAAGACGCATTGTGCTGCTCACGACACATTTTAAGTTTTCCCAAATAATTGACAGTGGTTTTTTTTATTGTGTTAAAACATCAAGGCAGTTATAACCTAGCTTGGAATATTCATGTCGTTTTGAAGAGGGAATTCGTGCAAGTAGATTGGCTGTTTTAATGCCCTGACGTCATCACGCATATTTTGATTAATTAAAAAAGAAACTTATTTTCTTTCTCCCTTTTTGGTTAATATAAATCTAGTCTTTAAGCTAAAGTGAGCTAAAAATTGAGCTGTCATGTTTGTTTAGGTAATCGTGACCTTTTGGCAGAATACGCCAATGTAATTAAGTGGAGCTTTAAATAAGGATTTTCATTAGTCAGATTAATAATAATTGTATGTCCTCATTAAAAAGATACGTTTTAAAGGTATAAGCTTGTCACCCAATATATTTGCCAACAGAATTAACAGCTAATGTGGAGAAACAGCTAATTGAAACCACTAAGTAATTTGAAGTTGTTTTTTTTCACAATGATTTCTGTCAACGAGGACACTGTTGTCGTTTACCACAGATTATGTCAAGTTGAAATGTAACAGAATAATTTCTAGATTCAATATCATTTAAGTTAAATTACAACAGAACCAGATTTTTTTTCCACGACATAGTCTAGGCTTCATGAAGCGATGAAAAATAAACTAAACAATCTTGGAGCAATAGTTACCAATTTCACCAGTTTATTTTTACCAAGAAACACTTTGTAGTCATAGTTTATAAATACAGGAAACAATTAAAGTAGTAGTTAAAACTATCTAGTTCTTATATAAACGGGATATGAATCAAATGTAGAAATAGTTTATAAATACAGGAAACAATTAAAGTAGTAGTTAAAACTATCTAGTTCTTATATAAACGGGATATGAATCAAATGTAGAAATAGTTTATAAATACAGGAAACAATTAAAGTAGTAGTTAAAACTATCTAGTTCTTATATAAACGGGATATGAATCAAATGTAGAAATAGTTTATAAATACAGGAAACAATTAAAGTAGTAGTTAAAACTATCTAGTTCTTATATAAACGGGATATGAATCAAATGTAGAAATAGATATGGTCTATCATACAATCATACAATTCAGGAAACAAATAATGTAGATTTATATAAGTTTAAAAAGCATGTTCCAAGCAAGGAGGGCATAGACATTGATGAAATCTTTATGGTCTTCGAGAGAAACTCGATCGATTATAAATTTCCTGAAGATAAGAAAGCAGTACTTTTACGTGCAGCTTTAACAAAAGGCAAGGCTCTAGATGTTGTATTGAATCTGACTCCAGAGGAATGCAATAATTATGAACTAATAAAGAGCAGGGTACTATTGAGTTATGTTCTAACTCCAAAAAAGTATCGAAAGTTATATCGTGAGTTCAAGAAGGAACCAGAAGTTTCACATGTTGACTTCCTGAGATTAGAGAAAAAGTATCTTGATCGATGGTTACGATCTAAGAATGTGAATAAAGATTATGAAAAACTATATAATCTCATACTGATGGAGGATTTTAATGAGAAGATTCGCAAAGATATAAAAGTTCATTCGGCTGATCGTGGTATTGAAATAGCAGAACAAGCAGCAGTTAAAGCCGATGAATACGTCATTATTCATCCGCATAGCTATTATTTTCAAAATGACAGAACAAGTTTGAGGACTCAAAACAGTAATACAGAGAGGAAGTTAAGATCCACAGAGGATAAAAGTAAACAAATAGCCGATAAACAAGAAAATTCAAGTTTTGTACAAAAGAGAATTACCTGTACCTTTTGTAAGAAAGATGTACATATCAAAGAGAATTGTTGGAGTCTACATAAAGAGAAAAGACCCATTAAAAACAAGAACAACGTGGTTTTATCGCACATCGCCGTACAAACTGAAACTCAAATAAACAAAACTGCCCACAAAAGAATTAAAGCTGAAAGAAAGACATCTGATGTTAGTCATGAGGAGATGGCGAAACACGCATGTCCTAGTTGCTCAAAGTCAGAAAGAGTCTTTGAAATGAAGACCGAGGCTATTGAACATTCTAGTTTCAACTCCAAAGGGAGTGTGACAGATGAACAATCAGTAAATAAAGCGTTTACTTATGGAGGCAGTAGTGTAGCAAGAAACTCAGTAGGCAGAGAACTACTCGAGTGCAAGCTATCGGATGTTAGCGAGGGCTATGTGTCACCTATAGATAATCAAGCTAGAGAACGGAAGATTAAAATTCTACGTGACTCCGGTGCTGATATATCTTTACTGTTGAAGAATACTGTACCAACGTCGAAATTGACTCATACAGGCCAGTATGCCTTAATCAGTACTATGGCTGGGACACTTACGGCACCGTTACATCGTATACAGTTGAAGTGTAATTACTTCACTGGACCTGTTATTGTTGGGATAGTGAAGAAATTTCCCTACAGAGGCATTTCATTACTTTTAGGAAGTGACATTGCCAAAAATCAGGTACATCCTGTACTTAAAGAACCCAAAGACTCTGTTCAGTGTAGGAATACTGAAAATTCAGTATGTGTTATCACCAGAGCTATGGAGAAACAACAGATGACTGATGAATCGACAAAGAAACCAGAACCGACACCAGAGATTGACTTACAAGCAACCTTCATGGCGGATGTTCTGGATGGTCACTCAAGTCATTCTGATCAAAGTAATTTGTCGCCTAGACAACTACTCATTTTTGCTCAAGGCAAAGATCCAGAGATCGGGAAGCTAAAAGAGGAAGCAAAGAATGAAGGAGAGCTAGAAACAATGGCCGCAGGTTATTACCTGAGGGACGAGTTGTTGATGAGGAAATGGAGAGGGAAAGAAAACGACGATGAAACATGCAGCGAAGTACATCAAATCGTGGTACCCACTGTATACCGCAAGGACATACTACATATGGCCCATGATTCACCGTATGCTGGTCACCTAGGGATACAGAAAACCTTCGACAGGATTCTTCGATATTTCTTCTGGCCTGGCCTACGTCGTGACGTCACATCGTTTTGCAGATCATGTCATGTCTGTCAGATGGTCGGCAAACCGAATCAGACCATTCCGGTAGCTCCTCTACGACCCATACCAGCATTCTCAGAACCCTTCAGTCACATTTTTATAGACTGCGTCGGTCCGTTGCCTAAAACTAAGGCTGGCCACCAGTATCTGTTCACTATTATGTGTTCGGCAACGAGATTTCCTGAGGCTAATCCTCTACGTAGCATCAATGCCGACAAAATCTCTGATGCACTTATCGGATTCTTCACCCGATATGGACTTCCGAAAACCGTGCAGTCAGATCAAGGTTCAAATTTCACATCGAAATTATTTCGCCATGTCTTAGAACGGCTGGGTATTCGCCATGCAGTATCGAGTGCATATCATCCACAGAGTCAAGGCGCACTGGAACGATACCACCAAACATTGAAAAATATGCTCCGTACTTTCTGTTTCGAGCATAATGACGACTGGGATCGTGGTATTCCCTTCGCACTCTTCGCAACCAGAGAGGCTGTACAAGAATCGCTTGGTTTCAGTCCCTTTGAACTGGTATTCGGACACACAGTTCGTGGACCACTAAAGCTGCTACAAGAGACATGGTTATCATCCACTGAAGACACTGGTCTACTAACATATGTGGAGAACTTTAGAAATAGACTGTATAATGCATTAAAAGTTGTCAGATCTAATCTTTTGCAGGCACAAGACAAGATGAAGGTCTATTATGACGTCAACGCAAGAACCCGTATCTTCCAACCTGGTGATAAAGTTCTCATGCTGACGCCACTGTCTGGTCAACCCCTTAGTGCCAAGTTTACTGGACCCTACGAGGTTATGGCTAAGCTTAGTGAGGTTACCTATCTTGTAAAGACCCCTGATAGACGGAAATCGCAACGAGTGTGCCATATCAATATGTTGAAACCATACATTACCAGAGAAGAACAAAATGTTGTTGCCTCGGTAAACACTGCTATTAAAGTCGGGAATAATTCACCCGAAATTGAACGTGAATTGGCAGAAAGCAAATTACAAATCACAAAAGTTTTAAAAACTCTTAATGAAAAGTTGGCACATTTACCCGCTTGCGAACAATCCGCTATCAAAGGTCAAATTTATGAACATATTAATATTAATCTATTTGCAGGTGTACGCAATAGAACAAGACTGATTCAACAAGAGGAAACCAGTTTCACATAAAATGTTTTCTTTTATGTCATTCATTGTATTAATTAACATGTATATATGACAATAAATAAACTATGTTTTGAATTATTACACTATGAAACATTACAGAAAGAAACTTAAAATTCTACTGGAAACAATCATACGTTGTAAGGTAAAAGGTAACTATTGCATACACCAATTGCACACACACCGGTAGTTAACTTGAATACATCCACATTTGTGTTTGTTCAATTAATTCTATTGATGTGTTTTGCAAATTGTTTGTTTTCTATGTCGTCATGTTATAATTTAGATGTCTGATTTTATGCTATGTAAAAGCTAAATCAGCTGAGATTTTAAATATTCTTGATGTCATAATTGAGACATCATAATAATATAATAACTGGAAATCATTAGTTAATGATACAATAATCGGTTATAAATAAATTAAACTTTCTAAAGAATTATCTATATTATTAATCGGTTCCTATTATTTGGGTAATTCATATCAATTCTATGGGAATTGGGTATTGGAGGTAATGGTTTTATGGTCAATGTTGTACACATAAAAATCATAATTGTAAATATTAATTGATAAATAAATGTTTAATTAATAATCATTTGCTGTAGTATGTTTAGTAAGGGTGATAAGTAAGATTGACCTACGGGTTACTGTTTAAGATATGAATATTTATTAATGTGTCACATACATTGGTAAGATAATGTGATAAGGGATTGCATAATAACAACTTTGTTATTAAAGGTATATGTAAAATATGGTTCATTTTAATCTTAAAAAGATTGTCCAATAGTCAATTAAATTTTATGGATAGTTTGGGAATTCGGTTTATATTATGGGTACTCTACAAATAATTCCATACTTAACACTGCCTGTAATTCCTTTGTGTCTTAAGGGGGGGGGGGGGCGAGTGTTACGAAAGTAGGTTTATTTCCATAATTATATTGGTTCTATTATTATTAATTAAAGTTCAAAAGAAATAATCTTAAACCCGAAATGTGTCCGTGTTAGGAATAAAACATGCATATGTCTAGACACTACGTCTTAGGATTAAAATGCGTCATACGTCGCGAGAGGGTTTGAGATCGTTAGTCAGTTCTAGCTTGGGCGCTATTGTGTGAGGACTGTTCTTGACCACTTTCTTAAAAGATACGTTAATACGGCTTAATACTATATCAATGAATCTCAACTGATTTAAGTTTCATCCTATACTGTTGGTACCTGTATTCTGTGTTGCTGTTATATTCATGATTTCAACTTGTTGGAATAAAATTGTGTTTAACATATTCACACAGGATTGTGGATTTCCTCTATATTAAGGTATAGTTACCTAATTCATTTACTAAGAATTTTAAAGCACATCCTACGAGCCAATACTAATTCTTGTACAACCTTGTGAGATCCAAGAGGGATGTGAATCAAAAGAATGTATAGGCCTAACTATTACATTTCTAAATATATTATTATACGTCAGTAGCTGATTTAGCACGTGACAATACATAAGGAAATTATTCTTTGAACAGAATGCAACGTAACTTGGTTTGGTTACAACTGTAAACACAAATGTCGATGTCAAGAAGGACGGTGTAAAGATGATGGTAGTTGCTTTACAAACCAGACTTGTGATCCTTTATACTTTGGGCCTCAATGTCAATTTAGTGAGTACTATTTGTGCTTAGTTGTCATAATTATTAGTGCACTAGTACTATATATTTTCAATTGTATATTTGTATTACATGAAAAAATATCTTCGGATATAATGTTTTTATTAAGAACTACTATTTAATTTTAGCCCAAGCCTCATATTACTGGTAGTTTACATCTTCCATCAGCTGGAATTTAGGACTAATCAACTATACTAATCTAACAATTGTATCAGTTTAAGACTAATCGATTATAGGGCTATACCAATTTATCACTTTATGACTGATTAACTATATGAATATATTAATTTTATCACTTTAGGACTAATCAACTATAGGAATCTACCAATTTTATCACTTTAGGACTAATCAACTATAGGAATCTACCAATTTTATCACTTTAGGACTAATCAACTATAGGAATCTACCAATTTTATCACTTTAGGACTAATCAACTATAGGAATCTACCAATTTTATCACTTTAGGACTAATCAACTATAGAAATCTGCCAATTTTATCACTTTAGGACTAATCAACTATAGGAATCTACCAATTTTATCAGATGGAGATGACAGTACGTGTTTACATAGCTCATACAATAGCAAATCTATACAATTCATATTTGAAGAAGACATTAAATTTACATGGCTTCGTATAATCCAAGAATTCGGTAAGTATTGTTAAGTCTTTTTTTTTATATTTTTGACCACAAGAAACATGCTTATAGTTACGTTTATAAGGTCTCAACATATGTTGCACCTGAAGACTTAAATATAAAGTCATTGTTACGTCAATGCAATTTTTTAGAAGTTTGGTAAATTATTGGTCAAACTTTTATTGAATGCTGGTTTTTCTAAGATCGTATTGAAATATTTCGATAGTAAATGTGTTTCATTGAAATGTTCACTGATTTTATCGTGCGATCTTGTGCCAAGTAAAAGTTAAAGTTGTCTTAGTTGAAATGATGACTTTATGCCAAGTAAAAGTTAAAGTTGTCTTAATGGAAATGATTACTTTATGCCAAGTAAAAATTAAAGTTGTCTTAGTGGAAATGATGACTTTACGCCAAGTAAAAGTTAAAGTTGTCTTAGTGGAAATGATGACTTCATGCCAAGTAAATGTTAAAGTTGTCTTAATGGAAATGATGACTTTATGCCAAGTAAAAGTTAAAGTTGTCTTGGTGGAAATGATGATTGTATGCAAGGTGAAAGTTAAAGTTGTCTTTACGAATATGCCGAATTGTTTAATGCTTTGTGTTTCTTTTTACATTTAAATTAGGAATACTTCTAGTCACTTTTCCTTCTCCGTTTCCTACAGGCTAAAGAGCAGTTCAGTAATATACAGTTGTTATTTTTATTTAAATGTCAGCATTTCCTGTAGACTATGGCTGAACAAAATTAAGTATATGCAACTTTAAAATGCATGATAAACACAATATCTCAATCAGTAAGTAATTTTTTTTTGGCGTCAATATTTTAGAATCGCAAGATAACTTGATGCTTCATTATGTGGCAGTAAGCTCTAATGAAGTTGAAAAATGTGACTCCTTGAGACTATTTCGCATCGACAGTGTGACTTTGGATATTGCTTGTGACATAAACAGCACTGTGAGTCAGCTCCATGTATATTGGGATTCATATTTAGCACCATGTTCTGTATACATTAATGCAGGTAAATCTGTTATAGACAATATCTGTTCGTTACTCTATTATACATACATGCACGTGACACTATCTTTCCATCTTTCAGATACCTTATAATAGAGAAGAATGGTGGGTTTTCCTTAAATATGGCAAGAACTGTGAACATGTATTATATATAAATATTTATTAATTTTACTATTCTAGGTTATCGTTATGTTGTTTTGAAATGTTTACTCAATGTCATGTTTAGTGTCGTCTTGATTCTTCTATGTGTTCAATTTGTTGTTAGTTATATTTTTTATTGTGCTAAGTTCTAGTTAACTACTATATTTCATGGGCCACGATGGCTGATCGGCAGCGCGTTAGACTTGAGATCCGTAGGCTCTGGGTTCGAATCGTGGTGAAGACTAGGATTTTTTTCCGGGTCTTACTTAACTTATTTTTAGCAGGCTCTATACATAGTAGTATATAGGTTTTAGTCTAGTTTAATTAGAAAAGTAAAATTACAACGATTTATATTGCAATATATGAGAACGTAATGCAAAATTAGCTTTGAGACTTCTACACAAACAAGGCTTTATAATTATCTAAAATGCTATTTATTTTAGGGTTATTAAGAGTTATTGACACAGCGATTGCTCGATACATTAACTGTGTAACCATAGACACTGTGAGACTAGAATGCCTACAGAATGTATAATAAATATTATTTTTGTGTTAAAAACTGGTTTAAAATGTAAAAAAAAAAGGACAGTTCGCTCCTTGGCTTCTCGGTCAAACCATAGACTATAATATATGGACCGCTTGCTTTAGTTTTTTATGCTCTTATCTTCTTGTTTTGTAATTCCCGATTCTAAATAAAGTAGTTGCGATACAAGTTCCGTTTTATTAAATCGCATTTTTTCGACTTTAAATGAATACTTGTTCTACTATCATTCCTATTATCATTGACTATGATAAGATGGACCGCTTGCTCTATTTTTAGAGCCTATATTCTTTTCTTTTTCCGTGCGCATACAACACTGATCTATAAATGTTTACGCTGAATACAACTTTCTATTTTAATTTTACTTCAGAAAATCATAGCGATTAAATAAAACGGAACTAGAATAGAAACTACTTTATAGCAACTATTTTATTTAGAATCGGGAATTCAGAAAATCCGTGTTTCGAGTCATCATATTGCAGAAATACTAAAGCAAGCGGTCCATGTATATTATAGTCTTTGGTCAAATTTTAAATTCTTAATCGGTGGATTCTATACTGTTGTAAGTTTCGCCCATTTCTTGCGACGTTTTCCTGTTGTATAAACAAAAGTAATGTGTATAATGAAAAATCGATATAATTGTTTGTCAGCCCATTCTAAATAAAAGGAACCTTTACTTTATATTAAGAATTATATCAGACGCTAAATGAAGAGCCAATATTGTTTCGCCCTTGAAATATCCATATTACATCAATAAACTGAGACATTTGGCTTATACATGTATTGAGCAGCGTTTGTGGATTATTTTCATGTGTGTACATGTGTGTTCTAAGTGATATAGGCTATATAATAAGGTGTTATCCATCAAATAAAAATATCGCTCATCGAATCCAAAAGAATAAGAATAATTTCGGCTAGCACGCTTATAGACTAACAAGCCAATAGTGTGTGGCGGGTATAAAGTGCCCAAAGGGCCAGTACCATTATCTGGAGTACGCATATTCCGAGTGGGCGTGTGACAACGTGCACCCTGCTGGCCACACCATCCCCTGTCACAATATTACACCACCCGGCGTTCTCTTAATGGGCGCTTATCTGTGGTTTTTCACACTTTGCCAGTGTTACAAGTACAAATACCAGACTAAAGGCCTGGTCATCCAGACATCGGGCATGGCAAGACCGGCACTGATGCGCCTATTCCTTTCTTCTCACGATGTTTTGGCGGGCTCTTACCCAGGAACTTATTTTTAGATGCGCAACGTGAGACGTTCCTTATGCGTCAACTTGTCGGTGTAACTTAAAGGGAAACACTTTCCCAGCTCTGAGGCCCATTCGTACATAAGTGTATGGATATATATTTGTCCTTGTTTATGACCAGCATTTAGTAGGCAATTATAAAGATGTAAGTTTGGAAATAGCCAAGAAAACGTGTGAATAGTGTCAATTCTGTACACATGGAACTCAAACAGTGCAAAGTTATGAAAGTGGACATACCACAACGTGCCAATTAGGGAGTACACCGGTGGGCTAGCGCTTTATGGTACGTCCCTGCTGTGCGTCGGAAAATCGAGGCGCGGAAAAAAAATGTACGCAACGATTCTCCGCTAAGCCAGGTGCCTCAACGATAGTCTGCTATTTACGCTACTGGGCGACAAGGCAAGTACAAGTTTACTGTCACCTCGTTAATGATCAAGGGGAAATTATGGAGGTGTGATGGGTTAGTATAGAGACAGTGCGTACCCTGTCGTACCGGTCTTTCCACGTTACGCCCCCGTCCGTTTTTTTTTTTTTTTTTTTTGCTGAGAGATTATAAATAGTGAACGCCGCTTCGCCGTTATATGGATTCAGTTTTTTAATAAAGGATTCTTCTTTTTTTTTATATTTTAGTTTTAAGGTAAAAATGAAAGTAAACTCATTTGTTATTTCAGGCTTGAATCTGTTGTTGCATCAAGTAAACTCATTTGTTATTTCAGGCATGAATCTGTTGTTGCATCAAAATATTACTGCTTCAGATAAAGAGCTAAAAACGAAAGGCTTTATTCTCAATGATGGCAATTATATAAACCAATCTCAGTGTATACAGCCTCATATACAGATGACAACTGTAGACTGGGAGATACATTTTGATCAACCACAAAAGATCAACTATATAGTCGTTCACAGTAGCTTTAGTGAGTAAGTTTATTTGTCATAGAATTACTTTTAAAGCCTGCTTAATAAAGAAATACAAGAATGTATTGGACAAGAACTTAAACACACATTTTTAATTAAAATAATTAATCCTGAAAACAAAATAATTCTTACTATGGATGTTAATTTCTTTTTTTTTTTTTTTTTGTCAAAACCGATTTTCGTTTTAGATAAACCAATTTTTAAACCGATTCTGGATTTGCCCCCTCCCCCCCCCCCTTCCCTCCCCCCACCTAAACGTCTGTTTTATGTTTCTTTTGTTATTATGTAGACTATGTATAAATGGAAGATAAAACAAGTGTTTTAAAGCGAAGTGACCGATCGAGAGTTAAAAATGTGCAACTCCGCCATCCAGCGAACCATGTGGATTGGAATGACACAAACATACACATACAAAACGCGAAAAAAAGTCTTTAAATAAACGTTAAATAAATAAACGTTAAATAAATAAACGTTAAATAAATAAACGTCACGTTCTGAGAGAAATTTTTTATTAGACTTACAAGTGTGTGGATGATACCTGAAAGTTATTACGTGTTGAAAACTCGTTGATTTTCATTGAGAGACCCAGAAATTAATTATCTTTAATTTGGAATTAAAACATAATTATATACACCAGTGGATCTGATGCAAAAATAAATATAAGTATATATTATTTGTAAAATATAAATACAAATCCCGATGCGTCTATTGGTCTGTTTGTCTGTTTGTCTATTGTCTGTTTGTCTATTGTCTTTGGGGAGAACCATGTTTTTGCTTCTTATATATTACGGACGTTCCTTCTATTAAATAATATTATTGCGTTCTACGCTTGTCCGTGATGTGAGTCTAGTCTTGCATTTTATTAGTGTTTTAAATGATGTTAAAGTTACTGGTTTTTCTGGATTGTTCAGTAACCCTTTCTATGCCCGGATGCCACTCGGAAAGAAAGAGTACTTATATGCATTTGTTCTAGTATAAGGGATAAGGAAAGTGTTTTTGTCCTTATGTTTATCTGAGCATTGCAACAGGTTGTTATTGGGTTGTATTTCTAAGTTAGAGTTTAATACCTTATGTATTATTACTACTTTACTCTTTGCCCTTCTGTCCTCTAGTGTTTTTAGGTTTAGTGATTTCCCGGTAATTATTAGTGTTACTCTTGTCAGTTGTGAATATTTTCTAGTAATTAACACTTGTCAGTTGTGAATATTCGCTAGTAATAAACCTTGTCAGTTGTGAATATTCGCTAGTAATTAACCCTTGTCAGTTGTGAATATTCGCTAGTAATGAACCTTGTCAGTTGTGAATATTCGCTAGTAATGAACCTTGTCAGTTGTGAATATTCGCTAGTAATTAACCCTTGTCAGTTGTGAATATTCGCTAGTAATTAACCCTTGTCAGTTGTGAATATTCGCTAGTGATTAACCTTTGTCAGTTGTGAATATTGGCTAGTAATTAACACTTGTCAGTTGTGAATATTTGCTAGTAATTAACCCTTGTCAGTTGTGAATATTCGCTAGTAATTAACCATTGTCAGTTGTGAATATTCGCTAGTAATTAACCCTTGTCAGTTGTGAATATTGGCTAGTAATTAGCCCTTGTCAGTTGTGAATATTCGCTAGTAATTAACCCTTGTCAGTTGTGAATATTGGCTTGTAATTAATCCTTGTCAGTTGTGAATATTGGCTAGTAATTAACCCTTGTCAGTTGTGAATATTCGCTAGTAATTAACCGTTGTCAGTTGTGAATATTGGCTAGTAATTAACCCTTGTCAGTTGTAAATATTCGCTAGTAATTAACCCTTGTCAGTTGTGAATATTGGCTAGTAATTAACCCTTGTCAGTTGTGAATAATTGCTAGTAATTAACCCTTGCAGCTCTTTTCTAAATGTGTTCCCTTTTTATATCTTGAGTTGATGTGTCTCATACAGATGTAGATTCTAGTATATGTCTAACTAATGTGATGTAGATTCTAGTAGATGTCTAACTAATATGATGTAGATTCTAGTATATGTCTAACTAATATGATGTAGATTCTAGTATAT
This sequence comes from Anisus vortex, assembly GCA_949126835.1. NCBI lineage: Eukaryota > Metazoa > Mollusca > Gastropoda > Planorbidae > Anisus > Anisus vortex. The sequence goes on from OX421494.1 coordinate 34,805,286, forward strand.
GTCTAACTAATATGATGTAGATTCTAGTATATGTCTAACTAATATGATGTATATTCTAGTATATGTCTAACTAATATGATGTAGATTCTAGTATATGTCTAACTAATATGATGTATATTCTAGTATATGTCTAACTAATATGATGTATATTCTAGTATATGTCTAACTAATATGATGTAGATTCTAGTATATGTCTAACTAATATGATGTAGATTCTAGTATATGTCTAAATAATATGATGTATATTCTAGTATATGTCTAACTAATATGATGTAGATTCTAGTATATGTCTAACTAATATGATGTATATTCTAGTATATGTCTAATTAATATGATGTATATTCTAGTATATGTCTAACTAATATGGGTTTTGATATTACGATTTCATAAGATCAATATTTGTAAAAATGTTTCTTTTTATGAAGTCTAATGTTTTGTTAGATTTTTTAATTACTTCATCAATATGTGAATTCCAAGATAATTTTTTATTTATTATTACCCACAAGTACTTTGCATTTTTAGTTTGGGTTAGGTCTTTACCTAGAATGAAGTAGTTTGTAATTATTTGTTTCTTTTTTCTGGGTAAAAAAAAGTCATACTCCAGTTAGATTCCCATTCTAAATTTCATCTAGAACTTTTTGTAAGAGTTCATTATGTTTTCTAGCTTTATTGTTCTATGAATTATACAATCATCTGGAAACAATCTTACTTTTGTTTCTGTGCTGATGCAATTGGGTAAGTCATTAATATAAACTAGTGGTTATGCCCGTCAAAATGACGGAGAAACGAATGACTACAATTTGTTTTGTTAAGAGAGAAAGAAAAAAAATACAGTATTACAATAAAAACTGGAGTGAGAACGTTTCTTTCGGTAGTTAGTTTTTGTTATTTTCAATTGTTTCTGGTCGCCCGGACCCTGGCATATTCATAAGAATTGTGACTGTCAAGTGTCTGGTATTAAAAAGTATCAAACAGTTGTGTTGACTTGACTGTTAGTAATAACATTAAATTAACAATAATATACTATTAAAATGAAAAAACAAAAACAAATGCCAAACAATAGAAAAGTAAAAAATAAAAAAAGTAGATAATAATATTTCACTACAATATAAAGTAAAGGGAGAACGATTTTTGTCGGTATTTCATTTTTATTTTTGCTTATTGTATCCATAAAATAACATTGATAATGTTTCTTTCGGTATTTAGTTTTTGTTATTTGATATTGTGTCCGGTCGCACTGACCCTGGCATATGCATACGAATTGTGGCTGTCGAGCTTCTGATATTAAAAAAGTATCAAACAGTTGTGTTGATTTGACTTGTTAGCCTATTAATAACATTAAATTAACAATAATATACTACCAAAAAGAAAAAACAAATTAAATAGGACTACCAACCCTGACCCTGGCAAATCTAAAAATTGTTGCTGTCAAGCTTGGTATTTAAAAGTAATCATTTATAACGTGTCCTTTATAAAGCGTATCATTTAATTTATAGAGTGTATACAGTCGCCTATTAAAGGACGATATCAATAGCGACGTGAATCCATTAAATAATCAAAACATTTGGTTACTTTTACTCAAAAGGATAATGCAAACATCTATAATGAAGAAAGAAATGATTTGACAGACATTACGTCATACGGCAGTATTTTTTTAAAGTACACCATTCAAACTCTCCTAGCCAAATTGCGGTGCGTAACTTTTAAAAAGTCTCGCCCCATTAAAAAAACAGCAGCAGAATGGGGAAAACCCGAAAAGACTCTCGCGTTCAACATAGTGAATGTCGCGTTCAACATAGTAAATGAACGGAAGTGGCCATTTGCCATGTACCGTTATGGATTCGCACCAAGATGGCGGTGATGTTATGACCTCAATGTTTACGTCCTTGAGATTTTTATTGAAAATACGTACTTATTTAAAGTTTGAAACTTATTAGGAAGTATTTTTTTGTGATTTTAATTATTATTAATTTTTTTGTAAATATAACGAAACAGTAAACAAACTAAAACTAGCTACTAAAACGTTGAAAAGCGGCTGGAAACATGGAAGGCAGAGAGACAAAACGAAAAAGAGGTGAAGATTCAAACAACTATGAAAATACAGAAATATGGCCAAGATTTATTACAATTTCATCTAAAGAAACAGAAAAACCACTAACTAAATTATCACCCTTTGTGATAGAAAAAGCCATAACTGGGATGGCAGGAGCACCTAAATCTGTAAAGAAATTACGATCTGGACAGATTCTGGTGGAATGCGAAAAAAAAGCGCACTCAACCAATTTATTAAGAACAACTAGTATGGCAGGAATAGCCATAGAAACAAAAGCCCATGCCTTCCTAAACAGCTCAAAGGGAGTTATAAAATCAAAAGAGTTGGAATGCTGTACGGAAGATGAATTAACACAAGAACTAAAAAATCAAGGAGTTATCTCAGCTTATAGAATAAAAATAAAAAGAGATAAAAAAGAAATTGCAACTAACACAATAATTTTAACTTTTAATAAACCAACTCCTCCAAAGGAAATTAGAGCAGGTTTCTTAAACATCAAAATTGAAGACTACATACCAAACCCTATGAGATGTTTTAACTGTCAAAAATTAGGTCACTTGAAAAAACACTGCAAAAGAAATGCTGTCTGTCCACGTTGTGGAAATGAAGGACACAGCTTGGAAACATGCAGTGCAGAAATGAAATGTGTAAATTGTGAAGGAAAACATCTATCATTCTCAAAAACGTGTCCAAGATGGATTGAAGAAAAGGATATACAAAAATTAAAAGCTCAAAAAAATATAACTTATCAAGATGCAAAGAAATTTATTCTAACACAAAAATCTTTAATAAGTGAAAAGAATTATGCTGGAGCTCTTAAAACAGACATAAAGAAAGTCAAACACGCTGAAACCCAGACACCCACTTTACCAGAATTGTACTACAAAGACCAAGATGGAACTTTCAAAAAATGGGAAATAAATGAAATAATATGCACTAAAGAAAACTCAACACAATCAAATATAGAAGAAATGCTTCCAGAAAAAGTTAACACAGAAAACATATCAAATAAGAATTATATGAAAAAAAACATGAAAGAAATAAATCAGAGTAAGGACTTAAAATCTAAAGGAAATAAAACTATGGATATTTTGGGACAGGCATGTGAAAAGGATGATTCAATAACTGATTTAAAAATACAAAAAGAAACAATGTCTCAACCTTTAAATTCAGAAACTAGGACACAACAAGAAACGGATAGTAGTACACGGGAGAACGACATGGAAATTATAGAAGAAAATGAAATAGAAAATGACACAATTTCAAAAAACAGTAATCGGAAAACAAACAAGTCTCCACATCAAGCTCAATGTAATATTATAATAAAAACCCTTCAAAAACCAAATAAAAAAAAATAAGGAAAGAAAGAAATTAATATTACAAATATACACTCTTGGATATGAATTCAGAATATAAGAATATTTTACAATGGAACTGTAGAGGACTAAAATACAATATTCCAGAACTACAACTTATTATAACTGAGACAAATCCTATAGTAATTTGTCTACAGGAAATAAAATTAAACACAGAATCATTTGAATTGCGTGGCTATACCGCTTATCACCAAATTCATTCTAAAAAAATTGCATGCGGAGGTACTTCCATATTTATAGCATCCAATATTTTACATAGGAGGATCAAAATAAATACCTGCATTCAAGCTGTGGCAGTAAGATTTACATTAACAAAACCATTAACCATATGCTCAATTTATATTCCACCAGATCATACAATACTATATTCTCAACTAGATGATCTAATTAAACAACTCCCACCTCCAATTATACTTATGGGAGACTTTAATGCCCATAACCCTATATGGGGAAGTCATAATACAAACCAAAGAGGAAAATTAATTGAAAGATTACTAGAGGAAAGAAAATATGCATTTTTAATGATGGTACTCCGACTTTTTATAGTTCTACGTATTTATCTCCATCTTATCTCGATTTAACAATGGCAGATTCAACTCTATTTACGGACTTTACCTGGAGTGTTTTAGAAAATAATTATGGTTCAGATCATCAGCCTATTCTGCTTACTACCAACTCCAAAATACCAACTCAACAACCATTAACTTGGAACTTTAAAAGAGCAGATTGGAATACATTCAAATTAGAATGCGACAGAATACTCTGTCAAATAAATATACATTCTAATGCTCAAGAACAGTATTCAACATTTTTAAAATCATTATATCAAATTTGTGAACGGACTATACCTAAAACAACATATAAAATTAAAAAAAATAGACCATGGTTCACAAACATTTGTAAAGATAGTATTAAAACTAGAAATAAACAGCTTAGAATTTTCAAGACCAACCCATCTCCAGAAAACTTGAAAGCCTTTAAAATTGAACGAGCAAAAACCCGACAAGTAATCAGAGAACAGAAATGGCTTACATGGCAAAATTATATTAACAAAATAAATTCAAACACACCCATAACTAATATTTGGAAAATGATTCGAAAAATTAAAGGAAATACAAAAAAAAGTCAAATTAAACAAATCAAACTGGCTGATGGCACTTATGCAGAAACTACACAAGATATTGCAAATGAAATTGGAAAGACCTTTTCAAAAAATTCATCGTCTGAAAATTATACAGACTCCTTTAAAAAAATAAAAAGAGAATTAGAAAAAGAAGCTATAAATTTTGAAACAAATATATTTGAATACTACAACTCCCCAATATCAATAAACGAGCTAACGCAATGTATTAAAGAAACCAAAAATACTGCACCAGGCCCAGATAAAATTCATAATGAGATTATAAGACAGCTACCAACGTTAACACTGAAAACTCTATTAAAAATTGTTAATGATCTTTGGCAACAAAATATATTTCCTACGGAATGGAGCAAAGCAATTACCATTCCAATACCTAAAGAGAAAAAAGATCACACAGATCCAATAAATTACAGACCAATAGCCCTCACAAATTGTTTCTGTAAAATTATGGAAAAAATTGTAAATAAACGCTTAATATATTTTCTGGAAAGTAATAACTTAATATCAAAGACTCAATGTGGATTTAGAATAAATCATTCAACAACAGATCATCTCATTAGATTAGAAACATTTATTAGAGAAGCTTTTGTTAGGAAAGAACATGTTATAGCTGTTTTTTTCGATTTAGAAAAGGCGTTTGACACTACATGGAAATATGGAATTTTAAAAGATCTATATTCCTTAGGTTTAAGAGGAAATTTACCCAAATTTATATCAAACTTTCTAAGCAACCGAACATTCCAAGTAAATATTGGAAATTATTTATCAGATACATTTATTCAAGAAGAAGGTGTCCCTCAAGGAAGCGTTTTGTCGCCTACACTATTTAATATAAAAATAAACAATATCACTGAATGCTTATTACAGAATACAAAATGTTCTCTATACGTCGATGACTTTGTGATCTATTATAGAGCTAATTGTATGATAGAAATACAGAATCATCTACAACTTCAAATCAATAAAATTCAAGAATGGACCGAAAAGAATGGATTTAAATTTTCCGCTCAAAAAACAAAAGTAGTGCATTTCTGTCAGATGCACAAAAAACACCCCGACCCTGAACTATACCTTTATAAAAAACAGATTCCTGTAACTACTAACGTCAAATTTCTCGGAGTAACATTTGATAGTAAATTAAATTTCCTGCTACATATAAAGGAACTAAAATCCAAGTGTCAAAAATCCACAAATCTACTGAAAACTTTAGCAAATACAGATTGGGGAGGAGAGAAAAAAAGTCTACTGAAAATATATAGATCACACATTCGATCAAAATTAGATTATGGATGTTTAGTATACGGATCAGCAAGAACATCATATCTAAAAATGCTTGATCCTGTACAAAATCAATGTCTACGTCTATGTCTAGGAGCATTTAGAACTACTCCATGTACCAGTTTGCAAATAGAAGCAAATGAATCACCACTACAAAATAGAAGACTCAAGCTATCATTACAATATGCACTAAAACTAAAATCCTTACCGAATAATCCAGCGTATTTATGTGTTTTTCACCCACAAGAAAAAAACAGCTTTACTGAAAACTCAAAATATATACCAACTTTTGGACTTAGAATTGAAAAAGAAATGATCGAAACTAAAATTGAATTTAGATTTATAAAAAGATATTATATACCAAAAACTCCACCATGGCTTTTTGAAATCCCGCCTATAAACTTAGAATTAATCCATAGAAATAAAAAGGATCCTTGCATGGATATGTTCCAAGAAGTGCTACAAAAATACCCAAATTATGTACAAATATACACAGACGGATCGAAAAATGATACAGCGACATCTTCGGTTGCTCTTACCTCAAATACAAGTAAAAAAAGAAAATATAATTCCAGTATCTCAATAAATACTGCAGAGGCTTTAGCAATATGCCTGGCATTAGACATTGCAGAGGAATCAGAAAACCAAAATTTTGTTATTTTATCGGATTCGTTATCTTGTCTTACTGCTATGGGAAACTGTAATACCAGGAATATATCTGCCTTGGACATTTTGACAAAATACCAATCAATATATGAAAGAGGCAAACGTGTCGTTTTCTGTTGGGTTCCTGGTCATGCAGGGATAGATGGAAATGAAAAAGCTGACAGAGAGGCTAAAGCCGCCCTGTTGTTATCAGAGAGTATTATCCCAATACCATATCGAGACTTGAAACCTTTAATAATTAAACATGAAAGACAAACATGGACTAACTTCTTGAAAACCGAATGCAATAAACTGCAGTATTTGGAAAATTCAAAAACCTGGCATGATACAGGCCAACTTGTTCGAAAGGACGCAGTTATTCTCTGCAGACTACATACAGGACATACGAAACTAACACATTCGTTTATCTTAAAACGAGAAATGGCCCCAATGTGTGCTTTCTGCAATGCCAACTTAACAGTGTCTCACATTTTGTTGGAATGTAACACATTTGATGACATTTGACGTAAATTCTATTACTGTAGAACTCTTCATGAACTTTTCAGCAAAATTAAACCAAAACATATAATAAACTATATTAAAGACATACAACTGTACAACAAAATCTAAAGATATAAGAACAATAAAATAGATACAAGAGAAAAATGACAACAACGTTATCAAAAAGGCCCTATATAACCTTCGATGTTGATGAGCCGGAAATTCAACAATTCAATTCAATGTACCGTTATATTTATTTGCATAGTTGGATCTAACATTTTGGATTTTTTAAATCAACACAATCATGATAATAAGTCATAAAATAAAATTCTCTATTGGAGGATATTTCCAATTTATACATTTAACTTTTGGCCCTATCAGTCAATCGGCTTAGGCGCCTATAGAGGACAAACAAATATATATATATAAATATAAATAAACAAACTCACCGTAATTATATATATTGTGATGATTTGAAATAGTAGGGCTCCTAGAACAGTTCGTTGTGGAACTCCTGAGTTTACATATATTGGTGCTCATTTATAGTCATCAATTATTACAGTTTGTACTCTACCTATCAAAAAGTTTTGAATCCAATGATATAAGGAAACACAGTTTCTTAAGTAAACTAGTATGATGAACTTTATCGAATTCTTTGGAAAAGTATGGTAATATAGCCTCAATTTGATTGTTATTATGTAATCCTTTAGGCCTTAGATAAATCATCAATCAAACCGACTAATTGTGTTTCACATGATCTAAAGTGCAGAGATAAAAATGATGTGCCGAAGACTCGCGTAAATGGTAGCTCAACACCTGCGTTTATTGTTGTCTGTGCTTGTATCGCAAGCGATAGTGGGGATTTGAAAAAAATACAACAATGGGCCTATCTACAAGTCGCCTATGGCTTATTAGTGTTTGCAAGGCATTTAATGTTAAGGAATTGTGCAAATTAAACATGGTTTTAAAATATTTCTTCGAGAACAAAAGGAAATTTGTGTTACACCATGTTTGAATGATTTCCTCCCAAATTTTAACAAAAGCGAAAATCGATTTTAAGTTTGAAAATCAATTATCGGTTTTGAAACATCTTTAATTCATACAACGCAATTAGCAATGTATAGTTTATTAAAGTCTATATGTTTGAAGTAAAATGTATAAATCATTTTTTAGAATAGAGACACAAAAAATACATGTATAAGAGACCATTACTATTTTTTATTTTTTTTTTAATTTTCCAACAGCATATTTGATTATTGCGTATAATGGACAATCAAAAGGAGAAATATTTCATAAAATCCACAAAGCTGAAGATGCGTCTATGTTCGTCATTGCTCATTCCAATATATCCTACATATCACGGTTACAGTTGATTGTTTATCCCAATCAAAAAATAAATACATCTCTATGTGAAGTAGAGGCATTTGGAGGTGAGTATTATTTATACGTCATTAATTATGATATTACATTTTACTAGTAATGTATTAATAGTCATTAATTCTCATTTACATGAACACATATATATTTGAATCAAAAAATATTTTAAAACAAATATTTTTGAGCAACACCTTTTGATAATAGATCTACAGGCCCTATAAGTTTTTATATAGAAAGCAAACTATGAAATATGTGAAACAAAAAAAAAAGTTTTATATCTAATTATTCACGCTTCAAATTGCGCCTTTCTGTCGTAAATTGATTAAATGTATGTATATGTTATTTGTATAGGCGGAACAGTGGCCCTGCGACAGCGCTTTCTGTTGGCGTGCCGAAGTTCCCGAGCTTAGTCTATTCGGTTATGTTGCCTACGATAGTCCACATTGTTATTTCAGTTGATATTCGAACTTATACTGTAATTCTTCTAAGGATTTAGCCAAAATTGCACATAAGTGTAAACATTTTTAGTAAGTGTACGCTTTTATCATAGTTGATAGATAAACCACTTGATCCTTTTTGTTCTAAATTGGCCTAAGAGTATAAGTCATTTATAAAGATAGAGACAGAGCAGCCGATTGTTTTGAGGCTCCGTGTTTGTGACTTGTCAAGGTGTGATTGCATCTTGTTGGGTTTTGTTGGTCTTTATTGATAATAATTGAGATCGTTCTTTAATGTATGATTCATAAGGTTTACATTAGTTACATTTAGTTTTCTTGATATGAGTCTTAATTGTTCTTGGTTTGAGATTGTTGAGCTTCGGCGATAGTTAGAGTTTTGTTTGGAATATATTTGATTTTGTGATGTAGTTTAAATTTAGTAAGGATTGTGTATTTAGCTTTTGATTGAGATTTTAGTTGATGTTTTTGTATAATATAATACATTATATAATCTATAGTAGGCTAATTTAGTTTAGAAGTTTTAAGTTATGGGTTGGATGTATAGATATTTGGATTAGTTTTAAACATTCGTTATTCTTTTTATCATCTTTTTATCTTTTGCTGTATGTTTCTACTAAGTATTGTGCTCTTGTGTTGTTTCGTGTTAATTAGTTATACTGTTCAGTTTTAGGTAGCTAGTTTTATCTGTATTAGTTGTAGCTAAAGTCTTACACTGTTGACAGTAGCCTTAGGTTACAAGTTTGCTAAGTTTTCCACAGACCTAGACCTAAAACTTCCCCCTTCATCAACTCGTACTTCTTCATCCTCAGGTAGCCTCCCCTCCCCCCACATAAATAGATTCGTTTGTATTAATATATATTTTATGTAATCTTGAAATTAGATTAGTTATTTATCGCCTAAATTTCTTTACATGTCTACAGATTGTATTCCACCTAAATACGGCCTAACATGCTCAGAAATATGTAACCAAGATTGTGTAGGTCAGCGGTGCCACCATGATGGTCAGTGTTTTGAAGGTTTGTTTTTTTACACTAACTATTGAGACTTATGTAAGGTAAATACCAGCAAGTAGTTTTTTTCCAAACATGTTTCCTCATTTAATATCTAATGCGGTAAAATGTCTAAGAAAATTTTAATTCAATTTAAATTTCTCATCTACTAGAAATAGTCCCCCCCCCCCCCCCCCCCCCCCAGGGGGAAAGAATTTTGTTTAAGTGTTTTTATTATTTTTAGAATTGAATTTATATATCTGGTATGATTTTTAAAAATTCTGGAAACATGATCCGGAAGTTAAGTAGGCCTAAGTCGTGGCTTTAAATTTAAGAAATGACGAGTCTAATTAGTGATATTTAAATTTTTATCGAATTAATGAGATAAATAAAACAAAACCATAGTTTGCTTTAACTGTCATTAATCACTATCATTTTTTACCACAAAAGAGCGACAAAAGTTTACCACATATGTAAACTTCTACATGATCGAACGAATGAAACAGTGACATTAGACATAAAGTTGATCTGAAGCAATGAAACAATGACATTAGACATGAAGGTGATCAGTAGGAGTAAAACAATGACATTAGAAATGAAGGTGATCAGAAGCAATTAGACAATGACATTAGACATGAAGGTGATCAGTAGGAGTAAAACAATGACATTAGAAATAAAGGTGAACAGAAGCAATGAGACAATGATATTAGACATGAAGGTGATCAGTAGGAGTAAAACAATGACATTAGACATGAAGGTGATCAGTAGGAGTAAGACAATGACGTTAGACATGAAGGTATCAGAAGCAATGAGACGATGACATAATTGGACATCAAGGTAATCTGAAGTATTGAAACAATGACATTAGATATAAAGGTGATGAAACTATGACAGTAGACAATAGGGTAATGTGAAAGACTGAAACAATGCCATTATACATGAAAGTGATCTGCAGGAGTAAAAAAAAACAGGTTATGTATTAAACATTATTCAAATACTTTTAATACAATCGTTTTACTGACAATAATTATTTCCAAAGGTTCTTGGAATGAGGCAATAACCCAGCAAAGCAGTGTGACTCCACCTGAGATGAACCCCAACACAAGAACAGACACGAGCTATATTTTCATGGCGTTCTTTGTGTGTACACTTGTTTTGTCTGGTGCATTTTGTCTTTTTATCTGCTTGTACAGAGTGCACAATAAAATGAATGAAAACAGACGCCAGAGTGTTGCAAAAACACAGACATTCAGTAAGCCTTTTTTTTATAGTGTACCTACCACTTAATGAACTTCTATAGACCATCTGGTATTAAAATATTATATTTACATGTTATTTGATGTTCATATATTACTATTACATACTAGTTGGCCTATCTAAGTATTTATTCACGTTTGGCTGGCGTACCAAATGTCCTGGGTTCGAATCCTGGTGAAGACTAGGATATTTTCCCGAGTCTGGTGGGTGTCCCTGAGTCTACCCAGCTCTAATAGGTACCTGACCTTAGTTGGGGTAAAAATAAGGTGGCTGTACATAGTGATATATATATATATATATATATATATATATATATCACGACAAAAAAAAAAAATATATATATATATATATGTATATTGACATGCATTCACAATTAAGAAGACGTACTTTTTGTTGTTGTTAATGTTTTCCTATTTAGCTGTTTATTGAGCCCCAAGCTGCAAAACAACAATAAATAAATAAATAAATACTAACGAAAACAAAATAAATCATACGACTTTATATATGTTGCAAAACAAAAAAAATATATTGTACGCTTTTAAGCAAGGCCAAATTATACGATCTATTGAATTGAAATTAAAAAAAAAAAAAATTGCCCATTTGTAGATGAGGGCCCATGAGAGTATTTGAATGAAGTGGAAAAATCCATTCATGGGTTAATTGCCGGATATAAAAACTTCTCTCGAAAAAACGAATGGCGTACAAATTCATCAATGTTTGTGCTGAAGGGGAAAATTCATTCATTATGCTAGCATTTAAATGTATGTATGTACATACGAAATAATAAAATGTTCTTCTTTATACTGTTTAAACTTTATCGTCAATATAAACGCTTAATTTGAATTTATTGTAAAGGGGGGGGGGGGGGGGGGTTAAAGCAAATGATGTTAATTTTGTTTTAATGAAACGAAACGATTCCGAAACTATGATAATTACCACAAGGAACTGAATGTCAGTCGATTCAATTATAAATTATATTTTCAAATATTCAAATATTAATTAAAATTTACAATAACTGTTGTTTTCTTTATTTTATTAGCTCAGCTTTTTACTGAATCATCATCCACTATGACAAGTAGCGGTATTTTATCAAGTCATCCTACAGAAGACACAGCGACAACCCTTTCAACATCAGCGACTACAGCAGCTAACACCGAAATTCATTCAAGAAGTCCAAGATTTAAATACCCAGTTAACAGATTCAGCATAGCAAATTAAAATCCTACAGAAATTGTAGTCTACATAAAATGGCTCCGCAGTAGGATGAGGAGAAAAAATGTCCCTAAAGGTTTCTATAGTATTTCAGCAACACTTTTCTACTTATTTCTGGTGTTATGTAGGAATGATTTTCTAGGTGTTTCTTTACCTAGGTGTTACTAGAGTAATGAAGCAATAATTATTTTATATGTGTCGCTAGTAAAATAAATCAATAATTATTTTCTAGGTATCACTAGAGTAATGGAGCAATACTTATTTTCTAGTTGGCTTTATGTAATGGAGCAATACATTTTTAGGTGTATCCAACATTGCTGGACATACATTTTTGCTTTTATTTAAAATCAATTTTAACTAACACCAACTCACATGAGCTTACTTGTTGTTTTGGTGTTGTTTTTTTTACTGTTTTTTTTTAATCTTCCTTTGTAACGTGTTTTTTTTTGGCCATACAGTTGCAGCTCTTTTTAATTGTCCATTTATATCATACATCTTTTTTTTTAAACCAAATAAGTAGACTCTAATTAACAAGTTTTAATAAGTACTGACCTAATGGTTTTAAAGCTTACGCGAACGAACTTCCGCCAAAAAACTTTAAATAATGTTTTCGTTTTTTTTTCAACTAAATATACAAAGGCGACAACTAGAAGGATGAATCCGTTTTAACAACAAAGGGGATTTTATTATAATTAATAGTCCACATGTTAGTCACGCTTAGTTTAATTAAAATGTGTTAGTTTACAACTAGCATATACTAAACTATATAGGTCATGTTTCAATGCATACATGCACTTCCGGTTTACTTCCGGTGAAATGAGTCTTTTAAATATCTTTCATTCAAAATAATTGATTCTTCTCGTCTGTCATTCAAAATCAATCGTTTTTTTTCGGTAACATCTTTTGGAAATGATTTTATCCTCTACATCTTTTCTTACTCGAAGAACAACCAGAAACGCAGCACATAGACATGTTTTATTAGTAAACTAATGAATACATTTGTCATATGATTGAATTTTCGCCTATATTCGTTAAATCTCTAGTATTTAATTTTAGATAATGCAGGCTATAATATTAAAAAATAAAAAAGACTATTTAAAAATTGTTTTACTATATATCACAAATAAAATGTCTAATGCAAAATTTAACAATTTAGTTTTTTTAAAGCTTTGCAATTTTATAAAATGAATAAATCAATTCAAACAAACAAAAATTGGCTTTTAATTGTGTCAATAAAATTATTTTATTTTTTCCTGTATTATTGTACAATTCTACAACTATTAAATACTTTCTAAACTATCTAATTTTCTTAAGTGGTATTTCTATCATTTAAAGTAAAGTACCCTTTGGACTAATAACTGATCATAGTACTGGTGAAGCAGCGTTCACCAGTCTCTGCGGCCATAGTATACTACGGGATGTGTTGCCAGCACAATGCCCAGGCGCCTTTACTTTACGAATAATCATATGCATTTTTTTTCATTGGCTGTATAATGCAGATGATTGTCCGAATTATCTTATCTTATCTTATAAGTTTACAGACGTTCCTTCTAGGTAGAAGATTATTACGTCCACTAGGCCCAAAACTCCTGCAGGGCGACAGGGATCCGTCGGTGGCAGGGATAGAACCCGCGACCTGTCAGTTGGATTCCATGACAATATTCTGAAAAAAAAGTCAATGATGATTTCTATAGTTATTATGAAACATTAATAGAAGTTTAAGGATTTTGTGTGAAAAATATAATATGAAATAATACCATTGGTTTTACTTCTTGAAGTAGGCCTAAAATAGAAAATGTAAGTGTAGTTTAAAATTTAAAAGATGTGAATTTTGAGAAAAACTTGTATACCTTTATCATTAAAAACATTTTTTTTTAATGGTCATGGAAATGTAAAAACTTGTTAAAAATAATTTGTCACGAAGCTTTGTCTTAATCAAGATAATTAAAGTAATGATTACAATTCATCTAGAAACAATCACAACCAATGTATGGAAACGTTTTTTTTCGTCTATAAACACTGAAAACGTTCTTTAATTGCTAATTTTAATGTATTTCTTAGATTTACATTTAACTATAGTTTTAAAAAAACTAACTTTTTTATAATAATTAAAATAAAAGCATTAAAGCTGACTGGTTCATAGTTGAAACAACATTAACAACTTTATTTTTCATTACCGGGGCGCTGCAGTGCAGGCGACCTGATTACGCTGTGCCGTTATTCAGATTTGCTACCATCTTTTCCAGCCTGGATTTATTCATTTTTTATTCATTTTATATTCTTGAAGTATGTTAGTGGGTTGTATAGCTGAAACTACTGTTCCTATGCTTTGTATGTGAAGAACCGCCTTTATGAAACTATTTTACACCATTAGTGTCCATACCGGTACTAATAAACGAACCGCCATCTTGGATTAAAATGACAACAAATAAACATGTCTTCACACAAACAAGGCGAATATATGTGGACGTAGAGGTCGAATACGTCTCTGGACATTTTATCTGCTTCGCCCAGACAGACCCTTCAACGGTGGCAAAATTAAAGGACGAGGGATAGCTATCTATATAAACAAACAATATTGCAATATCAACTGCCTGTGCTATCCGTACACGACATGCGCAGTGATGATTATAATTGACTGTGCCTCAAAACCAGCGCTAAATTACTATTTGCTGTGTGTTGTATAAAGAGGAGACAGGTTCTACCCTGCTGTCAGTCGTAGTTATAATAGTTTGTTTTTTTTAAATTTAATTATAGTATAGCCTATCCAGTTGAACGCGACTGTTTGTTTTCTTTTATAATTAGCAAATTACTTTTACTGTTGTTTTTTTTTAAATAATAGTTTATCATTATATTTATAAATAATTCAGTAGGCCTACGGGTCTTTTATGTCAAAAAATGTATAATTTTTTTAGTGTTTGTTCTACAGCCTAGCCTACTAAACCAAAAAAAGTCAATATTTAATTACCAGTTGCCTTGGTTATAGGATAAGAATTCCTAATTCCAACTAAACACACAGATAGAATAGTAGGCTGATACGGACTTAATGATATTGGCATATTGCTCAATACTCCACCCAAGACAATAACATACAACAAAACCAGTAAAATCTCTTCACAACACTTTATTCAGTCTCGGAAACAGAACATCAAGCAATCATATATTATATATAGCCTACCGGTACCGGTATATATAGGCCTTTACATAGGCTATATATGTATATATGTTACGGCCAAAGCCCGAAGTGCGGCCGGTCGAGGCGCTTGGCCAATGTCCGATGTGCTTGAAATTGCCTGTGTTTACGCTATTTTGGCCGGCCACTTCGCGATGTGGCCGGCAATCCTTGGCCAATGTCCGATGTGCTGATACAAGAATGTTCGGTAGGCGGCACAGGTGTGATGGCGGCTTGCATAAGGTAGCAAGGATAGTGATACATACGCTGTGACGATAATTTTCTGTTCATCTTCTGCTTTTCAGAGAAAGTCCTGCCGAAGTGGTCACTAATTATCAAGGAAATTAATTATCACACGAGTTAGTAAACTATATACCTGGATAAAAACACCATATGCGTCATAAATTGACTGGATGGTGTCTGTGAGTAGAGGATTGACTTTTGATAATCCACAAAGTGGTCAGGTCAGGCAGGAGCGACCGTATTTTTATCTAGCTATTGTCCGCGCGGTCTAGTTTCATGTGTTGTATAAATATGGGTGGGGCCGACAGTCGCAATGACAAAGAGCGTGTTTGATTTTATGAAAAGAGATAGAGAGGGAGTGTCAATACTGTACAGGGCAGGGCCATCTTTGTTCTCGTGACCTACACCGACGACCGGGAAAACACCCTCTAACCCCACCCATTGACGGACCCTTGAAGCCACAAGCGACTGGAATGTTTGGACAAAGGGATGGGAGAGAGATACGTGACTTTAAAGTCCACCCACTCCTTTCTCATTGGTCCATGTTATATTTCGTGGGTAGATCTTCCTTGTGTAAAAACGCCCCGTAACACGACTTTACGCACTTATTTCCTTATGGATTTTAGCTGTAACAAGTGATTATAGATCTAAAATGTACTATGATAGATGAACATGACTGATTTTGTAATTTAGTATAAATAAATATGGATAATTTACTATAATAAACTAATTTGACTGACTTTGTAATTTAGCTTAATTCTTAATATAAGTCTAATGTGATAGTTACGGTATACAAACACTCAAGATCTCCTCATGACCTTCTTAATCGGGCTTTGGCCGATTGCCCCTGGCCATTTCGCGATCTGGCCGGCCAAGGTCCGAAATCAAGAACAGATCGGGCTTTGGCCGGTCAAATGTGAGGTGATATTGGCCACTTCGCGATCTGGCGCGATCTGGCCGCACTTCGTGCTTTGGCCGTAACATATATATATAGGCTTGTATATATTATCATTTATAAACAAAGGTATCTATAAGTAGACCTATAACTATAAGAATATGATTACATTATGATACATAAAGAAAAGCCAAAGAAATTCAAAACAACAAGTTTAACCAGGACTAACAATATTAGAAAAGAGTAAATTAAAAAAAAAATCATTCGCGTTAAACTAGATATACTCAAATTGAATTTAAAAAAAAACAAACAGCGGCTGATCGCAGGGTAGAACCTCTTCCCTCATATAACAGTGCACCGTTCTAACAACTAGGCCAGGAATACTTTGTTAAATACAGCAGTCTATATATTTAAGATGTTTAAATATTGTTTATATGCGCAAAAGAAATGCGCAGTCAAATTTATTTATCAGTGCGCATGCCGTGTACGAATAGTTACCCGTACACGGGTGTACGAATAGACACTTCCATATCAACTGCATTACAACGAAATGAAGATTGAAGGATATACACACCAGACATAGAATTAGTGTGCGTCATTCTCAGGCCATACTATCTACCATGAGAATGTACACAAATATACTCAACAAGAAATATATTGTCAATGCAGTGTCAAGACTTCAGTCAGCCAGAATACAATAGCTGACTTCTAATGAACTTTTTCTAATATGATAAATTGTGTGATTGTGTGCGTGCATGTCTATTTTGTATAAGTAGCCTATATTTATGTGCTTGAGTACAAATAATTCTTTTATATTATTTAAACTACATTATGCTGAAAGACAAAACGTTTGTAATCAAAACAAATTTCCATTCGTTTGGATCAATAAAGAAATCTTATCTTAAAACTGATTATTTGCAAATAAAATATTTAGTAAATTTAAATATAGGCCTAACTACTTTCTTTGAATCTATAGGCTACTGCTTTTTCTAATGAGTTTAAATAATTATACAAGACACAAACAGATAGTGCCATTTTAAATCTCACAATTTTGGTAATAAAAAGAAAATAACTTACCTGCAATTATGGAACAATTCAGACAATTTAGCAAAACCTTTTTTTTTTGACAATGAGAGTCTTCCATTTCCAAAGTCATTTGGCACATGATTTCAAAGGTCGTAATTATCATAAAGAAAAATCATTACTTATAATATTTAATACAGGAAATAAATATTTTGACTTTAATACTTAATAACCAAAAGGAAACAAGTTTTACCAGTTCATGAAATTGATGATCGTATCTTTCAGATTTACTCTACCAAGTAGTGTGAGTTGTATACCTAAAATAATTTAATGAATGTTGTACAATGTGAAAGGTTTATAAAGAAAAATACATAGTTGTTTAGCGTACTTAATAACAATAAATTCTCAAACACCAAAATAGCAAAATTGATTTTCAACTCAACAAATTAGGCAACAGTCAATCTTTTAAATGGAATCATTCACTTTTCTGGAATAAATCATCTGCCTGGAGATCTTCTTCCAAGGTATGCAATCTAAAGATGAGTGACACATAACAAACTCAAAATACATTTCCAGTGATTTAAAAGAATTTATTCAATAATATATCAGGTATATAAAATATCTGACCATATTTACACAAAATATATGACCATATTTCTATGCATTGACAATAATGACAATGAGACGGTCATGGCACTTGTACTTAGGTCATCATACTTCATAAAACCTTTGTCAGTATTTCTTTAATGTCAAAAAGATAAGTTAGAATTATTTTTTCTTAGACACTGCTCAAAAAAGAATAATCCAGTGGCAATTAATAGATTCAGATACGTATGGCGAACGTTTACAACTTTCCTTTCTACAATAATTTAAAATGTATACCAGATTCTATAGAACGAATAAACCAGCGCACATCTTCATAATATTATTATCTTTTTATGAAGCAAAAAGTGGCTTTATTGATACATTCCATTGTTGTATTCAGATGAATTTGAGATAATAATCATAATAACTAGTATTTATCAAAGTATTTATCAAAATAGAATTATTTTTTTTAAAATAGAAACTGTCATTGTTATATGAAAACTTAATAAATTATACGTTAGAAACTATAGTTAAATAGAAAGTGAGTCAAGGATTCACTATACCTTTTAGGCTTATTCTTTGAACACAAGAGAGTTGAATGTCATCAGGTAAATTTTTACTTGTGGAAAAATGCCTTGTTTCTCTATCTTTTAGAGTTTTAGGTGTAAAGTAAGCTCAGTCAAAAAAGCTTATTTATTAATATATTGAAGTTTAGTCATTTGCGTAAGATAAATACATTATTACAAACTGGAGTCACTTATGACTGACAATACACATTATAAACAATGTATATATAATATATGTACAGAAAATAACTTTTCACATACTTTCGATGTAAAAATGTATTTGTGTTTTATTATCTTTATTTTATCTTCTGGTATGTTTAATATCCATTCTATAGGTTTGTTCATAAATGTGTAATTACTGGTAAATTAAATTATAATGGCGCTATGTGTGTTTGGTGCGGGCTTGGTATGAATCCCATCTCTAGTTTTGAAGTTATCAGCATTTATAAACTTTTATAAAAGTTGCAGGTTTTTACAGTGTCTAGTTTCTTTTCTAAATAGTATAGCGCTTTCTTTAAACGTTAAAATGAAAGAGTTTCCCAAAAAATGCCGGATTGCGATTATGTAACGGGCTGTGTAAGCCAAATTCCTGGGTCGTTAAATGAAATTGAAAAAAGATTTTAAAATCTAGGTCAAATTATTGTTATACAAGTTACTAACGATAGTATTTAAAATGCAGGTCAAATTATTGTTATACAAGTTACTAACGATAGTATTGCTTTCAGTCCAAGTGGATCTATAGGATAAGTAAAGCAGCGTTACAAAAATTATATGGCCACGGCATACGAAGGGATTGTGTGACTGACTTACAGGGGTTCCATGAAATTAAGCACTCGACAACTAACCGCACGACACTTAAACACGCGGACACTGAACCACATGACACTTAAACACGCGGACATTGAATCACACGACACTTAAACACGCGGACATTGAATCACACGACACTTAAACACGCGGACATTGAATCACACGACACTTAAACATGCGGACATTGAATCACACGACACTCAAACACGCGGACATTGAATCACACGACACTTAAACACGCGGACATTAAATCTCATGACACTTAAACATATGGACAGATAATCACATGACACTTAAACATATGGACATATAATCACAGGACACTTAAACATATGGACAGATAATCACACGAAAATTAAACATATGGACAGATAATCACACGACACTTAAACATGCGGACATTGAATCAAACGACACTTAAACACGCGGACATTGAATCACACGACACTTAAACACGCGGACATTGAATCACACGACACTTAAACACGCGGACATTGAATCACACGACACTTAAACACGCGGACATTGAATCACACGACACTTAAACACGCGGACATTGAATCACACGACACTTAAACACGCGGACATTAAATCTCATGACACTTAAACATATGGACAGATAATCACATGACACTTAAACATATGGACAGATAATCAAATGACACTTAAACATATGGACAGATAATCACACGACACTTAAACATATGGACAGATAATCACAAGACACTTAAACATATGGACAGATAATCACATGACACTTAAACATATGGACAGATAATCACATGACACTTAAACATATGGACAGATAATCACATGACACTTAAACATATGGACATATAATCACACGACACTTAAATATAGAGACAGATATACACATGACACTTAAACATATGGACAGATAATCACACGACACTTAAACATATGGACAGATAATCACATGACACTTAAACATATGGACAGATAATCACATGACACTTAAACATATGGACATATAATCACACGACACTTAAATATAGAGACAGATATACACATGACACTTAAACATATGGACAGATAATCACACGACACTTAAACATATGGACAGATAATCACACGACACTTAAACATATGGACAGATAATCACACGACACTTAAACATATGGACAGATAATCACACGGCACTTAAACATATGGACAGATAATCACACGACACTTAAACATATGGACAGATAATCACACGACACTTAAACATATGGACAGATAACCACACGACACTTAAACATATGGACAGATAATCACACGACACTTAAACATATGGACAGATAATCACACGACACTTAAACATATGGACAGATAATCATAACGTCAGACAAGCCCATTGTTGTTTTTAATATTTCATGTTAACTGTTAGACCAGTCAAAATGGTGGAGACAAGGCTGTGTGTGAGGGAAAGAAGAATTTTTTTTTTCATGTTTTTTAAGAGATAATCTTTAAAATAATTGAGGAAATAAGACAGAGAGTGAGAGAAAGAGAGAGAGAGAGAGAGAAGAAAAAAGATGAAGTAAAATAAGAAGAAAACAGGAACAGTTATATTATTGTGTCCATCAATATGACAGCGAGAAGAAAAAGAGAGAGAGATTGACACAACATGGTTTTTGTCTCGGGCTTGATTCGATTCCCATTTCTAGATTTGAAGTTATCAGCTTAACATGATAAAATGTAGAAAAAGATAGAAGAACGCTGCAGTTGTGAAAAATTGAGTCGTGTTTTCTTGACAAATAAATCTGCAGACATTATTGAAACGAGCAAACCTCGCTCGGCGTTTTGAAAGCCACATAAAAGCTGCTCTGGAAAACAACGGAGCTGTTTTGCCTCATCCTAAGCTCCAGTCTACGGCTGGTCATGCGGTTAGTTCACCGGACTGTCAGACAATTCGTCGCGGGTTTTATCCCTGCCGCTGACCGATCCCTGCCGCCCTGCAGGAGTTTTAGACATAGTGAACGTAATAATCGTCTTTCTAGAAGGAAAGTCAGTAAAACTTAAATAGTTATCTATCGAGTATCGAGTGACTATGTGTTTAAATGCGTCACACCGTGTCAGGTACCCATCCAACATGGGTAGATTCATAGACACCATCTAAACCAGGAACAAATTCAAGCCTTCACCAGGCCTTAAATCCTTCACCGTGTTTACCTCAATATAGACGTAAATACTTGTATAAAAATGAAATATATTTCATTAAATGTATACAAATTGAAGAGATTTCATTCGAAATATTATAATGGAATAGACATAATTAGGTGTGTGAAAATGTACTAGACTAAACAAGATGTCTGAAATAAGAATACATGTTCCTACATGTATGAAAATAGAATACACGTCCTTAAATGTATGAAAATAAAATACACGTCCCTACATGTATAAAAATAAAATACACGTCCCCACATGTATGAAAATAGAATACACGTCCCCACATGTATGAAAATAGAATACACGTCCCCACATGTATGAAAATAGAATACACGTCCCTACATGTTTTAAAAAAGAATACACGTCCCCACATGTATAATAATAGAATACACGTCCCCACATGTTTGAAAATAGAATACACGTCCCCACATGTATGAGAATAGAATACACGTCCCTAAATGTATACAAATAGAATACACGTCCCTACATGTATGAAAATAAAATACACGTCCCCACATGTATGAAAATAGATTACACGTCCCTACATGTAGGAAAATAGAATACACGTCCCTACATGTATGAAAACAGAATACACGACCCTACATGTATGAAAATAAGACAGTGGAATTTAAATCTATATCTGCTATATTATTGTGTTAGCCTTTGTGTAACTAGTAATGTTTTTAGTTTTGATTATTCTTAAATATCGAAGTTAAGGTATATTTTAAAAAAGTGTATGGAACCGGTGTTCTAAGAAATGCATCTACAAGCATACAATGTTTTTTCAAAGGGCATTGTACAGGCTTATATAAACGTCTTTATGAAGATGTCATAAAAGGCTTTTGCAAACATGTAACCAAAATCGTATTATTTCTGGTACAATAGAAGCCACTTAAAAAAGTCCTGTCAACTTATGCTAGTTACATTTTTCTAGGTTTAAATAGCCTAAATATATTCTGTGATTCTTTGTGATTGTCCTTTGCGTTTCAAGACTAATTTAGCTTTTTTTTTTTTTTTGTGTTTCCAGGTTTATGTAGCTATTTTGTTCCAATAGGGCGTTTGCAATCCCGTGACAAAAAGCACGTGATTTGTGTTTACTTTGAGTAATGGTGTACAATTAACAATGGCCGCTGTATTAATAAAGTTTCATATAGGCTCGAGCTTTTTTTAAATGATGTGTTGTGTTTTAAGTCTTATTAAGATTTAAGCTGTATTATGTATGTTAAATAAAATAGGCTATTTTATTATTATCATATACATAGATCATAGACGATATGAGCCTATTAGTGACTTGACTAGATAGCCTATTCACCACACACTATCACTTGACATCGTAGCCTAGCCTACGAAACATTAAAAGTGTAGGCCTATAAAGTGAAATTGAAAGTGTAAATAGGTCTAGCCGGCCCTAGCCTAATCACATTAATCAATTAATCTACAGTACTAATATTTACCACCTTATTTTTTAGTAGGATAGCCAATATTCAGATGTGAATTTTGCATGATAAAGAAGTACTTCACTTTCACCACGTTACATTTGTACCTCAAGTGGGTTCTTTATTTACACAAATACGTCACTAAAAACTTAAGCCACGCCCACTAAGAACGCTCTATATGTTTTTAGGCCTCATGTAACATATACTTTCCTATTATTTTCCTAAACTAATGTAGACTATTGTAAAAATTACTTTCTCGTATGTTTTTAGACTAATATATCAATTAATATCTTATGATTTTCTTGACTAATGTAAAAAAATACTTTCCTAAGTGTTTCTTAACTAATATAGAAGTTTGTTTTCTAGCTTTTTCTAAACAAACATAAACTTTGTTTCATATGTGTTTCTATACTAAAATATAATTTTTATATCTTTTTCTAGACTAATATAGAAGTTTGTATTCTGGGTGTTTCTAGACTAACATATAAATTTTTTTTCAAGACGTAATGAAGCATTATATTCTCTAGATGCTTGTTAAATAATGAAGCAATACGTGTCATAGGTGTTTATACAACAATAAATGCCTATATATCACAGGATAACTATTGTTTGTCGAGTGATGTTTAGTAACCCAGCTAAGTTATTTTCAATATATGTGTCTGTTGAGCTCCTTAATTAATCTGTACACCCTAAGATATTTGAAACACGACGCCTCATTGAAATCAATGCAAACTTAGCTACTGGCAAAACCAGTCTAAGGCTGGCATTCTTCCTCCAAACAATACGGGCATCTCGACTGAGTTTAGCCTGAACCTAGAAAATTGTGCCCCATTTGTACAATAACAAGTTACACATTGTGAAGATGTGCAGATCTTATAAGACGACATCTGGAACTTCGTCTGGCGGGTAACAACTTTTATTGTATTTTTCTGTTCCTCATTTTAGGTCATTCTATCTCTGTAATATAGAAGCAGATTCGAAATATTCGTAAACGAAATGTATGATTTTGAGACGGGTGAAGGATATTTTTGCATTCAGCACCGTTTATTGGTAAGGTCAACAAAATGCGATACAAATTGCACTTACAGGCGACAGTTTCATGATTTAAACTATAGGATAAATTATTGTCAACATGTCGTTTACTATCATGAATTTCAGCATACTGTAGATTACAATTTCTTCAACACTGGAATTTTCTAATCGATAACACTGATCATATAATAATATGCATCTCTGTAAAAAAAAAAATTCTTAACAATTTAGTTCAAATTTTATCAGTTCTTAGAGCATATCTGCCTTTGTTACATAATGTCCATTTCTAACAAAATCTTAACAACTAATTTTAGAACCAACATTTTTTAATTATGCTCAATTATTATTGTTCTGCCATTTATTAACAATATGGCAGGATATAGGTTGCTTTATTTTTACACTTGTGGATATTATCCAAATTTTATATAGGAATTCATAAATATTTATTCAGCAGTCACTTATCTCAGCACACTATCATCTCTCGACCTTTTTTGCGAGGCATTCAGGGTACAATTTTCTCAGGCGAATATTAACGGCACAGTCGCGATAACTAGCAATTGTACGCAGATAGCATCTTGTTTTCACATATTCTTTGCCTGACATGGTTGGTATGTCAAGTGAAAAACCACTAGTAATAAAAAAGCCGAAAATGAGAACGTTTGTACTACTTTAGTGATAATAATAATAATGGTAATTTTTATAGAGCTTCTTGGCATGCTATTAAATTTAGAATGTCCAGTGATGGTATAACAAATTGTAAACATTTCTAAAAACACATATATTTGTTACTAAAACATTCGCTTTAATCTCATTAATCAATTATACATAATCTGAATTTAAAAAAGAGTAAATCTAAAAAATGTTTTAAAAAAATTACTTACAGACAACAGTTAAATGATTGAAACTATACTACGGACGTTGGGCTAAACTATCTAATCTCTAGCATTAATCGCAACCAGGGACGGACTAACTAACAGTCAAAAAAACAACAAGTTTATTTTTGTTCATGGTCCAAGTGGTGTAATATTGAAAATTGTGTACTAGGAACCCACCAAAAAAGACACGTACATGAAATAAGTAAAACATTACGTACACAGGAATATAAAAGAATAACAAAAGCACCCCAAGAATACAAATATTCGTCCGTATAGATCATAAATTACTTTATCTGAACTTTAAAAAAAATGTAAAGTGTACCTTTCCATAGATATTGACATTTTTGTTTGTTTGTTCAACATTGATAGTCACCATTGGGCGCTTATTTCCTTACTGAAAGTGTAATTAAAAAATGCCATTGGTACGACAAGGAAAAAAAAGTTGCTTGGATTTCATAAATATCTTGATTAAATCTAGATGAAAATGTGTTGCAAAGTTTTTGTTTTTAACAGGATCTAATTAAAGATTTCCGAATTCAATTAAAGATTTAGAATCTGATCAAAGATTTCAGTATGTGTCATGGATTTCAGAATCAATCATAGATTTCAGACTTATATAAAAGATGTGAGGATCTGAATTAAAGATGTCAGGATCTGATCAAATATGTAATGATATAATCAAAATTCCAGGTTCAGATCAAAGAGGTCAGGATCTGATCAAAGATGTCAGGGTCTGATCAAATATGTCTGGATCTAATTAAAGATGTCGGGATATGATAAAAATGTCAGGATTTAATCAAATATGTAAGGATCTAATCAAATATGTATGGATCTAATCAATGATGTCAGGATCTGATCAATGATGTCAGGATTTGATCAAAGATGTCAGGTTCTAATAAAAAATATCAGGATCTGATCAAAGATGTCAGGATCTGATCTAGGATGTTAGAATCTAAACAAACATGTCAGGATCTGATCAAACATTTCAGGATGTCATCAAAATTTTATTTATTGTTTTTTGCTTGTAATTACATTTGTAAGGCGGTCACATAATCTGCTTAGTGCTTCCATATGTGAATTAAGCCAACCCTGGTTGCAATATCTTCACCATATACAATTAAAAGCAATAATTACACACACGTACATACATAAAGCAAAATTATATTATAAAGAGTTCGTTAAAATAGAGAAAGCATTACAAAGATAATATCATTAACTGTTAGAAGAGGAACAACAATTGGAGTAATATGTCGTCCGAGCGATACATTTTTTTTTCGAATTGTAGAAACTAGAAAACAAAACATTCTACTGGTCATTTTAACATATTACAAATTAGCCTACATTGATATATAATAAATATATATCTAGATTCTACAGCCTTAAAAATATTGAAAGCACTTTAAAAAAATGACTGCGTTGTTTTATTTGCAACACCATCAACATGTTTGTTTAACTCTTTATTCTATTGGGACCTTTATCAGTTCTGGGTAATGGTTAAACACATGGTGAGGAATCTAACCGCTAAAGAGATTTATCTAATTTTAACTTCTTCTGCTGAGTGTATTGATTTCAACGAGATAAAAAAAACTGCAAATTATATATTTTTTGGCATTATATATACGGATGATCAAAGAAACCCGATTCCTCAATAACTTATTCCTCAATACCCAATTAATACCCAATTAATAAACACCCTATTGTTCAATAACCTATTCCTCAATACCCAATTAATACCCAATTAATAAACACCCTATTCTTCAATACCCTATTTCTCAATACCATATTCCTCAACCAATTAATAGATACCCTATACCCCAATACCCAATTAATATATACCCTATTCCTCAACTAATTAATAGATACCTTATTCCTCTATACCCAATTAAAAGGTCGTGAATTTTTTTTGAATTTTTGGATATTATTTAGTTTGTGGGCCACAATGGAAGGAACGGCCTTTGAGGTTTCGTTAAATTGAAAGCTTTGCCCTGGTTTAGACAGGCCGGAAAAAGTATTGTAAAGAATGGAGATAGTTCTTTATTTCTTTCTTTAAGAAGTCTTGCTGATATTTAATCTGGACCAGAAGCTTTGTTTACTTTTAAAATTATAAAGAATTAATACCTTTATTCTTCTACATTTATATTTCCTATCTCTTCTATTTTATTTAAATTTATGGAAATTTCTTTGTCATCTGGAGTTGAAATGTGATAATGCAAAATGTGTGTTGAGGATGTTAGCTTTAGTTTCATTATCATTATAGGTTTTATTGCTTTGGCCTTTAAGTGGAGCTATGCTTGTTGTGTACACTTTTCTTGATTTAATTGAATGTAGTAATTAAATAATAATTCTATTAATCAATACAAAAATCAATGGATACCTGATTATTCTATTAATCAATACAAAAATCAATGGATACCTGATTATTCTATTAACCAATACAAAAATCAATGGATACCTGATTATTCTATTAACCAATACAAAAATCAATGGATACCTGATTATTCTATTAATCAATACAAAAATCAATGGATACCTGATTATTCTATTAACCAATACAAAAATCAATGGATACCTGATTATTCTATTAATTAATACAAAAATCAATGGATACCTGATTATTCTATTAATTAATACAAAAATCAATGGATACCTGATTATTCTATTAATTAATACAAAAATCAATGGATACCTGATTATTCTATTAATTAATACAAAAATCAATGGATACCTGATTATTCTATTAATTAATACAAAAATCAATGGATACCTGATTATTCTATTAACCAATACAAAAATCAATGGATACCTGATTATTCTATTAATTAATACAAAAATCAATGGATACCTGATTATTCTATTAATTAATACAAAAATCAATGGATACCTGATTATTCTATTAATTAATACAAAAATCAATGGATACCTGATTATTCTATTAATCAATACAAAAATCAATGGATACCTGATTATTCTATTAATCAATACAAAAATCAATGGATACCTGATTATTCTATTAATTAATACAAAAATCAATGGATACCTGATTATTCTATTAACCAATACAAAAATCAATGGATACCTGATTATTCTATTAATCAATACAAAAATCAATGGATACCTGATTATTCTATTAATCAATACAAAAATCAATGGATACCTTATTATTCTATTAATCAATACAAAAATCAATGGATACCTGATTATTCTATTAATCAATACAAAAATCAATGGATACCTGATTATTCTATTAATCAATACAAAAATCAATGGATACCTGATTATTCTATTAATCAATACAAAAATCAATGGATACCTGATTATTCTATTAATCAATACAAAAATCAATGGATACCTGATTATTCTATTAATCAATACAAAAATCAATGGATACCTGATTATTCTATTAATCAATACAAAAATCAATGGATACCTGATTATTCTATTAATCAATACAAAAATCAATGGATACCTGATTATTCTATTAATTAATACAAAAATCAATGGATACCTGATTGCGGTTCAAATAATGAGATTCCGATTTTTCAACGAACTTTTCAAACAAAGTGTTTTAAAAACCAAAAACGATTTCATGTATTATATTCAATTTGTCCTAAAATTTGAAAGCTTATAATAAAATTTGATCTGCAAATAAAGTGCTTAAAATAAAAGATTTAAAAAAAGACGAAAACGTCAGAGGTCTAATCGTTTAATATTTTTTCATGCTCCAACGATTATCATCAATTATTTACGTTATGCCTAGAAAACTATATCAAGCTAATTGGCCACGCATAGAAAATATTTGGGTCTGACTGTTAGAATTTAGAGGCCATTTATTTATTTTTTTAATCATGAACATAAAAAATGAACGTTTGGACATTTTAGTGGTTTTGTTAATGATTGTGTAAGAAGATTGGAAGAAAAAAGTTAACTACGTAAGAAAAATGAACCATTTTTTTACCAATTTTTTACTCGTATTTTTTGGAAACAAAAATTGACTTTCTATTATGCGCTGTTTTGTCTTTCTTATTAAATGACCAACTATTCTTAGAAAATATCTAAAATGATCCAGCGCCAAGAACCTGGTTCAGCAAGCCTTATTTTTGTGAAAAGCAAAGATAAAATGTTTCACATCTTCTAGTAGAATATTGTTGTCCTTTTATTGTGGCACCCGATTAAAATGAAAATAAATTAAACTCTGACCTTAGCAGAATGTAAAAAAAAAGTAACTAGGTCAAAGATTGACCGCAAAATTCAACTAAATGCACTTAGCTGAATAATTACATAACTGTCGATTTTAAGAAAAAATAAAATAAATTATTTAAATCAAACACAAATACGTGAATAACGTAGCTAAAAGAAATGGTTTTAAAAATGGGGGTGAGGGGGATTATTATAAAAATGGAAACCGTAAAGCAGTTAAATTTTTTGAACATTAATCTGATTTATATGTCTAGTCTTAATGTAAGATGCATTTTTTATTACAATGTGTACAACATCTAGGTCAGACTTTGTTTTATCCTCATTCTCATAATCGTTTAGCCATTTTTCTGATAATAATTAGAAGACAGAACTATCAATCCTGGGATTGATAAGAATCTAAGAAGCAGTTTTATCAAGTTTCTGGTCCAGCATTAACTAAGCTATATTTAATGTGAGTTGTCACAAAATAAAAATTAAGTTTGTTGAAAGAATCGCAAATAAACAATGTAGCTAGTCTAGATCTATTCATTGTAAAACTTTGAAAACAATAGAACCGTAAATTTCAAACAGAAAAGAAATGCCAACATCTTTTGGTATGTATGCAAGGTTCTCTGTGCAGCGCCGTCTCCATCATGACACTCGGCAGTCATGCTTTCCTCGACGATGGGTTCGTTTAACTTTAGGCTTTGAGCCACGCCTCACTAAACTGCGACTTCTGAAACACAAAATAAAATCATGTTTGTCGCTGGTAATTCAACTAATTAAAATAACATTTACATTGTATTTACTTGTATAAAAGACTAATTATAAACAGAAAAGTAATGCATTGGTAAATTTCAGGGATCACGCTTCTAACCCGCTTTTTAAATCTTTGGAAATTAATGTTATATTGTATCCTTCTCTTACTGTGCCACTGTTATCTATAAATAGATCGGAACGGAAGCTATGTTGCTGCCATTTTACACAATATGCAAATAGATTGTTGCTGTCAAGCTTCCGACTTCTTATTAATAATATACAACTAACAATAATACGATCAAAAGAAAACAAATAGGGCGTTTGCAATCACGTGACAAAAAGCACGTGATTTGTGTTTACTTTCTGTAATGGTGTACAAGTAATAATGGCCGCTGTATTAATAAAGTTTCATATAGGCTCGAGCTTTTTTTAAATGATGTGTTGTGTTTTCAGTCTTATTAAGATTTAAGCTGTATTATGTATGTTAAATAAAATAGGCTATTTTATTATTATCATAGACATAGATTATAGACGATGTGAGCCTATTAGTGACTAGACTAGATAGCCTATTAACTATTAACCAACACTATCACTTGACATCGTAGCCTAGCCTACGAAACATTAAAAGTTTAGGCCTATAAAGTGAAATTAAAAGTGTAAATAGGTCTAGCCGGCCCTAGCCTAATCACATTAATCAATTAATCTACAGTACTACTATTTAACTCCTTATTTTTGGGTAGGATAGCCAATATTCAGATGTGAATTTTGCATGATAAAGAACAACTTCACTTTCACCACGTTACATTTGTACCTCAACACACCTGGCCACACCTTACCAGATATGAGCAGACCACCATACTCCGACTAAGGTCAGGACACAACAGACTATTAGACCACCAGCACCGAATCGGCTTAAGTCACACCCCTGAGTGCCCCTGTGGAACTAGACTCCAGAATGCAGAGCACATCTTGCAATGGTGCCCACTCCACAGAGAGGCCCGTAACCAGGCCTGGCCTCAGGGAGCCACCATGGAGGAAAAGTTCTGGGGCCCAAAGCCATTCCTACAGACAATAGCCCGGTTTGTCAGAGAAACAGGACTGCCAGTCTGACACAGCAAAGGAAAGCTAAATGGAACGCAGAAGAAGAAGAAGAAGTACCTCAAGTGGGTTCTTATATTTACACAAATACGTCACAAAAAACTTAAGCCACGCCCACCGAGAACGCTCTATACCAAACAATAAAAAAAAGTTAATAATAAAAAAAGTAGACAATAATATTTCGCAGTACGGAAAAACCCGGTCCCGAACACACACTAAAATTGAAAGCATTTTAAAGGGACATCATTTGGCAACTGCGCCCATTGTATAACCTTAACATACGGTGATTAGTAATAGGTCTAAGTTTATTTTAAAAATTAAATTAACGAATTAAGCAATATTGTTAAAAAAATAAAACTTTATTTAGGAGGACGTTTCCAATTTATATATTTAACTTTTAACCCGATTAGTCAAACGGCTTAGGAGAATATAGAGCAGAAACAAACATCTAAATAAATAAATAAACTCACGGAAATTATATATATTATTATTGATTAGTGACAGTATAAACAAAATGGCGGAAATTTCCTCAAGAATGTTACTTCCGAGCCTAATCCATTCTTTTTAGAGATCAGTGGTTTAGATCATATAGGAAACATCGCAAACGTACAATTACAAAACGTACATTACATCCCTTCTACCCTATACATTTAGCAAAAACTAACACAGCTCCCACTCCCCTTTACCGAGGTACACGAGTTTTCTTGACCGATTGCCCGAGGGCGGATTAAGGAGTTACTTTTTCCTAATGTCCAGGAACTAGTCACGTGCAAGAGGCGAAAGTGTGAAACCGTTTAGTGGTGGGTGTTTGTTCTTGGGTACTTAGAAAGACTTGGATCTAAAATGAAAAAAAGTAACAAATGGCAAACAGACAATATCTAATCTTGATTGGTTTAATTAAAAGTGGTGGTAGGATTTGTTAGGCCTACAGTCTTGTCTACTATGAAGTAGACCTACCAGTTGGACCAAGTTTATCCATAGGTCCAGTGAAGCAGCGTTCATCAGTTTTTGTGACCACGGCATACTAAGGTCAGGTACCCATCAAAGCTGGGTAGACTCAGGGACACCCTACAGACCCGGGAAAAAATCATTGCCTGCACAAGGATTCGAACCCAGGACCTTTAGTAAGCCTGTCGAACGAGCTGCCCCCGTGCCTTTACTATGAAATAAACGGCAACAGCGTAGTCTCCGAGTTTCGTAGTTTCGTAGTCTCGTAGGTTAATCAAGCTTACAATGGACATCTGCGTTACTTAATTACTTGAAGAAACAGCCTTAATCTCAATGAATAATAATAGGCAAATCATCTATGTAAATTTGAACAAGTTAATGAACGTAAGATAATTCCTTGTGAAACTCTTCGTTTTAAAGTTAATGGAGTTGATTTATAGTTATTATAAACTTTTTTCTCCGCATATGAGATAGTTATTTTAATAAAGTTTAAGGGTCTAAAAGAGAAAATAATACTCATAAATTGGTGAGATTTAGCTAACATTTTTCTTTCTTTTATTCTTGTCTTTAAAAAATATTTTTTATTTTTACTTTATTTTTACTCCAACTTTGTTTAATAATACAAATGTGGAGAATATTCGTTGATAACAATAAAAAAGCTTGGGTTGATAAAAAGCAAATCAGACTACGTCATAGAGTTTTTACATTTGGCAAAACACCCTCACAGACACATATTATACACAATCAATAAAGCTTAAACAATGGGCCGTATTGCTGCTGAGAGTTAACACCCTTGCCCCTTATACAAGTCAATCTTATATACCGTAATTGTTAAGATTGCTGCTGAGAGTTGACACCCTTGCCCCTTATACAAGTCAATCTTATATACCGTAATTGTTAAGATTGCTGCTGAGAGTTGACACCCTTGCCCCTTATACAAGTCAATCTTATATACCGTAATTGTAAAATGGGCAAGGGTGTTAACTCTCAGCAGCAATACGGTCCATTTAGTCTAAAATGAAATAAAGTAAACCTTATAATTTCTAGTCTGCGACTCTAAGCACAAGTATTTAAAAAAAAGTAAGAAACATATAAATACACAAAGCAAACAATTCCATTAAAAGGATACATTAAATTGAAACTAAAACTGCAAAGTACATTAGATAATAACATGAATCCTCTCTTTCTTTATACAAATGAGTATGTCCCAACTCTTGAATTGTTCGCCATGTACTTTGTGTTAGGTGGCTAACACTTTTGTCTACTTTCCCGCCATACTACTTCCATATCTCCGACTTGGTTATTATCTCAATGTTTTGTTTATCAAAGTAATATGAAACATGTTGATTATGTACGAATAAAAATGATAAAAAGATACTACTAGGCATATATATTTATATTATTTAAATACAAGTCTCGTGAGAAAATAATGTAAATATATAAGACAATGTAAAAAATATATTGTGTCAAAATTTTAATGATAAAATCTAATAAAAATGTATTGATAGAAAGAATAACTATTAACTTGCAACTACAATGTCCTAAAAAAAAAAAACACAGATTAACATTATCCATGGGAGCCGCATTTACCCCATAAAGCCACAAACTCTGCTAAAACCTGAGGTCACTAATACTTGAATTGACATAACTTCGATGGGTACTTGGGGGAGGGAGGGAAGTCTACGTTTGCTCTTGCTTACCTAACCAGTATCATAGTGGTGTTTAAAGATGGAGGGAAGTAGTCTTGGTTACGTAATATTGCCTTGCTATGTTTACAACGTCCTATACACGGAGAAAAAATGCGTAGGGAAGTCAAGGGTATGCAATGGATATAATATGCTTGCCAATTTTACCGTCGCCAATTTTTACCGTTTTGATAGCTTTGCCAAAAAAAAACTTTGCCGAATTTACCTTTGCCAAAATTACCTTACAGAAATACTGTTGCCAAATTTACAGTGATTCGAGCAAACCACAAAAACATTCCAATGAAGTCGGCTAACTACAGTCAATTCCAATGAAGTCGGCTAACTACAGTCAATTCCAATGAAGTCGGCTAACTACCGTCAATTCCAATGAAGTCGGCTAACTACCGTCAATTCCAATGAAGTCGGCTAACTACCGTCAATTCCAATGAAGTCGGCTAACTACCGTCCATTCCAATGAAGTCGGCTAACTACCTTCAATTCCAATGAAGTCGGCTAACTACCGTCAATTCCAATGAAGTCGGCTAACTACCGTCAATTCCAATGAAGTCGGCTAACTACCGTCAATTCCAATGAAGTCGGCTAACTACCGTCAATTCCAATGAAGTCGGCTAACTACCTTTAATTCCAATGAAGTCGGCTAACTACCGTCAATTCCAATGAAGTCGGCTAACTAACTTCAATTCGTACCTTTTGTCTTTTTGGTTTTAAACTATTTACCTTCTATGTTATAACAATACTAGTATAAATCACTTAGACGTATTCAAAAATACACAAACACACCGGCATATATAGTTAGTTATATTTTACAGGCTCAAGCGCAAATCTCCCACCAACTTATAATAAAAATATATATGTGGTGATTCAGAATCCAGAATAAACCATTAAAGCAACCTGCGTCAGTATGTTTGTCTAAAGGGATTTGATTCAATTATTGTGCCGTGATTCAATTGAGGCCAAAAATATTTCGTTCGTTGCTCTATATCTAAATATGGTGGCAAGATTATGTGATTACAATTGTATAGATAGATCTAGCTGTTTAGTACGGTTTAATAACACCAATATGTGTTTTCGTTGTCTCTAAAACTTTCCAGTACGCATCTGCTTTTGCATTCTGAAAACTTCTGGAAAAATCCATTCTAACACTTTCTAAACCAAAATCTATAAAAGGCAAGCAGATTCGTAGTTGGGATGTTGTTGATTTGGTCAGAGATAAGCATTAAACTCTTCACTAAACGTTTATCGAGTGGCTTGAGTGTATTAGTTCATATTCAAACAGACCTTAGACAGACGATATAAGACCAAGGTCGTAACACTACTTAAAGTAGACAAATAGTAGTGTAAAAATGCAAGAAATAGGCTTACACAAACGGGAACTCTGTGGCGACGCTGAGCTAATGTTCTGCTGCTAAAGCTTATACAATTAGAAACAGGTTTTGCGAGCATTATAATTTACCTCCATTACATCTGTTAAAGAAAGTGAGGATCTTCAAAGACTACCTACAGCGCGTGGAGAATTAAGGTTACATAGATCTCCTGAGACGAGCACCATTCATGTTCAAGTAAGACGTGACACAGAATTATTCCTTTTTACCAACAGAAACCATTTTCATTTCATTTTTTATTTGTATATTTTTGAAAAGTGATTGTTGTTTTTTCTTCACAAACCTGTTAAAATTTTTCGCATCACTGTCCCATTCTTCGCTTTTTTCGGGTTCACTTTCATCTAACGAATTAGCACTGCGTCTGCGCGTTGAAAGTACGTGACTTAGTGGCCCAACATGACGCCCTTCACCACGTGACTGATCTAAGAGTAGACGAAAAATGTCTTCAATGTTTTCATCGTCTTTAGCAGATACCTAAAAAAATAGAAATATAATTTTATTACAATGATGTTTAACAGCTGTAATATGATCACAGCCACATTAGTTTTTGTTTACATGCGACTACAACAGGTAACGCTCGAAACCAGTGCTCAGGAAGCACTGTACAACGATAGTATAAAGTATATCTGAATTATCGATTACATGTATGACTGAAGACTACATATTTATTATTTACCCACTCACGAGCATAATATTTCATATTAAGATATATCCTTATGTTACGTGCCACAGTGCGAGGCCATATGAACGACCTCTTTTGTTTATATAACGATCACTACGCCAGAGGTTCATTTGTAATTTCGTGAAACGTAGAGTTTATGAGGGGACTTTTTGCTAGTTTTGCTGGTCAGTTGCTGAGAGAGTCCTGACCGTGCAAGGTTGTGTTTTTAGTTCTTAAGCTTAAAAAGCGTAAGTGATATTACAATAATTACCTCATTACTATAAGGCACACTGTTGTAACTGTATAATGTATAATACTGTAGTACTTTACTACGTTGTGCATTGATTAATGCATTAATCCTTTACGGGATTTTCTGTAATAATATTGCTATTCCCATTTTGGTCTAGCAATATTTCATTTCATTGTTCCGTGCGACATGTACTGACCTCTGTAAGGTCAATGTCGACGTAATCTTGGGTCACTGATTTGTGCCCTAGATATATTATATTTTCTGCTGATGTGAACTATTGTCTTCTTTATTATATTCTATGTACTATTTCATTTGCTTTCTATTTTATACTAAATTAAACTATTCAGTTAATTGAACCCGAAGATCTCTGTTGATTTAATTCACTTACATGTATAATTTCATGGTTGTATTTCGTAAGTCCAGACAGCAGTTTTCACCCAATGCCCCTAGATAGAGCCTAAGTTAAAATACTTATAATCTATACTACTATAATAGATTGACTAAAACTGCGGTCTGTGATACTTAGCCACAAAAATACTTTCCTACTATCCACCAGTAAAATAATAACATAATAAAACATGAAAATGAAATGCATATATTAAATGTGACAAGGAATCGACAAGTACACATTGAATATCTTAATCCACAAAATAGAGAGGAATTTGTTTTTAATATTCAGTCTCATTCATCGAACAATAAATGTGTTTGTCTATCAAAAACGAAACTCCAGTCAATGTAGAACTACTTTGAAGAAACAAAAGTTGGTAAAATGACAAACAAATCTATTTCCTCATTCAAACATCAATGTATTTGTATTTAACAAGACTCACATGCCAAAACATATTAAAATTAACAAAATCTCTGTATGGTTTGATGCCGGCAGTATCGGCCTGAATGGTTAGTGTAATTTATGTCGTCTTTCGCTACTTTGTTGACGCGTGCAGCCAAAGAGAAGGGATTATTATTTTATTGCTTACGGCCTCATCGCTCGATGTGCGCCGAACCAAGACCTGACCGTAAGTACGATGGTCTTGGTCGAACGTACTCAGCCCAGTCAGACGAGAACACTTTTTTTCAGAAGTAATTAAAAGTCTGTCCAGAAGAAAGAAATACATAGCAGAAGAGACAATTCAATGATGGTGCGAAGCTTGGGCCTTCTGTACGATTCAAGTCTCACGTCACCCAAAACTTTTTTTTTTTGTGTTATAGCTTATCTAAATGTAATTATGATAATTATGACTGCATTACCCCCATCTTTATTACTTGTTGAGAACATAATTTTATATTATTGTCTTCTGTGTATAAAAGATTAGACAAGACTGTTTTATCATTAAACAAAAGAAATTTTGTGAGAAAACGTTTGTAGAAGAATATGCCTAGCAAAAATCCGAATTGTAAAACTATTAATATTGTTATTTTATAATATTAACCAGCCAGTCTCCAGCTATTTCATAATTCATTTTTCGCTAACATTTGTACCAATCAGCACTGCAAAGACGCACTTCTTTATATTTTCATAGACAACATACAGGACATACAAAACTAACACATTCGTTTCTCTTAAAACGAGAAACGGCCCCAATGTGTGCTTTCTGCAATGTCAACTTAACAGTGTCTCACATTTTGTTGAAATGTAATACATTGTGTGACGTAAATTCTATTACTGTAAAACACTTCTTGAACTTTTCAGCAAAATTAAACCAAAATATATAATAAACTATATTAAAGACATACAACTGTAGAACAGAATTTAAAGATATAACAATAATAAAATGGATACAAGAAAAATATGACAACAACGTTAACAAAAAGGCCTTATATAACCTTCGCTGTTGATGGGCCAGAAATACAACAATTCAATTCAATTAAATTCAATAGACTATAAAACACATGCACCACTTGCTTTATCTTTTTCTGCTATTATCTTCTTCTTTTGTAATTCCCGATTCTAAATAAAGGAAGTGTGGTAAACTCACTAGAGGCGTCAACCGCTCAGTCTGGTGCCACGGCACTTACTCACAATGGCCCCAACGTATAAACTACAATTAATCCTGGTTCAGTGCGGTGTGACTCAACATTAAAGTCACTTGGTTAATCGCCACATTCCCCATCCCCACCCCAGAGGGCCCTTTAGCTTAGGAGGAAAATGAAATTATCATTGGAGTCAAGAACACAACGGACGTGTCTCGGCTGGTCCAATTATTGTGATACTGATATACTATAATTGGTATTGTTGATTACCTCAGCTGTTTATCAACTTACGCCGAAACAAACAGTGTTAAAAACTCATTTCGCCTTCGAGTCAATCTTTGTTTGTGTTGCCTATACGGAGTATTGTGTCTTGTAGGATTACTCAAAACCACCAACACTAGCGTCAGCCACGCTAGATACGGACTATAAATATAAATATTCAAAGGCCCAACGCCATTGTGACATCGATATAATCAGCCCCTACACGAGCCAAATAACCCTATAAACCACATAGAGTGCCCGCCACGCTACAATATGTGCCATACAAACTTCCATTTTATTAAATCGCATTTTTTCGAATTTAAATGAATACGTATAGGTCTATTATCATAGACTATGATATGATGGACCGCTTGCTCTATTTTTAGAGCTTATGTTCTTTTTTCGTGCGCATACAATAACGCTGACTTAAATGACCTCAACTCTCCTACGTTCGCTTAAATGTTTCCGCTGTATACAACTTTCGATTTTAATTTTTTATTGAGAAAATCATAGCGATTAAATAAAACTGAAGTTAACATTGCACAAGGGAATCGGGAATTCCGAAAAAATCAGTGTTTCAAGTTTCAAGTCATCATATAGCAGAAATACTAAAGCAAGCGGTCCATATGTTTTATAGTCTATGATGTTTTGTGAAATGTTCAAAATTAACTTAAAATATAACCTGATTTTAAGTGTCTAACTCAACTAGAGCCCTTAACAGCTCAGGGATTACGTTTATATAAAACAGGTGTGGATCTATCGGGCGTTTTATAGTCACCTATAAAGTCAATTATACCCAAATAGTAAACAATTCTTCATTTTAGGCATTCGGTTTGGAGCGGTGTTTTTTTTTTTTTTCATTTTTTATCCTAAAACTGGCCACATTGGTTTTCTAAAAAGAATCTTTTTATTATTCTAGAAAAAAGAACCAATTGTTATTTTGAATATTTTGCGGAAAATGGCACAGGCCGATCCACCTTCTCTTCACCCTTCCCCCCCCCCCCCCCGCCTTACTGGCTACGCAACTGGACCTACAAACTTGAAACAAACTATAACACTCTTCCTCCCGCCCCTTTCTATTACTCTTTTCCGTTATTTAAATAGGTCTAATCACGTGGGTCTAATCACGTGAGTCTAATTCATGATATTACATTTTTACTTAAACACAAAAGGCTCAAACAATATAATAAAAATTTATGTAAACAAATATGTTTAATAATTA
The DNA here is from genome assembly GCA_949126835.1 of Anisus vortex. Classification (NCBI taxonomy): domain Eukaryota; kingdom Metazoa; phylum Mollusca; class Gastropoda; family Planorbidae; genus Anisus; species Anisus vortex. Next base: position 34,844,813 of record OX421494.1, read on the forward strand.
TCCATCGTTAATATTGATTGGCTCTTACATTATAATTGTGAATATCATATTTAAAAACTATCAAGCCTTAATCCGTTATTGGCTAGTGCTGGACTGCTCCTGCATCCCGAATTGATCTCCCTGTAATACACACACGAAGAACTCTACAGACGATTTAAACATAATAACTATCGATTTCAACTGAGCACATTAGCGTTATCGACATTTGTATTCACAGAAAGGCTATTTCGCCTAATTTTTATATATTCCTTCTCTCGCTCTCTCTCTCTCTCTCTGTCTCTCCCTGTCGTTTTTTATGTCTTTCTCTCTCTCTCTCTCTCTCTCTCTTAGTTTCATATATCTTATGCGTTAAATTGTGATATTAAAGTAAGCTTATGCGTTTGTGTATTAATGTTAATAGAATTTAAATGTTGAAATCATTTAACTATTTAATGTTTTATAGAAATGTGTCCAATTTATATAATATTTAAATGTGCTTTACATATATAGAGTCTATGTCTATACAATAGTCTGATATTTAAATGTTCTTTACATATAGAGTCTATGTCTATACTATAGTCTGATATTTAAATGTGCTTTACATACAGAGTCTATGTCTATACTATAGTCTGATATTTAAATGTGCTTTACATATAGAGTATATGTCTATACAATAGTATGCTATTTAAATGAAACTCAACTTTGTGCGTAGTTTACAGGTAGGCTTATAATTTTTTTTTTTTTTATTAATATCATTAGATCATGTTTTTTACTTGTTTTATTTTCAAAGGACAAACAGATAACTCATTTCCACATAGACAACCAGTGGGTATAAACTCAAGAGCAAATATTGAGTTTTGTGTGCATATAAATTATAAATATAATATAAAACCCCATGTAGGTGGGTGTGATAAAATATAAACATAAGTCTATGCATGTTATTATATTATATTATACTAACTAACATAAGCCTATGCATGTTATTATATTATATTATACTAACTAACATAAGTCTATGCATGTTATTATATTATATTATACTAACTAACATAAGCCTATGCATGTTATTATATTATATTATACTAACTAACATAAGCCTATGCATGTTATTATATTATATTATACTAACTAACATAAGTCTATGCATGTTATTATATTATATTATACTAACTAACATAAGCCTATGCATGTTATTATATTATATTATACTAACTAACATAAGTCTATGCATGTTATTATATTATATTATACTAACTAACATAAGTCTATGCATGTTATTATATTATATTATACTAACTAACATAAGTCTATGCATGTTATTATATTATATTATACTAACTAACATAAGTCTATGCATGTTATTATATTATATTATACTAACTAACATAAGTCTATGCATGTTATTATATTATATTATACTAACTAACATAAGTCTATGCATGTTATTATATTATATTATACTAACTAACATAAGTCTATGCATGTTATTATATTATATTATACTAACTAACATAAGCCTATGCATGTTATTATATTATATTATACTAACTAACATAAGTCTATGCATGTTATTATATTATATTATACTAACTAACATAAGCCTATGCATGTTATTATATTATATTATACTAACTAACATAAGTCTATGCATGTTATTATATTATATTATACTAACTAACATAAGCCTATGCATGTTATTATATTATATTATACTAACTAACATAAGCCTATGCATGTTATTATATTATATTATACTAACTAACATAAGCCTATGCATGTTATTATATTATATTATACTAACTAACATAAGTCTATGCATGTTATTATATTATATTATACTAACTAACATAAGCCTATGCATGTTATTATATTATATTATACTAACTAACATAAGCCTATGCATGTTATTATATTATATTATACTAACTAACATAAGTCTATGCATGTTATTATATTATATTATACTAACTAACATAAGCCTATGCATGTTATTATATTATATTATACTAACTAACATAAGCCTATGCATGTTATTATATTATATTATACTAACTAACATAAGTCTATGCATGTTATTATATTATATTATACTAACTAACATAAGCCTATGCATGTTATTATATTATATTATACTAACTAACATAAGCCTATGCATGTTATTATATTATATTATACTAACTAACATAAGTCTATGCATGTTATTATATTATATTATACTAACTAACATAAGTCTATGCATGTTATTATATTATATTATACTAACTAACATAAGCCTATGCATGTTATTATATTATATTATACTAACTAACATAAGTCTATGCATGTTATTATATTATATTATACTAACTAACATAAGTCTATGCATGTTATTATATTATATTATACTAACTAACATAAGTCTATGCATGTTATTATATTATATTATACTAACTAACATAAGTCTATGCATGTTATTATATTATATTATACTAACTAACATAAGTCTATGCATGTTATTATATTATATTATACTAACTAACATAAGTCTATGCATGTTTTTATATTATATTATACTAACTAACATAAGTCTATGCATGTTATTATATTATATTATACTAACTAACATAAGTCTATGCATGTTATTATATTATATTATACTAACTAACATAAGCCTATGCATGTTATTATATTATATTATACTAACTAACATAAGCCTATGCATGTTATTATATTATATTATACTAACTAACATAAGCCTATGCATGTTATTATATTATATTATACTAACTAACATAAGCCTATGCATGTTATTATATTATATTATACTAACTAACATAAGCCTATGCATGTTATTATATTATATTATACTAACTAACATAAGCCTATGCATGTTATTATATTATATTATACTAACTAACATAAGCCTATGCATGTTATTATATTATATTATACTAACTAACATAAGCCTATGCATGTTATTATATTATATTATACTAACTAACATAAGCCTATGCATGTTATTATATTATATTATACTAACTAACATAAGCCTATGCATGTTATTATATTATATTATACTAACTAACATAAGCCTATGCATGTTATTATATTATATTATACTAACTAACATAAGCCTATGCATGTTATTATATTATATTATACTAACTAACATAAGTCTATGCATGTTATTATATTATATTATACTAACTAACATAAGTCTATGCATGTTATTATATTATATTATACTAACTAACATAAGTCTATGCATGTTATTATATTATATTATACTAACTAACATAAGTCTATGCATGTTATTATATTATATTATACTAACTAACATAAGTCTATGCATGTTATTATATTATATTATACTAACTAACATAAGTCTATGCATGTTATTATATTATATTATACTAACTAACATAAGTCTATGCATGTTATTATATTATATTATACTAACTAACATAAGCCTATGCATGTTATTATATTATATTATACTAACTAACATAAGCCTATTCATGTTATTATATTATATTATACTAACTAACATAAGCCTATGCATGTTATTATATTATATTATACTAACTAACATAAGTCTATGCATGTTATTATATTATATTATACTAACTAACATAAGTCTATGCATGTTATTATATTATATTATACTAACTAACATAAGCCTATGCATGTTATTATATTATAATATACTAACTAACATAAGCCTATGCATGTTATTATATTATATTATACTAACTAACATAAGCCTATGCATGTTATTATATTATATTATACTAACTAACATAAGCCTATGCATGTTATTATATTATATTATACTAACTAACATAAGCCTATGCATGTTATTATATTATATTATACTAACTAACATAAGCCTATGCATGTTATTATATTATATTATACTAACTAACATAAGCCTATGCATGTTATTATATTATATTATACTAACTAACATAAGCCTATGCATGTTATTATATTATATTATACTAACTAACATAAGCCTATGCATGTTATTATATTATATTATACTAACTAACATAAGCCTATGCATGTTATTATATTATATTATACTAACTAACATAAGCCTATGCATGTTATTATATTATATTATACTAACTAACATAAGCCTATGCATGTTATTATATTATATTATACTAACTAACATAAGCCTATGCATGTTATTATATTATATTATACTAACTAACATAAGTCTATGCATGTTATTATATTATATTATACTAACTAACATAAGTCTATGCATGTTATTATATTATATTATACTAACTAACATAAGTCTATGCATGTTATTATATTATATTATACTAACTAACATAAGCCTATGCATGTTATTATATTATATTATACTAACTAACATAAGTCTATGCATGTTATTATATTATATTATACTAACTAACATAAGCCTATGCATGTTATTATATTATATTATACTAACTAACATAAGCCTATGCATGTTATTATATTATATTATACTAACTAACATAAGCCTATGCATGTTATTATATTATATTATACTAACTAACATAAGCCTATGCATGTTATTATATTATATTATACTAACTAACATAAGCCTATGCATGTTATTATATTATTTTATACTAACTAACATAAGCCTATGCATGTTATTATATTATATTATACTAACTAACATAAGTCTATGCATGTTATTATATTATATTATACTAACTAACATAAGTCTATGCATGTTATTATATTATATTATACTAACTAACATAAGTCTATGCATGTTATTATATTATATTATACTAACTAAGTTTTGCGGCGTTGACAGGGCAAACAATTAAGCATAGATAAAGCACAATGATGGCGCACACTTTCTATTTCAAATATATTATATAGATAACATATGAATGCTGTCTTCCTCAAAGTTAATATAGGTAATTTAAGCTAGATGACAAAGACTACACAACAAATTACAAAGTCGTACCTTACAATTATGATTGTTAAAATAAATAACCTACACCTAAGCTAACATATCGTTAAACTTTACGATACAAATGCAATAAATAAAAAATAAAGTGTAAAATATAAATTATCAGTGCTTTACTTTAATTATTAAAAAAAAATTGTACAAACAAAAAAAAATCCCAAGAAAAAAAAATTAAATAATAGTAATTTAAAAATATAGGCAAGGTAATTTTGAAATAACTTTTTTTAAAGTTATCAGCGGGAAATCAGCTCCAGGATACCTATGTCCCTGTCTGGGACTCTAACCTCTCTGTCATTTAAGACAAAAGTAAAGTATAACAACCTTTAAATTGACCAAAGGTGTTGAGACTTTACACACATAAATTATAAATATATCAAATAGCATTATCTGCACTGTTGTTTATCGACTGAACAAGGATAACACTAATTTTATTTTATATATAAATATACATTAGCACTGACCTCAACAAATCCACCAGAAAACCCGTTGCTGTAAATCCAGTTCAAAGTATCAAATTTTTCAACTTGTCTGGCATTTTCTACATCCATCATTGTGCCCACAATAACACAGGGCAAGTCCTAAGTTCATTAAAAATAATGGTTTTTTTTTATAAAGAAATCATAAATATTATAATGACACATTAGGCCTATCTTTGTTAGTCTCTCAAATGTAACCATCATTGAATAAATACTTTAAATACAATTTATTACTTTATATTTTATTTTCTTTTTTCTATTTCTTGCTCTTTATTTGAATTATTAATTCAAGGGGATTTATTCCTTTTACTCGTTGATGTAATCAACTGTAGGGGTACCAACACATTAAAATTTAGTAAGGAGGTTTTATGCATTCTTTTTATAGAGCCATTGACAAACGAGACAGAAAATGTGAAACTGCAGATTTCCGTTTCAAAATTGTCGCTTTTTTTTATGTCATACATTAAGTGATTTTGCAAAAATAAATTCACTGCAACTTGTAAGTGATGTATTAGAGACAGCATAACAGAATACATCTTCCATAAACAAAAACGCATTGAGACAGAAATTCTGTCTAGATGTTCCATGACATACGACCCGAAGAGTACTGCGGAATTGAAAACAGTCATCGGTCTACGGTCCTCAAGTAGAAAACGAAGATGCGACTAAATATGCAGGATTCCTATAATTACAATCAATATGTTGTGATAGGACATTCTACCAATTAACATAATATAACCACATAGAGTTGACAATTTATAAAGCCACAAATGACAGTTTAATGAGAATGCTGATTCCCCTTAATTTAATTTTCAATGAGATTTGATCTAAAACAACATTTAAGCAACAAATCAATGATATCACGTAGATCCACTGATCTATAATCATTATACATCAGTGCATAGCTGACATATCTTAGAAAACCCGTGGTATTGATGGTCATAACAAATTTAACTATTGTACATTGTTTATATGTTCATGATATGTCGAGATAATTTGGTCACGTGCTGTTATTTCAATTGGAAAGCCGTCAAATCCTTCAAAAGTCAATGTATGATAGCGCATAACATGTAGTATGGTTTAAAAAAAATGTGTAGACTCTGAGCTATAAGAGCGATTGCAATAGGCGTGGCTTAGGTTTTTTAGTGAAATACTTGTGTCAATAGCGGCCATCTTGGCGATAATGGCATTAATGGGAATAAACATTGTTATTTACCATGTGTATTATAAACCCAAAATATAAGGAATTAGTTTCCATAAATCTTGATATTTAACTGTGATACTAGTCCTTAGTAGTCCATCCACAAAATAAACATGATTTGAGTCTTTTATATTTTTTCAATAGCTCTTTTGAAACATTGCAGGCTACATTTTGCTTTATGCTTTACTATTATACAGTAAGTTAATAGGCTAACATTCGACAATCGACATCTTCAATTAAATTAAATATTCGGCACTTACGGAACCTTTTCCATTGATTTTTATTGGTTTAAATTTGAGCCTTGAATGTTAATTTATATCGCTTGACATTGTTTTATATATGTTTTACGTTATAATATTGTTGAAATTATCACATTTAAAAATAAAACCTTCTTACGGCTATAGTAATACGGCTGCCATTTATCACCACTAGACAAAGTAAACAAACAGCACGCGCTTTTTGTCACGTGATTGCAATCGCTCTATTCGTAAATATTTTATGCTGTAAATATTGTCAAATATATTACAGTAATATTTTATTTACCGAATTCAATATCGTGCTCAATAATACAAGGATGACGTAAAATCGATTTATACGTCTCCAAGTTTAGGATGTCTAAGCAACTGTGAAGATTAGAAAATTCATAAAGCTCTTATCAATAAGATGAAAGTGATAAGATAATCATAATATAAGCCTATATTCTAAGTCTTGTTTATTTACTGAAAAACAAAGAGTGCGCATTGGTATAGTTTGTATCTATTTGAAAGATTATCTTAGTTTATTTAATATTTGTTTCTGTTTGGTAACTAAATGGTAAAAAATAGTTTGCGATCGTCCGTAACGTAGTTTATAAAAAAAGATTCGCTTTTCTTCTCGTCCGTAACGTAGTTTAGAAAAAAAGATTCGCTTTTCTTCTCGTCCGTAACGTAGTTTAGAAAAAAAGATTCGCTTTTCTTCTCGTCCGTCCACTCCTTTTTTTTTTGTCAGCACGTGAACAAGCAACTTTTCGCTTGATGATATTCATGTTTAGGCAGAGCACGGGCAGACGTTTGCTTGTCCATATAACCCAACAAAAATAAATGCAATGATTGATTTGACATCCGACGTTTAGACCAATGCGTGTCTAGAGAACTCAATGAATTAATCGAGCTCTTTTTTTTTAATGCAAGTTTTCTATGATTTATATGGATTTTTCTTGTGGCTTTTATCATACTCCGTAGTTAAAGAGTCTTTTTGTAAATATTATTTTCGCTGTTAGCATTTAGAAATGAGGCTTGTTGTTCTTCTATCAGTGTAAATAAGTCTGTCTAATGTTATTTATGTTCATTTAGATACGTTCCGAGATAATGATGAGACGACATTCTACAGAGAAGCCTCTTCTTTTGGCCTGCACGGGAACGCTTATCTTGTTTCAGTTTACTGCAAATGTATTGCTTTTCAAATGCAATTACGAATATTATTAAATGACAATCTCCATGGGGATGACCTGTCTTATTGTCAGGCTGCACACTGCTATTGTATGTTTATGTGAGTGGCAGAAAATTTGGTCAGATCCATTATGATGATGTTACTTCAGATCACATACAATGCATATAAGACAAAATCGTTTCCATCTCTGGGCTACGTTCGTCTGTAAGACTATTGTGCTCATTATAACTGCATGGATAGTTACAATGTATTTGAAATGAATTTTAGCCGGTTCGCTGAACCGAGCACAAATATGTTATATATATAAATCTCAAAAGGTTTATGTACGTATCACATACTCTTTTATTAATACTGGACGAGAATGACAAGTAATTTACAACGAATATTTTTGTTTGTTACTGCGGTAAACACTGTCAATGTTTTACTTTCTTTTTAAATGACTGCAGTGGTTGTTTCGGTGAAAAAAAAATGTGTTTCATTGAAATGCCCGGTATTAAATTTGTATAATGGCCTTCACAAAAAAAAAAAAGAAAAAAGGTTGCACTAAGATTATTTTTATGACGTCATCAAGCTTTGCACAGGAAGCGATTGCTGGCTTTTTTTCTTATGACGTCATCAAAATTGGTGAATGGGAAAAAAATTTTCGTCTTTAATTTGACTACGTAAACGTTTTGTATTAGCTGTTTAATAATGGAACACAATTTTATTCATGTATTAATTCATGTCGTAATTTGTGGCGGACAATGTTTAATTTTTTTATATTCCCGCTTAAGACTATTTTGCTCATTATAACTGCATGGGTAGTAACAGTGTATTTGAACATTACTTATAGCCGGTTCAGAGAACAGGTCTCATACATTCTAGTATAATTAATATAATTTTGAATACAATTGTAAAGCCCTTGATTTTAATTGAAATGTTATGTTTTTCTCTTAAAATGATCAAATTAAATGTAGACTTACCTGGTAACTGGATCTTTCTTCTTGGATCTGCGCCCACAGATTTTTTACTTCTTCAAAGGATTCAGCCCGAGTTATTGAGTATACAAGAACAAAGCCATGAGCTGTTGTGATAGATAGTCTCCTCATCGCTGGGAATGTCAAGTTACCGGCAGTGTCTAAAAAGTCTACTTTGATTAGAGAGCCTCGGATATTGTAATCTCTAGCATATAGATCCTCCACAGTCTCCTTGTAGTCATCCACAAACGTATTAAACAGAAAACGTTTCAAGATAGCAGTCTTGCCTACTCGACCAGCCCCAAGAAAGACAACTCTGTTTCTTTGATCAGTATCCGCCATGCTATATTATGTATTTGTTTTTCTCGTTTAGTTCAATTTTTCTAAAGATAACGGACATAATTAAATCTTGTTTTTTCATATTCCTTATTTTTAATGAGGTTTAAAAGGTATGAGGTGTGGGGGGGGGGGGGGATTCTTCACATGAGCAAAACTTTACATTTACAAGTGAAGGCTACAGAACGCCTTAAGTCACAATTGCTATTTTTTAACGAGTTGATACAAGGCTTATAGCTTTTATACGATAAAATTATTCAAGGTTAAAAAGTTGTTATTCCTGTACGTTTTATTTTAACGAGCTCGATAGTGAGAGAACGCCTTAGGTCCTTTGTTCAGACTATTTACAATCATTTAAATGATGCTTCCAAAAACGTGTATGTGTCATGTGGTTCGACCAATCGCCATGCAGTAACCGCAGTGGGAAATGAGGATCCCTGTGGATAAGGGAAAATGTTTAAAGTGTGCGAGAAAAAAAAAGATAGACTATTACATTTAAAAAATGAAAAGCAAAACGTTAGGACGATTAAATGGTCAGAAAATAGATAAAATGATTATTGTGTTTGTTAAATCGTGTCGAATATATGTTATAGACGCATTTTCTATACGAAAGACTTCTGCGTCTTATACTTAACATTAATTTGAGTCGGATCTTGCTATTTGATTCGTGTTTTAAATATATTTAGTTTTTGTTTTCCTGATTGTTTCAGGCTAACCATTCCATTCCCGGATGCCACTTGGGAAGTAATATAAAATATCTGCGTTTGTTCTTGCAAATGGAATAAGAGACGTATTTTTATCCTTACGTCTATCTGGGCAATTTTAACCAGGGTGGCATAGCGGTAGCCCGCTCGAATAGACTACCGAAGGTCCGGTTTCAAATTCTGATAAAAATTAGTATTTGTTCTCTGGTCTGGAGGGTGTCCCTGCGTCTACCCAACTCTGAAGTATACCTGGCATTAGTTGGGACAAAATGTCCCGAACAGAAAGAATGATTAGGTCAACATAATCTTCGATGAGAGTGGCTACCAAGCGAACAACGGAATATAAGAAACCTATAAATAAATATTCACTGTTTGATAAACATATTGTAGGTTAACATGAACTTCTTAAGGTTTGTTAATATTAGGCTTACGTCATTGTTTAAAGACTAATATAGGTGTTGCTTTCACTTGATTTCCACGTTTGTAAATAATTACATAATAATTTACACTTCAAAAGGATAAATGCTCCAATTAAATAAATAAAAATTCTGGAGAAGATACATCGTTGAATACAGAGAAGACTAACTCATAATGTGTTTTATAAAACCATGAAATGAGACGTATCTGTATAATTGTATGAACATTATGAACTAACTTAGCTTCGTGTTCTTTTATTTAAATATTAGCATTTTTAAAGGGAAGATCTTTTGTAGAATTTATTTAATGGAAATGAAAAAGATAGACATACATGAAGAAAAAAGTCTCCACCACCCAACGTTATGGATTATTGAAAGTCATCAGGGTAATATTGTTAAAGACATGCATTCCTGTGTTATGTACGACATTAAAACCAGCACAGTGATTGGTTTCATCTGAAAATATTATTTGACAATCCTAAATGATTTAACCTGTCTTCTTCATAGTAAAAATAGACTGGCTCACGAGGACAGCCACTGCAGACAAACCTAGAGGCATGGTATGGAGACTAACCTCCAATCTACAAGAATGCAACTTCGCAGATGATATAGCTCTGCTCATTCCTAAAATGTTCTCCTAGAGAAAACAACATAACGAAAATACCAAACTCATGCAACTGAATACAGATGCCAGTGGAGTGGAAATAGAAGAAGTAGATATAGATAAGCTTGTAATGCTTGGCAGCTATGTGTTATCGAATAGAAATATTGAAATGGAAATAGAAGAACTAGATATAGATAAGCTTGTATTGCTTGGCAGCTATGTTTCATCTAATAGAAACATTGAAATGGAAATGTTCACCAGACTGTAATGGCAGCACAGACTTTTAACAAGCTCCTTACTGCAGCCTAAAACAAAACTAAAACTTCACAAGTCCATGAACAATTATTCATGACCTATGCTGCAGAGACATGGAAGACCAATAAATGAGTCAAAAGCCACATCAGCCGTAATTTAAAGATCATCTGGAAAATTCAGATCATTAACAATAAAATGAGGAGAACAGAAATAAATAAAAAACATCATAGAAATAAAGAAACATCGGAGATGGCTTGACTGCGTTCTCCTCGTGGACAGAGGCTTCCAGCAAGGCCCTGAGATAGTGAACGGAAGAACAGAAGACCACTGAGAACATAGCAGAGAAAGTGAAATCTACGGGTGAAACCTGGCATGACGTCAGTTGGCTTGTCCAGAATGGACAAGTCTGAATGAGGCGTGAACTTTTGAACCCCAATGTTCGTGAACTTCCTGTTCTATTTTTAAACTAATAACAAAAAAAAGCATGCTTTTGCTGGTGTTTGACAATTGATTTTAGCCTTGACGGCCAGTTCTAGTCTTTTAGAATTATACAAAGGATAATACATTAGTTATGAGCAATCCGTTTTTAACATCAAAAGTGAACAGGCGATCATTAATACTCAAGTGTTAGTCGCGTGACGTTAAATTTTTATTTGTTTACAAAATAAATGAGTCAAGAGTTGCGTTTTCTTGGTTATTAAAAAAACAAAATGCGTAAATTCATAAAAACGAATAACAAACATTCTTTTGCATTAAGCAATAAGTTTGATATTTTAAGAAGGTGATTATTCCCTTCTGACTTTCACAATACATTGTTTTGCTTTGTAAACATCTATTGGAAATGAAATAAATTTTTATCCCCAACAAATTTGAGTACAACCAGTAAATTAGCACACAGACATTGTTTCGAAAAAAATGATCGAATAAGAACGGAAATGTTTTTGCACGTGACCTTTTATGCATGCATAGACGTTAAGACTTGTCCATTTGGGAGTCAGGGTGGAGGTTGTCTTTTTTTTTACTGCCTACTGTTCCATTGAGAGCGACAAAGTATATGGGAGATTCCTGACAGAAAGTAGTAAATATGAAAATGACAAGCAGTCATTAAAGAAGCTTTAGGCTACATCCCACCAAATCAGAAGAATTATGACCATTTGCTTCATGTGGACATTTCCAAAACTATAACAAATTCATACTGTGATCCTTATTATAAAATAGTCTTTGGAAAATATGTTGTATCCAATAAGATTTTGTTCTGTTTATTTTTTAGTTGAAAGAGTGTTATTATAACCATTTTACCCATGAAAAACACGTTTACGTGCAATTAAAATGTAAATAATAAAAAAGAAACAGACTTTAAAAAGTTATAAAGGCTTATATAACCTTATTTTTTAAATTGATAAATGATTTTACTTTGTTCAACATTTATTTAAATTACAGTAAGTTACAGTGAGTAAACTTCTTCAAATTCCCTTTGTTGTATGATACTAGTGGAGCCATTAAAAAACGACAAATCGTGACCTAAGACGTTCGTTCTATCGGTATATGCAGCCAGAGAATCTGTAGAACATCAGTTACTGCATTTTCCACTAAATAACATTTGGACAGTAAAATAAATGATCTCTATATAATACATTTATGTCTTATTTAAAAAAACATCACGCGGATTAAACCTTACTTCAATAAAAATGCAAATAAAAGTGATAATGAAAATAATATTTGGGAGAGATGGTTAAGTCAGGGGAAATTATCTTATCAAATTAAATTGTTATCATGCTAAATCTGGACCCCCGTCATAAAGATACTCCAATAGTGGTATAATATATATTCTCTTTATTATGCTAATTTATTGAGCTGATACAAATTCCAATTTATGTTCATAAAAAAATGTCCTATGTAAGTAAGCAAATAGCATATAAAAAAACTGGCCTTGTTATTTCATTTCTAGCAACTATTTTATAAATTTGACAAAGATATTATTTGAATAATTGTTTCAGTCTTTTAGTCTGTAGATTTTTCTTTTATTAACAACACTCACAAAACGGTATATTTAATATTTTGTTTTGTTAGAACGAGCAATGCTCAACTGATAGCCGATTTCTTTATAGCAAGGCAATTTAAGTTTCAAATTTTTTTACTAAGCTGTATTAAAACTATTTCATGTTGTTTTTAATGCTCCGTTTAACGAAAGACTACAATGAGATGGACGCTTACTCTATTTTTAGAGCGTAACTCTTGTTTTTTCCGTGCCAGCCAATAACACTGTCTTTAATGACTCCTAAACTTCCGCTTATACAACTTTCGATTTTAATCTTAGTTTTCCCAGTGAAAAAATTATAACGAATTACTAAACCGGAAGTCTAGAGGAAAAGGTGCGATCGGAAATTCCGAAACTAAGTTTTTCAAGTTAACAAATATCAAAGCAAGCTGTCCATCTTATTATGGTCTTTGGTATAACTACTGGCATAGTGTTTTATGATAAATAACATAAGCAAATATTTTACTAAATTGTATATGTCCATAAGAAGAAAAGAACATGTTCTTATGTTTCAATTTGAAATAATTATTCTATTTGAACTGTTAACCATGACAAACTAAATATACTCTTTAATCGTATTTAATAGTCTCGGCGACACTTAATATTTCTTTAATCTGAACAGATCATCATGGAGAATTACGTAACTCTTAAATTTGAACTGACGGCTGTGACGGCCTAAAAAAAAATATTTCAATCTGAAGTTTTGATTTAAATAACTCTTTAAAACATATCTTACCTTACATGTAAGGCCTACAGAACCTCCTTCTATAAAGAATATTATTGAGTCTTAATATGAACTGTTGAGCACGATTATCTAAATAACTTTTGCACTATTTACTTATTATTATTCTTCTTTCTATACCGGAGTAGTTTGCTATCAAATGAAAAATAATATTGGAATTAGTTTTTAAAATATCATAAGATTGACATAAAAAAAGCTTACATATATTTTAATCAATTTTTTTAATCTTACAAAAAAATATAACGATCTAGGCTAGCTGGTCTCTTTTTTAAATCCTTGAAATGCCGTAATATATTAGCCACGGCTTCCTTCCAGTAACGAAACGACAATGACTATCTTGTGGTAGAATAACTTCACATTGTTTTACATTTATATATGTTTAAATCACAATAATCGTTATTAGCATATTTTATTTTCTTATGTCGAACGGATATTTTCATACTGATGTTGTATGTATGGAAACATTGCAGATGCTGGTTTGGATGTTGAAATATTGCAGATGCTGAATTGGTAACTGTACTCTTACTTTAGAACATTCCAAGAACTAGATCCAGGGGTTTGATAATAATCACCTTTCGTCATTTATCACATTTCTGAAAAAAAAAAGGAAAAGTATCTAGCAAAGTTATAAAATATGAAATATGAAATATGAAATATGAAATATGAAATATGAAATATGAAATATGAAATATAAAATATGAAATATGAAATATGAAATATGAAATATGAAATTTGAAATATGAAATATGAAATATAAAATATGAAATATGAAATTTGAAATATGAAATATGAAATATGAAATATGAAATATGAAATATGAAATTTGAAATATGAAATATAAAATATGAAATATGAAATATGAAATATGAAATATGAAATATGAAATATGAAATATGAAATATAAAATATGAAATATGAAATATGAAATATAAAATATGAAATATGAAATATGAAATATGAAATATGAAATATGAAATATGAAATATAAAATATGAAATATGAAATATGAAATATGAAATATGAAATATGAAATATGAAATATGAAATATGAAATATGAAATATAAAATATAAAATATGAAATATGAAATATGAAATATAAAATATGAAATTTGAAATATGAAATATGAAATATAAAATATGAAATATGAAATATGAAATATGAAATATGAAATATAAAATATGAAATATGAAATATGAAATATAAAATATGAAATATGAAATATGAAATATGAAATATGAAATATGAAATATGAAATATGAAATATGAAATATGAAATATGAAATATGAAATATGAAATATGAAATATGAAATATGAAATATGAAATATGAAATATAAAATATGAAATATGAAATATGAAATATGAAATATGAAATATGAAATATGAAATATGAAATATAAAATATGAAATATGAAATATGAAATATGAAATATGAAATATGAAATATGAAATATGAAATATGAAATATGAAATATGAAATAGAAAATATGAAATATGAAATATGAAATATGAAATATAAACTGCTTAATGATTTCTCAAGTCTAGCTTTTTTTTTTTTGTTGGTTTAGGCCGATATATCTTTTATATTGTTATCGCTCTCTCACTACTCACCGCTCCCCTCACACTCTCTCTCTCACTCTCTCTCTCTCTCTGTAGACTAGTGTTCTACATGTGTGTGCTTTGTTTACATTGTACATTACTATGTTTTATGCCAGGGCAGTTTTAGTTAAATGATTTATTTTAGGATTTTTGTTAGGATGTGTGTAATTATTACCAGTTGGTATGAAATTTATGAATATATATAGTTTAGTGAAGCTGTAGTGTACTCTTAATGGGAGGGTAAAGATAGTTTAGTGAAGCTGTAGTGTACTCTTAATGGGAGGGTAAAGATAGTTTAGTGAAGCTGTAGTGTACTCTTAATGGGAGGGTAAAGATAGTTTAGTGAAGCTGTAGTGTACTCTTAATGGGAGGGTAAAGATAGTTTAGTGAAGCTGTAGTGTACTCTTAATGGGAGGGTAAAGATAGTTTAGTGAAGCTGTAGTGTACTCTTAATGGGCGGGTAAAGATAGTTTAGTGAAGCTGTAGTGTACTCTTAATGGGAGGGTACAGATAGTTTAGTGAAGCTGTAGTGTACTCTTAATGGGAGGGTAAAGATAGTTTACACACTTCACCAGAGTACAGAAAAGCAAAAATCACACTGTTGTCTAACTGATAAATATCTGCAGTCCTTTCTTTTCAATCTGTTAACGTAAAACCCTACTACAAACCTTAATGAAATCTAGTATACTATTTCCTCATAAAATATTTTACTAAAAACAGATCAGAGTTATCTAAAGTTATGAAAATAAGCTGTTACTATCGGCGGGAAAGGGTAAAAAAAAACTTAGATATACTACTTACTAGACTTTACGCCAGTAAAATTTAAATCATATTAATTTTTTATACTTAGGCCTATATTAATATACGGTATTAAATATTATTCAATATAATATAATATTTATTATTTCATTTAAAATTATATATCCAATTGTTCCTAAAAACCAGGCCACTTTATTTACATATTTGGCTAGGACAGAGAGTCAGCCCATTACATCCGTTACTGCCCCACACACCTAAGAACCTCACCGTGACAAATCGATAGAAATTATAATTTAAAAAAAACAACAACAACACTTGAGCTAATAATATGTGTCCGAATAATGTATTTTTTAATTTCATGTTCTTTTTTAGAAATTTTGCATCTTTGAAAAAAATATATTTTGATAAGTTGTCATGTGTCAGAAGTTCTATTCGTGCCTAGAATAGCCCCCATCCCCTGGCCCCGATAGACCCCCCCCCCCCCCCAACCAGGAGCACCACCAGTTGTGCTAATGTAGTGAGGCTCTATTGGCTATGGGTTCACAACGTTTCTAGTTATACAATTCTCTTATTTTAAAACTATTTCATCTGCAGAATGAATGTGTATGTTGACAAGAGACGCAACACACAGAGAATTGAAATCTGCACGAGACGCTATGCGTGTGGTTATTTTGAACCTCTGTAAGCCTGGTGTTAAATATTAGAATAAGGACAATGAAAAACGCAGTAAAGAAAATCGATAGAAACGGTTGATCGATACCCTCTGTGAATGTCGTTTTTTATCGGGCAGGGGGGGGGGGGGGCTATTGGCTGAAACAAACAACTTTGAATAAAGTAGAAAGAAATGATTTAGTGGATCTTTAGAGGCAGTACAGGAGTTTGTCAATTGTAAATGTAACTCTCAATATAAATCGGATATATTTTAGCTCATTACTGGTGTTTACTATTTGATACTATTGTAATACTTACTGTAAAAGGCATCCTGTGTGATTATGGTTAAAAGCATGAAAACAATGAAGTATTGTTATTTCATCTAATAACCCTAAAGTTAAGCTTTACATTTTATATGGTTGGAGGATCGGTTTCACTGCCCTGGGGGATGATTTTATTCTATGGATAGGAGGGGCGTTGAAGAGCTTATGTGTGGTAAAACTGTACTTTTCTTTAAATTATTTTAACGATCGGTTTCACTGCCCTGGGGGATGATTCCATTCCATGGATAGGAGGGGCGTTGAAGAGCTTATGTGTGGTAAAACTGTACTTGAACTTTAAATTATTTTAATTACCTTCTACTTTTTCATGAAGCATAGTGACTGAGCGGCAGCGCGTTCGACTGGCGATCCAAAGGTTTTGGGTTCGAATCCTGGTGGAGGCTAGGTTTTTTCCCGGGATCTGAGGGTGTCCCTGGTTCTACCCAGCTCTGATGGCCACCTGACATTATCAAAGGCGGCTGGGCATTGGGCTGGCCACACATCCCCAATCCATCCGTGGGCACAGAAACTGGTGCACGCTGCTTCACCAGCGATCAGTTTAATATGATCAGTTTGGTACCGAAAGGTACTTTTCTTTACTACTTTTTTATTACCATTATTTAGAAACTCATTAGATCAATTTTAACTGGTTAAGGAGCCAAAGAATATACTTGACTGTTCAGCATACAATCAAGTCATTGTGCACTTGAAATCATCTAATTGTCTATGAGCTTAAAGAATTTTTTTTAATAACCCTTTTTGATTGATATCTCATATATTTCAGACGCTCCTTCTATAAAGAAGATTATTTAGCCCTACGCTCTTTCGAGGTCTAAGTCTAGTCTTGCATTTTGATTTTAGTTATAAACGTGGTTACGTTACTGGTGTTCCTAGTTCGTTCAGGCAACCCATTCCCTGCCCGGATGCCACTCGGAAAAAAAGAGAACTTATGTTTTCTCGCCTAAAGGATAAGAAAAGTGTTTTTGTCCTTATGTTTATCAGAATATTGTGACAGATTATTATTGTGTTATATTTCTAAGTTACAATTTAATACCTTGTTTACTATTCTTTTTTTTTTTGCCTCCTGTCTTCTGGTGTTGCTAGATTTAGTGATATAACTATTGATGTTACTCTTGTCAGTTGTGAATATTCGTTGTTTTTTTTTCATTATGAGCTGCCGACCGGTTTCAAGCCGGCTAATGACTATCCGTCTGAAGGCAGCAGCATTCAACAAAACCATTAACCAGGCTTTTGTGCCAACACCAGAACATGACGACGAAGAAGTGGAAGAATTTTATAATCAACTCCAATAGCTACTAATCTCAACTGCCAAGAAAGACGTACTCGTTGTGGTTAGGAGAAGATACTTATGTAAACTGGAAAGGCACGTGAGGACAAAACTGTCTTTCGACATTGGAGTCTTCCAGCTTCAACTATCTCGTACTGGCCAACACACTAGGACCACACAAGTTCTCGTGAAAAACCACATGCCACACCACCCAATTGGAAACATCACAACATAATCGATTACATCATGATTAAAACACATTTCCGGTCAAATATAACCACGTCAAAACTCTTAGCTTTCCCGGAGCTGACATCGGAAGTGACCATGATCTCGTTATGATGACCTGTAGGCTGTACTTAAGAAGAACTGGGTTGAGGAACACTGCAACGACATCGAAAAATGTTTAAAGAAGAACAAGAACAAAAATTTATACCAATTAGTGAAAGAACTAACTATTGCTTAGCTCATGCGTAGCATCACCATACAAGATAAAGGTGGTAAAAACCTGAATAAGGAACCGGACATTTTACAAAGATTGACCGAATACTGCTAGGAACTGTATAATGACAACATCACTATAGATCCAGAGTTCCTAAAAGCCAATGACAAATATCCCATTCTCTGAGCAGACGTGGAAGCAGCAATCCTAACACCAAGGAAAGGATGCAGGAGTGGACAACATCCCTGCTGAAGCTAATGAAAGCAGGATATAAAGCCGTTATAAATGTCCTTTTGAATATATGCAAATGAATAATGAAAACAACAGGAGACTGACCTAAACGGTGGATCCAGTTGCTTATTATCACCCTCCACAAGATAGGCAACCCACAGTTATGCCAAACTAACACAAAATCATACTAATAAGCCACCCATATGTGACGATGTGTCTTTTTTATTAGCAAAACGTTAATTAATTCACAACATTGTTTCATAGCCCATTTAATAATAATATACACATTTTAACATAGAGTGACCCGATTTTCAACGCGACCCGAGTGTGACCATGTGTTTCCTAATTAGCTAGGTAATTAATTAGTCCACGATATTAGTAACATACTCCACTTCATAATTTACCCATTTTGACACACATTCATCGGGTTTTAAACGCGTGGCGAGTAATCATCGGGTTTTTCCACTTTTGTTAAGCATGTGGTCAACCCGTCGTCTAATCTACTCATATGCGCCTATAGTCCATGCCCGCGCTGCGTAAATATTAATAAGGTCACCTTCAGTCGCTACGTCGAGAACTTGTTTTGATGGGATCAAGAAGGTAGACCTATGGTTAAAATAACCAACTCGGAAAAATGGGAGATAACTTTTCCTATAGGAATACTCGGGTGGTTTCCCTTGTGTTCGTCTTAATTTTACCGCGTTCATTAAGTCAGACCTTGTTGGACACTCCGGATGACAATTAGGGAAGACGATTATGCCACTCCTTCCATTTTTACTCCCTGTCTCTTAGTTGCTACTGTCTGTCTGTCTGTCTGCTTGTAAAACTTTGCATTTCGACCACTTCCCGTCGTCCAATCGAGCTGAAACTTGGGCAGCAAATAACAATACATTCTGACAAATTTTCAGTTAAAAAAACTTAATTATACTATAAATTTTATTTTGTTGAAAATTTAACGGTTTGTTTTGGTTTCACGTTGAAAATGCCGGTCCAAATTTTATGGTTTTTCGTCACAAAGCTAGAAAAAAAAATGGATGCGCTGAGATTATTTGTATGACGTCATCAAACTTTGCGCTCTATCTTTGGGAATGAAGGGGAAAATGAATACATGTTTACGAATATCAATTTTATTTTAAAATGATGATTACTTAAGACTGCAACGAGAAGACGTAAAATATTAATTTGAAAATGAATGTGATGCCAATAAATGACAATATTCTTTTCTTAATTAAACGAAAGTAACAGAAAATAAAACGAAAAAAATGTTTCTAAACCAACGGGTTTTATTATGTAAAATATAGATCTATGAGCTATTCATGAGTGAGTCACGAAAATCTCTGCACTAACAGTAGGCCCTAAAGAGAAGGACAAAGCTAGTGTTCCTATAGTCTATATGCGCCTCTTAGTAAATGCAGGATATTTATACTGTATTTTCAAACAAACAAAAACATTGAAGACTTAAAAATCAGCAAAGTAATCAAAAATGTGTTAATTAAAAAAATGTGAATGATTGACATAAACTTGACTATCTGCGATATGAATTTTTAACAAAATACGCGAAGAAATGAGAGATCTAAAAGGCTAACGAAAATACAAAACTAAACACAGATCTTATACCGTCTATCTGAAGATGTTATGTCACTGGCCAGAGCAGCACAAAGTGCACACAAGTGCAGTGTGAAATATGTGATGGCTGGTGGCATGCACAGGGCACACATATATCTAATTGTGCTTCTCTGAAACAAATACATTTGCGTGCACTTTGTGCACAAAACCACTGCTACTCCCCCTCTTTAGCACTCTTGACTGACGCCTGACCACAAGTGTATATCTTTTCAAGCTATTGTCGTCATCCTCCAACTTCCATAGCCATTTCTAGTTCCATTAGTTAAAGTAAATATAAATCTTCGCTGCTGCTATCAGAGCTTACTGGAATAACTTTTCTTGACACCTCTCTTTTTACCTCTTTTTCTCTCCTGATTCTTGCTCTAAGTAACGGAAATCTAATAATCTAGTAATATTTCCTTACATTTACATTTTTGTCATATTTTATGTACCCACTGCAACATATAAATGTCGAGTACTGCATTTCTGTCAAGTCTATCATATACACTGCAAGTATGTGAACAAGAGAAGTGACATGGCTGTGATTGGAGTCAACCCAAACAACGCAGAGTGCTTTTATCTCAGACTTCTTCTTCATGCAGCTCGAGGATCTACTTCTTTTGAATATCTAAAAACTGTAAAACTTACAGAGAAGCTTGCCTAAGGCATGGATTACTTGAAGATGATAGACATAGGGACCACACTTTATCAGAAGCTGTTTTAAGATCTTCTCCAGGGCCATTCTTACTATATGCAACCCATCAAATCCAAACAGTTTGTGGGAGAAGTATAGAGAATCCATGAGCGAAGATTTACCTTGTCATACCTCATTTAGAGTATGTTCAACACTTCCCGTTCAAATTGTTCTTCAGATATTTTCAACTTGGCCCTAATTCTGTTGGAGGATAAATGTTTATCGATCAACAACAAAACACTGCCAGACTTAGGATTATAGCCTCCTAAAAGAAATGAGCGCGACATTCTAGACAAAGACCTGCTTAATAGTAAAAAAAATATAACATTGGAGAACTACAAAAATATGTAGAATCCAACAAAGCTCTGTTAAACAGCGATCAATCAGAAGCATATCATATTGCATATCAGGCTATTATGAATTATGTCAGTAAAGAGAAAGGCGGAATATTTTTTCTCGATGCTTCTGAAGGAACAGGAAAAACCTTCTTAATAATCATAATTCATGCAGAATTCAGAATGAAACATGATTTGGCAATCGCTATAGTATCATCTGGAATTAACTTCTACGTTATTAGATGAAGGAGGAAGGGCCCACTTGGCTCTGCGGTTACCTCTAAATATTGCCAATGAGCAACAACCAACATGCAACATTGGCAAAGCCTGTGGACAAGCGAAGGTTCTATAAACCTGGAAAATCATTGAATGTACAATGGCGCACAAAATGTCACTTGAAGCTCTTGACATAACATTGCAGGATTTAAGAGAAATAGTCAACTCATGTGAGGTGCTCTGGTGGTGTTAGCTGGCGATTGTCGTCAAACTCTTCCTGTCATACCAAGGTAAAAACAAACAGATGAAATCAATGCTTGCCTTAAATTTTCTTTTCTTTGGCCAAATGTTAAAACAATAAAATTAAGAACAAATATGAGAGTGGAGCAACAAGCGCCTGCAGTTTCCCATTAGGTTGGCATTTTCCATAACAATTAAAGAGTCACAAGGTCAGTCAATCAAGTACACTGTAATTAATTTGAAAAACCCATATTTCTCCCATGTAGCTTGCTCAAGAGTTGGCTCTCCAAATCAATTATTTATATTTGAACCAATGGGAAAAACAAGGAATGTTATTTATACAGATGTTTTACAGCGAGCATATTACAAAACGTTGAACTTTTAAAAAGTATTGTCATATTCTGTGAAACAATATTTGTTTATTTTCCATTTTTATTTTTTGCATCGGACATAATATGACAAACATTAAAACAACCGTTTCTTCTTTGCTTTTTATGGGTTCATTTGTTTTTCCTGTTGAACTTTAAATTTAATTATAAGTTTGCTTGCAAAGCAACAATAAATAAATAGCAAATAACACCAGCAAAATAAAACATAGCCTAGGTCTACGATTTTTGTTGCAAAAAAAAATAAAGCAAGCAATCATTTTTAAATTAAAAGTACTGTCGAAATGACATGTAAGTTCTGTTTTACAGAAAGAGTTATACACCCAATAAGCTCACTCCATTAGATTACAGTGAACATACTTTGACCAAGAAATTTTAAAAATTGATTTTTATTTGTTTTTCCTATTTAGATGAATATTTAACTGGTCTGCAAAACTACAATAGCCTATATAAATAAACAATAGCCTATATAAATAAACAATAGCCTATATAAATAAACAATAGCCTACATAAATAAACAATAGCCTATATAAATAAACAATAGCCTACATAAATAAACAATAGCCTATATAAATAAACAATAGCCTACATAAATAAACAATAGCCTATATAAATAAACAATAGCCTACATAAATAAACAATAGCCTACATAAATAAACAATAGCCTACATAAATAAACAATAGCCTATATAAATAAACAATAGCCTACATAAATAAACAATAGCCTACATAAATAAACAATAGCCTACATAAATAAACAATAGCCTATATAAATAAACAATAGCCTACATAAATAAACAATAGACTATATAAATAAACAATAGCCTATATAAATAAACAATCGCCTGTATAAATAAACAATAGCCTACATAAATAAACAATAGCCTACATAAATAAACAATAGCCTATATAAATAAACAATAGCCTACATAAATAAACAATAGCCTACATAAATAAACAATAGCCTACATAAATAAACAATAGCCTATATAAATAAACAATAGCCTACATAAATAAACAATAGACTATATAAATAAACAATAGCCTATATAAATAAACAATCGCCTATATAAATAAACAATAGCCTATATAAATAAACAATAGCCTACATTAATAAACAATAGCCTACAAAAATAAACAATAGCCTATATAAATAAACAATAGCCTACATAAATAAACAATAGCCTACATAAATAAACAATAGCCTATATAAATAAACAATAGCCTACATAAATAAACAATAGCCTACATAAATAAACAATAGCCTATATAAATAAACAATAGCCTACATAAATAAACAATAGCCTACATAAATAAACAATAGCCTATATAAATAAACAATAGCCTACATAAATAAACAATAGCCTACATAAATAAACAATAGCCTACATAAATAAACAATAGCCTACATAAATAAACAATAGCCTACATAAATAAACAATAGCCTACATAAATAAACAATAGCCTACATAAATAAACAATAGCTTACATAAATAAACAATAGCCTACATAAATAAACACTGACGACAAAAAACTACAACAACAACAAAAATAACGAACTAATTGATGTATGTTTGCAAAAAAAAACAAAAAAAAACACATCTATAATGTGTCAAGCATAGTAGTCTATAAAGCCCGTTCGGAGAATGGGGCACACATCTACTAGTATCAATATATAAGCTTATATAATTTTCGTGAGTTTGTTTATGTTTGTTTATATATATTTGACTAATTGTGACAAAAGTTAAATTTATAAATTGGAAACGTCCTCCAAAAGAAATTTTTATTATATAAACAATATTGCTTAATAATTTGTTAACTTAACAAACAAAAAATAAACTTAGACCAATTGATAATCACCGTATCTTGTTCATGAGAAATGTGTCTGTGTCTGTTGAGTGCTATTTTTTACATGTTTGGGACTTTTCGACCTTAAAAAAGCTACAAAAGTTGACTATAGATGAAAACTTCGACATGATCGAATGTCTGTTATTAAAATGTGTAAATTGCTATCACAAAAGCAGAATTAATGGAAATTGTTGACGTCATAGATAATGGGGTAGTGTTATGTGTTGAGGAACAATGTTGATAAATTTGGATTAAAAGGCTTTCAGCTTTGTTGCATTATATATGAGAAGATTTCGTTAGCTTAAGGCTGTGATTTTAGTTGGACTTTAATTGAATTACTCTAAACAATCATGGGATGAAATTGGAAGAAAAATAAAATTTTAAATATTGTCATGCAAAAAAATAAAAACAACCTCCAAAATTGGCTGCTGGAGTGGGAAAGTTGAACTTAAGTCCCTGAAATCACTCTCTGTTGAATTACTTGTCATACTATGTTAAAAATGTTAATTTTCATCGCATGACAGTGAAATATTGTTGAAATGATGAAATTAATAAATAAAACTCTCTTAACGCCTGTAGACTTCACAACTAGGCTAAGTAAACAAACAGCACGTGCTTTTTGTCACGTGATTTCAAATGCTTTATTTCTTTATATATATATATATATTATTATTATTATTATTATTATTACTTTTACGAAACGCCTGTCCTTCATAAGAAATCCCCAAAATGAGTCATCAATGCCCAATAGATAATTTTAGTATTTTACTGGTCAAGTCGCTTCGATATACTTTTAAAATATTAATTCAATAAAAATGTTAAATGACAGGCCAGCTTTTGTTATCTTTTTGTAGATAATTATTAATTAGTAGATGACTGTAGAATAATGAGTATCGAATTATAGACTGTAGGATTTATTTGGCTAGAGCCCCTATTCAGTTGATGAAATATTTATTTATTACGTTGTCTTGTAGTTATTATAATTACTGCTTCAATTCCCGAGTGACATTCGGGCATGGAATGGGTTGCCTGAACAAACCAGGAAAACCAGTAACTTAACATCATTTAAAACATTAATAAAAATGCAAGACTAGACTCGGACCACGGATGAGCGTAGGACGCAATAATCTTCTTTATAGAAGGAGCGTCTGTAATGTATAAGATAAGAAGATAAGGTAGTATCATTATTAGTTCATTTTGATATTAGTTTAGTGTAGTCTAGGTTGGTCCAAGTTCAAATTATCCCCTGGCAATCTTTATAACATTGATTAGAGTTTTTTTTTTATTTAGGTGTATATTTATGTTGGCTCAAATACACAGCAAGTATCGTGTTGTTATTGTGTAGTGTTGGCAATTACTATTGTAGTATAAATAAAACACACACAATACTGGAACGTGAAGAACTGATATAAATCGAGTTTTGTAAACAAACGAATTATTGGTTTAATCACAGAATCATCAATTAAAAATCCAAATAGAAGTATGATATTTACATAAATGGTTAAGAATAACACATTATCCATAGAATAGGTATGAAATATATTCGATATTCAATAGGCTATGAATAGCATTGAAACTACTGGTAAAACAATATTGAAATCTTTGTAGTATAAATCCGTAAGAAATTTTTTTTCAGAGCATAAAAAATATGTCTTACTTGACGAGAGATACCAAAGAACTGATGTAATCTTGGACTAATTCATATGGGTCCATGATATGGGTCGATAGGATACCATAACCAAATACAAGAGAATACATTGCATTATGGCTGATGTAAACAGATACTATATAATAAAATACTAGCGTGCGATGGAATATTCGAGTACCGCAATAACAATTTTACGATCGCCCATGTTGTCTGGTGACGTAGTTGGAAAAACCACGGGTTTGGCTTATGAAATACTTTCTATCGTTACTACACCAATTGTTATAAAACAGTTATTTATTCATTTAATTATAATACAATGTATAAATTTACGTTTCGTAACAATATATATAAATAGATACATAGATATATATATATCGGTTTTGATTTTATAGTGTATAAATGTAAACATTAATAAGCTTTGTTTGGTAACGTACGTGACGTCCTCAAACTAAATCGATTTTAAACATTTTATGAGAAGATACGGATTACTTTTGGAAGATAATAGTGTTGTGAGCTATTTTTTTCAATGATTGTGTTGGCCGCATAATCAAGACTCAACTTAACTCGTCTCAGAGACACGTATAATGTATTTATAATTAGTATTTAAGTATATATTTTTGTTCAATAATCTCTAAGCGCTTAGGACTATGAGTAGGCCTATGACGTTTTCGATAGTTACGGAAGTCCGAAGACTTGTTCTTGTGATAGTAACGAAATATACTGGTCTCAACAATAGATCTTCTTGTATGGAAATATACTGGTCTCAACAATAGACCTTCTTGTATGGAAATATACTGGTCTCAACAATAGACCTTCTTGTATGGAAATATACTGGTCTCAACAATAGACCTTCTTGTATGGAAATAAATATACTGGTCTCAACAATAGACCTTCTTGTATGGAAATATACTGGTCTCAACAATAGACCTTCTTGTATGGAAATATACTGGTCTCAACAATAGACCTTCTTGTATGGAAATATACTGGTCTCAACAATAGACCTTCTTGTATGGAAATATACTGGTCTCAACAATAGACCTTCTTGTATGGAAATATACTGGTCTCAACAATAGACCTTCTTGTATGGAAATATACTGGTCTCAACAATAGACCTTCTTGTATGGAAATATACTGGTCTCAACAATAGACCTTCTTGTATGGAAATATACTGGTCTCAACAATAGACCTTCTTGTATGGAAATATACTGGTCTCAACAATAGACCTTCTTGTATGGAAATATACTGGTCTCAACAATAGACCTTCTTGTATGGAAATATACTGGTCTCAACAATAGACCTTCTTGTATGGAAATATACTGGTCTCAACAATAGACCTTCTTGTATGGAAATATACTGGTCTCAACAATAGACCTTCTTGTATGGAAATATACTGGTCTCAACAATAGACCTTCTTGTATGGAAATATACTGGTCTCAACAATAGACCTTCTTGTATGGAAATATACTGGTCTCAACAATAGACCTTCTTGTATGGAAATATACTGGTCTCAACAATAGACCTTCTTGTATGGAAATATACTGGTCTCAACAATAGACCTTCTTGTATGGAAATAAATATACTGGTCTCAACAATAGACCTTCTTGTATGGAAATATACTGGTCTCAACAATAGACCTTCTTGTATGGAAATATACTGGTCTCAACAATAGACCTTCTTGTATGGAAATATACTGGTCTCAACAATAGACCTTCTTGTATGGAAATAAATATACTGGTCTCAACAATAGACCTTCTTGTATGGAAATATACTGGTCTCAACAATAGACCTTCTTGTATGGAAATATACTGGTCTCAACAATAGACCTTCTTGTATGGAAATATACTGGTCTCAACAATAGACCTTTTCTTTTATGGAAATAAATATACTGGTCTCAACAATAGACCTTCTTGTATGGAAAGAAATATACTGGTCTCAACAATAGACCTTCTTGTATGGAAAGAAATATACTGGTCTCAACAATAGACCTTCTTGTATGGAAATATACTGGTCTCAATAATAGACCTTCTTGTATGGAAAGAAATATACTGGTCTCAACAATAGACCTTCTTGTATGGAAAGAAATATACTGGTCTCAATAATAGACCTTCTTGTATGGAAAGAAATAATAAAGATTAGAGTTGTTTTTCTTTTTTAAAAAGTGTTTCTTGATTTTTTGAAGTGTTTCTACTTTTAACCACTCTTCTACAACACACCACCACGCAGATAGTTGTTGTTTATAGTCTACCATTTAGCATCAATGTTAAAATAGAACAAAGTAAAGCATCACTGTTGCATTGAATACACGTTTTTTTTTATTAGTAAAAGTTAAGTAATATTTGTACAAACCGAAAATTAAGCAACAACGAAGTGAATACAAAAACTTTATGCTTGGAAAATCTTACGTTTTCACTTCAGTTTCAGCAGTGTTCAAATGGAAACTATCGATTGAAGTGCCACGCCATCGCGCTGTATTGTAAACTACTTTTTTTTTCTTCAATAATTACTTTAGTTGTAGATAAGCCGGCCCACAAGAAGATAAGTAATGTAGGAAAAAGAGCGAGAGAAAGAGAGAGAGAGAAAGAGAGAGAGAAAGAGAGAGAGAATGTGTGAAAAATAAGGTAAAGGGGAGTGACAGAAAGAGATGTAGTTGACTCAACTATTGAGAACCGCTCAAGATATGCAAAGGTGTCTGTCATATTGTACTTTGTAAGATTAATGCATTTTACTTAGTTACAGTAGAGTATGTTTCATCCCTTTATCTATTGAGTGCCCGCCATGGCGAAGAAAAGCAAACGATAGACTGAATAGTGTCAATGTAACTTTACCACTAAGTACACATTTACGATTCGATGCTCGAAAGAAAACAGTGTAAAACATTAAGAATAAGCTGAACTTAAAAAAAGAAAACACAAAAAACTTGAGCTACTAGTATGTTGCACTAGAGAAAAAGTTAACGTCCATTATAAAATAAATCGAGAAACAAAAAAACCAATTTAAAAAAATGAAGTAAAAACAAATCAATGTTACATTGTCCGAAGTAATAAACAATTTAGTACATAGGTTCTATAACTTGTTCAGCTCACTTAGGACTGCCAGATATAATACATAGGTTCTATAACTTGTTCAGCTTACTTAGGACTGCCAGATATAATACATAGGTTCTATAACTTGTTCAGTTCACTTAGGACTGCCAGATACTTGGGAACCAAATGGAGGACATATTGATTGTTTAATTTTTTAATTGTATGCGGATTGAACCATCAATTACTACAATTTTACTACAATATAGGCTAGTTGCCAATACAATTTTACTACAATATAGGCTGGTTGCCAATACAATTTTACTACAATATAGGCTAGTTGCCAATACAATTTTACTACAATATAGGCTGGTTGCCAATACAATTTTACTACAATATAGGCTAGTTGCCAATACAATTTTACTACAATATAGGCTAGTTGCCAATACAATTTTACTACAATATAGGCTAGTTGCCAATACAATTTTACTACAATATAGGCTAGTTGCCAATACAATTTTACTACAATATAGGCTAGTTGCCAATACAATTTTACTACAATATAGGCTAGTTGCCAATACAATTTTACTACAATATAGGCTAGTTGCCAATACAATTTTACTACAATATAGGCTAGTTGCCAATACAATTTTACTACAATATAGGCTAGTTGCCAATACAATTTTACTACAATATAGGCTAGTTGCCAATACAATTTTACTACAATATAGGCTGGTTGCCAATACAATTTTACTACAATATAGGCTAGTTGCCAATACAATTTTACTACAATATAGGCTAGTTGCCAATACAATTTTACTACAATATAGGCTAGTTGCCAATACAATTTTAGTACAATATAAGCTGGTTGCC
Source organism: Anisus vortex (assembly GCA_949126835.1). Lineage (NCBI taxonomy): Eukaryota > Metazoa > Mollusca > Gastropoda > Planorbidae > Anisus > Anisus vortex. The sequence goes on from OX421494.1 coordinate 34,875,064, forward strand.
AATACAATTTTACTACAATATAGGCTAGTTGCCAATACAATTTTACTACAATATAGGCTAGTTGCCAATACAATTTTACTACAATATAGGCTGGTTGCCAATACAATTTTACTACAATATAGGCTGGTTGCCAATACAATTTTACTACAATATAGGCTAGTTGCCAATACAATTTTACTACAATATAGGCTAGTTGCCAATACAATTTTACTACAATATAGGCTGGTTGCCAATACAATTTTACTACAATATAGGCTGGTTGCCAATACAATTTTACTACAATATAGGCTGGTTGCCAATACAATTTTACTACAATATAGGCTGGTTGCCAATACAATTTTACTACAATATAGGCTAGTTGCCAATACAATTTTACTACAATATAGGCTGGTTGCCAATACAATTTTACTACAATATAGGCTGGTTGCCAATACAATTTTACTACAATATAGGCTGGTTGCCAATACAATTTTACTACAATATAGGCTAGTTGCCAATACAATTTTACTACAATATAGGCTGGTTGCCAATACAATTTTACTACAATATAGGCTGGTTGCCAATACAATTTTACTACAATATAGGCTGGTTGCCAATACAATTTTACTACAATATAGGCTGGTTGCCAATACAATTTTACTACAATATAGGCTAGTTGCCAATACAATTTTACTACAATATAGGCTAGTTGCCAATACAATTTTACTACAATATAGGCTAGTTGCCAATACAATTTTACTACAATATAGGCTAGTTGCCAATACAATTTTACTACAATATAGGCTAGTTGCCAATACAATTTTACTACAATATAGGCTAGTTGCCAATACAATTTTACTACAATATAGGCTAGTTGCCAATACAATTTTACTACAATATAGGCTAGTTGCCAATACAATTTTACTACAATATAGGCTAGTTGCCAATACAATTTTACTACAATATAGGCTGGTTGCCAATACAATTTTACTACAATATAGGCTGGTTGCCAATACAATTTTACTACAATATAGGCTAGTTGCCAATACAATTTTACTACAATATAGGCTAGTTGCCAATACAATTTTACTACAATATAGGCTAGTTGCCAATACAATTTTACTACAATATAGGCTAGTTGCCAATACAATTTTACTACAATATAGGCTAGTTGCCAATACAATTTTACTACAATATAGGCTAGTTGCCAATACAATTTTACTACAATATAGGCTGGTTGCCAATACAATTTTACTACAATATAGGCTGGTTGCCAATACAATTTTACTACAATATAGGCTGGTTGCCAATACAATTTTACTACAATATAGGCTAGTTGCCAATACAATTTTACTACAATATAGGCTGGTTGCCAATACAATTTTACTACAATATAGGCTGGTTGCCAATACAATTTTACTACAATATAGGCTGGTTGCCAATACAATTTTACTACAATATAGGCTGGTTGCCAATACAATTTTACTACAATATAGGCTGGTTGCCAATACAATTTTACTACAATATAGGCTGGTTGCCAATACAATTTTACTACAATATAGGCTGGTTGCCAATACAATTTTACTACAATATAGGCTAGTTGCCAATACAATTTTACTACAATATAGGCTAGTTGCCAATACAATTTTACTACAATATAGGCTAGTTGCCAATAAAATTTTACTACAATATAGGCTAGTTGCCAATACAATTTTACTACAATATAGGCTAGTTGCCAATACAATTTTACTACAATATAGGCTAGTTGCCAATACAATTTTACTACAATATAGGCTAGTTGCCAATACAATTTTACTACAATATAGGCTAGTTGCCAATACAATTTTACTACAATATAGGCTAGTTGCCAATACAATTTTACTACAATATAGGCTGGTTGCCAATACAATTTTACTACAATATAGGCTAGTTGCCAATACAATTTTACTACAATATAGGCTGGTTGCCAATACAATTTTACTACAATATAGGCTAGTTGCCAATAAAATAAGTATCTACCTATTCGTATTCATTGGGAAAATCGACTAAGAAAAAATCTTGTAAACAAAACAATTAAATATAAATTCTATTAACAATGAATTTGTATTTCGAAATGATACAATAATTTCTTGTTTAAATTAAATAGTCGATAATACAATAAATACATGACCATCTTTATTAATTATCTAACATATTTCTCTGACGAGCCAAATTTTGTACATAAGATATTCGTTAGCATGCAACAAATTGAATGCATAAAACTGTTTAGGCTACATGTGTGTTTTTTTTTAAGTTTATACATTGTAATTATGATGCCTTTTACAGAGTACTAGTAATTGTGGAGATGCTATCCCTGGCTATCTTTTGTAACAATAAAGCTGCAACATAGGTAAATTTGAGTGTATGTGTGTAAGGGACAGTGAAGTGGGGAAAGACACAATTTAATTAATTCCATTTCCTATGAAATACTTCTTTGTTTTGCTTTAGCCAACTCAGCCACTTATTGACAGTAAAAAAATAAAGAAAAATTATGTGTACTAAGCATTTTTAATATCGTTGGAGTACAAAACATAAAATAGTACACAAAATAAAAAGAAAGGATGATTGACTTTACCATGACATCTGTGAAATTGACAATAGAATTACTCTACCAGATCACGTAATTGACCATAGAATTACTCTACCAGATCACGTAATTGACAATAGAATTACTCTACCAGATCACGTAATAGAGAATAGAATTACTCTACCAGATCACGTAATTGACAATAGAATTACTCTACCAGATCACGTAATTGACAATAGAATTACTCTACCAGATCACGTAATTGACTATAGAATTACTCTACCAGATCACGTAATTGACTATAGAATTACTCTACCAGATCACGTAATATTTATGTTTTATTTTGTGTTATTTTTATTTGAACACACTAAACACTTTAAAATAGACCTGCTTGTGGCGTAGGCCTATATCTTAAAATATGTCTTTTATAGTATTTTAAGATAGTCTATACTTTATTTAATTAAGTGTTTACATATATAATATCGTAAAAGGTGTGTTTGTGTGAAAGAATGAGAGGGGGGGGGGGGGAAAGTGGCGAAATAAAAATGAGTGGCTAGTTATTAGCTGTCTTCATTAAACGTTTGGTTAAACAAGTAAAATAAACAAACATTAAAAAAACAATATTATTTTATTGTCAACTAATGTTTGTCACATAGGAGCCTATTCTCGAGTATAATAAAATAAAAACATAATAGGCTTATGCATCTAAAGGTTATCCACTTCATTAATGTCAACTGAGTCTAATTGAACCACTGTTCAATCGATTTACTTCGGTTACATATAACTAGTCTGGAGCGGTCGGTCGTCGATTATTTACTGCAACCCTATGTAACCCGTAGGGTTACAGTTACAGTCTTGAGCGCAACTGCTGGATATGTTTTTCTAAAGGATTTGTTTTTACCTTCTCGTATGAGCTGCAGTGATACCACTCTAAAATTTCAGAAAAGCCAAGTTGAGCTCTTAATACAAAAACTCTGTAACCTACTTTGTGCCCCCCCCCCCCCCCCCCATCTTTTTAAACTCCATCCATGTGCATCCCCTAGACTTTTTTTCCTGAAACTAAGAATTAAAAAAACAAATTACAAAGAAATGTTTTTTTAATTCTTTTTATTTTTTTTAAATCTTTGTTATTTTTTGTTCGAAACGTAATTTAATTACATCTAGACTCTATAAATTGTTTACAGCAACTTTTAATACTTAATGTTGTTTTTTTTAATTGTTTACGCTTAATTCGTGCACCAGTGTTCATGCAAATACAGACACATCCATTGTCAGCCTTGTTTCTAGTGATGATAGTGACTATCACAGAACGATTTCAGATTTCTACACTGACTTTTAATTAACTTTTCTGTATGATAAATAATAGTGTGCTTGTCTATTCTTATAAGTATATTTTGTGTGCCTGAGTACTAATAGTTAAGTTCTTTTATATTGTTTAAAAAGGCCGAAGAACGGAACATCTGTAATCAAGTCAAATTTCCATTTGTTTGGACCAATAAAGCTTTCTTATCTTATCTTAAACTCTATTTTAGAAATACAACACAATAACAACCTGTTGCAATACTCAGATAAACATAAGGACAAAAACACCTTTCTTATCCCTTATGCGAGAACAAATGCATGTAAATGTAATGAATTGGTAGTCTCTAAATATAATCGGAGTAATCAGCACTAATTAGAACTGGACTTCTTTTTTCTTGGAAATAATAGATAGTCAATTAACAGCATTATGTATGTAGAGAGAATGGCGATTGTTTATGTATATATATATATATATATAGGTGTGCGTGCTATATAATACTGCTTTGCCATTGCTACTATGTTCAATGTTGTTGCTACTATGTTCAATGTTGTTGCTACTATGTTCAATGTTGTTGCTACTATGTTTAATGTTGTTGCTACTATGTTCAATGTTGTTGCTACTATGTTCAATGTTGTTGCTACTATGTTCAATGTTGTTGCTACTATGTTTAATGTTGTTGCTACTATGTTCAATGTTGTTGCTACTATGTTCAATGTTGTTGCTACTATGTTCAATGTTGTTGCTACTATGTTCAATGTTGTTGCTACTATGTTTAATGTTGTTGCTACTATGTTCAATGTTGTTGCTACTATGTTCAATGTTGTTGCTACTATGTTCAATGTTGTTGCTACTATGTTCAATGTTGTTGCTACTATGTTCAATGTTGTTGCTACTATGTTCAATGTTGTTGTTTTACCTTTCCCACGTAAATTGTAAGCCCCCCCCCCCCTAGGAGTGTTTATCCAGACTCCCAGAATATCCAGTGGCCGAGTCTACTTGCCAGGTTTGATATCAATATGATGATGAGAAGTAGGTCGAGGCAGAATGCAATTAATGTGATATTCTTTTCATCCCCAAAATCGACTGGTCTCCTTAACACAATATTATTATTACCTTTCATTCTAAGAATGTTGATGAAACTTACGAAAAAAGTAAAAACTATTTACTCCCAGTGGTTTGTTACGGGCTATTTCAATTTATTATTTATCTTTAGCCTATAACCTATTAACCTAAAATAATATAATAAATAGAACAGAAAACACGCCATGAAAGTTATTAAAATAAAAAGTAAACTAAAATGCAAATAAATCTTTACTAAGCTAATTCAACACAATGGGCCTACTATAATAAAACACTTTTCGTTATTTTTTATTCAAAGATAAATCGATATAAGTGTAGCGTGAAAGAGGGTTGTGCTGCTCATCTCAGTCTTACGAGACTTTTACAGTGCTCTCCTTTGAATCTGTGGCTCCTACACTATGGAACAACTTGCCCCAGACTGCAGCTGAATTGTTAAAATAGAGCCTCTTGATTTCATTATTGTAAAAAAGTATGTTTCTTCGAAAATAAAATTTGGATGTAGTTGTTCTTTACTAGTTGAACTATGGACATATTTTTTTACATAAAAAAAACTTTATTTATCTAACATTTATTATCAGAAAATGAGAAGGCCTTTGCTCCATGAGGAATTCGACTGGATAGTTTGCTGCATCATCTAGAATAATCAAGATTGTATGTGTATTTGTGTGTGTGTGTTAGTGTGTTTGGTGAGGGAAGAAAAACAGACAGACAGACAGACACGGTCAATAGTTTTCGCCCATAAACGCTTAGGTAGCAGCCTATTCAAAGTCATAAGAAATGGAATGTCTTGGCAGATTGTAATTGTGCGAGTACAGGATACTTTTTTACTAACCAAGATTTCAACATGAAACCACGTAATATGGAGATTCAACGCGTCACCCTGCGATACTATTAACACAATGAATATTCTGCCTTTCTATTTACAAGCACAATAAAAGAATAAAAGTAATAAGAGCATATCAAAATTATATTTAAAAAATGGTTAGACACCGGTCTAAATAAAAAAAAATATTTGGCTTACCAGACAATTTTAAATTTACCTATCAGATTCAACTGTGTGTGTGAGAGAGAGAGAGAGAGGGAGAGAGAGGGGGAGAGAGGGGGAGAGAGAGAGAGAGGAAAACGGAAAGAGGAAAGAAATGGAGCGAAAGAAACAAAATATTGCAAAGTTAATATAAAGTATTTAAAAATAGACATACTCCACAAATTACGTAAATTATAGTTATACTAAGCTAGGTTTATATGGGGTAAAAATGATGCTTCAAGTCGTTTAATTAAGGTGTCATGCAAGGTTTGGGAAGACCTATTCTAAACGAGTATCATGTCCAGGAAGCATTCGTAACGTAAGCATTCTTTTATTATTAACCCATCGAATAATTAAAGCCACCCATATTTACTTTACTGCACAGCGAGCTTTACCAATTAAAATAGTGTAAGAAGTTTTTACCCTAATTCGTTGAACAATGTTTTGTTGAACCAAGGCAGCTATAATTCTAGAATACATCTATTGCGTTGCACAAGTTTGTTTCAATACCACTGGACTTCGTGTTTTTTATCGATACGTATGCGCAACGATCGATTCAATCGTTGTTTGTTTGTATACTTCGCACAAATAGAAACATTTGAATTGTAAAATAATATTTGTTCAAAAATGTCGGGGGGGGGGGGGGGGGCGCTTAGATTCGCGCAGACCCTCACCATCCCGGTGGCTTCGCCCCTGCACGTATGACAAATAGTACTATTGCATATATCGGGACGGGATCCCTGCACTTTCGTCCACTCCCACCGAAACATAAAGAACGTCTTCCCCGTGACTGAAGTAGGTTCTATGTGCCGTACAGTAAGCCGGGAGGAGAGGGGGGGGGGGTAAAATGAATGTTATTCTCCCATGCATTACTTAATGGTCACTCAATAATAATTGATTACAATGGAAACCATTTTAGGCCTAGTGCATAGGGAGATTAAGCAATACGTATGATCAGTGCTACAAGTAGGCCTAGCCTATTGCCACAATTAGTGGTGCCCGTTTGGTTATTCCACTAATGAATTGAAAGAACAAATAGATCTACATTTTCCACTTCAAAAACAATTTCTTTAAATTCTACACATTCTTTTTCAGATACTATCATAATGTTACATAAATGTCTTATGTTGAGAGAATGTAGGCCTGCAGGTCAATACTTTACTGTGGAGCCAAACGAATCATTTTAAATTAGAAATTACACCCTTTTATAAAATTAGTATAGCACCCTCTCCGGTTCCGTTTAAATAAACAGACTTTGTATTCAAGTGTATTCACTGTGAATAAGTTAACAATTATCACAAATATATAAATGTACAATAATTGTCTCAATAAAAGCTACCATATTATTTAGACATGAAACGTGTTCCCCTTTCTTATTCATAGGAAGGCAAAACAAGCACGTAGAATAAAATGAGGGAAATTGAACTTACGGTTCAACGAATCATTCAAAGTCTTTCAAAAGACACGGGCCTTTTTACTCCTTCATTTTATCTAATGAAATACTCCATGTCTAGTTCCATCAATAGGCTTGAACGAACTAGAAACATTGTCCGTTCTTAGTCATTCCGTAGCCGGGCAACCGCGAGTGAGCCAATGAGCGCGCGTGTTGTTGGAAATTGTCGCAGGGACAAGAGAGAGGGAATATAGCCCACATAAATTGATGTCATCGGATGAAGCTTAATATCTGTATTGTATCTTACGAGCTATAAACCGTATTACTAGACTATCAGCTTAAGGCTGTGATTTAAGCAGGTATTTTATTGGATTACTCTAAACAATCGTTGGATGATATTGTAAAATATAAAAAAAACATTTGTAAATATTGTCAAGCAAAAAAAATAAATTATAAACAATTTCCAGGAATTGGCAAATTGAGTAGGGAAAGTTGAACCTATGCACCTGAGATCACTGTCTATTGAACAATCAATTGTCATACTATTTTCAAATGGGCCGAAGAATGGTTAGTCGGGCTGCAGACAAAAACCCTTACTTTGACAAAACTGAAGAAATGTTTCTTATTAGACTTCGACTAGATTTTCTAGCCCTAGTTAATTTGTTTTTATTTTGTTATATTTGTGTTGTTGTTTTCATATTGGGCTTAACATTGAGCTCTAAACCTGTAAAACACAAATGAATAAATTATATAACTACTAACGAAAAAAAAAATAACCCAGACGACTTTACAATGTAAATTTAGACTAATTTAGAGTCTATATGCAAAAAAAAAATCTATAAAATAAAAACCCAAAGAAATCTATAGATCTATGTCTATCAGTGGGAACGCTTAGCGACTTGGTTTTGATAGTACAGACTACTGATCTATAAAGACCACTGATCTATTTATTGACCGGCTGGTCCAGCGGTTAGTGCACCGGACTGTCAACCAAAAAACCAACGGACAGGTCGCGGGTTCTATCCCTGCCACCGACAGATCCCTGTCGCCCTGCAGGAGTTTTGGGCCTAGTGGACGTAATAATCTTCGATTTAGAAGGAACGTCTGTAAACTTATAAGATTAAGAATAAGATTTATTTACAGATCAGTGGTACAGACAGATGACATAATATCAAATACTACAAGAAGAGGACCGCTTGCGCTTGTTTTTAGCTCAAAAATCGTGTTTTCGGTGTTCATCAAATAACGCATACTCCAAAAGACTTCCGCTGTATACAACTTTCGTATAGTTCTAATCTTATAATATTTTACATACGATCCTTCTATAAGGTATGCTTCTACAATATCTACATGAGAAGTAATGAAACGAAGAAATTGACAATTTAAAACATTTGCTTTTACATATACATTTTTTAATAGTTTTAATGTACATTTTATGGTGCTCGGTACATTTGGCAATGGTAAATTCGGAACCGGTCTTTTTGGCAAGGTGATTTTGGCAAAGGTAATTTCGGAATAGGTAAATTCGGCAAAACACGCAAAGCGGTACAATTGGCAACGGTAAAATTGGCAATCATATAATAACCACTGTTTTTATTAAAAGTTTTGGTTAGACTACACTCTAGTCCATGGATAGGCAACCTATGCAATGCGTGCCATACTTGGAACACAGAGTTAAAGAATTACTTTGCTGACCAATAGGCCTATTCTTTCAACACGGGTTGTTGAGTGTGTGCGGGGGGGGGGAACATGGCCACCATAAAACATTTTATCACATTCCATTTACCGTCAATCAGTAGGCTACCTTTTGTCTCTGTAGTTTTAAACCTTGTACCAGTTTTGAACCTTGTACCTTCAATGTTATAACGATACAAGTATACATTACTTAGACATATAGGCCTACAACAATACATATAGTTGGCTATATTTGACATAGAAACCTCGATAACTTACAAGATATTTGTAGCTAAATTTGTCTTATAGCCTAAGTAAATTGGTTTAAACATTGAAAGTACTTTTATACAATTTAAAGGTTTTTTTTACAAATCTCGTTTGTAATTTAATTTATATATATAAGAAAAGTAAATAACTAAATTAATTTTTCAAAATTGTAATAATAAAATGAAATCCAATATCATTATCAATGTTTTGATAGAAATACTGATTTGTTTAACTAATAACAACAATGTTCTGGGATTAAAAAAGAATTTGATTTTTCAAAATTGTAAAAATAAAATGAAATCCAATATCATTATCAATGTTTTGATAGAAATACTGATTTGTTTAACTAATAACAACAATGTTCTAGGATTAAAAAAGAATTTAAACGAATACCCTTCCCCCCAACCTCTTTTAGTTTTCACTGCTTAGCCTGGTGCTACCAAGCTGGTAGGGCCGGGCTAGCGTTTGCTTTTGTTAACACGTCGAGTCTCATTCTGGTGTTTAAAGAAGATGATGGGGATGGCAAATAATCTACATTATGTAACATTGCCTTGCCTTGCTTCCTTGTGCTATAGACAAGGGGGGAGGGGTTACATGTGGCGTCTACTTAAATGTTCCTTCTTATGCATTAGTTAAATAACGTAAATGGTTAAAAAAAATTACGGTGTTTTTATTCAACGTTTTTCTTAAATTTAATTTTTAGTCAAACAAACTAATTAACTATTTTTTGTTACCTAACTTAGCACGTCTCATAAACTCAACGACTGGGGCCCATCTCCTCCGCCTTCCTCTGGTGACGCTATTGCAAACATGTCACAAATCAGGCACTTTCTATAGGTCTAATGCTAACTTCATTTCGTGCCATTAGCTTCATTTAGTAGACTAGAGCAGGGGTCGACAAACTTTAGATAATAGTGCGCCAAAGTAGCATTTCTAAATATTTCAGGGTGCCAACGGCCTTAATGTCATCCTGCTCTTTTCATGCGAAAGATACTTAAACTTCCTTTTTGGTGGTCTTTCACGTGAAATTTAAAACCGTACTGCGTGCCATGTGTAGCACGCATTTCGTAGGTTGCCCATCCCCGGACTAGAGTGTATTCCTACCAGTACGGTCCATAAAAACAGTGGATATGTTAAGTTTGCCAAATTTACCGTTGCCAAAATTACCGCTTTGATAGTTTTGCCGAAATGACCGTTGCCGAAATAACCGTTGCCAAAATGACCTTGCCGAAAATACCGTTGAAGAATTTACCCTTGCCAAATTTACAGTGATTCCCATTTTATATAATAAAAGCCCAAAGAAATCTATCGGTCTGGCTGTCAGTCGTGACGCTTAGCGACTTGGTTTTGAGAGTACAGACAGCTGACGTAATAATATTACGGTAATATCAAAGACTATATAAGAGGACCGCTTAGAGATGTAATGAAACGAAGAAATTGTAAAATGTAAACTTAATTTACATCTAGATCTAATATTCATTTAAATTCTCGGACAACAACTAGATCTAGGAACTGGAACTGGGATACATAATTAGTTTGTATTTTTCCATTGATAAAAGCACAACGAATTACTAAACCGTAGGTCTATAGATCTAATTCAGTTTGTTACCGTACATTCCGAATCAGGCGTTTACGAGTCATCAAATAGCAGAAATATCAAAGCAAGTGTGTCACGGTTCTGGACGCATTCATGACTTTTTAGCACTAATGTAGATATATAGTAGTGTAGAACGTAAGATCATAGATTAGCATAAGTTTAGGATAGAAAGGAGGAGAGTAGTCTGACGTCATAACACACATCTCTCTCTCACGCAACTGTAACTCTCCAGCCACCCTTCAACACCTCTCCCCAACCTTCACTACATTCCATTATTTCCCCATTCAGAGATTACTAACTAAATGCTGCCGAAACGGTACTTAATTTTGGATGAATGAGAGTGTACATGCCAGTTATGTGAAACCTACAATGTATATATTTATATCATGTCTTCGATTATTAATTCATCTTGTTATTTTAATATGTTTATACGGATATCACTTTAGTAACTATTAATTCATATTGCTAATTCAACATACATGTATATAGGCATTACGTCATTCGACTCCTAGCTTAACCCCCACCTTTGCCCCCCCCCCCTTCCGTGCTCTACCCTGCCACCCCCTTATCTCCCCTTCACCTACCCAACTCACGGGGCAGCGGCATGTTAGTTAATCCCTTTGTCCCGCTGGCTCCTGAGAAACTGACCAGATAAGCCGTTTCACACATGTATAACACTTTTCGGGGAAGTTTGACCGCTGATCACTTGACATATAGATATTAAGTCCCCTGTAGGTAAGATGAATCGTTTCCACTCTCCTCTGTTCCCCTATCACCCCGCTTGTTGGCTGTATTAATTGCTTTCATCTACACCCCCACCCCGTCTACACTCCCACCCTTCCCCCTCTAGTGAGTCATCCCTTTATACAGAAATATCTTCGAACTAGCCAATCGGAATCATATCTAAATTAAGGAAGTTAGCCAACCAAATTGAGATAGACCACGTGATTTAGTGTCACAAGAATGCGAGCGCAAAAAAAATTAGAGGTCAGTCTAGGCTTGGCGCTCGGCCTGTAAACTTAAAAACCTTGGCCCTGTACATTTCGACTCGCATATTAGATCCCCCCCTCCCGCATGTTTAGACTCTAGATAACGACGAGTAAATTCTCAGTGTAGTTGTGTTACTTAATGATACATGACAATACCATACGCTTGTGTTAGCTGTTACTGTATCGATTCGTGTATATTTCCCTATTGGATTACTGAATGACAATAAACATTATAACCATCACCAGAGATTTGCTTGTGTACGCCTTAGAACTGTTTGTGTGTGTATCTTATGTCATCTAACGAGCCAGGACAGAACTAAACAATATTCCAGGTCGATTACAGCTTCGGCACATCATACTCTTACGACAACAAGCCACAATAACCCCAACACTCACATCCCGGTCCTGACAAAGTGGTCCATCTTATTACACTCTTTGAAAATCTCTAAACAATGTTAATGTGACCCGAGGGCCCATATGTGTATGTCTGTCTATACACAGTTTTGAATAAGGCCCTTAAATGTGGCTATTTCTGCTTATTTTTCATTTACTGCTTAGCGATCAGGTTTTAAGAGTAGGCCTATGTTCATCCTTCTTTGCAAAATTTATAGCAGAGGAATTTCAATCTTTATATTTTAAATAGGTCACTACCTAAACGTGTGTGGGCGAAGATTATAGATCCTCTCCCTCCTTGTATGTCTGCCTCACTCACACACAACACATAAACACATTTAATCATACACACACAACTATGCAAGATTAAAACAAAACATACTTTTTAGAAATTTAAAAAAATCTTATTGATATCTGTTGTAGCGTGGCGGGCACTCTACGTGGTTATTTGGCTCGTGTAGAGGCTGATTATAGCGATGTCACAATGAAGTTTGGGCCTTAAAATTATTTATATTTTAGTCCGTTATCCCGCTTGGCTGGCGGGTGCTGTAAGCCTATTGGATAGAGTAATTTCTACTACTACAAGACACGAGTGCTAATACATGAGCAGACACAAGAACAATGATTGATTCAATGCCGGGATGAATTTCAAATACTATTTATTTAGGCATAAGCGATAGATGGCAGAAGTAATCCACAATACAAATTTACAGTGTAACAGTATATAATTGGACCGGCCGAAAGACAGGACTGGTGCGTTCCGTGTCTAAGGCCCCAATGCCGTTTTCATGTAATCTTAGCTAAAGTGCCCTCTGTATGGGAGGGGGGATAGAGGAGGGGGGGGAGAGAAGGGGGCGATGAATCGCGTCTCTGTAATGTGAGTCTGGTAGGGGAGAGTGGGGGGCGAAAGGGGAGGGGGGTCTTTGATACCCTCCGATCGGCATACAGAGGAAGAATACATAATATGTGTCAATTGACCAGTTTTAGCCACCTGCACATTTTGAATGAAAGTGATGTACCTGTATGTCTCTGTTAGTTAGTAAATTGAGTTGTTGTTTTTTTTTTTTGTTTTTTCCCCCAAAAATTGTATTATAAACCAAATTATCCCCCCTGAATTTTCTTTTAGGATACCTTTAATTAATAAATGTATAATTATCTTCATTTTTATTATTAATATTTGTATTACTATTATTGTTCAATTTATTATTCACAAATGCTATAATTTCCTTATGTTTTTTACTATGCCTTTATTGTACTTGTACTATGTGGCAAATACAATATTGTTCATATTGTTCATTGCTGGCCGTGGTCTAACAGGCAAATTAAATGTTATCTACAAGACCTGGCCGGTGGCTGGTGGAGGTGGGGGGGGGAATCAAAGGAGGGGTTACTATTTGACGAGGGGAGGGGCCGGGAAGTACAGACATGGAGAGGGGTAAATGGAAGCATTTTGAATTATACAAGGACAGGTAACTATGTGTTGTGTAATAATGTATATATCTATACATGTAAAACAGTGATAATAGAGAAAGTAAATACATTCATGTGTATACGTTAATGAAAAGATAAAAATACAATCATACATCCTTCATTCATTTGTGAACACCGCAATGAGCCAGGATTAATTGTAGTTTATAGGTTGGAGCCATTGTGAGTAAGTGCCATGGCACTAGACTGTGACTAGACTGAGCGGTTGCGCCTCTAGTGAATTTATCACATCTGTGTGTAAAATATCTAAAGCTCAATATCTCACTGTATAGGCCTACCATTTTATTATGTTATTCTTTTCTCTATCAAAAATATATAACTAGCCTAATTCTATATTGTCAACACATGTAGATCTTCATATAATCAATTTATATTTTATTATTTTACCCATTCTTTTCTATGTATATTGACTTTATTATTTAGATACTTTTTTTTTTTCAGAAATTAAAACTTTAAGCTAA